>JAITYX010000015.1:7755000-8355000 GCA_021018815.1 Talinum fruticosum | reverse complement strand
GGTATTTTATTTTTTTAGTATGCGTGGATTTACCTACCTATGCTTTCTACTCTTTTTTATTGCCAACGAGAACAGGGTATTATATTAATTGATCGTTCGGAAAATTACCCATATCCTTGGCCGCCATATCGTGAACAAGATCCGACACCCCTGCCACCCATATCCAATCATGGGAATTAATAGGTTGGAAGTGAGCTACTGCATAAACAACCAAATTACATCCCCTTCTCACAAAATTTGAAAAATAAATTCAAAAGACAAACTAAAACTCGGAATATCGGTAATAAAAAAATCAAGTACTAGGACACTCCTTCGTAATTTTCTTGATGAGTGCTTGGAAATCACCTTCCACCACCACCCTTCGGATACCTCTTACAACCCCATTCTTCCACTTAAAAATTTAAGCCTTTGCTTCCTCAAAGATCTGCTGCTTGGAAGCCCACATTCTGGTCCACCGCAGTCATGATTACATCCCCGAGATATTAAATCACAAATCATCACCCCCTTCCTATATCATCTATCTTACCAACATCAAAAATGATCTTGAAGATTCTCGCTTTTGTGGGTTTCCACTAGTTCGACCGAGGTTCTATCACACCTAGCACAACTCCCTCCCTCATCACCCAAAAACATCTCACAAAAAGTTAACACATGATTAGCCAACTCGCTCCGAAACCCTCCTTTCTCCTAAAGATGAACCGATGTCACAAGTTCTAGCGTTCCCACATAAAAACTAAAAATTCTTCGAGACGCTCCAATGACAAAGTCTTTGAAGCTTTAGCCAAGACATCCATAGCTGATTGAAAATGTCCATGTCATAATCGGTCCTTAACTCGCTACCCAACCAAATTTCTATAGCAAGCGGACACAAGAATAGAGAGTGGATATCTAATTCCTCCAGGCGCCCCATAAATGTCACAATCCATCCCTACCTTGAGAATCCTCTTAGCTTAGTTCTTTCTAGTTCCCAAGGTCTTCACCCCGACCTTCCATCCGAACAGTTTGATCCGCAAGCTCAATAGCATCTTCCATATAGGTATGACCTCTTCACCACTCGATAAGGTTTGATGTAAGGTAGCCAACTCACGAGCGACGAAATATGATGATTTAATAGAGTATTCGCCATTAGATCCAAAGTTTCATACAAGCTTATCATCGGGCCAAGATAGACATAATGGCAATTGAAGAATTATTTCTACATCACAAGCCAGGAAAAGATCCCACACCAACGCTTCCTTACACACACTGTTCTCTAGAACAATGAGATCAGCCACACCGAGAGTTCGTGAGACATTGTTAACCGATTTAATTGGCCTATACATAAATGGATGAGGAAGCTACCTTGACGTCCAAATCGCAACACTCTCCCCATTCCTAATTAGCCATCTTGATCCCTCGAAGAATGATATGTTTTTCTTCCCACAAACTACGCCACATAAAGCTAAGTTTAGTCCCCATATACAACTCAAGAATATCGTAATTAGGAAAATAACGAGCCTTAAGAAATCTAAAGACTAAAGAATCTTCATTTTGGACAAGCCGCCTGACCTATTTGGCTAGCATTGCATTAATAAATGCCTCTAGGTCCCGAAATCCCAATGCCCATCATCTTTTCTATTGCATAGTCGATCGGCGCTGATCCTATGAATTTTCCTATTGCTTAGATCGTTGCTCCAACAAAATCGGTTGATATTAGACTTAATTGAACTATTAAGTTCCTTAGGAAGCTTAAATGAGCTTATCGCGTATGTCGGAATCACTTGGGCTACTGCTTTTATTAACACCTCACGTCCTATCCAAGAAACCAATTTTTCCATCTATCCATCCCGCCAATCTTTTGCCAATTTTGTCTTTGAGAAACAAGGGTTGTTTCTTTAATTGCCACACATAAGTAGGAAGGCCAATGTATTTATCCGGTGAGAGCATCTCCCTAATATCAAGCACCAATATGATCTCCTCCCTACATGATATTGGAATTCTTTTAGCACACACCACATTGGACTTCTAAAAATTAATAGTTTAGCCAAACCCCCATCCGTACACCCACATAATGCTTGATTTCATTAGCTTGATCCATAAAGGCCTTGTAAAAGAAAATTGTGTCATTTGCAAATAGCAAGTTGGACACCCTTGGTGCATCTAGGCAAATCTAATGACCTTGTAACCGACTCCGCACCATCCGCTTCTCTCAACAAACCCATCAACCTTTCTATAACAAACAAAATTAGATAAGATGAAATTAGGTTGTCTTGTCTAAGACCATGGTATGGAGTTACAAAACCTTGAGGAGACCTATTAATCATAAAATATAAAGTAGTGGACTCCATACAGTTCATCAACAAATCCACCCAAGTCGAACATAAACCGAACTTTCACTACTACAGGAACCACTTTTAACAACGGGTCTTTAATGACGGTTAAATGACAA
Organism: Talinum fruticosum; assembly: GCA_021018815.1. Taxonomy (NCBI): domain Eukaryota; kingdom Viridiplantae; phylum Streptophyta; class Magnoliopsida; order Caryophyllales; family Talinaceae; genus Talinum; species Talinum fruticosum. Next base: position 8,352,572 of record JAITYX010000015.1, on the reverse strand, counting down.
ACCGTCATGAAAACTGGACCGGTGACATTTTTGTAAATAACAAGCACTTTTTAAGAACTGTCGTCATATGTTTTCTTAAACATTTAACTAAGGTTCTTCTAACGAACCGTCGTTAAATGTGACATATAACGACAGCTTTGTCACAAAACCGTCGTCATATGTATTTTAGATCAACTTAAAAACGCGATCTACTGTTTCCACGCCCACTCACAATTCTCGATCTTATCGCTTTCTACCGTTTTTCTCTCCTCCACGAACCTCCTCATTAGATCTCGAATTCGTTCCTCGCCGCTGGGTGACTTGAATTGGTAAGCCTCTCCTTACTCTCACCGTTTAGATCTCATCTCTCTTAATCTATTTCTTTATAATTTCATCTCGTTTCTTTTAAGTGTAGATCTCCTCAAATTCTCGTTGTCAAGCCTCTCCTCACCCTCGCTGTTGTCGGTTCTTAGGTATGAATCTCTATCCTCTCTTATTTTTCGCTTTAAGTTATTTAGGAAATTGTTTTATATAGTTAAATGTTGAATGTGTTTGCGGTAATTACGTGAATATTGAGAATGTGGGTAACATTTGTTTAGTTTATTAAGTTGGAAATTCGTGAAATATTTGAGATTTTGAAAAATGGATTTAGGAGTTTAAGATTGAGTCCTCGGATATATTTGCCCTTAAAGTGTTCGAGAAATACGGCTTTGCCCCCAATTATTTTTTGGTTTATTCATGCCATTAATTAAGTAAAACCATGCAAAATTTACCCTTGCGGCCCACAAAAAGTGGTTTTAGCTGATTTTTAACTATTTTTCAGTTTTTTTAGCCGGTTTTCATTTTGGGCAGCGTTGAGCAGGTAAAAAAAAATGAAAAATTTTTAAAATGTTTTTGTATTTGTTCGAATGACTTTATTTCCTATCAAACTATTCACTCCTACCAAGTTACTCATCATCATCTCCCTCCTCGCTCGTTGCCTCTCTCTCCTTCCCTCTCGTTCTCCATTAAAACCCTAAATTTGAAGCAACGATCTTGAAGAAGAAGAAGAAGGGGTAGTCATTTGCGAAAATTACAACATCGAAGAAGAGGAGGCTTCGAGGCTTCTTCAATTCCGCTAATCTTCAGGTATTCTCCTTACCAAAAATGGTGAAATGTGGGTTTTGATTTCGAAAAATCATAATAAACGGAGAAATTGAATGTAGATTGTTGGAATTAGTTTATTTTCTAAAGCATGTAGTAAAAACTTTATATTTATTCAAAATTACGCGATTGTTGTGTGAATGTGGGATTTCTCTCTCTCTCTCTATTTTTTGGTGAAAGTACTGATGTTTTTTTAATAAAATTTGGGTTTTTGTAATGAAATTATGTTGTTGATGTATTATAATTTCGTATAATTTGTATCCGGATATCTCGTGAAAGTTGGTGTGGTTATAAATCATGGTGGGGAATTTGAGCAAGTGTGATTCTTAGTATATCGTTATAGGGAATGCTATGTATATCCGAGACGTAGACCCCGATTATCCGAGTGTGGATGACATAAAGGAAATGGTTATGAAGTTAGGGTACTCGAGAGGAGATAATTAAAATTGTGTATTATTGCAATCCGAGATAAACCTTTCGCAGAGAGTCTTGTAACCATTGAGAGCGACTGAACAAATTCATGATATACTTGCTATTATTGAACAACAGAATTTTGTTGAGTTGTATGTTGAACATAATGATGTAGTTGATGATTGTGGAAAGAATAGAGGTAAGGATGTTGAAGATGAGGGTGAGTTTATAAAGGGTGATGGAACCACCCCTTTTGATGACCTAGAAGGTTTGTCCGATTATGATAATTGGGTGAATTTAGAGGATAAAGATGATGAAGAGTATGTTAAGGTTAGGGAAGAGAAGAAAAAATTGAGGGAAGATGTTTTGAGAAATATGCAGTTGATTAATGAGAATAATGCAACTACGGATACACCCGACTTAGAACATGAATTAGATTATGCAAAGAGCCCTTCATCCGAGTCAAGTGATGAAAATCAAGACTCAAATAAGAGAAAGAAAAAGAAAAGGATAAAGTACCCTAGATATAGAGGCGAGGCAGCACTTAAAGATTACGAGCTGGAGGTTGGGATGTATTTTGTTGATAAGAAAGAATTTAAGAAAGTTGTGGATGATTATAAGATATTTAGAGGATACAATTTGAAGGTTGGGAAAAGTGATAAGGGTAGGTTGAATTACCACTACTCGGTTGAGAATTGTGAGTGGTATGTTCATTGTTCTTACTATGGGACAACTAAGTCTTGGCGATTAAAACTATGAGAACACCACATACACGTATCCCATTTGGTGTGGAGGGGGAAGACAAGGATGAACATTGCCTAGCTTGTAAGTGAATACACAGAGACTTTTAGGGTTATGCCTACTTTGAAGGTAAGGGATTTTTAGGAGTTGGTTTTGAGGGAAAGAAATTACATGGCCTCGGAGTCTATGTGCTTAAGGGTTAGGAATTTGGCATTGAGAGCCATTGTTGGAGACTACAAAGACCAGTTTGGACTGTTAAGGGATTATGCATATGAGGTATTCAAGCAAAACATTGGGTCAACAATCAAGTTTGCAACAATCAAAACTAAGAAGGGGTATATTTTCAAATCATTGTACATGTGTGTGAGGAGCCCGAAGAGAGGATTCTTAGTAGGGTGCGAGCAGGTTTTATCAATTGATGCATGCTTCATTAAAGGACCATGGAATGGTCAAGTCTATGTGGCTGTAGGCAAGGATGCAAATAATCAAATATACCCTATAGCTTGGGGTATATCTTAGGTGGAGAATGCTGCTAGTTGGACACGGTTTACCAAGTACTTAATTGAAGACCTGCATATTGGTGATGGGGATAGTTAGGTGATCATATCTGATCAGCAAAAGGTTAGTATTATACTCAAATATTGATTGATTTACTTACAATTCACCTGCTTGCATTTTTATATAATGTATTACTAACATTGTTTTCTTAATAGGGTCTTATGGATGCTATTTCAACGCTCTTGCCAAAATGTGAGCATAGACTTTGTGCTAGACATGTCTATGCAAATCTTAGGAAGACCCGGAAAGGATTAGTGTATAGGGATGCCTTTTAGAATCTTACTAAGAGCACAAACGAGATGCAGTTCAATAAGTATAAGCAAGAAATCCATGACTTAGACCCTGCTGCATGGAACCATTTAGAGAGAAAGGATCCTAAACATTTCTGCAGAAGTTTCTTTTCCACCATAGTGAAGTGTGATTATGTGGACAATAATATGGCAGAAATCTTCAATGGGAGTATTGTTGCAGCTAGGTACAAGCCAATTCAGACAATGCTTGATGATATTTACAATTCCGTGATGAATAGGATTTCTAAAAGACAAGGATGGGCTGCAACTTTAGATCATCCAATCTGCCCTAGAATCATCACTAAGCTGCAAGCCAAAAAGATCAATCTAGATTTTGGATTGCACCGAGGGCTGGAAATGGTTTGTATAGTGTTAAGCATGGGATAAAAGAGTTCATTGTGAATATGAATGAAAAAGTTTGTTCTTGCAGACATTGGCAACTAAGTGGCATCCCATGCCCCCATGCTATATCTGTTGTGAGGCTTGAGAGGTTAGACCTCGTGAACTATGTTGATGAGTGTTACAAAACCGAGTTGTTGAGGAACACATATGCACATACTCTCCATCCCCTTAATAGGAAGGACATGTGGGAAAAGGCAGGTGGGGAGGCAATCACTCCACCAAAGTTCAAGTTTAGGAAGAAATTGAATCAATTGTGGAAAAGAAGGCTTGAAGAAGGAGAGAAAAAGACTATAGCAGACAAAGCATCTAAGAGAGGAGGTGTAGTGCACTCGCTCTATCTCGTGGTCAAGAAGGCCATAACTCTTTGACATGCCCTCATAAGGTATCCCACTCTAAGTTCATGCTGAATTTTGATATTATGATATCTATAATGTTAGTTATACACCAATCTTCAATGACAGGTTGCACCTGTACATGCCAAAAAGGAAGAGACACAAGGGGGCCATCAACAAGGATAAATCCAAGGACACATAAAGCGATCCACTGCCAAGAGTGCACAAACAGACTAAGTTGCAAGTATGGTTAGATATTTTAATGAATTCAGTTATGAATGTTCTAGTTGTCACTTATCAAATTAACTTATTTTCATTCAGGTGAGAAGACCATCATCCGCCCCTATTGCAAATGCCTCATCTCAACCAATCCTTGAGTTGCTCAGACAAGATTCATCTCGCTCCTGTTTTGCCAAATTCTCAGCCAACCGAGTTACTCACACAAGAATCATCTCGCCTCGCCCATGTTTTGCCAAATTCCGAGCGGACTCAAACATGTCAACGAAGAAAAAGACCTCAGCCTCTGTTGTGCCAATTGCGAAGAGAGCCCTTCACGGAAGAAAATGAAGAAAAGCCCTTCAAAGACAATGTCATCTTCTTCCACTTCAATGTCACTTTTGAGAAGATCTAACAGGATGAGAAAGGCTTTATTTCCAACTAAGACATATATTGTCATCGATGAATGACAAGTGTTGGCAAATCTAGTATGAAATATATAGTAGGTCAAACTGTAGATAGATTATCTTTTGGACAGACATTGCTTTTAGATTGAATTGCTCAATGTTCTTTTTTGGACAGACATGTACAAAATGTATAGTACAAGCTGAGTTGTCATTTTTGGGGTATATGCTTCAATGCTATCTACAAGGGTAAACACCGAAATGCTCAATGTCATTTTTTGGACGGAACTAGCAATGACAATGATATTGCCTAAGTTGTGAATTTTCACTTATTTGTGATTATGCTCTCGAGGATGTGAATTTTTGAAGACTCGGACATCGCTCTATATCTTTTCGAGTCATGCAAAAGGAATCGGGTATAACGATGTCATTCATATAGAGTTTTGATTCCAAGGCATTCTCTCGTGTCTTAGAAACTTACTTGAGTTAAATAGTATCTTTTCTATGCGATTCGGCCTTCACATATCTCTTTAATCGCTTAGCAACTCGGAAAACTTGTTCCTTATTCCGAGTCCACTTTCACTCAAAATCCGACTTGTAGTTATTTACTCTATTATTTACATAGTCAGCATTCATAGTTCGCTTCATGCTTAGTCTATATCAAGTTCTTTCTCACTCGATATTCGCTATAGAACGTGTCTCTTCACTTCGGACTAAGTCATATGGAATTCCGAGTATCACGGATTTTAGACTCGTAAAATTCTATTTCTTTTCGACTCGGATAATCAATTGCGTAATTTTCATAATTATTTTATTATCTCGTGTCTAACCTTGGACCAAAGTATTTTATACTTTGAGAACCGAAGGTGTTTTACTTTTGTAGGTTATTCAATCGAGGATATCTTTTCAAACTACAAAAGTAGCTGGCTCGTAACGTCAAATCACCAAAGCAGATATGGCTTTTCACCTTCCTCGCTTTAGTCTCGTAAGATTGTGTCGAAGCCGTCCGCTTCCATATCCGGAAAACTGAACGCCAAGCTTAACGGTGGATCTCACCACATTTATCAAAACACAACCAATGGTTTTGGGACTTCCAAGAGAGTTAAACCGTTGTCCAACGTCCATATTTCAACGGATACTTTCCGAGTGACTCGTAAAGCCTTTCACAACGGTCACAGAGGACTCTCGGTCAGCAGATGAAGATAACGGCTACTCGCTCGGTCATCTATAAATGGAAGCCACTTCACAAGACTTGAAGGTTGCCGAACATATTGCATATACACTTACTTGATAGAAGTTATTGTATTTACTCTCAATCTTCAACTTACAACTCCCACTCGTAATTCATTACTTTCGAGTTGTAAGGTCTTGTACTTCGTTACAAACACTTCTTACATGCTTTGTAAGGTCCCTCGACTAAGCCGTAAGGGTTAACTCAGCTTAATTGTCCCTAGCTGTAAGGGTTATCTCAGCTAGGAAGTACTAGATCGGATAAGGGAATTTCGAGTCTAGGAAAACTTGTATAGAGTTATCCAAGGGAGCAACTCGGGTTCAGTCAAGTTCACGGTATTTTGTGGACTCAAAATAGTGGATTTGACTTCGTGTCCGGATTGACACGGGCCGTGGTTTTCTCGCCCCGGGAGGGTTTCCACGTAAAATCTCTGTGTTCACTTTCCGAGTTCATTCTAGGCTCGCATGACCTTAGTGCTCTTGCTTCTTCCGACTCACCGATTTCGAGTCCAATCTTTTCGACTCGTCTTTAGACTCGTAATCTGTCTTTGCATCATTTCCGCACAAAAGTGCGTATTTTCTAAAAGAATTTTCTATCACCCTATTCACCCCCTTCTAGGGTGACTCGGACTCTCCCCGAGCAAACCTTCAATTGGTATCGAGCCTAGCCTTTCGTAAAGGATCTAACAGTCCAAAGGTTTAAAGATCGGATGGCTCGTAACACCGGAGAGTTCGACGAAGGTAGATCTTCCAACAGTACCACCAAAATTCAAAGGTTCAAATTTCGGTCACCTGGAAGAAGCTCATGGAATGTTTCCTCATGGATCACGATGAAGAAGTATGGGAAATCATACAACAAGGAAACTACATTCCAACAAAGACAGATGAATTCGTAATCCTTCCAAAGACAAAGGCCGAGTTCACGCCATCGAAGCGGAGAAGTTCGAAAGAACTTCAAAGCCATGAACATCCTCATGTGCGCCATAAGCTCGAAGAATATAATCGAGTCTCCGCTCGTGACTCTGCTAAAGAGGTGTGGGACACTCGGTCAACACCTACGAAGGTACAAGTCAGTGAGACAAGCAAAGATCAGCCAAGTATCTTCACAAATATGAGCTTTTCAAAATGGAGCCGTAAGAGAACATTACTCGGATGTTCATACGCTTCACCGAGATCACCAACAATCTTAAATCTCTGGGAAAGAAGATCTCCCATGAAGAAATGTGTCGAAAAATTCTCGAAGCCTACCCAAGAGACGATGGGGTCCTAAGGTGACTCGCCATAGAAGAGGCTCGTAACCTCTCACTCTTGAAGCCGACGAGCTCATCGGAAAGCTTCGACTCATGAGATACACTTGGAAGAAGAAGATGCCGAGGGTACCTCCAAAAGGAACATTGCGCTTAAAGCCTCGTAATCCAAAGAAGCAATTCCGAGCTCTTCCGACTCGAAGATGATCCCATGGCACTCATTGCAAGAGGCTTCAAGGGAATGATGAAGCATAAAAGATGGGACAAAAGACCAAAAGAAGAATTCTACAAAAGGACAAGAGAGACAGAAAAGGTAAGTTTTCTTCACCCTCAAAGTTATCTTTGTCTAAGAATTCTGGATGTTTTGAATGTGGCAAAGCAAAGACCACATAGTCAAGGACTCGTCCAAAACGAAGAAGGGACAGGAAGAAGAAAAAGGCCATGATGGCAACATGGAGTGATGAGGATTCATCCGAAGACGATGAAGACTCGGATGACTCAAAGTGCCCGATGGCAGCCACCGACTCGTAAGCCGAAAAGAGTCGACTCGCACTACGTACTCGTATAATGAGGAAACCGATCCTCAAGAGGTAATAAACTACTTCCTCAAATTCTCCAAAGTTGATTTAGCTGAATACATCTTTACTTTGGAAGAAAAGTCCAATTCCGATTCTTCTCATTTCAAGGAACAACTTGAGTCAATCACTTCGAGAGCACTTCTTTAAAAAATGAATTAGAAAACCGAGACTCACACTCGGAGAACTCAAGACAAGTGCTCAAACTAATGAGACCGAGTCCGAGTTACTCGTAAAAGAAAATGAGCAACTCGAAACGAAGCTCACCGAGTCTCAAGACTCTGGTTTTAAAATTTACTCAAGGACAGAAGAACCTTGATATGCTCTTAGGTTCACAATGTGTCTCTTTTAGAAAAGAAGGTCTTGGTTTCAACAAGGAGGAAGAATCTAATTCTTACTCGAATTGTTCAAAAGGATTCCGTAACCGTTAAGTTCAAAAAGGCTGAGCATGGTCCCATTCACAAAAATGAAAGGAGGACTAAACCCGGACCTATCTACAAAAGGAAACCATTCTCTCCTGTTTCAAAAGGAAAGGTTTTTAAAAAGAAAGAGACACAGACTCGGCCTCTCGAGAAGAAGACTCGTAATCGGACTAAACCCAAAGTCATTCAAATCTGGGTTCCAAAGCACCTTCTTCCTCGTAAAAGGACCACAGTAAGGAATGTTACTGGGTTCGTTAGAGGAAGTGAGAAGGGTTAGATTCTCTCTGTTTTGCATGTGTCTCGTAAAAGATCAAAAGGGCACTGGTACTGGACAGCGGATGTTCTCGTCATATGTCGGTGGCCAAGGACTCTTTTCCGAGCTGGAATCATATAAAGGAGGAAAGGTGACCTTTGGTGATGACAACGAAGGGCAAGATAGTGGGCATTGGGAAGATTGGTAATGGAAACAATCTGGTGAGCCCAGTCTACCTTGTCAAAGGACTAAAGTACAACTTACTTAGCATCTCCCAGCTTTGTGACAAAGGTCAAGAGGTAAAATTCACTCAATCCAAGTGCTACATCACGGATGAAATCACCAAAGAGGTAAAACTCTCAGGTAAGAGATCAGGTAATACCTACATCATCCCTCTTCTCGACCCAAGTCAAAATTTATCCTCGTTTGAAAGCATCTCTTCAAGATGATTCTTGGACTTGGCATCGTAGATTAGGTCATATTAGCATGCATACTATCAAAAACTTCGCATCTCATCATCTCGGTTAGAGGATTACCTAACCGTGTGTTTGAGAAGGATAAAGTATGTGATGCGTGCACCGTAGGGAAACAAGTCGATCTTCATTCAAATCTCTCGAAGACAGCTTCCACGTCCAACGTTCTTGAATTACTACATATGGACTTATGTGGCGAAATTCTCGTAAAGAGTCTCTGAGGTAAATCTTACATACTTGTTGTCATTGATGATTTTTCAAGATTTACCCGGGTGTGTTTTCTCAAGCATAAGAATGAAGCCTTCAAGTAGTTCAGCAAGCTCGTAGAAAGATTCAAGTGGAGTCCCGCACTCGGATTCAAAAGATTCGAACCGACCATGGAAGGGAGTTTGATTACTCGTAATTCTCGGAGTTTTGTGACAAGAATGGAATATCTCACAACTTCTCAAGCACCTGTAACTCCTCAACAGTAATGGAGTAGTTGAGAGAAAGAACAGAACCCTTGAAGAAATAGCAAGGACGATGATGATTGAACACAACTTGCCTTACTATTTCTCGGGCGAGGCAAGAAACACAACCAACTACACTCTTAATCGATGCCTCATCGTACCCATTCTCAAGAAAACACCTTATGAGCTCTACAAAGGGAGGAAGCCAAACATTTCCTATTTCGGATCTTTCGGATGTAAGTGCTTTGTCCACAACAATGGTAAGGATCATCCGACCAAGTTTGATGCTCTGGCCGACGAAGGAATTTTTCTAGGTTATTCTTCTCATAAGCAAAGCTTACCGAATCTTCAATAAGAGAACTAACAAAGTGGAAGAAAGTATCCACGTAGTGTTTGATGAGCTTGAACAGGGAAAACCAAGTGAATCTTCATACTCGTAACCGAAGCTCGTAAAGGATGATCGACGAAGATGAGTCTACAAAGACTCGAAGGAGACCACTCGTAACGAGGTAGCTCGTAATGAGATAGCTCAAGAAGTCGCTCGTAGCGAGCAAGTCAATGGAGCCAATCACTCGTAACAAGCTTCGAATATCAAGCTATTCAGCCCACAAACCTCGGTGAATCAAAGAACTGGTAAAGCGTTCAAATTTACTTCCAGTCATCCTCAAGAAAACATAATTTCGATATCAATAGCGGGGTAAGAACTCGTTCTTCTCTTCATAACCTATGTGCATTCACCGCATTCATTTCACTAACTCGAACCCAAAAATGCACTAGAAGCCCTTAATGAACCCGAATGGGTAGAGGCCATGCAAGAAGAGCTGAATCAATTTGAAAGAAACCAAGTCTCGGACTCGACCAACCGACCTTCGACCACCCAGCTATAGGAACCAAATGGGTTTTCAAAAACAAACTAGATGAGGGTGGAATAGTTGTCGAAACAAAGCTAGACTTGTAGCTCAAGGTTACAATCAAGAAGAAGGAATTGATTGTGGGGAAACCTTTGCACCAAGTAGCTAGAATTGAAGCCATTAGAATATCTGTTGGCATTTGCATCCCGCATGCATATTAAATTATATCAAATGGATGTTAAGTGTGCCTTTCTCAATGGTTTTATTGAAGAGGAAGCCTATGTCGAGCAGACTCTCCCGGTTTTGAAAACTCGTAATTTCCAAATCATGTTTTCAAACTTCAAAAGGCTCTCTATGGTCTTAAGCAAGCCCCTAGAGCTTGGTATGAAAGACTCGAGCAACTTCCTCGGTTCAAAATGATTTTAAAAGAGGTCGATCGACAAGACCCTATTCATAAAGACCAAAGGGAAAGATTTTCTCATTGTTCAAATATATGTTGATGATATTATTTTCGGTGCTACTAATGAATTTCGTGCCGAGAATTTTCTCGAGTTGATGAGCCAAGAGTTCCAAATGAGTATGATGGGAGAACTCAACTTCTTCCTTGGGCCGCAAATCAAACAAGACAAAGATGGAATCTTTGTCCATCAATCAAAGTACACCAAGGAACCGCCGAAGAAATACAAACTTCAAGATGCAAAGTACGCATCTACTCCTATGAGCAAGCAGTATAAAGCTCGACTCGGATGAAACAGTAAAGCAAGAGATCGAAACTCTATCGAGGTATGATTGGATCACCGCTATATCTTACTTCAAGCGAGCCGTACATAATGTTCGAGTGTTTGCTTATGTGCACGATTTCAAGCTAATCCAAAAGAATCACATCTCACCGCGGTGAAGAGAATATTCGGATATCTTGTAGGCACCCGTAGTCTAGGACTCGTGGTACTCCAGAGACTCGTAACCGAGTCCGACCGGGTACTCGACGCAGTACTACGCAGATACAAATTTGATCGAAAGAGCACATCCGGAGCTTGCCAATTTCGGGTCAATCCCTAATATCCCGGCACTCAAAGAAGCAAAACTCAGTAGCTCTATCAACCGCGTAAGTCGAATATATTGCCGCTGGAGCTTGTTGCGCTCGCATTCTCTCGGATAAAACAACACTTGAAGGATCTTGGACTATCTCTCAACTCTGTCCCAATCAAGTGTGACAATCAAAGCGCAATCGCATCACTAAGAATCCTCGTCCAAAGACTCAAAAACAAAGCATATTGAAGTCGGTATCACTTCTTACGCGATCACTCTGAAAAGGGTGATATTACACTTGAGTTCATTCCTACTAATCTTCAATTAGCTGATATCTTTACTAAGCCTCTTGGTGAAGATCAATTCGTTTTATTCTGAATGAGCTTGGTATGTTAAATGCTTAGTTTCGCGTTATGATTCTTGAATATTTCGTGCTATGTGCTTTCGTTGTCAATAGCCATTAGTTCGATTGATCATGTGATACTCGGGCTGATAGTTATTTCGTGTTTCGAGTTACTCGAAACTTTTCCGAGTCAAACTCGGACGTGGAGAAAATTGGACATCAAATTTTCTCAAGCTATCTCTAGAACAGATGGAGAGTTTCTGATTATAATTTCAAAGTTTTTTTTCTCTCTTTCTCGAGCGCCGGGATCAAATCATAACCGCAGATTTCAAACCGTTGATATCTCAACCGTTGAAGAAGAACTGTCACACCGGGCATTAATGACCGATGGACAGCCGAGACAGAACGGAGTTACTTAACGGATAGTGAACGGGCGCGCGTATTCTTTATAAATATCGACTATCCATCTTCATCTCGGTATTCTCAAACTCCTTCCCTCTCAAACGAAAACCCTTTCGCGAAAGATTACTACGTGAACAAGTGTTCCCCGATCGTCCGCGACGTCGAAGAAGCTCTCTTTCTCTCTCTCTCGTAAGTTTTCGATCGCTCATCTCTCCTTCTTCTACATTTTTTCGTTACCTTCTCTTCTACTCCTCATTCTCTTTCTCTTTCGAAAAGCTTCATATTTTCTTCTCTCACCATGCCTAAAAGAGGAAACCATCCCGACTTTCGTGTTTCTTCATCCTCCAAAAGCCTCGCTCCAACAAGCCGTAAAGCTCAACCCCTTCTAAACCCATTGTCACCCAACATCTTGCGTTGGACGACAAGTTCTTCCCAACAACCAAATTCTCCCGGTTGTCTAATATCCAAACCACCTGAGTCTACCCTTTCTTGTGTTTCAATGAGTTCAACTATCCCGAACTCGTGTCCGAGTTTTATACTCATCTCTCCCACTCGAAAATGTTCTAACCTCTCGGGTTCGGAACATTACCGTTCAGTATCAACACCTCCCTCCTTCACCGTCCTGTTCAAAGTTTCTTCTCTCTTCTTGAACAAAGCAACCCTATCCCCTTCACTCGAAGTCGCCGACGACTTCTTTGAAAAGTACGCTAAAGAATTCCCTGGGTCCAGAAAGAACTTCTCGTGACTCGCTTGAAGTCGAAGCCGAGCTTACGTGCTTTCGCCGATGAGAACCTTCTTCTCACAAAGCATTCTAGCAAGGAGAACCCCAACTCCAAGCACCTCAAAGCCCTCTTCGATATCCTCGGAGGGATACGAAGTCGACCTCTTCCCCTCCATCATTGAGCGGATGGCCGCTGTGCCAGCTCAACTTCAAACTAAGAAGAACACCTCCCTTCCTTTCGGTGCTCTTCTCACCCTTGTCTTCAAACAATTCCAAGTTCCTCTTCCCTCCGACCCTAACGCGGTGTCCGAGGCGGCCATTGTGGTCGGCAAGAAGGAACTCCGAGGGTACGGATACCAGGAAACTAACCCCGGTGTCCGGGTTCACAACTCGGAGCCGAGGCCTCCTTCTCCACCTCGGACTCGAAATCAACCCCTCTTCCTCTTCTCTCTTCACCTGGTGGTGCCTCCACCTCAGGTGCTTCCACAACTCTCTCTCGCCCTCTTGTCTCCTCGTCTTCATGGACAAGATCACCTCTGTGTCCTCCGATTTCGGAGACATGCTCGGGGTTTCAAGTCCGTTCTTCGTGGTCCGACCATCAACCAAAAACCGGTCGATCCCAAATCCGAGAGCAGCAGTCTCTCGTTCTTGAGATGAGAGAGCTGGTTAAGGAGCGAAGGAGTTGGCTGAGCTCCTCGGAGAGAGACGGTCCAAGGCGGCTCAGGACTCGGATGACTCGGACGCATCCGAGGCATCGTCGAGCCCAGGCCGGACCTCCTCGGACAGGCGAGGAAGCCGAGGAAGCGAGAGGAAGATGCTGAGGAACCCGTGGTCGAGGCAGCCCCTTCCAGGCAAAGGGAAGAAGAGGCCGTGGCAACCGCCGAGGGACAGCCTGCTCCCCAAGCTCAAATTGCTGTACTCAGCTCGCATGCCAGCTCCGAGTGGGTCAAAAGATCTCGCTACTCCAGCCGAGTCAGCCAGAGCAGCCCCTCCAGCCCTCGAGGTCCCAAGGGAAGAACCCCTCGATCCACTTTCTCCGGGTCAACCCCTCGTAGCCGAGCCCCTACGAACTATTCCGGCTTCTCCCTTCGCCGCGCTCAAGCACATCGTCAAGGTCTTATCGGCGCCGGCGCACCTCCGCCTCCACTCGAAATCCTCCTTCCTAGTTGGAGCCATGCACCGAGTCACAATTCCTCGGTGTCTCCGAATTTCGCTTCAAAATTTCCTTTTGTCCGCACAACTTATGTGTTGTACTTGTACTTTTCTCCCTTCTTTTTGTTTCTTGTTTTTGCTGAAAGGCAAGGGGGAGAAAATGTAGTCGAAACTAGTTGTCTTGTCTAGGGGAGTTCTTTCAGCCCTTGTAATTTCTTTTAATGAATTGATGCATTTTCTTATTCATTTCGAGTTAAAGCATACTTTAATTTGCTTTGATATAGTGAACATTGCTCGATCCATTCATTATGCCTTATTTTTTGTCAAACCACTCGGAATCAATCTTTTTTCCTCTAACAAAGTTTCGTTTAAGTATGGAATGCCTTTCATCAAAAAGGGGAGATTGAAGACTCGAGACATCGCTCTATATCTTTCCGAGTCATGCAAAAGGAATCGGGTATAACGATGTCATTCATATAGAGTTTTGATTCCAAGGCATTCTCTCGTGTCTTAGAAACTTACTTGAGTTAAATAGTATCTTTTCTATGCGATTCGGCCTTCACATATCTCTTTAATCGCTTAGCAACTCGTAAAACTTGTTCCTTATTCCGAGTCCACTTTCACTCAAAATCCGACTTGTAGTTATTTACTCTATTATTTACATAGTCAGCATTCATAGTTCGCTTCATGCTTAGTCTATATCAAGTTCTTTCTCACTCGATATTCGCTATAGAACGTGTCTCTTCACTTCGGACTAAGTCATATGGAATTCCGAGTATCACGGATTTTAGACTCGTAAAATTCTATTTCTTTTCGACTCGGATAATCAATTGCGTAATTTTCATAATTATTTTATTATCTCGTGTCTAACCTTGGACCAAAGTATTTTATACTTTGAGAACCGAAGGTGTTTTACTTTTGTAGGTTATTCAATCGAGGATATCTTTTCAAACTACAAAAGTAGCTGGCCTGTAACGTCAAATCACCAGCAGATATGGCTTTTCACCTTCCTCGCTTTAGTCTCGTAAGATTGTGTCGTAAGTCGTCTCGCTTCCATATCCGGAAAACTGAACGCCAAGCTTAACGGTGGATCTCACCACATTTATCAAAACACAACCAATGGTTTTGGGACTTCCAAGAGAGTTAAACCGTTGTCCAACGTCCATATTTCAACGGATACTTTCGAGTGACTCGTAAAGCCTTTCACAACGGTCACAGAGGACTCTCGGTCAGCAGATGAAGATAACGGCTACTCGCCCGGTCATCTATAAATGGAAGCCACTTCACAAGACTTGAAGGTTGCCGAACATATTGCATATACACTTACTTGATAGAAGTTATTGTATTTACTCTCAATCTTCAACTTACAACTCCCACTCGTAATTCATTACTTTCGAGTTGTAAGGTCTTGTACTTCGTTACAAACACTTCTTACATGCTTTGTAAGGTCCCTCGACTAAGCCGTAAGGGTTAACTCGACTTAATTGTCCCTAGCTGTAAGGGTTATCTCAGCTAGGAAGTACTAGATCGGATAAGGGAATTTCTGAGTCTAGGAAAACTTGTATAGAGTTGTCCAAGGGAGCAACTCGGGTTCGATCAAGTTCACGGTATTTTGTGGACTCAAAATAGTGGATTTGACTTCGTGTCTGGATTGACACGGGCCGTGGTTTTCTCGCCCCGGGAGGGTTTCCACGTAAAATCTCTCGTGTTCACTTTCCGAGTTCATTCTAGGCTTAGACAGCCTTAGTGCTCTTGCTTCTTCCGACTCACCGATTTCGAGTCCAATCTTTTCCGACTCGTCTTTAGACTCGTAATCTGTCTTTGCATCATTTCTGCACAAAAGTGCGTATTTTCTAAAAGAATTTTCTATCACCCTATTCACCCCCACTTCTAGGGTGACTCGGACTCTCCCCGAGCAAACCTTCAATTTTCGGTTATTGATTATGTATATGCTTCAATGCTAGTTATCATCTTCAACTTCAATGCTGCAGGGTTAACATATATTCTCACATATCATATTCCAAAATGTGTCTCCTAATTGCACCTGTTATGCCACAAGATCGTTTAACTTTCAGTATTAAAATGCTCATTTCATAAATTATAAACAAACAACATCAAACAAATTATGCATTAACCATAAAAGAATTATATGAATCAAACTTCAGGTTTCATTCCATCGGATCATGACTGCAAAAGCTAGTCCAAAATACATTAACTTCCCACCCCCAAAAGATACATTTCTCCAACATAAAAATTTACAATTCACCTAAATCGGATCAAATTTTTGACATGTATTCTCCAAAATTCACCAATCGCTCCAACACAAAATATATTATCCTAAATCAGATCCCCTTACCCATTCTTAAACCACAAATGCACCTACCAATAGATACTCTTCCCTTTCGCAACTAACCCAAAGACAATGGCAATCACAACACGGAATAACATCATCAGTATCATAAAAATCCTCTCTCTGTTCACATATCCATTGACCTCCATTTTCAACTTTTTATTCTTCCCCTTAAACTTCCTCAATTCCTCTCGTCTCTAATGTTGTTCGTTGCTTCAAACTCCGCACTTCTTTAGCATCTCGACTAAGAACTTCATTTTGCACAATCAACCCTACTACCATCGATCTTATATGGTCACAAAGAGAGTCATCCACCCATTCAAAATAATTGCAACCCCCAACCATTTTATACCTCTTGCACCTAACGAACCTCTTCACAGGATTCTTCGTTGTCATGCTTGTCAAAATTATACATTTCTTTCCATATTTGCATCGCCTCGACAATCGAAAACAGGGACAAGAACAAAGATGCATGAATTGGGCTTCGAGCAATGGAACTTGACATTTTTCACTCGTAAATGTGGTCGATTTTGGATGAATTACGAAACCCCTAAACCAATTTCCAAAATCAGCTTTCCCCTTCTCTCGTCAAACCCTAGCCCCTTTCAACTTCGAAACCCTCGCCATTTGGAAGGAACCACCTAAATGCTTCCTCTAGCCTTTTAATTCCCAATATATGACTAATCTCTACCCGAAACCCGCCCAACACTCGCCCAAAATGAAAACCGGCTAAAAAACCTGAAAAATAGTTAAAAATCGGCTAAAACCATTGGGCTCCAAGGGTAAATTTTGCATGGTTTTACTTAATTAATGGCACGAATAAACGGAAAAACAATTGGGGGCAAAATTGTATTTCTTGAACACTTTAAGGGCAAATATATCCGAGGACTCGTTTAGGATTGGTGGCAATTATAGTGAAATATGATAGGTAAAGATGGTAGATCAAAAGAGTGCATCCAAATTTGTTTAGTGTTTTAGAGAAATAGAAAGATAATTTGGATATAGGGTCATCTCCAAAAACCTTCTCACAAAGATAAATTTGTATCCAAATTTGTTTATTTTGATGAGGTGATGTTGGGGTGAACTCACTTATCCAATTATCGAAATTGGTATCCAAATATGGTTAGATTTTAGAGAAATAAAATATTTATAGTTTAGGGTTTGAGAAAATAGAAAAATTTGTGGTTATATATTTAAGGATATAAATGTGAAAATGTAAAAAATTCGAAATGTATTTGGATATAGGGATCTCTTCAAATACTTTTCATAAAGATAAATTTGTTATCAAATTTATTTATTTTGATGAGTTCAAGTTGGAGGTATAAAAATTTCTGATTTTCTTTTTGGGTATAGGTTTGTTGTATTATACATGATCGTAAACTAGTGGCCATGATTTCTTTTGAAGTTTACGTAATTCATAAGACAATAATGAATTATGAATGAAATGTTGAAGCCACCCTTTTAATTTCCTTTAACGACACAAGATGTAACGGGAACCGGAATTCTCTTGTTGTGATTAACAATAATGAGGTCAATTTCACAAGACAAAACATTAAGTGTACATGCAACATAAGCCGATCCACAAAGAAGGGTAGAAGGTCGAGAAGTCAAATGGAAACAAAAGGTGATAAACATGAATGACTATTGTTTATGACCTTTTGTTTCCATTTGATTCATCGATCCTTCTACCCTTATTTGTTGATTGACCTATGTTGCATGTACACTCCATTTTTTGTTTTGTAAAACCGACCTCATTGTTAATCACAACAAGAGAATTCCTGTTATATCTTGGGTTGTTAAAGAAAATTAAGGGGGTGGCCTCAACATTTCATTCATAATTTCATTATTGTCTTATGAATTACGTAAATTTCAAAAAAAAATCATGTCTAGTTTATGATAAATGTATAATACATCAAAATTGGAAGCAAAACGGAAAGCATATATATATATATATATATATTTAGGGTTTAAGGATGAAAAGGGCGAAAATATATATGTGAAAATGTAAAAAAATGGAAAAGGTATTTGGATATAAGGATCTCCCCAAATACTTATCATGAAGATAAATTTGCTATCAAATTTATTTATTTTGATGAGTTGAAGTTGGAGATGGACTAATTTATCTAATTACCTAAATTTCCGGTTTCCTTTTTGGGTGCAAGTTTGTTGTATTATACGAGTATCTTAAACTAGAGTACATAATTTTTTGAAGCTTACGTAATGTATAAGATAATAATGAATATCAATGAAATGTTCAGGTCATCCATTTAGTTTGCTTTAACAACCCAAGACATAACTAGAACCGGAGTTCCTATAACCCTTATTGACTTTAGCAATAAGGTCGGATTCACTAGGCAAGATATAGAGTATGTGCAGCGTGGGTCAGTACACAAAGAAAGGAAAAAGGGGTAAAGGATTCATCGGAGAAAAAGGTGATAAACAATAGAGAATTATTATTAGTTTTGTGATTGTTTATCACCGTTCTCTCCGATGAACCCTTTATCCCTTTTTCCTTTCTTTGTGTATCGACCCACACTACATATAGATTCTATGTCTTACCTAGTGAATCCGACCTCATTGCTAAAGTCAATAAGGGTTATAGGAACTCCGATTCTAGTTATATCTTGGGTTGTTAAAGCGAATTAAAGGAATGACCTCAACATTTTATTCATATTAATTTGTCTTATGCATTATGTAAAATTTCAAATAAAATCATGTCTAGTTTATGAGAATGTATAATACATCAAAATTGGAAGCAAAAAGGAAATCATATATATTAGATTAATATACTATATACGTAAACAATTGGAAGCAAAAAATTTCTTTAAATGGGAAGAAGGGTAGAGGCTTTATTGAGGGAGTTGGTAATAGAATAATTCTTTTGACTTAACTCACTCCTTCGAACATGGCGAAAATGAGTTATAGAGCACTTCCTGCTGGTTATGAGAAATTGTGCCCACGCTTCAATAGGGACCGTGTCGAGCAAGCCGTTGTTGCCAATTGCTGCCCGTCCCTCGTTACAAAGACATTCTACAACCTTCTAATTGATGATGCCATAGAGCTGGATTTTGTAAACTTTGACGAAGATCATGCTCTCAAACAAGTTGTGTTGCATTTGGATTGGGACCTCCTTGAAGCCCGGGTAAAGCGCCACTTTGACTATCTTGTAGAAATCTAAGCAAGCAATTCGCACTCATTAACATCGTCCGGTCCCTCCCCGGAGAGCGAGTGAATTGGTGGAGGGTCCTTTCTCTCATTCTTCTCTCGGTCCGAAGGAACTCCCCGAAGGAGAAAGGGAGGAACCTCCCTAAGAAAAATAAAAGAAACCTCCCTAAGAAAAATAAAAGGAACCTCCCTAAGAAGAAGTGAGGTTGTCCAACTTTACCCCTACACGAACTCCAAGCAACCAATACATAAGAGGAGCATCACTTTGGGACAATGACTAAGGAAATAGAGATTGCTCGTGAGGATCAAGAACTATATTACTTTCTGCACTTTCTGCACTTGTGTTGTTCTCATGAATCTATTTTCCTAAAGTGATCCTTTTGTAGTAGATTTAGTTATGTGAGCTCACTCTTGATAGGTTCGTGGGCGAGATAATTGAGTTTTTATGTTGTCCGCCTCTTTGTGTATTCCTTTTTCAATACTTATGTCAAAAAGTCCATCTCTTTATCTTGAAACTTTGTGGTTTTAATGATTTCAATATTTTGCAAAAGGTTCATCTCTATTTTCCAAAAGTGATTTTTTTAGTAGATTCGAGTTATGTGTTTGTCTTTATGATTATATTGCTTGTTTGGAGTTCGTGCAGAGGTAGTGGGGCTGCAAATATGATATATATATGTTGTCCAAGCTACCTCCGTAACAACTTCAAGTAAGGAATATCATCATAAAGACAATCACATCTTCAAGTAAGGAATATCATCATAAAGACAATCACATAACTAAATCTACTACAAAAGTATCACTTTAGGAAAATAGAAGAGATTTTCCTTGGGGCAAAAAATTGAAATCAGTTTATACCACAAAGTTTCAAGAGAAGAGATGAACTTTTTCACATTAAATACTGAAAGAAGAGTACTCTTTGTATTATATTTCACATCATTGTAATATATTCTTTGTTGGAATTTATTGTGAAATATGAAATTATGTTGCGAACTTGTTTAATATGGAACTTTTGTTGTGGTTGTAGTAAGTTGGAAATTTTTGTATAGATTGGAAAATTGAGGTTGTTGGTTGTTGTTGTGTAAGTTGTGATATATTTTGGAGTGTATTTTAAACAGGGGAACAGAAAAATATAAAAAACCATTAAAAAATACAGACCTATGACGACGGTTCTTACATTAGAACTGTCATCATATGCCCCGCCTACAACAATTTTGGCATTTCTATGCAGGACCTATGACGATAGTTCTAATGTAAGAACCGTCGTCATAGGTTAATATATAACGACGGTTCTTTTTGAAAAACCATCATCATAGGTCATATTTTACTACGGTTGTTGAACCGTAGTTAATAGATCTACATACAACGATGTCCATATACACGACGCATGTTAACCGTAGTTAAAGGTCATTTTTAACCGTAGTTAAAAGTGGTTTTCCGTAGTAGTGTTTAGCATCACATTATGGAGGAATGACCACTTGATTCTAACACAAGCTTTATGTATGTTAAGTTTAATATTCATAGACCCTTTTCTATTCTTTTGGATGAACATCAAATGAAAGGTTTCACATGACACCAAAAATATTATTAAGAATAAGTCATCTCGAGGTAAAAGCAATTTGGTATACTTGAAATAATCTAGTGTAGAACTCTTTTCAATTTGTTCGTAATCACCTTTGTAAACATATTATGTATAATGTTACAAATACTAATGGGTTCGAAGTTGCCAAGGTTTGTAGGATAAATTAACTTTAGGCTTAGAACCACATTCATGATTCAGCTTGTTCGAAACTTGTTGGCCATTCAAAATATTCATAGCCACTCTTGTAACATCGATTACTCCACTTCTCAGTATTATTGAAAAAGAGCGGGTTTAGCCCATCTAGCTCGGGACCTTTATTAGGATACATCATATTCAATGCTTCAGTAGTGGTTTGCGCAATGTCATCACGATCCACTGCCATAGAAAACCATTAGTCCATTCCAACTTCGTAATAATGTTATTTTTCCACCTTATACTTGCATGAGTATGAATCCATCTCCAGTTTGAATCCCCATATTCGAAGAAGTTTGTTTTAGCTAGCTGAGTGCATATCAACTTCTCCTTCCTATGCCACTCGCCCAATTCCTTCAATAACCTCTGCCAAGTAGAAACACTTTTTCTCCCCTCTTAGTGTCTCATTAGGACCCCTAATCTTGCTATTGACATCACCAAACACTTTATTCCACTCTACTAAGGATTTGTGGTAAGAAGCAATTTTCTAGTTAAGATTAACCAAGTCATTTGAGGCGTAAGTTATTTCACATGTCGGTTTAATCGCTTCTTTCCAATGTAAGTCATGAACTTGCATATTTTCAAAACGAAGAGGCTTAGAACCTTTCCGCCCTTGCAAACTTAAATTTTGAAGTTGAAGAACTATAGGAAGGTGATCCAAAGCACGTTCATTGACATAGAAAACCCTCCGCATTAGGGAACAAAAGAAACCACTCTATTGAGCCACAATACCGACCCATACGTTCGTCACTACGGACCATCTTCCTTTTTATTCTCCCATGTAAAGTCACGGCTCGAGCGCCACAAATCATATAAGCCACAATCCTAAAAGGTTCACCAAAAGATTCCAAAATATTTTGGCTTCGAACTACCCCCTCTTCTCAAAATTGTAAAAAATCATTAACGTTGCTCCCTAGTAACCAAGTAGAGACGAATGAGTAGCTTAATTAGGCACCATCTCACATGTACAAAGTTCTTGACCCGTTTCACACCATCCATAGATTCCGAGTGAAATGTCACACTTCCTCCACCCTAATTGTTTGATCTCGGACATCAATATATGCTGTGAGGATTTGGATAGGTAAGTTACTTTAATAGTCCTATTCTATAGAATAGTCAACCCCGCAAACTTACCCACACAGATCCACGAACACCCCTTCATACTCCCTCAACCTTTTCAACATATCCTACATCTCAATGCCTTTCCTTTTGGTCTCCGAAAGGAAGACCACCTTCGGTAAACGTCTTCACAGACAAGTTACAAAGATTATCAACAGCCTCAAAGTCCCCAATAGTTGTGACAAAGAATACTCATGACAACTTGTGGGGCTGCATGACAACCTTTGCGACAATTGGTTTATTTAGATGGATAATCATTTCACTGTCTACCACTCGGACTTTTTCTAATCTGTTCGTGTCCTACCTCTTGTCATGCTTATGCTTTAATGCCTAATCGGTGACAACCATCGGCTTTGTATTGTCAATGATTATGCTAACGAGGTTAGAGGACTCAATCCCGCCATCTTTAATTTTCGAAGTACCATTTGATGCTTGACCTAGAAAATTTAACTTCTCTTTCTCCAAGATTCCTCCCTTATTTTGTAAGGCCACGAACAACTTCTTTTTATCTTGCAATTAAGCTTCGAGTGTTACGTCTCCTAGTTTTCAAAGGTGAAACACGTAGCCGAGCCCCACATTTCAAGTCAACTTCATCTATTTCCTCCCCTCCATCCGACACCCTTTTAGCAAAAATCGTGCAACTTGACATACTTTATTTAGATCTAGATCAATTTATTTATGACCTTCACATGTCTTCCTTTATGCAACAAGTGTGGTCACATCAATATCTACTCGAAAACATGTGGACTTATCAACCACAAACACATTAGCATCCACGCAATCAACAAACCTCCCTACTTGATTACCCAAAAGTTTAGCAAAGGCTTTGGTTTGCCTCACTCCCAGGACATCATACACCTTCACTTAGAAATAAGCTATTACAAAACACAATCTTAGCCGATTGTTTAAGACCTATCCATTCTTGAATTAGAAGAATATTGCTATCAAAGGCCCACAGACCTTCGTTCAATACAAACTCATGTTCGCTTTGGAAAAGAATTGAAAGACAAAAAGGTTACCATCCAAATCTCTTATCACCAAACTCTTCAAGGGTTCCCATATGTTCCCGAGCACGTTCTTCATCACCCGGGATTAAAGCTCTCCTCAATCATTTGTTTACCAAGGAGACTCAAATCTATCTCCCGTGCCTTTTCACTCGGAGTTTCTTCTTTAAAAATATTACATGTGATTCGTCGCGAGTCAAATTCAAGTTCTTTATATCTAAACCTAAATCCTCCGCCATGGCTAACTATACCGTTGATTATGAGGAAAGATATTAGGGAAATCCTTAATAATCAATGAATCACAGTCAAATTCAAGTTCTCTATATCTAAACCTAAATCCTCCGCCATGGCTAACTATACCGTTGATTATGAGGAAAGATATTAGGGTAATCCTTAATAATCGATTTTCAATGAGAGAACATCAAGAAGAAAGTAATAATGGGTTATCAAAGGCAAACAATATTGTCAACCACCGTCTACAGAGAGGCCAACCGCCGCCCTAGCTCAAGGAGGTCAAAAGAACTCCCACGACTACCAAGTTATGGTCCCACCGGAGAGAAAAGGAAATTATAATATATTTTTCTCTCTTGCGCAAGTATCTATAACAATTCTATCAAAAAAATCTATAACAATATGGATGGAAATCAAACGCAATCTGAGAGGCATGAGAGACAGGCTAGAGCCTTGAGAGGCCCACAAGTTGAATCAGACCCTTAAGTTTGGGACAAAATACAATGAAAATTATTGAACCAAAAAAGGCTCTCACTTTACCTTTGACCCCTCTGCTCCTCTCTCTCTCACTCTCTCTCTCTCAGTCTTGATGGGAGCCCACAAACACGATCAACAAACTCTTTCTAACATCTCTCCCATCCCACCCTTTCGTCTCCTCTCTTTGCCTTCCACTTCTTTTCTCTGTCTCCACACATCTGGTTGATCAACTCCCATCTTCTTCCATTACATTTCTCTCCACCGTTGGTGCCCTTTTCCTACTTTTCAAGCAAAACCCTAAAGTTTTGATCTTTGCAACCCAGGTACGGTGTTCTTTTTAGGGTTCTTCCTTTTCACCCCACCCCTCTTTTCCTTTGCTTTCAACTGGTCCTTATGATGGGCTTTGTTGTGTTTTTCCTTCCTTTTTGTTTTTTAGCATTTGGGTTTTGTGGCAGGATTTTGGATCCGTCCTTATGGGGTTTGATCAAATTAAGTGGTCTGTGTGATTGATGGGATCTATACATGCTTTTTGATTGACCCTTTGGCCCTTATCTTAATTAACTTTTATCAACTTGCTCTTATCTGTTGTTGATTGTCGTTTAGTGATCTCTGGGAACAATTTTCTTTAGGCTGCATTTATCTCTTTGATTGATTAATTTATCTTGCAGTTAGGGAAATGGAAATGTAAATGCACCCATCTTGAGGGAGGTTACACTTGTGTTTTGAGTTGGAATGGTGCAACTATTGAAGGATTTTTGTCACTTTGAGTAGGGTTCTTCTGTTGGTCTATGGAGTTGAGATTTTGATCTAGGTATGCATGTAATATTTAGATTGAGTAATTCTCCTACTCCCTTAATTGAGAAACGGTTTCCTTTTCCATTTTTAGATGATTTTGATTGTTTTCATTTCCTGTTAACTGAATGAAATCTCATCTTTTTTATAAGCTTTGTTTGGTTGGCTACTTTTAGACCGAGAGATCTTTGCTTTCAGGTAAGATAGGTAAAGCAAGAAGTTTGAGATGTATTGAAATTTACTTAGTTTCCTCTCAGATGCATTGCTGGTATGCTCTTCTTTCTGAATGATTAATGGTTGTCCATGTCGGACGCATGTCTTTGCAGTAATATATTGATGCGCTGAGAAAGATATGCCTCCTTAAATAATTTGGGATTCCTTTAATATTATTTTCTTGATCTATTTCAGGAATTTCCTTTATGTTGATGGAGTTGGAGGTGAAAGACTTTGGATCTGGAGCAAGTGGGCTTGATGGATTAAACATAGGGACCGAGTAATGGGTATGCTGAGTTTTTCCCTTTCAATTTGTTTGTCTCTATGTCAATGGCCTCAAAATCAAGTACGAGAACTTCCCCAGAGAGATTGAGGAAAGTCACTGGTACTCAAGCTGCTGAAGGAAATACTCATAGGCCATCCCCTTTGCCACTTACTAAGTCAAGCATATTAGAGCCAGCAAACCAATTTGTAACTGATATGCCTGAAGACAAGAAGTTATTACATGCCCTTCAAAAAGCTTCTAATAATGGTCTAGCTGAGAGGCTTGGTTCCAGCGTATCATTGGTTGATGAGAACCAAGCTCCCGCTGGTATTGCTGTTCAAATGGATAAAACTAGAGGATCAACAGAACATGGTACAGAGGAGGAAAAGAAAACATCTGAGCAAGGAGTTGGATCATTTTCTTCTAAAGTTAGTGATAGTGCAGGGAGTCTTCCAAAGACCAGTGGGAGTGCCAAGACTAGTGGGCAGGCGGAATTCGTTGAAAGTGGAAAACGCAGTGTGTATAGACCTAGCACAAGCAGTGATGTGAGTGATGAAAGCACTTGTAGTAGCCTAAGTAGTGCAAACAAACCACACAAAGCAAATGATTTGAGATGGGAAGCCATACAGGCTGTCCGTGCTCGAGATGGAATGTTGGGCTTCAACCATTTTAGACTTCTGAAGCGGCTTGGATGTGGGGATATAGGAAGCGTGTATCTCGCAGAGCTAACTGGCACTAAGTGTTACTTTGCAATGAAGGTTATGGACAAGGCATCTCTTGCAAGCCGCAAGAAGCTGCTAAGGGCTCAGACAGAAAGAGAAATTCTGCAATCTCTAGATCATCCCTTCCTTCCAACTCTCTATACCCACTTTGAGACGGAGAAATTTTCATGCTTAGTTATGGAGTTCTGCCCAGGAGGTGATTTACATACGCTCCGGCAGAGACAACCTGGGAAGTATTTTACTGAGCAAGCTGTAAAGTAAGATCTTTATTCATATGGTCACACTTCTTCTAGTTATCTTTGCATAAGAATTAATTATCTTCATCAAAATTGTATGCATTATGGTTTTAGGTATATGCTTACAATATTCAATTGATGCTCGTGTTTCTTTTTTTTTTTTTGGGGGGTTATTTAGGTATGAAACTGAAGCCTTACCGCTTCAATTACTGAGGTGTTACGTCATTTGCTTTAGTGAGGAAGTTTTCTGTGGATCAATTCTGCTAAGGCTACTCATTTACTGCCTAAGCTATATTCAAATTTTACTCATGTCCAAGTTATTTGAATGTTTGTTCTCAGTAGACTTGTTTTCATTTTCTACATGTCTATAGGACTGTGTGTATGTGAAGCACGTATGTGTTGACACCAATTTACATACAACAACAATAACAACCGCCACCACAACATGGCCACCACCAAGCGCCACCTAGTGTCGATGGTGCTCTTGAAATAGGGTAAGGGAAGATCCAAATATACACAATCTTACCCCTTTACAAGTATTTCTTTTTTCAGAGTTCATATCAATTTTAACATTGACACAATGTTTGAGTCGTACTGGTGAAAGTATGGTCCATGATGCCTTAATTATAAGCAAAACATGCAATTTTCGCAAACTTTATGTCATCTGGGAGCCTCCTCCCTTCTCCCCCAAAAATGCCCTACCCATTTGGATAGGGGTTAGGTGATCTCAGTATTTGCTATCTGGACCCTAGTCGTGAGGAACAAGAGACTATTTCTGTGCTATGGAGAAAATCCATCTCAGAGATAGAGAACATTTTGGAAATTCTTTTCGAGTAATCAATATCTCTACTTCACTTGAAGTAGAGAAAAGATTAATATCAAAGTACCATGAATATATTAGTATTAACAAACACTATCAGTTAGCTCAAAGACTGCTGGCAATAAAACTGGGAAAAAAGAGTCAAGGATAGAAAAATAAGCTGCAAGCTTAAATGTTGGAAGCCTACTGTGCACACAATTACAACTAGAATCACCTAGATTGGTCTTCCATATGAATCCTTGCTGAGTTCGGTTGAGTTAAATCATGTTTGATCTGCTGTCCAATTTTTCTTTGACTTTACTCTCTTATTAGGTCTAGCTTGAGTCAAGTTTGAACTTTGATCTATGATCTTTCCATCCTAGTATTGTAGAAATTCAATTGTGTTTCTAGACTTTGCTTTTGATTGGCAACACTCTTTGATGGGGTGCTCCTTTCTTTGACTCTTATTTATATAGTCTCTTTTTATTTGGTGTAAATGAGGCACTCTTATTTATATATTATGGCTTTCAGACTCGTGTTAAAATTTGTTTTGAACTTTTTATTAGGTCCATGATTTTGAATCCGTGTGCTGAAATTGTAGTCCTCATTCTGTCTGCATTTTAAAGTAACTATATTGAAAGTGTTATTGTTATCACTTTTTACTTCTGTTAACAATGCAAAAAAATTGTTTTACTTGGGCCTTCTGTGTATTCACGAATCTGGACTATCAAATGGTTATCAAGTAAATATCCTTGAAAGGACACTCCCTTTTCTTTTTCTTTTTTGTTTGTGGGTAAGATAGCCCTACGGAGGCAACCTATATATCTCTTGTGATCACCCCTATGGGGAAGCCGTGGAAGAGGGAGAAGGGGTAAAGTTTTTCTTTTTTTTTTTTCCCCAGGGGGAAGGGGGTGTTGTTCTTCCCATGTCTCTAATGGGATTTGAACTCACATCTCTCAATTGGAAGGTGGAAGAAGGCCACTCTTTTATGGCTTAAAATATTTTGTGTATAACCATTCATGATTTGGTTTTACACCTGTTGCTGGTAGATTAAGGATATATAAGATACTTAGGGCTTATGACATTGTTGATGTTATTATTGCAGCATGCTGCTTCTATCTTTTCTCTTCTGCACTTGGTGTCATAAGATGGGTAAGCAGGTCCCCCTACTGTGCATTGGCCCAAGTAGGGGGTCTTGATGGCTGGTTGGAGGGTTCAGTTCTGAACCCGAAGCCCATTATGCTCAAATCTCAATTGATTTCCTTACACACGGGAAATTAATTCTCCAACTATTGATTCGATAGGAATCGAACCCAGAGCCCTTGTTTGGGGTAAGTTCTAAAGACCAGCTTGGCTACTACTGTCTTGGTCTACTTCAGTTATGATTCTCTATTTTCAGTACTCCTATAGAGCTCGCTAATTATCTGGCCTTTTTAGTTTCTCCTAGCAGTTGTTTTAGTAGTTGGACTTGGTAGCTTGGAATGTTGAAAGTTGGGTAATGTATATGTACATCAAGAAGAGATTGATTATAAAAGGTGAGAAGAGGTGAAACTTTTGTTTAAGTTGGATCTTAGAATTGTTCTCTTATTAGTATGAGTACTTGATGGATATGAAGTGTACTGTTCCGAATCTGGAAGTGGAAGGGATACATGTGAAGATGCAGAGAAGAATAAAAAGGAATTGCTTCACTGGCATTTATCAAAGTGAATCTGCGTTCTGGTGAAACATGGATCTGTTCATGCATGATATTCAATTCATTCCCTTTACCTACTAGAATTATTTGCTGTTGATGAACCTCTTACGCTGCATCATTCTTTGCTAAGGGTTATTTTTCTGCAGTTACTCAGGAAAGCCATTTCTCTTTCTCTTCATCTTCTGTACTTGTACATTTCAGGCTTGTTTTCTCTGTTTCACCAGGATGGGTTCAACTTATAGGCTTGTGCAGAAAAGCAAGACATAGGGCCCTTAGTTGATTAAGAAATCCCCATGTCTAATTTGCTTGGTTTGAACTTTGAATGCATGGCCAACAGAGATGTTAGTGAAGCTCTATTCAACCAAAACATGGTGGGACCAATTATGTACTGGATTGAATGCTATATTATTCAATTTAAGCTGTCTTTGGAGATCACATACTGACCTCAATCTGTCCTTTTATTGCTTGAAGAATATGTATTGTTAGCAGAACCTTTTTGTACAACACTTGCTTTAGTCATTAGTGAAGTGAGAGTGAATCTTGAGTATTTCTTATGGCAGACGCACTAAGTTCCTACTGACTCTTGTGGGCCTAGGCCGGAAGGATCAAGGGACAAGTAATTACATGATGCACATTCATCCTATGCAGCTAACTTTTTATATGGTATGATGGTGTAGAAATCGTTGTTGGAAAGAACCTCTTCATTGATGCATGAATGTTCTCTGTGTTTATTTTTTTCAAAAAATTTGGTACGTGTTTGAGTAGGATTGTGCATGGGTCTCATGAACAGCTATGCTGGAAGATGTCATCCTTTATCATCAATGGGTACATTCTAAAAGACATGGTCATTACCTCGTATTAAGATCTATACTGTATTCCCTCTTTAGTGCATTGGTGTTGGGAATCATAATGCGTAGTAAAAGCTCAGATGAGCTACTATTTTCCCTTGTAATTACCAATTTGCCTGGCTCATGGTTTGTCAGCTGATGTTGTTAGGACTGTAACTTTGTTGGACAGTCAAGTGTCGAACATGGGCGCTGATGCTGCCAGCATGATTGTTAGGATAGTAACGTATCCATGTCAAAGTGTGAAGTATTCAACAGTTATTTGAGGTGAGGTGAACAGTTCAGTAACACAGTGCTGCAAGCAAGCTACCCGGCAATGGATCGTGGTATGGAATGTGGTTTGTGGTTAGTTATGTCTAAATATGCTTCTAGACTGGGGTCATGATATATGGTTTTTGGGTCTGAGTGTTCCGGAATAACTATGGGGTTGGGTCCTTCATCTTATGTTTGTCTAACTTTTTCCTTGGGATGTTTATTGTAAAATGCATTTTATGACAGTGGTGCTACTGCTTTAGCCAGTGTGGGAGCATAATTAGGCTTCCCATAAGGGAGTAAATAGGTATTGGTATCAGCTGAGAATGATGGTATTGAGACTTTGGAAAATCAGGCTCCGAATGTGAATGAGGCTTTTTAACAGAGGATTTTATTGTTTCAAACCTCAACTACGTAAGGTTTTTGATAATGTAGTCATTTGTTTAATCTGGTGTGGGTCCGTGACTTTGCAGGTTTTATGTAGCAGAAGTTCTCCTTGCCTTGGAATACCTGCATATGCTTGGGATTATTTACCGTGATCTCAAACCAGAGAATGTGCTAGTGAGAGAAGATGGTCATATTATGCTTTCCGATTTTGACCTGTCTCTTCGATGTGCTGTTAGCCCTACACTCGTGAAATCATCATCTGTTGAAACCGAAGGTTTAAAGAAGAGCTCTGGGTATTGCGTTGAGCCTTCATGCATTGAGCCCTCCTGCATTCAACCATCTTGTGCGGCTCCCACGACATGTTTCTCACCCCGTCTCTTCTCTAGTAAATCCAAGAAAGAACGGAAAACAAAACAAAAGAACGAACTCGGCAACCAAGTTAGCCCCCTGCCTGAGCTTATTGCTGAGCCAACAAACGCCCGATCCATGTCATTTGTTGGGACCCACGAATACCTGGCACCAGAAATCATCAAGGGAGAGGGGCATGGCAGTGCAGTTGATTGGTGGACTTTTGGGATATTTCTTTATGAGCTCTTATTCGGGAAGACCCCATTCAAGGGTTCCGGCAATCGCGCAACCCTTTTCAATGTAGTCGGCCAACCTCTAAGGTTTCCTGAGTCACCTGCCGTGAGTTTTCAGGCTCGGGATCTGATTAGGGGCTTGCTAGTGAAAGAGCCTCAGCATAGACTGGCATACAAGAGAGGAGCAACAGAGATCAAACAACATCCTTTCTTCGAAGGCGTAAACTGGGCCTTGATTCGGTGTGCAAGCCCACCGGAGATTCCAAGGCCCGTGGAGATAGAGCGAGTTCCCCTTCCACCTGCTTCATCAAGCGAGAAGGCTGCCATGCCAGGTTTCCCCGATCAGAAAGGGTCGGATAATTATTTGGAATTCGATTTCTTTTAAATTATTTTGCATAGTAGTTTGTTGTTTGTCCTCGAAAATTGGTAGAAGATGGAGAGCTGGCAGGAACCCTACTGGGAATTATGTTCTTGAAGATGGTTATGGGACTTTAAGGGTTTGTTTCATGTGGGTTATAATGGTATGTTTGATGATGGGCTAGAGTAATGCGTAATTATAGTGGAGAAGGATGAATTTTCTTTCAGTATACAATGTGGAATTTCATGATTCCCAACCCTTGTAAGGACGAAATTGTAATGTATGAATTGCTTGTTGATAATGATCTCTCAGCCTGTGTACTTCAATCTTAGTTATCAACAGTTTATTGTGAAATACGCCACTATATCTTGTGCATTATGCCATTATCCATGGCGGATCCAGAAAACTTGGATATATTACTGCTGTTTCTCTCTGAGATCTTGAGATGTAATTATTATATTGTTATGGGTGTCCATTTGAAGAAATTTTAGTTAATTGCCAAAGATGTATAGATTTTTTTATTGAGTACAGATTTGTAATTGAGATTCAAAGATAACTATACCATAATTTGGACGAAATTTTGACAAACTCTGCTCAGATGCCCCAAAAATTGTAATTGCCAAATATGTATAGATTTTTTTATTGAGTACAGATTTGTAATTGAGATTCAAAGACAACTATACCATAATATGGACGAAATTTTGGCAAACTCTGCTCAGAAGCCCCAAAAAAAAATTGTAGCAATAAAATAAATGCGGTGAGCGTGGATCGAACACGCGACCTTCAGATCTTCAGTCTGACGCTCTCCCAACTGAGCTATCCCCGCTTTCTGTTTGTTTTGACTTTTTATTCAATAAAAATGGTAAAACGTTTTTTGGTGCGACCTTAAGGAATGAATGCGTGGTGTCTGTGCAGTTAATTTGTTTATGTCAAGATAAGCTTAGTTAAATCATACTACTAATTTTCAGTGTGATGAAACAGTTTAATTTACAATAATTCTTATAGCTAATTTTGTTATATGATCATTTTTAAGGAATCTGAAAATAGAAAGTTTTACGTCTTATTATGCACTTATTATCGAATTACTCTCGTAATTCGACAAGGTCAATCATCCAATTAATTAAAATAAATTTTTTTAATTGCCAAAGAACATTTACAAATGCTACCAAATGACATGTACAGGACCTTAAATATGACTAAATCAAAATTTGAACCGAATTTATACTCGATTCAATCAAATATTTGATGTAAGTAAAATACATAGTAAAGTTATATGAGTCTAATAAATGTTACAAGTTAAAGCTACTAGCCTAGTTACAGCCACTACTAAGTTGTTTTTACTTTTAATGTTTTTAATCGAATCAAGATCTAAAAGCATTATTATTTTCTTTCTTATAAATTCTCTCCTCTTCTAGTGAGAATTTGAGGTTCTCCCTTTCTTATGAGAGTTTGAGTTTTTTTCCTTGTGAGAGTCTTTTTTTCTCGTCATTGTGCGAGTTATTTCTCTTATCAATATGTGCAATTTTTATTAGGATTGTTGATTTGATTAGAAGGTATATTTTCGATACTTTATCAATTAATTTTATTGATTCGGATTGGTAATGATTCAACAATGAAATTTCATGTGACTCGATCAAAGTGATGTTTCCTTTAAGTGGATCTATTATATCACGTAGAGATCTATTCTATGAAATTAAACAATAATTCACCGATGTTCGGGAAAGATATATTGAAGTTCAAGGACATGGTTGGTGGTCAAATTGATGTTGCAAATATAAAGATGAACACAAATATATTTATCATTAATTTTATCGAAATAGAAATTTATTTTGATATTTCAAATTTGTTTTTATTCAATAGATAATGGTATGATTCATATTAATAAAATTTCTCTTTCTATTGAAAAAAATGTGACAAGTTATAAAGGAGTTGAATTGGTTTTAGTCAAAACTCAATTTGAGGCACCAAACTGCGTCAATCTAACCGATGAAACAAAAATTGACTAGTGAATGAGTCTAATACATATTCCAAGTACACTGGAAACGGCGGCTAGAATAGTATTAGCCCTTGGACGACTGACTGCCTAATCAACTATTTTACTGTTAAACTTATTTTTAATCGATGACACGCAGGGTTACCTAACAACTCCACTAATAACCCCACTTCTTTGAACGTACCTCAACGTTACTATTTTAGCAATTTGATGTGGAATATTGTATAGCTAATTAAGCATATGTTTAAAATGAGATAATATTTTTAAAAAATAAACAAGTAGTCATCTCTTATTATGTTGAAACTTGTTCCAAATTATTGCTGTCTGTCTCATACAAACCTTTTTTCTTCCAAGAAACAAAAAACACAGCTTGTCTATGCATTGGGTTAGTATTATGTAGGATGATTTAGTTTGGGGGTATATTGGATAAATTTCAGAAATAATAAGGAAATATTGGAAATAATATTTATATAATTACTTATTTAGCTCATAAATGCTATAATAGGTATAACACATATAAATACTATAATAATGATTATAATAACTATAACTGTTAATGATAACACCATATTATTATTATTATTATTATTATTATTATTATTATTATTATTATTATTATTGAGAAAGAAATAGGTGTTGTTTTTGGGTGGATAATTAAACCAAGGAAGGAACTTGTTGAAGAGTCACACTCACCTAATGAGTTTAATTATCTTTGTATAAAGAATTTCACCAAATAAGACAAGTCAAAGTGCATGAATGCATAACTATGGGTCGTGAAAGGCAAATAAAAGGAGGTTTTCAGTATATGTATAAATTTGTGAATTACTCTTATAATCATTGGTCTTGGGATGGAATATTATGGATTTATATGTATTATTCGATTAATTAAGGTCAAATTATACAAAATTTATCATGATATACAACAGGTTGCTTCATATTCGATTTATCACCGTCCACATTTTTGTTAAAAAGTCCATTCACGTATTAGACCTTGTGAGTACCCCACACATGAAGGGGCATGTTGAAGTTATAAAACTGCAGAAGTTCCACGTTCACAAATTAACGAGAAATTGAACAATGTCATCAACATAAACTAACAATGCCATGAATACACCTCCCTTATGATATGTAAATAAGGAGTATTGTGCATAGGAACGAACAAAACCATACCCACAGAGGTTTGAAGAAAGCTTGGCAAACCATTATGGTGGGAGGTCGACAAAGCCCATACAACGAGTTTTGAAAAACTTATATCTCACTATTGCTATTTATTGTTTTAGATTGAGTTGAGATGGTGTGGGCTGGTGCACGTCCAGTGCCTTGGCCCCTAAACACATCGGCTCGTCTTTCTTTAGTGGCAGATCCAAGATTCAAATCAAATGTTGTTAGGGTCGCGGAAATATACATGTGAGTTTTAATACTATTATTAAAGCTACTTTTTTGGTAGATTCAAAGTACTAAAAATAAAATTAAACAACTAATACATTATAATTGCAAAATGAAGTTAAATAACTAGTACATTATAATTGCTCTCAATGAGGTTTCATATTCTGAAACCAAAGTATGATTTTTTCATTGACTACACTTTTGAAAAGATCATTCTCAAAATAAGAAATAACGTCATTTAAAAACTAATATATTATAATTACTCAATTTGAATCAAAATTGCGTTCATAACTTCACAAACTCAAAACTAACCAAATCAAGATTGAAGAATTTTATATTTCATTACCATGGAGTAACTTATGGCTCCATCCAACAACAATATTAAACAATCAAACAATCCATAACTCGCAATCTATAAAAGTCTAAAACAATACTTAATTCATAAAACTAAATTTAATAAACACAAATATACTAAGAAAGAACCCAATTCAAAAAATAAATCTCAATATCAAAGTTTAATTAGAAAGTTAGATTAATTACCAAGTGGAGTGGAGCAAAAGTCATGGCCGAATTATGAGAAGTCATGGGTTTTATGAAAAAGTATAGTGTTTGCATTTTATAAAAAGGATATTGAAAAAATCAAAACTTTTATTATGGTATTTGCATGAGGACTACATTGAATTAAACAACTTGACCTTTTTACCCATTTAAATAAGACTAATGAAATGTTGGGTCAATAATGGGCTAGATAAAAATGAGGTATTCTATTAATGACTCATTTAAGGTTCTAATGTTTATTTCTACTCTTCTATTATACTAATTCACATATTACACTTCGATAAATTTGTTATCAGTTGTAATAAAGATTAATATTATAAGAAGGTTTTTATATATATCTAGTCCATTTCAAAATAGATCGATAAAGAATTAACCTGGTTGGCTAAACGACTGTTTTATTCACCAGGAAAATTTTAATTTCGTCTTAGCCCAACCTAGTGTCCATCGTAGGCGCTATGGTTCAAGTATGACTACAACACTTTCAAATAAATGAGAATTAAAGATTTACAATAAATTAAAATTATTATTTTTAGTTATAACATTAAAATTTTATATTATTATAGTAATATTATTTCTATAAAAAGTATATTATTTAAGATGTGATCGAGCATATTCAATGCATCAAAAAATATAGCAATATAACTTATACATTTTAAATATTTTTATCATATCATGTCATTTGAATCTATACATATTTTGTTGAAATTTTACTGTGCATAGTTTTTCTATATAATTTTTTAATGAGAAATAAGTTGAGAAAAGAAATAGTATTAGTGTTTTTTTTTTTTTTGTAAATTATTGCAATAGTTATGCAACGTCTCTCCAAATAATGTGATATAATAAATAAGCATTACTAAAATTGAAATAAAATGAAAGGAAAATCATACAATAGGCATAAAAAATTCAATGAACAAGGCACAAAGCTAAAATTATTGTTTTTTGTCTTGACCCAACGGGTCGAACGGGTTTGGGTCGATTTGACCCACTAATTCAAGGGTTTTTCAGGTTTGATTTTTTTGGTTCAGGTCAGGAAAATCGTGTTCAAAATCCAGCTTTTGGGCGGGTTCGAGTCGGGCTTTCGGGTCAAGTCAATTTTTTCGAGTCTAGTTTCAATTGTCGACATGAATATTATATAAGCCTAAAGGATGAGTTTGCTAAGAATCTCCTATCCCTCAAAATGAAAACAGTCGGAATAGATATGAAAAAAGATGGTTATCCTTTGAGAATATTTTAGAAAATCATTTATAAATTGGATAGCAATATAAATCCAAAAACTAATGTAACTATAATAGAAGTCGAGAAGTTTGAGTATCCAGCCCCTAAGTAGACAATACAAAGGATAAGTCAAATCTACAAGAAATAAAAATGGACAAATCTTAGATTAGTAGTTTTTCTAATATAACAAAAATTAATCACAATAAGAAAAATATTATCAAAATTGATGAGAATGGAAAAATAACCATAAAACCCTAGTGATTCAGGAGTATGAGTACTAAATGGGAAGAAAAACCTCATCTAACAAGAAACATGAGTATAAAACCCGAATGGGGAGAATGAACCTTATCCACTAAGGAAGATGACATAAATAGTACGACTAGCGAAATGAGTGGCATGAGTTTGGAAACTGCAAGACAAAGTATGGACGGAAGCACCTGTCTATGTCATAAGGTCATTGGCTATAAGACAAGAACCATTAGTAAGTCAATGTATGAATATGAGTCAAACCATATGGCCATAGAGATATCATATGAGATCACTAAGACCAATCCTAATAGAATTTATATCCCGATAAACATATGCGTAGAGGGATACAATAAATATGAATTATGTGCTTATATTGATAGTGCTTGTTCCGTGTACTTTGAAAAATATCATTATTTTCATATTTCATGTGGAAACAAGCAGGTAATCATTTGCAAGTAAGAATAGAGAATAATATTATAATGAGTCACAATGAAATTACAAAAAAGGTTCCTATAAAAATAGGTGGTGTCCAATGCAGAATACCCCTCACATGATGTGATAATTGCCATTCTCCATCCACACAAACCACAAGCCAAATTATATTCATAATAAATGGTAATTCTATCCCTATTGATAAGCTAAATAAGGCTTATATTCATCAGACAATTGAGTTCACCTACAACAAGCATGGTGAGAAAGTAATACCCACAGAATGAGTAACTACTTTAGAAATTTCTCTACTTGAGTTTAATATTAACGAGGAGATTATTGAGTAACAAGGAGACTTATGCAAAAAAAACTCTATTATGATAATCCTCTAAAATTTTGGGATAAAGATAAGACATTTGTAGAAATTACCCGATAAATCCTAATATCATTATTCAAGTGAAATAAGTGGTATATACACACCAAGTCATTCAATAATTCGATAAACAAATTAAAGAACTCCTTGAAAAAGGTTTGATTAGGAACAATAAGAGTCCTCTCATAAGTCTCACATTCATGGTAATGAATAATTTTGAACAGAAGAGAGATAAAGCTAAAATGGTATTCAATTATAAAAAATAAAAAAACTCAACGATAATACCGTCTTTGATGGTTATTATATTCCTAATAAGACTGTCCTTTTTAATAGAATTCAAAGAGCATCTTGTTTCTCAAAAATGGATTGTAAAAAGTGGATATTGACAGATAAGAATGAATGAAGAAAGTATCCCTTTAACCGCCCTTAGGGAGGTAATATGAGTGGCTTATAATATCATTCGGTCCAAAGTGTGCCTCAAATATATCAAAGAAGAATGGATAATATCGTTAAAGAAAAGGTGTTTGTTACTTGATTTATATTGATGATATCCTCATTTCCTCTAAAACAATAGAGAAGCACAAAAATGATGTCCTAGCTATTACGTAAAGATGCATTGATCATGACATTATTTTTCTAAAAATTAAAGATAGAAAACAACTAGAAAGGTTTCTAGGACGTCTTGCATATGCTTCAAATTTTATTAAAGATCTTGCCAAATTAACAAAACCTTCGCAACAAAAGTTTACAAAAGAGGTAAGTTGGATTTGGACTACTAATGATTCGAAGATTGTGCACAAATTCAAAAAGCTTCGCAAAAATCTTCCCGTTCTTAATTTGCCTAATGATCAAGATGATATGGTTCTTGAGAGAAATGGTAGAAATGAGCATTGGAGTGCAGTATTCAATATCAAAGAAGGAGAAAAACTTCATAGATATAACAATGGAAGCTTTCACAAAGCTAAATGCAATTATTTTGCGATGAAAAAGAGATTCTTTCAATAATAAGGGGAATTAAAAAATTCTTAATCTATTTGAAAACTATTTAGAGGAGACTACATTATTAGAATTGTTTTCAAAGTGATTTACATTTTACTATAACAATTAATGGGGTACTTACTGTTAAAAGTTGTTTGGGTCTATTAAGTTTTATTGAATTTACTAAATTACCCCTTCCTCACAATCTTCCTCAGGTTCCCTATCTCTCTCTCTCCAAAAATTATCTCTTTCTCTATCTCTCTTTCTCTCTCTTCCCCTGAAAATTCATCTTCAATTTCTTGCCCGACCTCTTCCACTACTTCCATCACTTCTACCGCCTCCCCTTTTCATCCACCGCCATCTCACCCAACAACGATGGCACCTTCATCACACGGGCCGCCAAACAAACCCGAACTCTATTCTCCTATCAGCGCCCATGGAAGGAGTTCTTTCTCTCTCTCTCTCTCTCCTCCTTCTCCTTCCCTACCTCCTACTCCGAAGCCATGGCCAGAATCCAACGTAATGTTAACTACTTCTTCTTCAACAACGCCCTCGTCATCCTCATCATCGTCTTCCTCTCTCTCCTCTGGCACCCCATCCCTATGATTGTCTTCCTCGCCATCTTCGTCCTCTAGGTTTTCCTCTACTTCTCCAGAGAAGAGTCGATTGTGCTCTTCCGGCACACGATGGATGATCTATTGGTGCTGCTTTTGCTGGGCGTGTTGAAAATTTTAGGGCCTATTCTAATCCGGGTCGGGTTGAATGTTATGATTTTGTTGGCGGTTGTTGTGGTGGTGATTGCATTACACGCGACATTTAGGAGCATTGACGACTTGTTCTTGAGAGAAGACAATGCAGTTGAAGGTGGATTGGCTTTAGTTGTTAAAGGTCAGCCCTTGAGACCCACTTACACGACGGGTTATCTAATCTGTTTAGTGTTTAAGGAGTGTAAATTTCATGGATTGTTCGAATAGGGGAGAGGTGAGAGAGAGAGAGAGAGAGAGCATAGGATTTACTGGAGACTGCGGGATTGTATTAAAGTTGATATAGATATTTCCAGGAATTTGTTTGAATTAGAAATTATCAGATTTTGTTTTGTACAATGGAATTTTGTGCGAAATGGGGAAAATTTCAGCTGCATGATTTGGAAGAACTCTGCTTTATCATTAGCTGCTTTCTTAAGTAGTGGCATTCACCTTTGCAAATCAAACACAGGGTTGTAGCATATCTGTATGATTGTAGTTTTTGTATTATGAGATTTTTGAGTTCCATCCTTGTTCTATTATGAAAACATTACTTTACACATTTTGTTTTGTTTCTTCTCTCTATATGATTGCAGTTTTTGTGTTATGAGATTTTTGGTGAGGGAGAGGGAGAGGGAGTTGAATTTGATTCTTCTGTTTTCAATTTAAGAAATTGGGGGTTGCATTTGCAAGGGAGGAGAGAGAGAGAGAGAGAGAGAGATAGGGAACCCAAGGAAGAGGAGAGGGGGTAACTTAGTAAATTCAATAAAACTTCATGGACCCAAACAACTTTTTAACAGTAAATACCCCGTTAATAGTTACAGTAAAATGTAGATCACTTTGAAAATAATTCTAATAATGTAGTTCCTTAAAAATAGTTTCCAAATAATGAGGGGTACTCTAAGTCGTTTTTACATCAAAGAGTAATTATTTATGCACATATTACACGAAAGATCAAAATAAGCCCTAGTTACCACAGAACATATGGTAAATATATGAATGACATGCTCTAACCTTGTAGCATCACTTTGGCCACAAGCTGCATCTTTGAACATCAATGTAATTTTCATGAATATTGATGGATTATAATATAATTTCATGGAGCGAGAAGAATCTATATATTGATGGGACAAATGGTACTTAAAAAGAATTTATAAGGTTTTTTTGATGGAGTCATGTGAAATTTATAGTCGACTCAAAAATAAGAAAGTTCAAAAAAAAATTCTTAATCCAATCGAAAGTATCTAGAACATATGCTCCTGGTTAAATCAAATTGCGGTTGATGGCTACATTGTTAGGAGCTCGTACCATTAAGAAGGGAAAGATCTCATACGACTATAAGTGAGGAACCTAAATATAGACCTAACTTTCATGAAACAGATAGGAATTCGTTGAAAATATATAATGATGAAAATCTCACTTTTGTTTGAGATTTAGTTGAAGAAAATGGAATTTCAAGAAGGTTCATTATTGGCTACAAGTTCACTAATAGGCTCAATAATCTAACAATTTAGAGGAACACGAGTTGAAGGTTTGCTCGGGAGAGTATGAGTCACCCTAGAGGGGTGAATAGGGTAAGGAAGAAATCTTGTGGAAATTCAAACTCTTTTGCCAGGTAAAATACGGAATGCGGCTTCGAGTCAAAACAGAGTCGAAGAGTAGAGACTTAGAAAGACTCGAATAGATAGAAATGGCAAGAAAAGCAAATGCTTTAAGACTCGTCCGAGTCTAGAATGAACTCGTAAAGTAAACACTTAGAGATTACGTGGAAACCCTCCTGGGCGAGAAAACCACGGACCGTGTCAATCCGGACACGAAGTCAAATCCACTATTTTGAGTCCACAAAATACCGTGAACTGACCGAACCTCGAGTTGCTCCCTTAGACAACTCTTTACAAGTTTTCCTACACTCGAAATTCCCTTATCCGATCTAGTACTTCCTAACCGAGATAACCCTTACAGACTAGGGACAACTTAAGATGAGTTCACCCTTACAGACTTAGTCAAGGGACCTTACAAAGAAAGTAAGAAAGAGTTTGTAATCGAGTACAAGACCTTACAACTCGAAGGTAATGAATTACGTAATAGGAGTTGTAAGTAGAAGATTGAGAATGAATACAAAGACTTTGCACAAGTACGTATATTAACAATAAGTTCGGCAATCTTCAAGTCTTGTGAAGTGGCTTCTATTTATAGATGACCGGGTAGAGTAGCCGTTATCTTCATCTCGCGACCGAGAGTCCTCTCGTGACCGTTGATAGAAGCTTTCGAGTCACTCGTAAAGTATCCGTTGTAATGTGAACGTTGGACAACGGTTTAACTCTCTTGGAAGTCCCAAAACTACTAGCGGTGTCTTGAGAGATAAGGTGAAAACCATCGTTAAGCTTGGTGTCTCGCTTTTCCAGATTTGGAAACAGACAGCTCCGACACTATCTTCCGGGACTCGGAGTAGAGAAGGTGAAAAGCCATGTCTCGCTGGTGATTTGACGTTTTGAAGCCTAGGTTACTTTTGTGATTTGAAAAGTGTATCCTCGTTTGAATAACCTACAAAATTAAAGCAATTTTGGTTCTCAAAGTATGAAATACTTTGGTCCAAGATTAGACACAGATAATAAAATAATTATGATAATTAATCAACTAATTATCCGAGTCGAAGAGAAGTGGAATTTTCCGAGTCTAATAACTATATAACTCAAAATTCCATCCGACTTAGTCTAAGCGATAGATCAAGATAAGTAAAGAATATCGAGTGAGATAACTTGATATAGACTAAGTATGAAACAGACTAGAGGTACCGACTCTAATGAAATAGAGCTTATAATCGAAGCCGATTCCGAGTGAGAGAAGGAGAAACACTAGTCCACTCAATCTGCAATAAACTGAAGTGATGCTGGACTCGGAACAAAGAATCGGTTTTCGAGTCACTTAAAGAAGTGCAATAAACACATGAAATGCAAGTTGTAGTACTTAGAGAAGATACCATTTCATTCGGAAAAGTTTCTAAAACACAGAGAATGCCTTGGAATCAAAACTCTATAAATACGAGATGGTTATTCCTGATTCATGTAATGTAACTCGAAATGCGTTGAGCAAGTGTCTCGAGTCTTCAACAGTAATGGAGAATATTAGGGTTTTGAAAGAGAGATGAGAGGAAGGAGAAGCTAGCAAAGATCAATTTTAGTGTAAGGGGGTTTGATCTTTAGGATTGTCTGTTTTGTGTTTTTTCTTTTTGGGTGTAGATATATATGATTAGAATAATTCATTTTTACATTTACTTTTTTAATTTGTGATTATTGGTTACTTTTTTCTAGTCGGAGTTATATATTACCAAATTTTATTAATTGTCAATATACAAACTCTTTAATAATTTACCTAAATCCATAATCATATTCTTTGATAATAGGATAATTTGTAGTTATTGTTGACCCAAAAGGAATATGACTCTTCCATTACCAATTTTATTACAAAAGTCGAACCTTAACTTTAGTTAAAAAAAAAAAACAATAACTGTTAAACTACTTAAAAGTAACCAACATGTATTGTCTACAAGTTAAACCAACCATATGATATCAAGATTATAAACCATCCTTGTATCTTCTTATT
Source organism: Talinum fruticosum (assembly GCA_021018815.1). Lineage (NCBI taxonomy): Eukaryota > Viridiplantae > Streptophyta > Magnoliopsida > Caryophyllales > Talinaceae > Talinum > Talinum fruticosum. Next base: position 8,310,162 of record JAITYX010000015.1, on the reverse strand, counting down.
ACAATGATTCTAATTCTACTATATTTCAATTTGTTCCACGTACCAAACAATCCCAATATTCAATTAGACAACTTTCAAACATACTACTTTAAAATCCTAATAGGATTTTAGAGACAATAAAACGTAACTTAGAGATGTGGATCCACTTGGACGTGTGCCTAGTGACTAGTGAGAAGGAGCTATGCTAATTATATATATATATATATATATATATATATATATATATATATATATATATATATATGATAAATTAGGGGGACCTAGGTAGACAAGGTTAGGTTGCCATAACAAGTGAGAGAATAGAGGGCAGCTTTGAATTATTTGAGCATCTTTTTTTGGGGAAGGATGACGATGGAATTGAAATAGCTAGTGCTTTAAGTTCTTTCTTGGCATTTTGTGGGGTTCTAAAATGCCATTGCCCCTCACAACGTGCATGGTTGACAATTAAAGTTATTTTATATTAAAGGAGAGTGATTGTTTAGGGAGGATCTAGAAAGGTAGTACAATACAAGATAGCTATGCCATGCTCGTCTTTCTAATTTAATTATTTATCGTCTCAACACTAAATAATTGGTGCATCCTTGGGATTCCTCATCTATATTGTTCGTATAATTAAAGGAAGTGGGGTTTGGAGTTAAAATAAATATGAGGGGTGAAGTATATCTATTATTGTTGTTGTTGTTATCACTGTTAATATATGGTGTCATGATTAGGATCAATAAAATTAATCCGAGATTCGAAATATGAACTCGAATAATACGGATGCATATCCAATCCGACATCCGAAACATACTCATCCAAAAGTAAACTTGAAATCCGAATTGAATCAAACCCGGCATGAAATTTCTAACAAAGTTACTTCTTTTACAAGATAAGTTGATCGGACTACATTTTAGTGGGTCGAAATCAATTTAAGCTAAAATCCAAATCAATTTGAATCGAACGGATTCGAAATGACATTGACCCAAACGATGAACCAATTCGAAGTTAATCCAACTCATACCCGAACCGAACGACCCTTTTGTCGGGTCTAATCATGATGTATGAATAGTTTCGGAGAAACTAATGAAAAGCGAGTCAAAAGAGTATATCACATCTTGAAGTCTTCGAGATCATCGTGATATGTGTTTCCAAAGGCAAACTCCAGGAATCATTTGAAGAACGTTTCTGTCATGCTGAAGTAGTGTAAAGAATGTAAGATGGGAATTCATGTTTAAGACCGGAAAGATTAGTGCTAAAGGTCTGACAATACGGTCTCATGAATAGGAAAAACCTCATTAACAAATTAAAATAGGCATGCATATCTTAAATAACGTATTTGAAATAATGACTCCATGTTTATTATATTCACAGTAAAATAAAGGGTGAAATAATCTTTTCATAATCTATCTATGTAAGTTTCTTCCTTTTCCGGGGGACTTTCCTTGTGATTAGTCAACCCTAAAGGCAGACTTGTAAAAATTTAGCATCAATATGGAGCAACTTGTATTTTATCCGCATCAAAACACATTACACATTTCTTATCAAGCAGATTTGAGAAGAACTCTTGGACGGTATACACACGATCCTTCACCATTTAATTGAATCAGTTGTACGGAGTGACTTTTTATTACATTTAGTTAGTGGAGAGAATTTGTCCCTTCGTTGGGCCATAGGCACTTTGGAGAGCCATAACATTCCTAAGCATGGAAATATTACCCGTCCCGACATCAGAACACAAAAGGGGTTCTTGTCAATCTTTCATACTATCAATTGAGTTAAGCCTCTTACGCGCCTTTTCCCTTTCGCTCTACGCAGCAACTATATAATAGTCGTATATGAAGTTGTAACATTAAGTAAAAAAACAAATAGTCTGCTCTGATCTTCATAATTAAAATTTTTAATTTTTGAATCCCGTTATAATGGGTGATCCATAATTTTAACAGTATATAGTCTGTTTATATTCTTCTATACGCGTTTAGACTACAAGAATGATCTTATATTATTTGGATTATTAACATCTCGTATCCTTCGTACTATGCTGCAATTATTTTTCTACCCATGTCCTATTGAAAATTATTTTCAACCCCTGACTTTAGTAGCATATTACAATTGTAGTCAAACTTAGGGTTTAAAGTTGACCGGAATAGTAAAAAGACGAAAATACCCTTGCATTATTTTCACCCTCCTTCCTCCCTAACCCGACACCCTCACTCTATCTAATTCTCGCTCCCTTACTCTCTCTCCCTCTCTCCCTCTTCCTCTCCCAACAAAAATCTGCTATGCCCTACAAGAATCGGCGATGAACATTCAATTGAACACTAAACCTATCTCGAGAACTCAAAGTAAGCTTTATATCACTCGAACCCGGATCATTAAACTGGTTTCCGTGGCTCCGATTTCCCAAAATCTCAGCTATCCTCTCGTTGCATCAACCCCTACTTATCCACCATTAGAGAAGTGGGAATAGGCGTAAGAGACTTGGCGGAGGGGGAATGAACGACGCCGTTTGGAGGGGTGGAAGTGGAACTGGGAGGCAATCAAGTTCACCGGCCATCATCTCAAAAAGGGTAGGACTGGATCCGGCCCGAGAAGGAGGATGGGATATCGGGTTGAGGAGCCCAGCGGTGAGGGTAGAGTTGAATTTGTTGAAGCTCAAGGGGTATTGATTAATGAAGGAGGGAACTTTTCCTCCTCCTCTCTGTCTCTCTCTCTATCTTAATACTATCTCGTTTTTTGGAATCGCTAAATAGAATTATTCATTGGAATTGCTTTCTCTCTCCCCTATTTCTTCTTCCTCCCTCCCTCCTCTTTTCGTCTTCCTCTCTATCTCTCTTTCCTCGCGAATTTCTCATTTCTTACCCCTCTGTCTCTCTCTCTCGTTCTTCATATCCCAACAATGACTACTATCACCCTCTTTGTGGACGAGCACCTGGCTCACGATCTCGATAGTCTATCCATCCCGCATCAAGTACTTCCTCCCCGAATTCCGGGTTTTTTTAATTTTTATTTTATTCGAGTATCGAATTTGTTGATTTTGCTATCGCGATTTCCGGGTTGATGGTGGCAGATTAGGGTTTGCTTTTTGGAATGAATTTGACAATTAGGTTTACCAATTTGGTCGCTAACGCAATTCTAATTGGGTTTTATTTCCGGGTTTAATTGGATCAATAGGTGGAAACGAGAAGAGGAGAGAGAGAGATGGGTGTGGGGAGAAGAGAGCGAATAGAGGGAATTCATTCAGCAAAAGGACATGAAAATTGAGAGAATTGATTAATGGCGAGATAGAGAGAGGGATAATGCAAGGGTATTTTCGTCTTTTTACTATTCCGGTCAACTTTAAACCCTAAGTTTGACTACAATTGTAATATGCTACTAAAGGCAGGGGGTTGAAAATAATTTTCAATAGGACATGGGTAGAAAAATGATTGCAGTATAGTACGGAGGGTACGGATGTTAATAACCATATATTATTTTATTAATCTCTCTTATTTTTTGAATAACATGTTTTTTTAGAGGTATTAAATGTAAGAATTATACATATGTCATGTTCCATTTAACTTTAACGTACAACCTTACATCTCCATACATATTTTTATAACTAACTTTAGCACTATCTTACAACTCCTTACAGCTTCCTTATAAAAATTTAGCTTTTATAACCGCGCATCTCTTTATAACTAAATGGAATAGGGTCATAGGATTGAAGGATACCAGAATGCATGCCTAAATCTGTCACACCCTACAAATATGTAGTTCGCTAATAGGGTTTGCTTCAATAATATATGATCCTTGTTAGGGTTGAGGTTCCTTTGAAGAAAGAATAGGTTCGAAATGTGCTGTTGGCCATTGGTTACAATTATAAAAAGGAGCTAAAGATGTGAATATCCTCCGACGGCAATAATGTCCAACCAAAAGTTGCCAATAAAATGGCATCTATACCTTATGAGTCATGACTAATTGATTTAATTAACCATTATATTCGTCATCTAGATCAAACCTAAACTATTAATTATCAATATTGACTTATTTAAATGCTTCTTCAAAAAGATCACATCAAAGGACCTCAACATTATGGTGCTTGATGGAGATGGAATAACCACCTTTTTCAAAGAAAATACCAACTTTATTGTCTTAAATTTATACGTACAATATTAAATAATAACCTTGTGAGTTTAAAAAGGAAAAGTAAAAAAACAAATATGGTATAAAATGATGAAGCCCACCTTTTTCTCCCTTTCATCTTCAAGTTTGTGAAAGTTACAGTGGAAAAAATATTTTAATAAAAAAGAACACTTAAAAACATATTAAATATATAGAGGAAAAATAACTCAACAAAGATTAAATGAAATATTACGGTATTAGTTTATATTTGATTCTTGTAGATATTATACTAGGAGATAATTCTTATCTTATCTTGTAAGTATTGTAATTAGTTTTAATTTCTATCTTCTTGTAGTTGAGAAATCCTCAACAACTTGTAACTCTTCAATTAATAGTTTAAATACAATTGCATGGTCTAGGAGTAACCATCAAAAACCTTTCTCCCAATTTGCTATCTTTAAATGGTATCGGAGCAAATTCTCCGAAAATTCGTTCATCAACTAAACGTCTTCAATGGCAAACAAGACATCCTTTCTCGATCCTCAATCACCCTACTACCTTAGTAGTTCGGACCCACCCGGATACATCATTAGTCCTGTGGTTCTCAATGGGGATAGCTAAAGAAATTGGTCGCACCTAGTGATTAGTGCGCTCAAATCCAAAAATAAACTCGGATTTGTGAACGGAAAAATCACAAAACCCACCTTAGACCCGAAGTTCATGCGTGGGAAAAATGCGACTCTATGGTGACAGACATGGCTTTATAATGTCATTGACAAAAATTTGCACGGATCCGTAGCATGCGCTAACACAGCTAGGGCAATATGGGTTGATCTCGAAGAGAGGTACTCACAAGGAAACCCAATTCGAATTCATCAACCGAAGAGAGAGATGAGTTTTGTGGGACAAGAACATCTCACAGGTGATCGAATACTTTACAAAATTAAAATCACTCGGGATGAACTTGGAACATACCAGGCGCTTCCAGACTTGTACTTGCTCGTGTGAATGCGGGAAAGCTATCAATCCGATGCTTGAACAGGAGAAGGTTCATTAATTCTTGATGGATCTCGACCATACAAAATTCAACAACGTCGGATCTAATTTGTTGTCTTTGGATGTGTTGCCAAATCTCAACAAAGCATATGCTACAATTATACGACAAGAACGTCAATTACAATTTACCCAAGCAAACGAGACACAATTAGCCATGGAAGGAGCCGCTTTCAAGGTGACGGCCTAGAAACGACAAGGTGGAAATCGACCCAAGTGCACATATTGCCACAAACTTGGCTATAAGCGAACCTAGTGTTTTGAGCTTGTCGGTTACCCAACAAACCGGGGAACCAGGCGCAGCAACAAGCGTAACGGAGGCGGAAACAACAAGTTTGAGGCAAATCGCGAACCGGGGCAATACCTGTGGACGGAACTCGTTGACGGTAGGCAGCGCGAAGGCGGTGTGCGACACGGCGGAGCGCCGGCAAGCGGAGGAGGCGCTGGCGCTGGGTATGGCGGCGTGCGACACGGCGGAGCGCAAGCGTGCGAGGAAGCGCTGGCACCGGGTATGGCGTTTCCAATTTCGTGACCAAAGGGTCGAGCTTGAATTTTGGGGGTTTGAATTTAGGAGAGCTTGGGGCACACCATAAATTAAAGAGAAGCGAGAACAACACCACCGAGGTAATGAAGAGGGTTTTGTTGGGTTTACTTCTACACAGTATACCACCTTTTTAATTTATTTAAAGAACGCCAAAATCAAGAAAAGATGGGTAAAATGAGTGGTAAGTCCCTACATATTCATCCTCTGCAGTGGGTCTTAGATTCTGGTGCCTCCCATCATATAACCTCTGTTTGTGAAGCTCGATCGATGTTTACAATTTACATCTCCCTATTATTTCGTAACTCGACTGAAATCGATTCTAATTGACAAAGCCGGTAAAGTACGGATAGGGCCCGATATTTGGCTAAAAGACATGTTGTATACCCAATATTTAAGTGCAATCTCATCTCGGCCCAAAAACTAGCTATAGATGAAAATTGTGTTGTTTCTTATGGGCCTAATTTTTGTGTCATACAGGATCTCACATCGAAGATGTTGATTGGAGTGGGTGATCCAGGAAACGGGGTGTACTACTTGCGGACAATGTGTGACGGATCGGTAAGAAAGAAAGTTGATTCAGCTTGGTGGCACGCTTGTTTGGGACACACTTCTTATCATAGTTTATCTTCGTTGTCTCTAGTTTGTGATTTCAAGTTAAATAAGGAACACTTTAGAGTGTTGTGATGTATGCCATAAGGCAAAACAAACATGAAATATTTTTCCATTGAGTACTTCTAGGGGTAGTAAACTGTTTGATTTAATTCATTGTGATTTATGGGGAAAATATCGCACTCGATCTCTTTCGGGATGTCATTATTTTTTATGCATCATAGATAATTATAGTCGAGCCACCTGGGTGTTTTTGCTTAAAGATAAAAGTGAGGCCTATGAACATCTTGTGGATTTTTGTTCTATGGTCAAAACTCAATTTAGGAATCATGTTAAAAGGGTGAGAAGTGATAATGGGACAAAATTTACAAAAGGGGACTCACAAGTATATTTGGCCAAAAATAGAATGCTTTTCGAGTCCTCATGTGTTGATACTCCCCAACAAACGGTCGTGTTGAACGGAAAAATCGACATATCCTTAATGTTGCTAGAGCTCTTCGTTTTCAAGTATCTTTACCTATTTCTTTTTTGGGGGGTGTGTGTACTTACGGCAGGTTATCTTATTAACCATACACCCACCAAATTGAATAACCTAAAAAGTCCTTATGAAATGCTCTTTGAAGAAACCCCATCATACACTCAATTAAGAGTTTTTAGTTGCTTGTGTTATGCCTATAACCATGACCGTATTAGAGATAAACTTGATGCTCGGGCCACTAAGTGTATGTTTATTGGGTATCCTCAAGGACGAAGGGATGGTGTGTTTTGGACCTTGATAGTGGTCGAATATTTGTTTCTAGAGATGTCATATTCTATGAGGACATGTTTCCCATGCTCAGCCCTACTGGATCACCTTTACCCTATTCCTCTCAACAACCCAACCTACCCAGCCTACCACAATCATACTTTATTGACCCAAACTCCACATTTGATACGAGATCCTTCCTTCGGGCCTTCTTTCATAACCACAAACCTTTCCCAGCAGCCTCACATCTTTCGGCCCAACCACTCCCTCACATCCACCTGCTCCTCTCTCTTCCTCTACACCAGCCCGTGCAACCTAGGCCCCGACCACCTAACAGCCGCCTATGGCCCATCCTCAATCATTTTTTTTCAGCCCCCTTCCCAGCCCAATTCAACCTCAAAACAAGATCCGCCCAAGCCTGGGTCCACGGCTGACTTACTTGGCCCATTTACTCGTCCGTCTCACGAACGACGACCGCTCGCGCATCTTTGGGATTATGTTTTCCATGCCATTACTGCCGACACCCCTATTTCCACCCCACTTCATGATGTTGATTCAGGTTCTTCTCATCCTTTGACTCATTATATTACTTATGATAAATTTTCTACCTCCCATCGTGCCTACTTAGCTACCATCACAACCGGTGATGAGCCACGTCATTTCACTCGGGTAGTTCAAGACCCACGATGGCGTGAGGTTATGGCCAAAGAAATATCCGCTCTAGAAGACAACAACACTTGGGAACTTCAACCTCTTCCTCCCGAGCAAAAGGCTCTTAGGTGCAAATGGGTGTATGAAATTAAATATAATGGAAATGGGTCAGTTGAACGCTTTAAAGCCCGTCTTGTCACCTTGGGAAATCATCAAATTGAGGCTGAGGATTTTAATGAAACATTTGCTCCTATAGCCAAGATGGTCACAATCCACACTTTATTATCCATTGCTATCGCCAAAGGCTGGAGCCTTCACCAAATGGATGTTCATAACGCTTTTCTTCATGGACACCTTCATGAAGATATCTATATGAAACCCTCGCCTGGGTTTCATACTCCTCGTCCCAATGCTGTGTGCAAACTTAAGAAGTCACTCGTATGGCCTACGTCAAGCGCCTAGACAATGGTTCTTTAAGCTTGCCGATGCTCTCCGAACATATGGTTTTGAACAATCTCCCTTGGACCACTCACTTTTTACCTTTAATCAAGGTAAAACCTTCATGGCTCTTTTGATATATGTTGATGATCTAGTGCTTACAGGAAATGATCACAAACAAGTGTGCGGCGTTTAGGGAGTACCTTCATACTTATTTTAACCTCAAAGATTTAGGGTCGCTAAAATATTTTCTCGGCATTGAAGCTGCCCACTCTTCAGCTGGTATTTTTCTTTGCCAAAAGAAAATATGCCTTAGACATTCTCACCGAGTCCGGTATGCTACGGTGCAAGCCAAGCACATTCCCTAGGGAACAACAACATAAGTTATCCGTTGATTCAGGCAATCCTATTTCCGATCCAGGTCGGTATCGTCGCCTCGTTGGGAAACCGCTCTACCTCACTATCAGTCGGTCATACATCACCTATGCAATTCATATCCTAAGTCGGTTTATGCAAGACCTTCATCAAGGGCATTGGGATGCAGCTATTCGAGTCTTACGATACCTTAAAGGTTCACCTGGGCAAGGTATACTTCTTCCTTCCCACAATGATCTCGGCTTACATGTCTACTATGACTCTAATTGGGCCAATTGTCTTATGACTCGTCGTTCCGTCACAAGTTATTATTAGGATATTAGTTTATCTATGATTCTTGTAGATATTATACTAGGAGATAATTCTTATCTTATCTTGTAAATATTGTAATTAGTTTCAATTTCTATCTTTTTGTAGTTGAGAAATCCTCAACTTATACCTCTTTAATTAACAGTTTAAATACAATTGCGTGGTTCAGGGAGTAACCATCGAAAACCTTTCTCCCAATTTGCTATCTTTACATAAAATAAGATTTTTAACCATTACATCAGGTCAAATGTGATTGATAGAAAATTACTATAGATTCATTAAGGAGAGATAGTCTACGTAATATAAAAATTAGTGGTCGATATATATCCAAAAATTTTACATAAATTTTGTGGTTAGATTTTTGTGTATTGATAATTCTAAAGCATATTTTTATGTTTCGAAAAACTAAATGTTATCAAGTATTTAATTTAGGCTCAACTAGCAAGATGTTTAAGGGCAATAGTTTTATCATTTCTATTTTGTAATCATATATTTCAAGCTTTATATATTCCCTCTCTCCTTTTATATTGTCTTAAATTGAATTTTTTCGGTCTTCAAAAATTAACTTTGACTATGATATTTCTATAAATTAATAAGTTTTTTATTAGATAAACAATTTAGACTTTAAAATGTAGCACTTTTGTCACATTTTGTTAAAGTTCTAAATTAATAAATTTTTTATTATATTTGTTGTTTATAAAATCTGTTAGGATCAAAAATCACAATCAAATAATAAGCAAGAACCAAAGAAAGAAAAAAAATCAAGACACAAGAGTTTTTATGTGGAAACCCACAAACAAGTCACTAAATGATTTTTTCTTATAAGAGGTTGAACATGTGTTTGAGCATACAACAATGGTGGTTCTTAGCCACTTAAATAGTCAAATTTCACATCAAGTACGCAGAAAAAACGCATAACGGACAACCAAATAGGCGGCAACTTAAACAGCGACGACCGACACGGGTTGCTCGTGTCTGTTGGAACGGGCCATGTCCTCTAACACGGCCTACCCGTGACGAGTTGCTTGGAAGGTTCACTATTGTTTTCTGCTCCAACAACATGTGATGTACTTTAAGCATGGTCATGTAGATTGCTATGCGCTGCAGAATGCGATTTTCAAGCTTAAAAATCATTAGACTCCATAATCCCAAAATCTCCAACTTGGAGACTAATGATCCATCTTAGTCACACACCTAACGAATCAACTCGGTCTCATCTTCAACAAGAGAGACCAATTGAGGTTTGTACAACCTTAACTACGAATGAAGTGAAACTTGCGCTCGAATATGCTTTATTCTTCAAGGAAAGACCAAATTCTTGCTTAATTTTATGGCACTTTGACTATGACTCGTAGAGCACTCCATTACCTTGCTTCGACCCAAGATCTCCAAGAAATCTTGCAACCAAACCATTTTTTTCTAGTTTCATAATGGCAACATATTCCGACTCTATGGTAGACATTACAATACATTTTTGAAGTCTTGACATCCAACTCACATTTGTGCCTCCAAGTGTGAAGACATACCCTATTGTACTCTTGCTAATATCGAAATCTCCACTCAAATCAGCATCAACGAAGCCTTCAAGCTCAAACCTGCTCTCTTGGAACGCTAGTGAAATACTAGAAGCTCGCTTGAAATACCTTAGAAGCCATTTTACAGCCTTCCCAATGTGTTTCTTTGGGATTAGCCATAAACCTTGCCACAGCTCCCACTCGCAAATGTTGTGTCCGGTGCACACCATAGCATACATTAAGCTTCTAACTGAAGTGGCATATGGGACCTTAGACATGTAATCATGCTCTTCATTATCTTGGAAGACTGCTCCTTAGTCAACTTGATATGGTTTGCTAGCCAAGTATTTGTTGGCTTTGCATTATTATTGTTGACCGATCTAGAACCTTGAGCACATAGTCTTCTTAAGATAACTTCAAGGTTCCTTTGGGCATATCTTTAAATTCTCATGTCGGGAATTTTCTTTACGAGGCCCAAGTCCTTCATCTCAAATTGCCTTGACATTTCTTCCTTCAATTTGTTGATTTCAATCATACAAGATCCTACAATTAACGTATCATCCATATACATAAGTAAAATGACATATGAATCGGTGAATCTTTTGAAGTAACAATACTCGACCCTTATCACTTCTTTGGAAACTATTATTATACATGAAAGTCTCAAACTTTAAGTACCACTACCTCGATGCTTGCTTCAAATCGTATAGACTCTTTATGAGCCTACACACCAATTGTTCCTTCCCGAGAACCTCATAACCCTCTCGGTTGCAACATATACAAATCTTCCTCCGGATCACCATGTAAATTGTCATTTTTTACATCCATTTGCTTCTAAAGCAAATCATTAGCTGCAACTAGCTTAAAACAATTATAATGGTAGTTAGTTTCACAAATGAAGAGAAAATTTTAGTATAATCAACACCCTTCTTTTATGAGAAACCCTTAACTACCAACCCCACCAATAACTAATATTGCTCGGGGTTGGATAATCTATCAAATGTTGATTAAGGGTGGAAAATATGGGTTGTTTAAGAACCGAGAATCGTTGGTAATATATAGTCATTTTCCCTATTTTTTAGAAAATAATTATTAATGATCTCGAGCCTTGTACCTAGCAAGACCCTTAAGCTCATTCTTGATCCTATAGACCCATTTATTCAACATGACTTTCTCGACCAGCAGGCAACTCAATCACTACCCAAGTCTTATCTTTATCCAAGGAGACAATCTCCTCATCCATTGTGAGCTCCCACTTGAACTAATCATCCACCTGCAAGGCCTCAGTATAGAACTCGGCTTACCAAGCATCAATCAACAAAAGTTAATAAAGACAAGGAGAATATCTTTGTAGTGCTTGACCTCTTGTTGACCATGCCGACCTTCTCAATGTAAGTAGAGTCTTGGGATCATCTTTATGAGAGATGTCCGAATCTATAATAGGTTCTCCAACTTGTGGAGCAATGGGTAACCCATTTGAATGTCCATTGTAAACCTTATATTTCCTCCCATTCAAGGAGATTTCAACAAGATCATGTCACCTATATTAGCTTCCACTTAATCTTTATCAACCAATCTCTTTACCAACCTATCTTTGTACAACACAGATTCGAAGACGACATCAAAATGTCTAAATACCTTTTACCATCCCAAAGTCTATACCCAAATAAGTCAATACCATAACCAAGGAAATAACACTTCTTATATTTAACATCAAGTTTATTCCTTTTTTTTTTCAGATCAATCATCACATAAACAACACAACCAAAAATACGAAGATATGACAATGAATTTCCTTACCGCTCCAACTCGCTAATAGCTTGTTACCCGGAGGTATAGATGGTCCCCTATTATTAGATAGATGGCTATGTTGATCTGCATCTCGCGTATAGAGACTTGGGCAACCCAACATGAATGCGCATGCTTTAGCTCTCTCATTGAGTGTCTTGTTCATCCTTTATGTTATGCCATTTTGCCTTGCATTTCCAGGAACAATTTTGGTTAGTCTTATTCCTTCCTAGGCACAATAGTTCTTAAACTCATCTTTGTTATACTCACTGTTCGGAAGAATTAAGTCCTAAAATTGTAACCGCAAGTGCACGACGTAGTTGTAGCTAGCCGACAAGCACGGGTCGTGTCCATAGAGAGTTATGTTTCAAATATCAAAGCTAACTTAAACTTTCTATCTAGGCGAATCAACACAGATGAGATAGATATGGTGATTAAACTAACCTAGAAAGTAATAAAAATAAAATACTCCGGTTGTGATTTTACCACTTAATAAACTAATTATCAAGTCAAGCCTAAACCTACCCAAGTTTATACAAGTATTTAGGAGTGGTCAGTTGCACTATCAAAACCTACTCAAGCCACATTTTCGAGGGTCATGAGTTGGTCTAATTATTCTAACCACCTACTTTCGTGGGGTTAGCCCAACTAAACTACAAAAATAGCCACCTCGGACCTAGCTAGAATTCGGGATATTTTCATGCCAAAATTCCAACTATTCTCTTTACGTACACTAGCAAATTGACTCCACCTTTCAATGATAGACCAACCACCTAAAAATCAAGATGAAAAGACCCTTTCGGGCATCTCATCGAACTTATGTGGTAGGTAAGAGAAACAATCCCAAAATACTAGTATAAACTAGGTAAGTAAAGGCCTACATAAAATTAATTAGCCATCAAGGAGGTTAATCACAACCAAAGCGACACAAACTAACAACTAATTAACATGAAACAAAATTAATCTAACAACTAAATTAATAAAGATTGACTCGAAGAACGACATAAACTAAAGAAATAAAATTAAACTAAACTAACTAATACAAACATCAAAATGTAATAAAGATCGAACCTTTAAACAAAACGAAACAAACTAAAGAGAAGGGAGAAATAAAAGGGAAGAAGTTACCGTAAACGAATCGAACCGAATCGAAACCGTCGAAACCGAATTAATAACTAAAACCGAAAATATTTTGAATAAATTTACAAGAGAAAAACTAATTAAATTAAACTAAATTAAGCTAATAATAAAACTAAACCTAATTTAATTGCTGCCGCCAACAGAACTCCAAGCCTCTCCCTTTTATAATCTACGCTGCCCTTGATTTCCCAATTCCATTGGAATTCTGATGATGATATCATGCTGATGTCATGATGATGTCATCATCAGAATTTTGTTTCCTTTTCTTTTTTTTTTCTTTTTTTGTTTTTTTTTTCTTTGCCTTGCATGCCAATGGAATATGGATTTTGGGCCTCGTATTTCCGCATTTAACTAACCCGATTTGCTCAACTTTGTCTCTCAATCCGCATTTTCGCCTTATTTCGAACTCAAATTATGAAATCCACTCATCTCGACTTATCACCTACAAAATCAAATAAAATAAGTAAAAATTCTAAAAATTATATTATTTTACGAGACAAAAACTAAATAAATAGGGGTATAAATGACGTAATATTTGGACAGTAACAAATACCCCCACACCTAACTTTTGCTCGCTCTCGAGTAAAACAAAATAAAACCTAACTCACTTTCGCGAGAATCGCGATTGCACTTAGCATGTGAAACAAGCCCTTTAAACCCCTTGGTAGCCCAAGTGGACGAGTGAGGTCTCGTGAGGGTTTGTAGAAGATATACCCACAAAATCTTGAAAAAGAAAAACAAAAGAGAGAGAAAATAGAAAATCTTTTTGGGCTTTTCAAAAATTTTCACAAACATATATACAAAGTGGGAAGAAATTGTGTACATTCTAATCAACCATATCACCCTCGTACGTCGGATATTAATATGCATATAAAAACAATGCACACATCAAGACATTTGATCCTCCATTAATGACATCCACATACCAATTTTTCACCCCATACAAGTAAATAATGAGCAAGTTAAACTGGTAGAACCTCACTTTAAGGTAAAGTGGAACACTCACACTCATGTGTTTAGAATATATAATAATGGTTCACTCAAAACTCATTCCAATAGCGCACACTACCATAAGCTTGGTCATACTCTCAATTCTCCACCACTGTGTAGGCAAAATGCAAATGCAATCAAGAGGACTTTTTGAGGGTTGTAATGGGGCTAAGGTTCATGGGTAAGAAAGGGAATCAATTTGAGAAATGTGAACCTAAATAGCCAAGGCCTAATGACTAAGGAGCAAAAAAAAAAAAAAAAAAAAAAAAAAAACTTCCAAATATGACTTAAAACTTATCTCCCAATTCACTTTTTCAAGTACAAACAAACTCAAGAGAACCTAAGGAATGAGTATAACAACTTTTGAACTTTCCTCATGCCAATAACTTATTTTTTTTTCTCTCTTTTTTCATTTTTTTCATTTTTTTCTTCTTTTATTTTATTTTATTTCTTTTTTTTTTTTTGAACAAAAGTATTGGCATGTGAATCATGAACATAACTTAATTCCAAAGGGTATAATAACCACTAGGGGATACATCTAACTTTACATTAATATAAATCCCCCTTTTCAAACCACGTAAACAAACAAAACATCATTTATATACAACCCAAAACTACCCATCTTAAGAAATGTTGCTCCACCTGGACTTGGCTTAGGTATAGGAAATATATATGGGCCAAGGGTAAAGTGGATGCATGTATAAAAAAGAATAGGCTAAAGTTCAAAGGGTTAGCAAAAAGGGTATATATAGTAGGGTGGCTTTTTGGCTCATGTAGTTTAAAAATCAATGAATGCCTCTATCATATTACATAATGCATATGCAAAATGTGGTCTCAAAAGAGACAGAACAAGTTCTAGAGGAAATACACTAAGGAAGAGTCACACATGAAATGAAATATGAGACTAAAATTGATGAATTAGTCTATAAGGCTCAAAATCTCACAGTGTTTTCCTACCAAAGTCAAACTAACTCAATAATTGAATGTCGGGATTCAAAAGGGACACAAAATGACATATTTT
Organism: Talinum fruticosum; assembly: GCA_021018815.1. Classification (NCBI taxonomy): domain Eukaryota; kingdom Viridiplantae; phylum Streptophyta; class Magnoliopsida; order Caryophyllales; family Talinaceae; genus Talinum; species Talinum fruticosum. The sequence goes on along the minus strand of JAITYX010000015.1, from coordinate 8,294,902 downwards.
AGATCAAAGTCTATTATATACATCATAAATACATACAAACTAATAGCCAACTAACAAGGGGTCAAAGTTAATCAAAATGTCACAAGCTTCCCAAAAATAATTTTTAAAAATCAAAAATCTTTTTGCAATTTTGAATTTTTTTTCTCTTTTTTTTTCTTTTTGAAAATATTGAAGCATGGCTTCTCCTCCCCCACACCTAGATCTCACAATGTCCTCATTGGGAGCCAAGGATCAACCACACCAACAAAATAGACTCAATTACATACAAAAACACTATCACAAAAAATAAAATAAAAGCAAAAACAAAACATGAATATATACATATAGGTGATCATGGCCAACATGGCTCAACAATATCCAAAGGTTATCCTCAAAGTGATCACCACACAAAAACACAATCCTAAATATCCATAACTAAAAGCAAAAAGAAAAAAAACACAATCCTAAATATCCACAACTAAAAAAACAAAATAAAAAGAAAGAAAAGAAAAAAAGTAAAAGAAAAGGAGAAAGAGAGGGAACGAATATACCGAGCTAGATGCTCGGGTGCACCTAAACTAATGCCTCCTAAAACAAGTACTAAGAAGGCTCGAGGAGCATCAGCCACTCCTCCTCATCTCAAGATTAAGCTCCAACTCGGATGCTGTCAAAGCTCTAAGGAGCTTATCAAATTCCCGAGCATAAAACTCGGATGAATGTAAATAAGAGAACACAACAACAAATAAATCAGTAATATTTAGTGATCTCTTAAATTTATCGAAGCCTTAGAAAAATCGAAAGAGTGATCAAAGAAGCTAGTCCACATGATTTTTCTAGGCATGTCCTCTAGGTAAGCATGAAAAGGGGTCAACGAAGGGGATGTAACCTCCAAAGATACCTAGGGACACAATATTGTCAACCACATCCCCCTCAAGCATGCTAGATGAGTAATTCACATTGCCCACATTTAAATCAGAATCATAAATCACATAAGTAGTGGGCTCGGAAAAATGATACTCGGGGGAGGGAAGGGTAGTGAACGATTAGGGGAAGTAGGAATTAAAGCAAGTGTTTCGGGGACACATGATCATCAACATCAAGACTAGTAGGAGATGCCTCGACCACAAGCAGCTCACATGACTCCCTAAAGGAGTCTCCCGATCAAACAAACTCAACTAAAGCATCTTCTGATTCACAATATAAATCATCCTCACCATCTAAACTAGCATCAACACCAAAGGAAGACTCAATGTAGTCCCTATATGTACTAGGTAGGGATGGAGCAACCGTGGGAAATTTCTCTAGTCTCGGACTCTAAAGAAAAAGAGGACTCATCATCATCATTATCATAGAAAAATGCCTCAATCTTAGCGTAACTAAAACTAAGGTCGGTTTCATGCGATAGGTCGGACTCCCTAATCTTAGTAAGACATGCAAGTTGCTCATTTTGTTCATCCATAGCCCTTATCAATTTATAAATATCAGCATACTATTCAGGAGATGAAATATAAGGACAAGAACTATTATCATGATCGGAAGAGTTACATTTTTCACACCAAAGAGAGGTAGGATCAGGAATACAAGGGGATTTTATGTAAGATCTAGCATGATAATCATAAGGGTCGGGACATGAAAATCCAAAATCGATACATGCCTTTTCAAATTCACAAGTATCCCAAGCAATCCATTCAAGTAAATCCCAAGCTTCATCAACACTTTTAGCACAAAAATCCCAATACTCTAAAAGAGCACGAGTTTCACTATTCATACCCTCATAGACAACATTTAGTACTTCCCATTTCTCCAAACAGTTATCGAAAGAGCAAGAAGAGCATTAAGTCGATCAAAATACCGATAAAACAATTCATGCTCATACTGCGGATAATGTAAGTAGACATGTTTCAATTTTTTTGGATTTTTCAATTAAATGCCTAATCTAGAATGCTCAAGTAAGATCCAATATTGAAACGAACAACTCCCGGCAACGGCGCTAAAAACTTGTTCGGAAGAATTAAGTCCTAAAATTATAACCGCAAGTGCACGGCATAGTTGTAGCTAGCCAGGCAAGCACGGGTCGTGTCCACAGAGAGTTGTGTTTCAAATATCAAAGCTAACTTAAACTTTCTATCCGAGCGAATCAACACATATGAGATAGATATGGTGATTAAACTAACCTAGAAAGTAATAAAAATAAAATACTCGGGTGTGATTTTACCACTTAATAAACTAATTTATCAAGTCAAGTATAAACCTACCCAAGTTTATACAAGTATTTAGGAGTGGTCAGTTGCACTATCAAAACCTACTCAAGCCACATTTTCGAGGGTCATGAGTTGGTCTAATTATTCTAACCACCTACTTTCGTGGGGTTAGCCCAATTAAACTACAAAAATAGCAACCTCGGACCTAACTAGAATTCGGGATATTTTCATGCCAAAATCCCAACTATTCTCTTTACCTACACTAACAAATTGACTCCACATCTTTCAGTGATAGACCAACCGCCTAAAAATCAAGATGAAAAGATCCTTTCGGGCATCTCATCGAACCTATGTGGTAGGTAAGAGAAACAATTCCAAAATACTAGTATAAACTAGGTAAGTAAAGGCCTAAATAAAATTAATTAGCCATCAAGGAGGTTAATCACAACCAAAGCGACACAAACTAACAACTAATTAACATGAAACAAAATTAATCTAACAACTAAATTAATAAAGATTGACTCGAAGAAAGACATAAACTAATGAAATAAAATTAAACAACTAAACTAACTAATACAAACATCAAAATATAATAAAGATCGAACCTTTAAACAAAACGAAACAAACTAAAGAGAAGGGAGAGATAAAAGGGAAGAAGTTACCGAAACGAATCGAACCGAATCGAAACCGTCGAAACCGAATTAATAACTAAAACTAAAAATATTTTGAATAAATTTACAAGAGGAAAACTAACTAAATTAAACTAAATTAAGCTAATAATAAAACTACCCCTAATTTAATTGCTGCCGCCAACAAAACTCCAAGCCTCCCCTTTTATAATCTACACTGCCCTTGATTTCCCAATTCCATTGGAATTCTGATGATGACATCATGCTGATGTCATGATGATGTCATCATCAGAATTTTGTTTCCTTTTTTTTTCTTTTTTTGTTTTTTTTTCTTTGCCTTGCATGCCAATGGAATATGGATTTTGGGCCTCGTATTTCCGCATTTAACCAACCCGATTTGCTCAACTTTGTCTCTCAATCTGCATTTTCGCCTTATTTCGAACTCAAATTATGAAATCCGCTCATCTCAACTTATCACCTACAAAATCAAATAAAATAAGTAAAAATTCTAAAAATTATATTATTTTACGAGACAAAAACTAAATAAATAGGGGTATAAATGACGTAATATTTGGACCGAACACTCACCATCATATCAAGCATTTGATTTTCAAACTGTCTTATTTTCAACCTCTGTTTTTCATCTCGAAAAGTATTAAACACATCATATTTATTTTTTAGAAAATAAACCCATACCTTTCTACTATGATCATCAATGAAGGTTGAAAACTCATGTATGAACTTATCTCTCTTAATAGTTTTGAACTCAAGTCATTCTCACACTTTAGAACATTATCTCTAAGTTTTCATCTCTCTCTAACCTAGATCCGGCAAAACTAACCCGAACCGAACAGGTCGAACCGAATAACTCGAAACCCAAACCGAATCGACATATGAATAGTTGAGCTTATTTTGACCGGAAACCCGAAAGTGAAATAACTCAAAATCGAATCGACCCAAAATCTAATGAATCCGATTCGGACTTGAACCGAAGTGACCCGATCCGAAATCGAACCGACCTAAAATATAATTGACCTAATTAAGACCCGGACATGAAATAACCCGAACTAAATCATACCCGAACCGATTCAACCCGAACAAAAGTGACTTGAACTCGAACGGACTCAAATCCGAGTTTGACCCAACCCATATTAGATGAGTCTTTATGATTTTTTTAATTTTTTTATTTTGGTAGGTCTCTCGGAATGGACTTTTGTGCTTGTAGTGGTACAATTTTTATCGACCTCAAATCCTATTCAAGCGGATTCATACCAATGGATGGTGGTAGACCCGATAATATTCTATATGGTTCTCTAAACGATACCCAAAACCTACCCGAACCGACATTGACCCAACCCAACCGAAAATGACCCAAATTAACTTCACCCGAAGTTATCCCGATCCAAAATTAACCCGGATCGAACCCGAACCCGACCCAAACGAGATCGACCCAAAATTGAACCGAATCGAAGTTGACACGAATTGAAACCAAACTCGACCTGAAATTGACCCAAACCGAAACCGAACTCGACCCGAATAATATCGACTCGAAGTTGACCCGAACCGAACCGAACCGAACCCAAACCGAATGCCCCGATTTCCGGGTCTAGTCTCGACCCACTTAGAAAGCTCTAGTTGAATGAGCGCTTAGTTTTGGGTTTCTAACCCACTCGCATTTAACTTAGATAGAAATGTTACCCTAATAATTTCTTGAGTTCAACTTGTTATTTCAAATGGCTCATTTCAAAGTTCAAATCGAATTATCTGCGCTAATTCTAACTTAAGTCACATTTATTTTAACTAAAATTATTTTATGGGAAATGATGAATGATGTCTATATATTTCTCTCACTATTTTATCATCTAAAGATAGACACAAATGAAATTGAAGCATATTGAATATTACACTTAAAAATTTTATTTAATTAGTTTAAGGATATTCAAGTGTTTAATTATTTAAATTAATTTATATCCTTGACTAATCTTGAACCAAAGTATTTTTATACTCAGAGTACCACTTTAATTTGTTTTTGCAGGTTGATAAAAGTTGTTTAGTCCCGATTTGAAAAGAAAAAACAAGTGGCTTCTCACCGTTAAACGCCAGCGAGATAAAAAAGCCACATTTTCAGGATGGCTCGGATACCGTGTCGGGGTTGTTTGTTTGTGTTTGAGCATACAACAATGGTGGTTCTCACGCCACTTAAATAGCCAAAACCGACATCAATATGTTGTAAAAACGCATAACGGATAACAAAACAGGCAAGCAGTTCAAACGGCACAGCTGGCACGAGTTGTCCATGTTGTTGGCATGGGTCGTGTCCTCCGACACAACTTACCCGTGTTAGTTGTCTGGAAGGTTGGCTGTTATTTTCTGCTCCAGCAAAATGGGGTATACCTCGGGCACGGTTGTGTTGGTTGCTAAGAGTTGCGGAATGTGATTTTCAAGCTTAAAAAAGTATTAAACCCAACAAAATTGACCAAAAAAATAACTATGTTAATCATAACAGGAGGAGGAAAGTATAATTGGACATCTCATTAATGGAGCCTGTCAATTTGGTACCTAACCTTATGAGGTTCCCTTGCCTCTCTAGTTCAAGTTTAGCCTCATGAAAAAGGATAATAGTTTTACACAAAGAAAGTCCTTAAAAATAATTAATACTAAAATCATAACATTCATACCGCGTATTTAAAGAGGATGTGAAATTTAAAATAGTCTATCTACATTTCCAAGTAAATTAAAATTATCATATTATATTTCTATGTAAAATAGCCTATCATATTTCAGAGCTCCTTCTACATCTAAAAATCGATACAAAAATAAAGAAATAAATTCTAGGCACCTTCTATAGAGAATAACTTCAAGTTGAATTTAGCGGCGAGGAAAGGGCACGATCTTTTTTGTCCATGTATTCATTCGACGAAGGGGTAAAAGCCCCATTTCGATTAAGCAGTCAATTTTACAATTTTTTTTTATAAATATTAATCCCTTAACTTCATCTATTATACCTCATGAGCGCCTTTGTGAGATGTCGATGTCAGCGTTACTATATATCATGCTTGTTACATATTTAATTAACCGTCTTTTAATAATTTATTATTCACACACACACATACATACATATAATATATATTAGTTACGGATAACTAATGCAATAGGAATAAACGTTAATGTCATGCTTATTAATGCGTTATTAATCGTCTCCTACAATTTATTGTTTTTAAGGCGTAAAGAGATATACATTGGAGTCGAGTTATTGTTAACCTATAAGAAGTAAAGTTCTCACATCATAAATTTTTTTCCATTTACAAGACTCGAACCTTAGACCATATTCAAAGAAAATAACTGAATAAGTGTCAAATCACTTGAACTAACTATCAATTCTTTTATAAACACACAAAAATATACGTATATATTTCTTTGTACAGTATATGTAATGACAACTTAGCTTCTCGGAGTGGAAATTATTGCTACTACATTTCTTCCATTTGGGAAAAATTATAGCTTTGTTTCACTAAAATTGATTGTTTTTTTCATAATTCTATGCAAGTTGCTTTCTGTCTTGATTAGGAAATAGAAATTAGTTCACAATCAAATCAAACAAAAGATTAAAGTTAGGTTAAATTGATTTGAGTTTCTCTACTATAACTTGAATTCATTGAATGGCTTCTACCCAACTTCAACATATTCCCAAATTACATTACAAACATAATTAAATATACTTCTTTTTGTATGTGATGCAATCGTACCAACTTTTACAACTCCTCATACAAAAAGGAAAAATTAAAAGAAAAAAATTAAAATTAAATTTTTTTCAACATATGTAATGTCCCACTAACTATTTCTTACGAATACATAGTTCTTATTTTGTCAATTTATGATATTATATGATGACTTTTATTTATTAATTTGTATAGTAAGTTATAGCGTCTCAAAAATTTATGGTGTCTCATCTACTTACTGAATTACTGAATAGATTTTACGAGAATCTTGTGAACTATTATTTCATCTTGTCAATAAGTTACATTTTTAAATATTTCTTGTTACGCAAATATGTGCTTCAATCTGTATGATAGATTTCTTAAGAATTCATCTATCATGTATAGTTGTTATGGACATGATACAATGCAATTTCGTTATTAATAAGCTCTTGAGCTAATACTCAAGATTGAAGCCCTAAATACATTTGATTCTAAGTTTTATTCCCTCTCTTGTCATTTTGTACTATCTATTATAGATGTAGTATATGAGCCCAAAAAAATAATATTATAGATGTTATTTTTCAGTGCAAATGTCTTTTTAACATACTTAACGTATTCTCTAAAGTTTAGAATATCCAAAAAAATATAAAGGAAGAAATTATTGAGTTACACATTAAATTTTATTTTAAAAAATTAAATGAATACATGTTTGAATTTTAGGCGCCCCCACAACAGTTTGGACGAAAAAATTGTTCAATTTTAATCTAACATAGTTTGGGACACCCTCTGTTGGAACATCAAAAACAAAAAATTCAACATTGTTTAAAATTTTAAAATAAACACTTGTAAAATTGAACAAAACTTAACAAATTTCAAAAATTCTAAAAATCTGAATATCGTTATTAAAAATTTAGTAATGTACTACTGACTGAAAGTAATTACATTGAGTTTTATAGGCAACAGGAGAAAATAAATTAGTTATAAAATTATTGACACTCTATTATTCTTTTGTATGAGTAAATGATAAAAAAATTTATTCGAGTTTCATATATAAAAAATTAGTACCCTAATATATGATTTTTTAATAGTTTACAACCTATTTTTTTATATTTTTGTATTATAAACTATTAAAAAAATTATACATGAGGATACTAACTTATTATTTATGAGACCCAAGTAATTTTTTTTATTATTTATTGATACTATAGAGTAGTAAAGTGTAAATAACTTTTAATTAGAGGTCTAAAAACAAAAATAAAAATGTGTATAGTCCGTATTGAGTCCAAACACTTTTAAGCCATATGAGAAAAAAAAATAAAAAATATTGTGCCTTGAAAAGAGAAGGAAAAGAACTAATGGTGACATGGCTAGTGCATATGTTTTTTGACTTAAACTAATCAATTTCGACTTTTCAATGTTCATGAATGATAGTTTTTCAAATTACTGTATTTCTTTTTGTTTGGACAAACTTTTTAAAAATGTTTTCATGACTTTGTTTTCTGCAACCTTATTTGGAAGATACTTTTCCCTCAAGACTATAAATACTTTTCCCTAAGACTATAAAGAGTAAATTGATCTTTCTCACACAACCCAAGAATCTTAAGAAAATGGGGTAAATTTTACCTACATTTTTACAAGTCTTTGATATGAAAATTGTGACCTTGTTTGACAAATATTTATTAATTTTTTATATCAGTTGTTTGTATTAAATATTTTGTTAAAAAGTATTTAGTAAAATTCACTATTTGCTATACAACTGTGAGACAAATTAATTGTTAAAAAAAAACTATTCCAAAAAATTTTATAAAAATATATTCCAAATTTTTCATGTAATATAGTAAGAGTAAAAAAAAGGGAAAGAAATGTGCTTCCATTAATATGTATGCGCCCGCTCATTGCATATATGATCCTTTGACAAATCTTCAGCCAACTGTGGAATTTGGAAATTCACTTTATTGCAATAATTACGGCAAGATAGACTAGGAATTTGGCCAAAAATACATTAATTTGCACCCAAAAACATATAATTAAAAATATATAGATTTATTATGATTGATTGATTTTTATTTTTATTCTTAAATCTACTATTTACATTGTGATATTTTCCTTTAATTCTATGATGTCATGTTCATGTAAATTTGGTATATATTTTGTTACTGTATTTAAAATAATTAAAAATTTTCAACATGGTTCGATAAAAAAATAAAATCAAAAAGCTCACGCTGTCATTATTTCCAATTAATTAATTAAAATTTGCAGAATAAAATCTTGTTTATTTATTGAGCGCTGATTTGTTATTTAATATTCACCAGCGTCCATGATAAAAGGTGTGAAGCAACTGCACCAAATCCAGAGCTCCAGAGGAGGTGGGAGTTTGAAAAGCAGAAGCTCGAATTTTTTGCAAAAGGAGGGCCATTGCCTTACCTTGCCTATCCTCTCTCTCTCGCTCTCCCCTCCAATACTGCTTTTTTTGCTCTGAATGTCTCTCTATTAGCTTGAAAATCTCCCCAGGAACTGAAAAGGGTCGCTAAAGATCCCGATTTCAAAGGGACCCACTTCGTGTTTCTGTGTTTTTTGCTGAATTTGTAGTGGGTTTTGTTTGCAAGATCGACATGGGTATTGCCAATGATGATGCTATTAAAAAGTTTCATACTTTGATGGAAGAAGGTTAGTTCTCCCCTTTCTTGATTTTTTTTTCTTTTTTCCTCCATTATTTTGATTCTGTACTTCTGAACTTCTGATCTTGATCTACCCTCTTATAAGTTCCTCAAATGTGCTTCTCTGTTGCAGTTGATGAGCCATTGAAGAGGACTTTTCAGGTTAGTTAATTGTTTTTTAGCAAGTTCCGAATTTTTTCCCCTGCAATTCAATTTCTTAACCAAAAAAGGAAAAACAAAAAAAGTTTTGAGGGCCTTGTTATTGTTTGAATTTTTTTGGGTCTGTGATTTTATGCTATTTTGCAGTTATATAAATCAAGTAGTTATGAATCAAATTGTCTGATAGATTTGCCAATATTTCACCAATTTTGACTTTTCTGGCCTTGGTCTGCTAAAGGAGCTTTTAGGACTATTTGCTATGTGAGTGGCATACTTGGTATTAACCCTATTAATGTCGTTGAATTTGGTGGAGCTTGCACTTTCTTTATGTTTTTTTGCTCCATCTGTTGGAAGGATGATTGCATGCTTATTTATGCCATTTACTCTAAGTTGAATTTTGATGATGAAATGTTCTAAATTTTGCATAATCTCAAAATTTGGAAGGAAAGCTATGGATTTTCTAACTTCTTGCATGACAGACAATGGCTGTAATTGATGATTCTTAGGCTGATAATGCTAAGTTTATTGCTATTATCTTTGGTGATGAGTAGTTCACAAAAGATTATAATCACTCATCTTGTTCATTTGTGCATTTAGATAAAGATTTTGGAGTTGTTAAGCTTCCAACAATCACAATTCTGTTGTTTGAACCCTTTTGTGTTTTCTTGTATTTCGATATGTTTGTAGAAAAAGTTTTGCTATTTACAGTTAAGTGTTCTGTTCTTGGTTAAAAAAAAAAACAATTTTGGGTTGTTATCCTTCTCTTCATCGTATATATTTTTATCTCTGGTGATGGAATTATTAAGGAAAGCATAAACATGAACATGAATTCCCTTTCCCAGCATGAGAAGGAATGCTGTGCCCATTTTCTTATATGTTTATTTACCATTCTTTATTCATGAGCTGTTCCTTTTGTTTTCTGGTGTATTTCAGAATATGCATCAAGGATACCCAAGTGAAACTTTTGTTCGGTTTCTGAAAGCGAGGGATTGGAATGTTGATAAAGCGCACAGAATGGTAAATGATATTAATTTCAGTGGAAATTCACTCAATCTTGATCTAAGATTCAGAACGTTACCCATTTATTTTGAATTTCTAATGGTCCAGTATATCTGCAGTTGATTGACTGTTTAAACTGGAGGGTGCAAAATGAGATTGACAATATTTTGGCGGTAAGTACAACAAATGATTTATTATTTCACGATTTTTGTGTTATGTGCTTGTATGCAGTTTGTTGGCCAATGAATTACAGGGTAGTAAAGTACCACATCTAATCCTATCTAACATGGTGGCACCATAGTGGGGCCTTTGTTTTAAAAGGACATCTCCGGTATATTTAGGCTCACTAAGATGAGACTCAAACTACATTGCCTAAATTGTGAACCTTGCAAGTTGCAATATATCATATGTGCACCACATATAGTTGTGCTTCACATATGAACTTTAGGGATTCCTTGCACCTCAATGCACCTCGTTTTTTAAAAACTGAGAGTGGGGGAAGCTACGACAGAAGAGTGCAGAGCGGAATTCTATTATGCCTTTAGTGATATTTGAGCCATCTAGCATGAAAATTTGGCATTGTCCAACTAGGCTGTTGCTACTTTGTTGAAGTATGTAATATATACAATCAAAACACAAACTAACCTTCCAGGTCTTATAAATTTTAATACTGCTAACCAAACCGAAACTAAAATACCAATCACTAGTGTTCACTGTCCATGTTATTTCCATTTCTAGAAATCATTGACTTCTGCTGTTCGAAAACACAAGTAGAGGATAACTGATTCATGTCCCTTTAGTCCACTATAATCAAAACTGAACTTCTTGAAAAAGTGACTTATACTGCTCCCGAAAAGTGAACATGGTCACCGCTATATTTACTTTATCCTTCTTAACGGTAGGTTGGTAGCTGCAATCTAATAATAAATTGTGTCTGTTTAGTATGTGCCTTGTTCAGCATTTCATTGAAATAGATGGAGTAAGTTTGAAGGTCTTTGCCCTTCAGAATTGCATTCTATAAGATAACTTGTTTCCTTGAAAGAATTACTGATTGTACTTTTAAGGATCCTGTATCTATGATCTAATTACAGTGATCTCATGTGGCTAGAAACCGATTGTTCCTCCTGAGCTATATAGGGAAGTGCGTGATTCTCAGCTTGTAGGAATGTCAGGCTACTCAAAAGAGGTAAGTTCTTTCTTATCCATGTCCATCCTTTGCTTGTCATTATTTCGTCATCTAGCCTGTTCTTTAAAAAAATCACACTCTTTTGTATGTTCTCGAACTGATTTGGCTAGTTTTATCTTAACCAGGGACTTCCTGTGATTGCTATTGGTGTAGGGCGTAGCACATATGACAAAGCATCTGTAAGTTAATTGCCTCTCATTTTTCTTTAAGAGCACATACTGAAACAACACAGTAGGGGAAAAGCTTGCCTTTTTTATTTATTTATTAGGATTTTGCTATATTCTTGTAGATTGTTCCGCTAAATGCCAGTTTCTTTCATTTATATCAATGCTGTTTTTATTCATCTGGATCATGTTTTCTTGTAGGTCCACTACTATGTGCAATCACACATCCAAATGAATGAATATCGAGACCGTATCATATTTGTAAGAATGTTGCTTTGATTGATGGTGGCATTTAAGGCTTCCACCTTGTTTAAGTTCCTAATCGGCAGTCTTCTCCTGTCTTTCAGCCACTTGCATCAAAGAATTTTGGGCGACATATTAGTACCTGTATCAAGGTTCTCGATATGACAGGCTTAAAGCTATCTGCCCTTAACCAAATAAAGGTACTTTTGGAAAGTATGTGCAATTTGAATTTTTTTTCCTCTTTTTCTTTCAAGAGTATCCTTCATGGTATAAGGAGAAGGGACTGGGGAGAAAATTGGAGTGTGAGCAGAATAAGTATGGATGGGCACTTCAAGCTTTTCCTAAAATCTTCTGATTCGTTAGCGCACTGTTTAAAGTTTTAATTCTCTCTGATTCCATCCAAGAAGATACGCTATGTCAATCCCATCTAAGGAGGGCCTAGGTCTTCTGGTGTTCCATATGAATACTGCCTTCAGCAAGCAGAGAGTTTGTTTATAAAAATCAAAACAAAATATTCTTTGGAAAAAAATTACAGATTAGTTAAATTATTCTGAAAACAAAATAATAAAAGCCTCATAAGTATAGAAAGAGAAACTAATAGGCCGGGGGGTAGCTTTTGAAAGCATTAAAAGTAGTTGGTTTCTTGATATTATGTATTGTTTGCAAGTATATTTGCGATTTTTGTTCTTGTAGATATCTATTTATTTCTTTTCTTTGTGGTGGGCGTAATTTTTCTCTATTTGGGCTATCCTCGTCTGATCTTGTATGCCCTTTGTCCATGCTTTGTATGCAGCTGCTGACAGTAATATCTACCATCGATGACCTGAACTATCCAGAGAAGACGGATACATATTACATTGTGAATGTCCCATATATATTTTCAGCGTGTTGGAAGGTTCGTCTTCATAGTGCTATCTCTTACCTATCTAGAGGTTCAATCCTTTGTCATCAAATGGTTAAACATTAGTTTGTTGGCAGGTTGTGAAGCCTCTTTTGCAAGAGAGGACTAGGAAGAAAATTCAGGTTCTTCAAGGATGTGGAAGGGATGAGCTATTGAAGGTAATACATTCAAGGATCCAATTTATTGCTCTGATATGCATCTAGCCAAAAGGATTGCACCTCAAGGACACAATGGCCATGTTTGTTTCATCTGCTTAAAAATCCCTGAAATTTGAGGGAGATTCATCACTCTAAAAGATTCGTCTATTCAAAAATTTTCCAGCCAGATTTTCTTAGTGGCTATGATATTGAACAAAGCCAGTAGGCATCATCATCCTATGCAAAACCCCAGTGTGATGCTGGGTTAGGGGTTACCAAACTTATGCAGAATGAGCATTGGCTGTACAACCCCCTCCCGGGGATCCAAAATGCGGTTTCTGTCACCGCAATTGTGAGATGGAAAAGTCGCTCTAATGCGGCAATCACGCTTCATTTTGAATTGTCGTGGGGTGAAAATGCAGTTTGCTCATCTTAGAACCTTTCCGAGTGGCCGTTTTGTCACAGAACGTCCACATTTTGAATCCATGCTCCACCCCCCAAACAAAAAAGGGAAAAAAGCCCAAGCACACCGCTCGAGTCCATTAAGGCCGTGGAAAATACATACTCCCTTCATTTTAGAATACATGTCACTTTAACTAATTTTTTTCGTTTTACAATATCTGTCATTTAATGTATTAGTGACTAGTTTGTCAATTTTGTTCTTATTAATTTCTTTTTTTATCTCCTTTTTTCATTGATTTTCTTCATTTCTAATGACATCTAGGGACAACGTGGTCTTTAACACATTTTTCCAAGGCTTTTGTGTATTTTTGATATTTTTTCATAACCTTAAAACGATATGATTTTTTAATGGAGGGAATATAAAAACCTTGCAACCTAACTTATGTTGGGACTAAAATGTGATTGCAGATAATGGATTATGCATCATTGCCACATTTTTGCACAAGAGAGGGATCTGGGTCATCACGGCACTCGAGGAATGGAACACTTGATAACTGTTTTTCGTTTGATCATCCTTTCCATCAAGAGCTGTATGATTATGTCATGGAGCAAGCTACCTTGGCCGATTCTACAACACCCCTAAAACAGGGTTCCTTCCATGTCTCATTTCCTGATCCCGACCCAGAAGATGCCAAGATTGCGCAAACAATACAGTGTGAGTTTCATCGCTTGGAGGACCGGAAGGATCAAAATGAGCTTGTTAAATCACTTACCCAACCACTAAGTGAGCTAGAAATCAAAATCAACTGACAGCGGAAAAACTACGGGCTTTGTAGGTTTTAGCTCTTCAAATTGTATTATCCCCTCTGAGAGCTTTGCATTACCTCAATGCTGGCTGAATGGATGTTGGTCTAGAGTGACAGGGTGGGTTAGAATCAAGGATTGTATCTTTTACTTTGAAATATGATATATTAGTCAGGACTGAACAGCAGTTATGTAATTTCTTTCAACTATTAGAAATATATATATGTTACTCTTTGAACCTTGTAGTTGCACGAGGCTGTGTAAACGCTGGTAGTGGTACCTGTATAACCTCCCTCTTTTACTGTTTTGAACTTGTGGCATTTATCTAATCGTAGTTTTTGTTTTTTTAGTTTGGCCACAATCCAAATGACCTGAAAAACCAACTTAGGCTCCAAAATAAAATAGGGCAATTTGATTTAAGTTTGTCTTGCAACTGAAATTGACCCCTACCATGCCAGACCAATATTGGTGAAGCCTACATCACATACTTGAGAGTAGGTTAGCATCTAGTATGTGTGTGTGTGTGTTTTTCACGCACGGTAATAGAATGTATGAAGTATGAACAATTTTTAAGTGTGGGTATGAGTATCAGCCTAATGCTGGGAAAGCCCCTTAATGACATGATAATTTGGTTCCAACTAGACTTGAAATTATTGAGAAAAACTTGATCCTAACATGAATGGAACTTATTTTGACACGAAGTTAACACGATTGGCTCTTTTTAAAAACATTTTTTGTTATTTTTTAGTAAATCTAAGTTATTTTCAAGTTTGACTTGCTTCTTTTCTTGAAAAACTTGTGGATAAGCAAGCATTACACCTAAATAAGACATGAAGTAAACCGACCCCGGTACAAACATTTCATCCATCTATTCTAAAATCAACTTGTTGAGTGGAAACAACTGGTTGAGGAGATGAGATAGCTTTAACACAAAACCTGTAACTCTTTTCATTTATCTAACTCCTTTTTCATTAATTAGAGAATTTAGTGCATGGTTTAAAACGATGTAGAAAGTTCCCACTTTGTTCTGAAACCGCTAACTCCTTGTACAGTTTAGAAGCTTTCAGTGCAACTAGCTAATAACAACTCCATCAACCATCATTCAATTCAAGGTTTAGGAGGCAAATTGCAGAGGAATCATCAAGAGTCAAGACAACACAAATCTGGTTTAGAGCATGGAACCTGTAACTATTGCAGCTCTCACAGGGGAGTGATTGGACAGATAGGCTTTTTGATTGTCAGATTTCGACCTCTCCTAAACTGCGTTAGACAACTCATTGATTGTGTAATAAACTTACCTCAGCATCATCCATCCGAGCGGTTCTTCCACGGCATGGAGTACAGTTGTTAACGTCGTTTATTTCATAGCGGTATGAATATTAGTATTTAATAGTTCAATTTTTTTAATTTGTATCAAAAGATTTTACCTCACCAAGTTTCTGAAAATCTTTTTATGTAGGTCTCTTGAAATTGTCTCCCGCTTGAAACATAGCAAAGATAAAGCTACCTACATTTAGATCTCCTAGTCCCCGCAAAAACAGGACTCATAATGAAAGTAGTTGTATTATAGTATGATTAAAGACATCCAGTTGAATTACCGATAACCAATTCAGATTCTAAAAAATTTCCAAATTTCGAATCAGATATAATCTCATTGTTCAAATACCAGATGGTAGCTACTTTGCTGATTTCAAATGAGATGAAAGATATACAATGATAAAACTGCTATGGCACATGACAGCATTGAAGGGGATGACCAAGTTCATAGGAATGCTGCCAGCAACACAAATTTGCACATATAGCTTCACATGAGACTACCAAACTAATAAATGATAGTACATTGAATTGAAGAACAATACATCATACTGTTACATCAATAGGAAACATATATTTACACATTATCCATTTACATCAGAAATTCATGCAGCTGATCACAAAAGAGGAAAATGCAACTGCAAATTCTGCATTTTCCTCTTTATGGTGTCTATGTACAAGTTCTCCAATAACATTAATAAGATAAATGGTGCAAGCATGAAACATTACAACATTGACATGACTGACCCACTCAGACAACATTGGGGTCTATAGTTGTTTGTAGCATCTATAAGCAACGCCAACTGAGACAGCAGCACAAATAACAGCAAGGGCAGCATATGTATCTTCACGTTCCCAGTTCTCAAACCACGACGGCATAGAACAGACCTTCCTCTTCCCGACCCCCTTATAGCTGTTATTTCGGGAAAGTTGTTTCTTGTTTTTCCTTTCGGTGGCCACCTTTGTTTCATGGTCATTGGGATCAGAATTTTCTTTTTCTACAACACAACAAGCAGTGTTTCCATTGGCCTGGCAACAGCCATTAGCTTTGGGATGAGATCCACAAGTTGGGGTATTAATATCGGACAGCTCAGAAGACTGTCTAATTATCCCTCCTACATTGGCTCCTCCATTGTTTTGCAGCCTTAGCTCATGGGCTGTCCTCTGTTCCTCTTCAGATAAACCCATTTGACCCCTATAATAAGTGAACAAACTTGGATAACAGACCTAATAATATAAGATAAGACAGTTCACAAAGTCTACAGGCACTTTAGCAAACTCCCACATAGGTGAATGTGCATTTGCATATGCATATAGAAACTTGGAGTTATTTTCAGATGATAAAACATCAGAAAGGCCCCTCCACAGCCACATTTAACTTCTTGCAGTCTCATAGCTAAGTGATTGAATTAGTCAAATTTTCCTTATATCCATAGTTTATGGTTATACATTTTGAGTATTAGCTTTTCCAAAATGACCAAAAGCCGTAATAGTGAAGATTGTTGGGGGTTCAGGGACATAAAAAAAGACAGCTCACCTCCACAGCCATTCCACAATTTCTCCCCTCATAATATGCTGGTCCAGCAAACTCGGGACATCATCAGGAGTAACATAACCATACCTGCAAAAACAAAAATTGCTCATCTATGTCAACTATCATTTGGCTAAAATCTAGCTTGCCTTGTTGATTTCAAGAGTGTTAAGGGAGAACGCCATATGCCTTACCAATGCCCGGTGACTTTTCCACTGATATTACGCCCAAATATTATCACATTTCCGGCATATTTGTGGCCACCAACATGAGAGCAAGGGCTAACGGAAACCTTTCCTTGAAGGCCACGTAATTCTACCTCTTCCTTGAATCTAGCAACCAAAGGAGGTCCACAAACACCACAACGGCGATCTCGACTTCCATGACAACATATAAAAATGTATGAACCTTTTAGCTTCTCTGGATTCCCAGGAAGCCATTCAACATCCTTGATCAAAACTTCTTCAACAAATGTGTCAACATCAAAATGTGTCAATCTCCTGCATTTCTTACCAAGGTAACTATTAGTGCCAAAGACAAATTTCCTCTAGAAAGGCAGAGGACAGTTTGATACAACAATATCTCAGGACCCAACAAAAGTATATGAGCGAATAAATGCAAACCTGTATCTAGTCATGTCTGGAAATATTAATACATCTCCATTGGACGTCTCAGTACCGTCACGCCCCTCACAAATTGTTAGACGAGTCTTCAACATGAAAAAATATGGAACAAGTCAACAAGATACAGAGAAGAAACATGTGCCATTAAATACTTAAATCCCATCATGTGTAGTCTAGAAATCCAACACTGAGGTACCAGGGGAAAAATCTGCTCTTGAAGAGGATAACAGCTCTGAGAACCTTCAACAGAACAGCGATATAGTTCAAATTTTATCAGCAGGCCACACTACAGCTCAAACTTTTCCTTACTCTTTCATGAGTCGACAATAACTACAGAGCAAATGTCTAGATTAATATCATTACGTGCTGGTGCTCTCAAGTCTTAACTGCCAGTCTGTCATCTGCTCTCAATTCATTGAACCTTTTCTTTTTCATTAATCACCCAGAAGAGCAAAGTGCTATAATTTAAAACTGTCTTTCCAACATTTCTCTTGGCCTCTATATGTTAAACCTGAATCTGAGAAATAATTATCATAGACCAGTTGTCATCATGGATGATATCTTGACTTGGTTAAAAGTGGGATTTCATTGATTTAAAAGCCATAAATGCACCCTCTTGTTGGAAGGATATCTGTCAATAATATTTCAGAAAGATTTTCTTGCTCGTCTGCCACCACTAGACAAATGAAGAATTTCCAACAATTATTATCACTTGAAAGTAAACATGAGCTTAGCTTTAGAAGGCACAACCCGCACTGAAGCAAAAAGGGTCTGGAATGAAGTGACAGGAGCCTGGCATAGCTATACATGTTGCATAAGTTTTCTAGAAATGCTAAATTGTTGATATTGCATACTCTTAATGTCCTACCTTTTCTGGTAAAGCTATTTCATAGATTTCTTTTCTTTTTTTTTGGGGGAAAAAAATGACTGAAAAATCATCTTGGGCAAGCTTACCAAATTTGCAATCTGGATTGCTATCCTATGATCCAATAATTCCCTTTTTTGTTGGGGGAGGGGGCAAGGGACTGGTAAGTGACTGTAATCATATTATAATTGGTTTAAGTCACATTAGAATTAGTTAGGATGGCTTGCCTCTTGTTGGCTTTTTTTTTTTAAAGGAGTAAGTCACAAACGATAACTTTGCATTGCTCATGGAACCTTACGATCTTTGGTATGATCTAACTTCCCTAATAAATTCTCCTTAATAAAGTCTTAGTTCTAACTAGGGTCTTGATTCTAACAATTTTTATCTTGGCTGGTCCAAAGTTGGCACCTCAACATATGACTTAGGAATTAGGTTTTAGATTAATTGGATCTTGAATTTGGCAAAAGTTGGCAATAAAGGTGTTTGCTTGAAATCGTGTCGCTTATATTGTCTAGACAGCAATCTGAATGAATTAAAAGTCCGGTAGCTTACTATCTTCTCTGCTCTCTTTAAAGATATCAATAAGGTGAAGGATGTGTTGATCAACCTCCTAGAGATTTTAGGAAACCAAGGCGACAAGATAAAGCCTCATACATCAATAAACTGAAGTTCACTTTCAAACCAAATTGTTAGACACCACAATGACATGATAGCCTTATTTATGTTCTTTTGAAATTTTCGTAAAAATGTCAAAAAAATATCCATGGTGACTATGTGCCCCTCGTCTCTTATAAGTTTATAGTATATTTTAAGATCATTCTGGATAGTTTTGAGTGCACTGTCTACCACCATAATGCTCGTGTTTCAATGTCTCAAATTCAAGTTTCAAAATCTCCAGAATGGTGCCAACAGAATCCCATTGAAATTGTATGGGAGGATATTTAGAATGTCCCAAGTGATTCCAGATGTATGGAGAGGCACTCCCAAAATTAAGGCTATTACGGTTTTTAGATTTTCACAAAGATTCTCAAATGGTGTTGATGTGCTTCACTTGAGCCTTCAAAATGTTCTATGAGAGCTATATCCAATCTGGATAGGCCAGAGGGTATCTTATGACAACATAATACCCCTTTTTGGGGAATTTGGGGACGTGTTCCAAATTTAACAAAATCATCATGCTAAGTAAGCCTCAATAGTTATTGAAATATATCAGAGAGACAACTAGAACATCCTAAGAGGTTTCAGATGTAGAGCACTAGCCACTCAGGACCCCAAAACAAAGACCATTATGCACAAATTTTGCCATCTTTTGATACTTGTTCCAGTCTTCCAAAAGATGTCAAATGTTGACTATGCGCTTCTATTGAATCCTCAAAATAATGTAGAATACTTTTGGTTCATTCTGGATCACTTAGAGGTCAGGGCCTATCAGTGCCTCGCAAAAGGAGACTATACACCGCTTCCAGGATTTTAGAAAAAAAAAAAACCATTCGAGAATCCAAAAGGTGACTACATGCTCCTACATTTCACAACTATTCGAAACATTTTAGGGTATTCAGGTCAATAATAGATATTTAAGGTGTACTTTATCCTGCTATATCACCCATATTTTAGAGTTTCAGAATCATTTTAAAATCCAGATGATACTGCCAATGAAGTCATATGCTCATTGAAATTGATTGGGATCATATATATACCATGCTAAGAAAGTTAGCGCGTAGAAAGCTTAAAATCAGAGGGTAATAGACACAACTTTCACCGTTCTCCGAAATATTATCATATTTATACCGTTGAAATTGTTCAAAGTTTTTTATTTTTTTGGTTGATAAGGATGTAGGTGGAACATTTAAAATGTCCTAAAGGATTTTTGAGACAAAATGGTGATAGCTTCTTGAGATCTCGAAAATATAAGCTATTATACATGGTTTTTAGGCTTCTCTGAAAATATCATTAAAAATAGTGACTACATGCTCCTTCTAGCACCACAAAACGTGAAAAGGTACTTAGGATATTTACTATTTACAGCGCAAACCACCATTATGTGGCTATTTTTTCCTTAGTGAAATCATGCTTCAGAATCCACATATGGTACCAAGTACCAACGAAACCATTGCACTCATCAAAAATTGTCTCGAGGAAAATTGGATGCCCTAGAACATTTAGATAGTAAAGTAATTAGAGCTTCTAGTGACCACCAAAAAAGCTCACTCATGTTGTTCCGGGGGTAAAACTGATGAGATGTTGATGCTGATGATGTGCTCCTTTTGACCCCTTCAAAATGCTCCGTGGAGTTTTAGGAAAACAATTGATGGTTTAGAGTTTATTGTGTAGCACACACTGTACACTAACATCCTTTTTGGCATTTTACAATCACATTTCAAAATTCACAACCTAGTGCCAAAGCCATTATGAACAGTGAAATTATTTAGAGGGGTACATACTACATACAACATTCTAGGGGCTGTTTGGTTGGGGGTAAAGGAATGAAACCTAATACCTTTAGGTTTCAAGTCCCTATACTTGATGTTTAGATGGGCTTTTAAGATGTGAAACTTGATATCTAGGGGTACCAAGTTCTACCTAAATCTAAGGATTTTAATTCCCCTACTTTCTAAGATGTATCAAATGCCATTCCACCCAAGTATCATATTTTTATTTTATTTTTTAAAAAAGGAAACCATGACAATAATTGTTCTAACCTTTCTTTTCTTCGATCATTCATCAAACATCTAACCCTCATCTAACCCTAGCTCCTGCTCGAGAGAGAACAAAGTGGAGAGAGAAGGCAGACCTGGCGTCAATCATCGCCAGGGACGAAAAAGATGCCGAAACCACCATATTCGACACAGGAGCGACATTGATCCATCAAGTATACCCCAATCTTGATCTTCTTCTTCCCCTTTTTCCCTATTTTTGTTTCCCCATATTTCGATCTGAATCTCCCCTCCTCCTCAATATGATTTCCTCTCCCCACTCACATCTTTCCGTTTCTGACCTTCATTTTTTATCTCTACTATTTACGAATTTCATCTTTCTTTTTTCAATTTTTTCCACCATTTTCTTCCTTTTCTTTGTGCCCCGAATTTCAATCCATTTGCTACCGGATTATTTCCAATGCTGATGTTCTTCTTTTTACCCCTATTTTTAACCCCCACCCCGATTCCCACATTCATTGTTTTTATTCTCTACTATTTTTAACCCCCACCCAGATTTTGTTTTTATTCTTTTTCCCCGTTATGAAATTCTACTTGCCTGGTCCCTTCTTCGTTTTTGTTCATAAATTTTTTGCTAGTAACTAGTTAAGATTGCATGATGTTATTTTCGATCTGTTTCCACTTTGTTTGCTATTTTCTTAGTGATTTTGCTAGTAACTAGTTAAAGATTAAAGTCCCAGTTTCAATTTTTTTTTTTTATTGTGACAAAGAAAAGTTTGTTCAACAAAATGATGAGCATTCCAGGCCTTACAAGAGATGAATCAATGATGGCGGTGAAGACATTGGTATATTTTTTGTATTTTGATTTGGTTATCATTTTTCTTTTTGGTTTCATATAAAGTTGGATGTAGTTGTTATAAAGTTAATTTGTGGTTACTTTGATTTGGATGTCATATTTTTTGTTTCATGTTATATCTGTTCATTTATGACTATATACAATGGTAGAATATTTTTATATATTATCTGAAGCTATAATGATAAGTGTGTAATCTTTTCACAGGCACCAATTTATATCTTTCTATATTATGATCAAACAAATATGATATTGAAATAAAATATAATTACCTATAAAAGTCGGTCAAAAATTAAAGGATTAATTAAAGATTAAAAGAACAATTATATAATATATTAACAAAATAAAGGTCCAAATGTGGTTCTTCACTAAGTTAAACATTTATAAGAAAAAAATAGCTTTAGTTTAGGAAAAATATATTTTACAAAAAAAAAATAGTTTTGATTTCATTCCATAACTGAATCAAACACCAAGAATTGGGTTCTGTTTCCATTCCTAGTATGAACCTAACATTTAATTTCAAGAATTAAGTCTCATTCCATCCTTTCCCGATCTCAGGTTTTATTCCATTTCATTCCACTACTCGGTGAACCAATTAGCCCCTAAGAGGGTTCATAGAAACAATGACATTTTCTATATCGAAACCCATACCCGAGTTCCAAGTAACATAGTTTCAGGCAAAATCTTTTAGGATGATTTAAAATCATATTTGACATTTTACAATTTAGTGAGTATTGCATACAGTTATAATACTCCTTTTTGGGTGTTTCGGAATCACCCCTCAAAATTTGCACAATGGTGTCCATGAAACATTCAAATTATTTCTAGGGATATTTAGACAACATACAAATATTCAAAGAAAAATAGCAAGAGACTATTGAATCCCAAAATATAGGCGATCATACACAATTTTGGTGTTTTATGACTAATATTAAGTAATTGTCAAAGTGACAATGCGTTCTCATTGATCCTCAAAATGTGCAACAATTCAATAGTACAAATTCCTTGTTATTTGGCCATTTTTTAATCATGCTTCAAAATCTATAAGAATATGCCCATAAAGCCATCATGCTCTTAGAATTGATTATGGAGATTGGTTAATCTCTCAAGACCACAAAAATGAAGGCTACTACATGGTTTATGACTCTAGGCAAAAGGGTGCTACCAAAAAAACAAACAAATAACTAAATGTTCTTTTTGACCTCTAAAATAGAGGGTTAAAACATATAAAATACCAGAATGCTTGTTTTCGCGACACTTTAGAATCATGCTTTCATAATCTACAAAAGGGTGCAAATGGAGCCATAATGCATGATGCAAATATTTACCAAATGCTAAAGCATGAGGAGGAAGAATGGTTAGAGCATCATGGAGTGCCAAAAATGAAGGGTATTAAAAACGGATTTAACAATTTCCGGGAAAATAAGGGAACGGTCAATTGTGAACGTGTCAAGACAGATTTCAACATCTCAGTCACACACTCATAATTGTTAACATAGAGCCATTACCCATAACAAAGGCCAATACATGTTTTTTGCACTTTGGAAAACATTCCAGTAGTTTTCAAGTGGGTAGCTATATGTCCCAACAGACACCTCAAAACATCATAGGGTATTTTAGGGCCACGCTACACAGTTTAAAGTGTAATATTTACCATCATAATGTTGCTTTTTGGACACTTCACAGTCACAAACTCAGCTTTAATTCTATATAAGATGGTTCCAATAAAACCAGTACACTTACAAAATTGTTCAGAAGAATGGTTCGAACATCATAAGAGGTTTTAGAGTGTCTAAAATAGTCATGCTCTTTACATACCAATGAAGTACACAACATAAACAACACATATAATCCTCCACTATTAATAAGGATGAGGAGACAACACACAAGTATGCAAACCTAGTTAAGTGCAGTCCTAGCTGAGCTGTGCTAATTGTTAGGGGGAATTAACAAAATGGATACCCAAGCCACCATTTTACGAAGCCATTATCGCATGCTCTGTTTCGAAAGAAAAATTGTCTAATCAACTATGAGATAATCTCGTGAGATTTTCCTTTGTCCAGTTCTCATTTCCAATAAATGACTCGAGCGGAAATGTACCTGAGAAACTTAACCAGGCAAGGATTTAGATCCCCACCCAAAATAGTATAAATCATGATCATATCTACACTCTCAAAAACCAGAAAATCCTACTCGTATCCTATAACACTGCATATCTACCAAAATTACTTTAGTTCTTGAAAACCAAAAACGGTCACAAAAGACCGTTATACAGCCATGGAAACACAAATTAATCCCTGAAACCATTAATATCCAACTTCTGCTAAACAGGTAAGCGAGGCTTTCTTAAAAATGTCATGGATCCACCGTACGTAGCCAGGTCATTTGGGAAGGACTAAGGAGGGGAAAGGGTAAGAAGAACGCAGAGATAACTATAGTCTACTTACCAACATATGGAAACCAACCTATGAACATTTTGCTTCAAATTCATTTATAAGAAAATGCTTTAAACTGGCTTTTCCACTCACCCAATAATACCTCATGAGTCACAAATTAACAGATATCACAACCCTAGAACAATACACTTAAACTACATATCCCAAAATCTAGATATATGCAAAACAATCAACCGAAGGAGATGAGCAAAAAGCCTTCAAAATTAATGAAATATCTAAAAGCCCACATCAAAAAGTCTTCATATAAGCAGAACCAAATCAACATACCACCACAAATCTAGTTCAAATCAGAGAAAACAGAACAAACCCAAATCGAGATGAACCCCAAACAGCAAGAAAAATCACAAAACTCAAAAGCCAACAAAGTAATATGACAAACCTCCTTCCTCATATCTCCTTTCCTAGCAGCCAAAGCAGCAGAGAGAAGCCTCGGCAATCGATCGAACTCAGCAGCCTCAATGCGAGGGGGCCAATTCCGAGGGTTCTTATAGCAAAGAAAAACATGGCGATCGTAGTATTGCACAGAACCCACCAAGGGATTTTGCCGGAAGTCCGGTCTGAAGAACCCAAACTCGAGATCACTACCACTACTTCCGCCGCCTTCGCCCAGGAGATTGTCGCTCTGGAAGCTTCCAGAAGCGCTCCCAATCTGGGCATTGTTGGGGTCTATCAAGTAGCTGCTATTGCTGTCCCCTTCTGAGACTATGATTGGGGATGAAGAGGGGTTTGAGAAGGTTAAAGGTTCGTCCTTGGAGCTGGACATGGTGGGTTTCTGAGAAGGGGGAGAGAGAAAGAGAAATGAGTTTTGGGAGGGTTTGGGTTTTTGCTCAGTGGGTACTTAACGTACCACTGGGTTGGGTACAGAGAATGTGAAGTGATGAATATGATTCCATTCTACTACGAAGGTAAAAAAGGAAAAAGAAAAAAATACCAGATTTTGTGAGACAATTGTACTTTGGGTTTTTTTTTCTTTTTGGTACTTCAGTGATTTAAAATTACCATTACTCCACACAATCTTGCTGTTAGTGACAGTGTTAGGTCATAATAAATTATATGGCAGAGTGTGAATTACTGTATATGTCTACTAATTAATAGGCGTGTCAATTAAACTATACCTAAACAAGTTGATTAAATATATAAGCAGTTTTTTCATTAAAAAATATTATACAAGTAGTTGTAAATTTCATATTAGTGGTTAATTTGAATAAAAACAAACTACTAATTTTGTGTGACAAACTCGGATTAAAAAAATTATATGTGAAATTGTTTTTATGTTGTGTTTAGACTACATAAGATATGAAAGTGAAAAATTGAACCCCAAATTATAATATCGTAAATAACTAGATAATAACGAGCAAGATTGAATTTTATTAGTAAATACAGCTTAATTCAATAGTGTAAACTCTATGAAAGTTGTTAGAGACCTATCTTCAAAATGGTCTCCGTTTACACCAAAAAAAAAAAAAAGCAAAACAATTAATTTTAGGGCATGTTTGAATTGATATGTATACCAACATTTATTTTTATTGTCTCGCTTATTTTCTCGCTTATTTCTGCTCGTTTTTGTTCGTTTTTGTTCATTTCAGCTTATAACAATTGTTTATGTTTGTTTCTGCTCATTTCATCTTATTTCTGCTCATTGGTATTCATTTCTACTTATCTCTATTATAACAGCTTATTTCTACCGATTTTATTAATCATTTCGAACAAACCCTAATAACCCAAGAAAAGTGATAAAAAAATATTTATTCAATCAATATATGAAACCAATTTATCAGCATTCTCCCTCCAAAATCACTTTTAAAGTGGCTCTTATTTGGATTTCCTAATAAAAAAATTATATTCAATAACTCACACATAATTCATGCCCTCTAGTTATTCTCCCTAACTAAACTAATATGATACTAGTATTCCGAATGCCTACATTATAATTTATATTTATTGCGCAATTTCTTATTCCGAAAACATCAATTATCATATTGGATAACTTCATTAAAATTTATCTAAGCTGGTTCTAATAAAAAAAAATGTGTGTTTACTGTGAAAATATATATATATATATATATATATATATATATATATATATATATATATATATATATATATATCACTATCAATGGCGAATAGTATTGATGTTATTTAATGGTGGCACACTTTGTGATGGGTGAAAGGAAAGTGGACAAGGCAACTAATTTTTGATAATTTTGCATTGTCCATATGTGTTTGGCAGGATGCTAACTACTTTTGTGCGACATCAAAATGTCTACTTGAAAATGTAAAGGTTGACTGCGGACCAAAATCTCAACATGTTGAATTATTTGTGTTTCTAAATGCTATTTTGATAGCAATGGGTGGGTATTTAAGTTAGGTTATTTATCAACCATGAACAAAATCACCAGTTATAGTAAATCTAACCAAGTTATTTTGTTAACAAACTGAAAAATATTGTGGGGCACATTTTAATAGTAAAAAGAAAATCATATAAATCCCAACACTCAAGGTAAAAAACTAAAAATGAGGTCCAAATATAAGGCTATTCACAAGTGTAATTTGTAAATTCTAATGAATGAACATCAAACACTTAAGCGTATCACAAATTTGTACATTCCAGTTAATGAGCATCGAACATTTACGTTTGATCTAGGCCTGCTCAAAGTATCCAAAATGCATATATTCAAATAGGGTCAATGTATAGGGTTTGTGTTGAAGGTCCAATTTGTTCAACCCCAACTTAACCATACCCCTAATTTTTTAGAGCACTAGGTCATATTATCTCGTTGATAGGATCAATAATGATCGCACATTAACATATAAAAGTGTGGTCACCTAGACCTTTCACACGAGCATAAGAGAGTGGTCACCTAGACTTTTCATACGATCAATGCATGCGTTAAACGAATTCTTGAGGGGAGATGAAGACGCATTTCATGCCCCCATTTAAGCGCGCAATGACTTAAAAACAGAGAAATACTAATGGACTAACACTAATTAATTGGAGCAACTTCTTCCTCAGTGCATTCATTCTATACAGAAATCACTTTGGGAGACCTCTTCCCTCCCTCCAATACATAACCTACACTTATCCAAGCAATCCATGTCCTCCCTCCCCATACCGCTATTTGCCACAATAAATAATAACACAATACAAATCCCACTTCCTAGCTAAAACTTTCGATCCCAAAATGTAACAAGTTTTGCTCAGCCCTGTGGATCAAATGTCGCCCCCAAAACCCGAGAACCACACACATCTATCAACATCAGGACTCAATCAGTTCTCCGCCTGATCAGATGGCGACCCACATTCCCGTTGACTTTTCTTCTTGTTGAATATGCCGCTAAGACTGGGCAAAAGCGATTTCCTTGAGAATGAACTTCTCTGTTTTTCCAATTTCTTGCCGGCCATTGCTTTTTCTGCGGTATCCTCACTATGGATCTTGTAGTCAACAGGTCCTGACTTGGTTAGCCTCTGGTGAATTTGAGGCCGAGTTTGTGTTTGTATCTGTGCTAGTGCTTGTACCTCAGTCTCTTCCAAGATGCGGGATGCAGTTTCAGCTGCTTTCTTTTGCTCCTTCTCCCTCCACCGACGAAGCTCCCCTCCACTGCCTTCTTAGCTGCCTCGGCCATCTCTGCCTTCTTCAAGGCTTCTTCTGTGGAAGCCTTCATATCCTCAATCTCCTTCTGAGCAGCCTCTAACTTCTTCAGTGCCTCATTCTCACTTGCCTTGACGGCTTCCACTTGTGCCAAAACAGCCGCCACCTTCATCTCTGCGAGCTTCTCCGACTCCTCCACTTTCCTGCTCAAAGCCTCAAACTCATCCCTAGAGATGCTGATTTTAGCACCCAACTCCGAGGAAGAAGAACGAGAGATGTCTGCTTGCTCGGTCAAGGCCCTGACGTTGTCAAGGGCCCTCATCTCTGCAGCTTTCGCTTCCTCAGCTTCTTGAAGTGCTATACTTAGCTGTTGCTCGGCTTTTTCAAGAGAAATCTTGGTGGCTTCAGCTTCCTTTTTCAGTTCTTCAGCCTTGTTCTTCATCTTTTCTGCTTCACGTCTTGCATTTTCTGCTTCTAATGCTAGTTGGTTCAATGAGGCAATCATTTCCTCCGAGGTTCCCGTAGTTTTAGCTTCTTCTGCCACGGCAACCTCAAGCTCTGACTTACATTTTCGGAGCTTCACATGCAGATTCCCAGCGATGGAATCTGTTTCTACCTCCTTTTCTTTCAATTCCATATGCTCTTTTCTCAAATACTCTAACTCCTGCTTCAAAGAATCTACTAAGCTCTGAAGGGAATTTTCCTCCTCCAACACTTTCTGTAGGGATTCCTTAGCAGCATCCATTTCAGAAGAGACACTTTTCAGAGAGTCCAAATCAGACGCCTTAGCATCTCTCAATTCTTTTCTTAAAGCTTCAGTCTCACTCATTGCTTCAGCCAGTTGAGCCTCCAGGTTTTTGCTAACTTCAGGATCAAAATCTTTCTGCATCATCTCCAACTTTGTAGCAGTCTCTTCCAACCTGGCCTTGTAAGACTCCGCCTTAACATCCTTCTCATCAAAGACATTTGCTTGTTCTTTTTGGGCTCGGATTGATGCCTCTTTAGCTTGCTCCATTGTTTCTTTCAGAGCAGAAATTTCTTTTGAAAGTTCAGACGCCCGTTCCATGTTCTCTTTTGCAGCAACCTCGGCTTCTATAGCCTTTTTCAAAGCAGTAGCTTTTTCTTCCAAAGAAGCACCATAATCCTGACGTAGTTTTGCTAGCTCTTGCTTTGCAACATTCAGATCCGCGATTATATTGGCGTACTGTTCTCTTGCACTCTCTGAATCTTCTTTGTGAAAACCGTTGCTAGCAGGAAGGTTGCTATTGTTCGCTTCTTCAAGCTGCTTTACCTGTTCCTCAGAGGCTTCTGTGGCATGAACTGCAGCTTCCTTGGATTCAGTTAAGTTATTGAGCTTCTGTGAAAGATCTGCCACTGTCTGCTTAGCTTTTTCAAGTTCCACAAGTGCTTCGACTTTTGTATTTTCAGCATTTTGGAGCTGCTCCTTTAACTTATTCAGCTCTTTCTGGGCCAGGTGAAGTTCCGTCTCTTTAATCAAAGCTTTCTGCATGACACAAGGACCAACTTCAGTAACTCTTGCAGGGGGAGCAAGAAAATATCCAGACAGAATGGAAAAAGTATTACCCAATCAACTGGGTTTATTTAAAGCTGAATTTTCGCACAAGAGAAAAAGAAACCACCCTATTAAATTAGAAAAACAAAACAAAAAAGCACGCACAATGGTTGAGAAGGGAGGCCTTTGTGCCTACCCAAAGTTTGAGTCCTGTAGGGAACATGGGCACCCGTGGCCCCCTTAGTGTTTACCTCTTCATGTAGTTGAATCCCACTCCATACCCCCCAAGCCTCAATAGAGGTAAGCTCAAAGAAAAATTGGCTGAAGAAAACAAGGGCAGTCCTACAGAGATCACTGGACACTGTTGTCTTCAAAAATTTTCTAGCCAAGTAAATAAGCAGACACGATGCAACTTAGCACAAGGTCCTCAAAGGAAGCAACATCTGACTGAAGTTTGTATTAATAAAGCAAAATTTTCACTTCTTCCAAAGATATCCCATATAAGGGCCTCATGTCTCATGGCTGACCTCTTAGTGGGAGTTAGCATGGGAAAGGAAGCGGGGGTAAAGAAAGAGGGATTCCTTGCGCTGACATATTTTACGCATAACCCCCCCAAAAAAAAAAAAAAAGCAGCCAACCCTTTTTCTTTTTGGGGGATGGGAGGGAGGGGGCCTTCTCGCCCTCATATTTGGGAATGCAGAAAACCAGAATGGAATTCCTATACAGCCCACAAACAACAATAGTTGCCAACTAGAATTAAAAAATTGCAAAGAGGATAATAGAATCAAATGTTTATCAGGATGAACAAATGACAGCATGATCTCTATAAGTTTAAACAAAGTACGTATATAGACTCTACAGTAGTACCTCAGTAGAAGGTGGCTTTGCCTTCTTAACCACAGGCTTTTCTCCAGACACCTTAACCTTAACCTCACCAAATAAGTTGACAGCATCTTTCACAGATTGAAATGGTGCCCTGGTGTCAATCTCTCCTACCTCAACCTTGGACAAATCTGTCTTTTTGGTTTGTCATTTGTGTGCACCATATTGTTGAATCAGTCTGAAACAATAAAAGAGCCTCCTGTTGGGATCAAAAATTCCTTACACTAAAACATTTACATAAGATAGAGAATATCACAGCAACATTGTCAACAATCAGTTTAGAAAGAATTTTCTCATGAGCCACAAATGTACCTGTTCCCCATTTAGGCAGAGGTGCTCAAATAGTTCTTAAAAAGTTAAAAACCTCATTCATATGGAAAATTTGCATGCCTTTTTGTCCATAATTTTGGTGCATATATGATTTCCAGATACAGCAAAGGCTTTTTAAAATTGACGTCTGAATTCTTCCTTCTACCTTTCCCATTATACCCAGCGGGCACGAGACACACAAACCAATAGTCCAAGAGTCCAACTAAGGCAATGCATGAGGGGTCAGATTTACTCATACACAGCCTTACTCAATACTAGTGAAATGATGAATGGTCTAACTTCATCCAATTGCCTCCTCTTTCATTAACTGAGCTAACATTATTTAATCATAGGACCTCAAAGGCACAAATCATGTCTTACCTAATATGAGAAAAAAATTCAAACCATAAAAAATTAAAATTAAAACCAAAACCATATAAATATTGAAACCATTAATAGGTTTAGTACACATTAGAGGAGCAACCTTCCTCCCTCCAAAACATTAACATAAAGGCAAGAAAGAGAAAAGAAAGCTGGGGAGGTTGTCAGGATCAGAAAAGCTAATCTCTGACTCAAGGGCAGAACCAGGATAAACTTCTTTTTTTTTTTTGGGGGGGTTTGACTCTTTTTCTGACCTTTCATCATTTGATTAGTTAGACTCACCGGATCGGGCTACTTAAGGTCTGGCAAAAGTTATCTCAATCCATAGTTGAACCCGTGATCTTGGTTAAGATAAATAGATACTAAATCACTTGACTATGAATATTGCACAACCTTCCATTTAGCGTTCGAATTTTATCTTAGATGGCATAGTCTTATCATATATAAAGTCGTGACACAAATAAAATGGAAAAAAACATGTAAGATCTCTATAAAAAACGAGTTGCCTTTGCCGGATTAATGAGAAATTATCAAATTAAAAAATTAATGGGTAATAAATTGGATTACTCTCAAACATTTTAAATTGATTAAAAATGGAATTTTCTAAATTGTATTAAAGAAATAAACAAAATAACGGTAGTAATCAAGATAAAGAAAAAGGGGAAACATGTCAAAGAAATTATTTAAAAAGCTAGTACAGAACCAAAGATAACAAGACAAGTTGGAATAATAATGTGGCAAGTCGCACATGAGAAAACAAAAAGAATGTGATTGAAGAAGATAAATGGAAACTGAGTTTAGTGCTTAAAAGCTTAACAAATAAAGAGGAAATTGGGCCATCACCACAGCAGCTAACAACAACTAATTTTTCTTGGAAAAATTAAGGATAGAATTTAGTACTATTGGATATGCTGGGTTTCGAGTGCAGGTTGAGCAGCTGAGAAAAGTTTATGCAAGAACAGCCGACCACTGGACCACTATTTACCATTTGCAACTTATTCAACATTCATGCTTATCTCAAACCAGCTCAGCAAAGAATTGGCAATTCTAAGATACCTTCTCCCCTCCCCTTCCCCTCAGAAAAAGGGAAGAGAAAAGGGAAAAAAACCAATACAATCAGGATCCTTCTCAAAGTTGATTATAGGACTTCTGTCCACCCCAAACCAGAAAAAGAGAAGGGAATTATAACAAATTGTTTCACAGAACCTTATTTCAGTAACCTTCTGCACAGTATCCATAGAGCTAGCAAAGCAAGTATTGACATAATAATAAAACACTATAAGCATGTCATTCTCCTTCACTAGTCGTGTTTATCAAAGGATGGAAGCTTAAAAAATCAAATATTTCAAAAGTTTTCATATCATTTTCTTTTTTCTTTTGAAAATAAAAGAAGCATACATAAATGAGTAGGGCAGCAAACCAGTTGATTAACCATGTTGGTGGGTTAATGTCAGAATTTTCAACTCATGCCAAGAAACAAGTCAACTTCGGGAACTAGGTTGAGCATTTTTGCAAACTGATCCTGTGACATATACAAGGAAGGATGACATGATCTGCACGACAATGTCGGTTTCATCTCACTCACAAAGTCTCTATGGTTTGGTACTGGATACTTGGGTTCAACTGCCGCATGCGTTGGCCTAAAAGGCCGCCCTTCAAAGGCCAATGCACCACAATTATCAGCCCAAATAATAGGCTTTTCATTAAAAGGATCTCTCCCTGCCCTCCCCCACCCCCCAAAAAAATCCTTGCCATGATCACCAGGTCCTCGCAAAATTTTACTCATTTTTTGCGCTGAGACCACACAGCATTTAGACTGAAGGGGAATGAAAAGGGGGCGGGGTTAAGTGAGGGCAATAGAACTACTTTCTTATCTCAGGGACACTAGCAGAGGAGTTTTCGTAATCTAGAAAGGTTTTCCATGCAACAAATCACACACGATCACTACAATGTAAAATCCCATGAGCAAGGAAAACATTCCATCATGCTAAACTTGTAAGAAGACCAGGCTGATTAATCTAGTATCTAACAGAACCACCGAACTAGCTTCACTGCTAACAAGGGTCAGGCTGCTTCAGCTTCTTCCCTCGCCCTGCCCAGGCACAACTCTTTGGGTTTGCATTTGAAATTACATTTTTACATTGATTATACAATAGGAGTCGTCAGAGACTCATAGTTCTCCAGTTTTCATACACGAGACCACCTCAATTTAAGAAATATGGTGAGCCCGGATGTTTTTGGGGTGACTTTTAATATGTTCGAGTTGAATAAAAATTATTAGGAAGGACTTTTTATTGAATTCATCCCTAAATGAGTTATTAGTCGTCCTAATTTAGGAAGACACCCTAAAACCTCTAAAATGTTATTTTTTAAGGCTTCATCTCACCCTATCTTCTTTTTTTTTTTTTTTTTTTTGATAGCCATCCCACCTTATCTTTTATATGAGACACCCTAAAACCTCTAAAATGTTATTTTTTAAGGCTTCATCTCACCTTATCTTTTAATCAGACAGTCTCACCAAGAATTAGAAATATAAGTCAACGACAGGAGCCCATAAAAAACTGCATAGTTGGAGCGTGGGCGAGTCATAAAGGTAAGTAAATCACAGCTGTTCTATATTGACAAATCCAAAAAGATAATAACCCATTTTAGTGCAGTATGAATCAATATCACACAATTTCAAAAAAGGAAAAACTTTTCTTCTTTAACAACCATATAATATACAGTCCTACCAAATAATTAGAGGGTCAAACTGAGAAATTTCTTAATGATAACTTGAAGACTCAAATTTGACCAGTGTTTCGATTCACTAAAGGTCTTAATGATGAAAGGTACTTTTCTTACCTAACAAATATAGATAAACAGAGGGAAAAACGGATCTTATCCACTAATTCAAATGACATTCAAAAATAATAATAATAATAATAATAATAATAATA
The DNA here is from genome assembly GCA_021018815.1 of Talinum fruticosum. Taxonomy (NCBI): domain Eukaryota; kingdom Viridiplantae; phylum Streptophyta; class Magnoliopsida; order Caryophyllales; family Talinaceae; genus Talinum; species Talinum fruticosum. The sequence goes on along the minus strand of JAITYX010000015.1, from coordinate 8,260,833 downwards.
ATAATAATAAAGGGGCAACATTAATCATTAATCATTCACAATGGCGAACACAAAATGAAAACAGCATAAAAGAGAAGAGGGTAATACATCACGAACCTGAAAGAAACCCTAGAAACAAATCGAAGAAAGGTTGAAAAGCCCCCAGAAGTGTCGTCGACTATCAATAATCACGACAAAAAAAAAAACCCAGAATCCGACGGCGGCGAAGGTCAGGGAGGAGTGGTGCCTTCGATCAAATGGTTCTCACGCGTCAGTTCCGTCTAATTCAAACGTCCAATTCCCAGAAGGAATCCCACAAAAAGGGGAGAATGTACAGCACTTGGCCAAGAAACAAAATGACGCTATTCCATCAAAATCTCCGAAACCCACAAAAATGAGCAACTATTGAGATGATTCAAAGAGGCAGCGAGGCATATACGATCTGGGTTTAGACCTTAGATTGAAGGAGGTGGGTATTTGTTTAGGGCAGAGATTTTGAAACAGAACAAATTATGAAGGGGAAAGGAAATAGATTGAGGGAGGGAGACACAGAGAGGAGATTTGAATTGGGAATCTGTTAAAGCTGACAAAATTTTTATACATAGGAGGAGAGAGAAAGAGAGGGGAAGGGGACCAGGTCGGAGAAGACGCATCGTCCCCTACAAAGACGTGTCTGAAAGAAGCTGAGCAGAGATGAGCTGACTGAGTTACTATTGTCGTGTGAGACAGTTCCCAAATGACGAGGATGGGGATATTTTTGTCTTTTTATTTCTGTTTTTGTCACTTTTTGTGGTATTTCTATAATTATCCTGGTTTTATTTTGGGTAAAAATTTGTCTTGCAAAATCCTCAAAAATTAATTTTTCTGAATTCCCAAAAATGTAAAAAAAAACAATAATATTTGAACTAGTTGGCCATGTTTGATTAGGGAAAATTGGAACGTAACTTAAATTTTCTGATTGCAAGTTCCCTTTTCATTTGTTTAAGCTGGGGTATTTTGAACGTAAAATTTAAAATTTAAAGGTTTCAAATTTTTCTTAAAATAAAGGAATTAGAATCCTCAAAATAAGAGGGGATCAATTCTCTATTATTAGAATCAGTACCTAATTATTAAAAAAATAATTAGTTTAGTATTGAAAATTTTGCTATTATTATTATTATTGTTGTAATTTTTTTGGTTATATTGTTCGATAGAATATTATACTTTGAAAATAGGTTTACCAAAAATTTCAAATAAAATTTATTAATCATTGAAAAAATTACAAGATAGTTAATTTAAAAAATTACATAAATATAGGACTTAATTATCAGTAAATATGATAATAAGCTTCAACTTTTATTGAATTAAATAAATAATAATAATAATAATAATAATAATAATAATAATAATAATAATAATAATAATAATAATAATAATAATAATAAGAAGAAGAAGAAGAAGAAGAAGAAGAAGAAGAAAACAACAACAACAACAACAACAACAATTTACAATGACATAAAGTAATTTAAAAAATAAAAACAGACATTGACTTTATTCCATGGTTAACAACTAAATAACAAGAATTAGAACTTAATTTCGTTCTTATTCTCTACCAAACACTTGAAGAAAATATTCAAATTTCGTACATAATCCCCGAGTTATCATTTCTTGATTTCATTCTATTTCAATTTTTTATACCAAATAGAGCTAAGTGATTTCATAGTTTGCCTTGCCCTTTATTTAGCTCAAAAATTATTTGATAAAAGTGAACTTTGAAATGATGTTATCCCATTTTAAAGTTAGTGACTGCTAGTATAAAAATTCTTCTGAAATTATATGGTAAAGAATTACGGTCTCTTGTTAATCACCCACATGTTGTCAATTGTTACAATTTGTTATGACATGTTATCATTAGTTGTTAACAATTACAAGTTGTTGTGAGCTATTACAAACTGTAATGAACTTTTATTAGTGGTTACGGTTAACTAAAATTAACTATTATGAACTGTTATAAATTGTTATAAATATTGTTATAAATATTGTTATAAATAACAAAACGAAGAATCCTTATTTATTACTTATTATCATGAAGACATACATATCGAAGAAAGGATAAACAAATCAAAAAGTATCATTATAAGCTTGTGACACCGACGAACATAAACTAAAAAATAAATTACTTCACATGTTATAAACAAAACGTACATGTTATAAAACCAAGTTGAATGCATTTTTACCTTCACCTTGTTAGAGAGGCAGAGAAAATAGCGGCGTAAATTCCACCAAAGATTAGTTGTGGAGAATTTGGGGTAATATAGTGATAGAAAGTTTAACAAGATCTTAGCCAAATTTGCTCTAAAATTTTGGAATTTTATTAAAAAATGTCACAAGGTTTTAGCGCTATCTTTAAGTGTCATTAAACTTAATTATAGTGCTTAAATATGTCCATGTTTAACTTTTTAACCGGTAAAAAGAGATCTTAGTCAAATCTGCTCTTAAACTTTGCAATTTATTAAAAAATGTCACGATATTTTAGCACTATTTTTGAATTCCATTAAACTTGATAAAAGTGTTTAATAAGTATGTCCGTGTTTCACTTTTTAACCGGTAATTAGCTAACATTTTAAATGTACTTTAACAAGTTAACATGCATTTTAAATGTCCACTAACAAGTCAATTGATATTTAAATGTACTCTAACAAGTTAATGGATATTTAAGATAACGCTAAAACTTTATAACATTTTTGAATAAATTGCAAAGTTTAAGGACAATCGGCTAAAAAAAACCTCTACTTTTGACATTCTTACCATTTCGATTTCAACTTTTTTATTCTATCTTAGGACCTGTTTGGTTTGGTCATTACAAATTAGTTGCAGTTGTTACCAATTGTTATGAGTTGTTACAATTATCTTTTAGCTCGTTATGAGCTATTACAAGCTTATACGAGCTGCTATGAACTATTACGAGTTGTTATAAGAGATTATGAATTTTTAAGATACTATTAGTGATATTATTCATTGCATATTTCACAATAACAAATATTGGTCAATAATGAATATTTAAAAATATATATTTTTTAGTAATTGATTTAATTTCTATTCGAACACAAATTCATATATTTTTTACTAATCATATTTTATTTTTATATGAATGTTTTTCAGGAAAAAAAATCAGCTCTCTATAATACCTATCCCAAAAAATTATAAAAATATAATTATATAATTTAATTAAAAAACCCAATAATACATATCAATCCTATCCAAAAATAATAAAAACAATACCTATCACAAAATCAAAGGCTCCAACCCGATCAACTCCTCATCTCAATTTCTCTCTATGCTCTCTCTTGTCTGCTCTAAACCTGAGTGATATGGAGTAAAAATATTCGTATATCTTTCCATACCATTGTCCCAACAATAACAATAACTATGACAACAACGACAAGTAGTAGTAGTAGTAGTAGTAGTAGTAGTAGGAGGAGGAGGAGGAGGAGGAGGAGGAGGAGCACTTACGAGCTGGTACAAGTCTGTTATAAGTTATTACAAACTTGTTATGTTTAGCGTTTAGTTGTTACTTGTTATAAAAACGAACCGATCCTTAGAAACTTAGGTTACGTATGGGCAAGTTCTTTTAAATTTGTGATGATCACTTATCATAAGTAGTCGTCACAATACAATGCAATTCATCATAATTCAAGTATAATCAACATATAATTTAATACAATTCGAGTATAATTAAGCATAATTCAGCATAATTAAGCATAATTCAACATAGTTTAGTACTTGAAAAAAGTACTTGATTGATTATATTATCACTACTAAAGGAAACACTTTTAATTACGGTTAAAAATGACCTTTAACGACGGTTAAGCGGCATCGTGTATGTAGTCGTCGTTGTATGTACCATCTTTTACTATGCTTCAAAACCGTAGTAATAGATCGGCATCGATCTATGACGACGATTCTAATGTAATAATCGTCGTCAAAGGTGGACTATGACGACAGTTCTTACAATAGAGCTGACATCATAGGTATTACACGGAATAAAAATTTTTTGTTTTAGGTAGGCATATGACGACGGTTGTAATGTAAGAACTGTTGTCGAGAGGTTAGAATCTTTTTTAATAGTTTTTTTAAAATTTTTGCGTACCCCTTGTACAAAATACACTACAAAATACATCACAATTTACAACTACCAATAGCCACAATTTTACAAAAATTTCCCACTTACTACAACCACAACAAGTTCCATGTTGAACAAGTTCAACAACACAATTTCATATTTTACAATAAGTTCCATCAATAAATAAACGATGTGAAACAAACATAACCTTTTGGCATAAATAACTCCATAAAACCACAACGTTTGAAGAGAAAGAGATTGACTTTTTCACATAATTTACTGAAAAAGAAATACACAAAGAGGTGGACAACGTAAAAACTCAATGATCTCGCCCACGAACGTGTCAAGAGTGAGCTCATTACTCCTCCAAGACGAATTGTCTCAGCTGGCAAAAAATGCAATGAGAAAATCAAGGACGAAGGTAACATTCAAGAGCTTAGTTCTTTTGACCATCTTCGAATGATGATCTTCTAGGCCGCCAATGGAGAGCTTAAGCCTTTATTTGCTTCCTTGGAGTTCGTATACGGGTAGAGGTGGACAACTTCACTTCTTCTTAGGAGGTTCCTCTTGTTTTCCTTAGGTAGGTTCCTCCCGTTCTCCTTCGGTAAGTTCCTTCGCACCGGAGAAGAACAAGAGAAATGGCGCTTCACCGATTCACTTGCTCTCCAAAGGGGATCGGACGATGAGCCCATGCTTGAAGTGGTGCCTCCGCCCGCCGCGTAACTTACTTGTTGAGTGCAAAGGAAGTGCTCCGTAACTCATTTTACGTATGATCGAAGGAGAGAGTTAGGTCAAAGAATTATTCTTACCAACTCCCTCGGTAAAGCCTCTATCCCTCTTTCCATTCAAAGAATTTTTTGGTTTCTATGTTTACGTATATATTATATTATATTATATATTATATTATATTATATATATATATATATATATATATATATATATATATATATATATATTCCTTTTTGTTTCCAATTTTAATGTATTGTACATTCTCATAAAACTAGACATGATTTTATTTGAAATTTTACATGATTCATAGGACAAATTAATATGAATAAAATTTTGAGATTATCTCTTTAATTCACTTTAACAACCCAAGACATAACTAGGTCGGTTTTACAAGACAAAAAATGGAGTGTACATGCAACATAGGTCGATCTACAAATAAGGGCAGAAGGATCGCATAGTCAAATGGAAACAAAATGTCATAAACAATAGTCATTCATGTTTATCACCTTTTGTTTTCATTTGACTTATCAATCTTTTACCCTTCTTTGTAGATTAGCTTATGTTGCATGTACACTTCATGTTTTGTCTTGTAAAACCGACATCATTGTTAATCATACCAAGAGAATTTTGATTCTGTTATGTCTTCGGCCGTTAAAGCAAACTACATGAATGTCCTCAACATTTCATTCATATTTCATTATTCTCTTATCAATTACGTAAAATTCAAAAAATCATGGCTTCTAGTTTACGATCATGTATAATACAACAAACTTGCAACCAAAAAGGAAACATAAATTTAGATAATTGGATAAATTAGTCCACCTCCAACTTGAACTCAACAAAATAAATAAATTTGATAACAAATTTATCTTTATGACAAGTATTTGGGGAGATCCCTACATATAAATACCTTTCCAATTTTTGCATTTTCACATTTATATTTTCTCCCTATTGATCCTTAAATATATAAACACAAATTTTTCTATTTTCTCAAACACTAAACCATAAATATTTATATTTCTCTAAACTCTAACCATATTTCGATAATTGGAGAAATGAGTTCACCCCAACATCATATCATCAAAATAAACAAATTTGGATACAAATTTATCTTTATGAGAAGGTTTTTCGAATGACCCTATATCCAAATTATCTTTCTATTTCTCTAAAACCCTAAACAAATTTGGATGTACTCTTTTGATCTACCATCCTTACCTATCATATTTTGCTATAATTACCACAAATCCTAAACTCCTAAACCCATTTCTCAAAAATCTCAAACATTTCACGAATTTTCAACTTAATAAACTAAACAAATGTTACCCATATTCTCAATATTCAACATTTCAACAAAGATTTAACATTTCAACAATCTCAAACATTACCCACATTCTCAAACATTACCCACATTCTCAACATGCACATAATTACCACAAATACATTCAACATTTAATTATAAAATATTTTCTAAATAACTTAAAGAAAAAAATAAGAGAGGATAGAGATTCATACCTAAGAACTGAGAACGACGAAGGTGAGGAGAGGGTTGACAACGAGAATTTGAGGAGATCTACATTTAGAGACGAGGAGACACTATAAATAAATGAAAGATTAAGAGAGAGGAGATATAGACAGGTGAGAGTGAGGAGAGGCTTACCAATTCAAGTCGACCGGCAGCGAGGAACGAATTAAGATCCGATGAGCGAGGTTCGTGGAGGAGCGAAACTGTAGAAAGTGATAAGATCGGAAGTTGTAAGTGGCGTGGAAACAACGAGATCACGTTTTTATGCTAATCCGAAAGACATATGACGACGATTCACATTACCGGAACCGTAGTTAAATGTTTCAACAACATCTATGACGTATTGTTCTTACATTAGAACCAGTCGTCATATATATATATATATATATATATATATATATATATATATATATATATATATATATATATATATATATTAAACAATAGATGTTATTTACAAAAATGCTAGCGGTCTAATTTTCATAACGAGTTGGTCTTTGTAATCGTCGTTTAAGACCCGTCATTAAAAGTGATTTACGTAGTAGTGTATGATTGACATAATTACACAATTGTTATCAATAACTAAGCCCAATATTTTTTTGGTGCGAGATGAGGCACAAGGGATAATACAATATAAAAGGGAAGGGGTAATCAAACCCGAGACCTAATGTACTCAAGACCTCAATCTTGACTATTATGCCATGGCCTTATTAGTATAACTAAACCCAATATAAATAGATTTGTTATAGTACTTGTAAGATACTTGACTTTTGAAAAAAAAATGGTTAGGTAATAAATATATTATTTTATAATTTTACTAAAATTATATAATTATTTCAATAACTTGAACAACATTAGTAGTCATTATCTGAAATATTTTTTATTTTAGAAAAATAGTAAAATCGATAATTACAAGACAACCACACATGGAAAAAAATTATGATTCTCACATAATAAAAACATCTAATAAAGTTGCAAGGAATACATTACGAGCTGCAGTGTTTGACAACATTTGGAATTTTACGGCAGGTTGATATGTCTAAATCGTAGTTTACTTGTGTATTTCAAAATTATGTTAATATGTATTGAATGTTTAATCCTAAATTTATAATTTGGCTTATTAATTAATAGATAATCTCTTATACCTAAGCATGTTTCGGAGAAATCCGAGTTGATGAGGTGGATGATGATTCGGAGAGAGGAAGGATTTCTTGCTCTAGTTCCGAGGACGTGGCACGAGTTGAAGACTCGGACACTCGCTCAATATTCTTCCGAGTCATATAAAAGGAATCAGGTATAACGATTCTATCCATATAGAGTTTTGATTCCAAGGCATTCTCTATGTCTTAGAAACTTACTTGAGTAAAATAGTATTTTCTCTAAGTGATTCGGCCCTCATTTATCTCTTTTATCGCTTTTCGGTTAGCGACTCGAAAACCGGTTCTTTACTCCGAGTCCACTCTCACTCAGATTAATCGCATTTTGAATATACCGAGTATTCCATCTGTTTCTCACTCGAATCGACTTACGGTTATCTCGCTCTATTGTTTGCATAGTCGGCATTCGTAGTTTATTTCATGCTTAGTCTATCTCAAGTTTTTCTCATTCGATATTCTTTATAGAACTTGCTCTATTGCTTAGACGAAGTCGAGATGGAATTCGAGTATCATGGATATTAGACTCGGAAAATTCCATTTCTTTTCCGACTCGGATAATCAATTGCGTAATTATCATAATTATTTTATTATCTCGTGTCTAACTTCGGACCAAAGTATTTTATACTTTGAGGACCAAAATTGATTTACTTTTGTAGGTTATTCATTCGAGGATACACCTTTTTCAAACTACAAAAGTAGCCGGCTTCGTAACGTCAAATCACCAGTAGATATGGCTTTTCACCTTCCTCGCTTTAGTCCCGAAGATTGTGTCGAAGCCGTCTGCTTCCATATCCGGAAAAGCTGAACGCCAATCCTAACGGTGGTTTCCACCTCATTTTTCAAGACACAACCAATGGTTTTGGGACTTCCAAGAGAGTTAAACCGTTGTCCAACGTTCATATTTCAACGGATACTTTACGAGTGACTCGAAAGCTCTTGTCAACGGTCACGAGAGGACTCTTGGTCAGCGAGATGAAGATAACGGCTACTCGCCGGGTCATCTATAAATAGAAGCTACTTCACAAGACTTGAAGATTGCCGAATCTATTGTTAATACACATACTTGAGAAAAGTCATTGTATTTACTTTCAGTCTTCTACTTACAACTCCCATTCTGTAATTCATTACTCTCGAGTTGTAAGGTCTTGTACTTAGTTACAAACTCTTCTTACATTCTTTGTAAGGTCCCTTGACTAAGCTGTAAAGGTTAACTCGGCTTAGTTGTCCCTAGTCTGTAAGGGTTATCTCGACTAGAAAGTACTAGATCGGATAAGGTAACTTCGAGTCTAGGAAAACTTGTATAGAGTTGTCCAAGGGAGCAACTCGGGTTCGGTTAGTTCACGGTATTTTGTGGACTCAAAATAGTGGATTTGACTTCGTGTCCGGATTGACACGGGCCGTGGTTTTCTGCCCCGGGAGGGTTTCCACGTAAAATCTCCGTGTTCTCTTTCGAGTTCATTCTAGACTCGGACGACCTTACTCGCTCTTGTTTCTTCTGTTTCATTGCTTTCGAGACCAATCTTTTTGACCTCGTGTCTAGACTCGTAAGCTGTCTTTGCCTCTTTTCCGTCAAAAAGAGTGTGTTTTCGCGAAGAATTTTCTATCACCCTATTCACCCCCTCTAGGGTGACTCGGACTCTCCCCGAGCAAACCTTCAATTGGTATCGAGCCTAGCCTTTCGGAAAGGATCTAACAATCCAAAGGTTTAAAGATCGGATGGCTCGTAACACCGGAGAGTTCGACGAAGGAAGATCTTCCAACAGGCCACCAAAATTCAAAGGTTCAAACTTTGGTCACTGGAAGAAGCTTATGGAATGTTTCCTCATGGATCATGATGAAGAAGTATGGGAAATCATACAACAAGGAAACTACATTCCAACGAAGACAGATGAATTCGAATTCTTCCCAAGACAAAGGCCGAGTTCACACCAGCAGAAGCAAAGAAGTTCGAAAGAACTTCAAAGCCATGAACATTCTCATGTGCGCCATAAGCTCGGAAGAATATAATCGAGTCTCTGCTCGTGACTCTGCTAAAGAGGTGTGGGACACTCGGCCAACACCTACGAAGGTACAAGTCGGGTGAGACAAGCGAAGATCGGTCAAGTATCTTCACAAATATGAGCTTTTCAAAATGGAGCCGAAGAGAACATTACTCGGATGTTCATACGCTTCACCGAGATCACCAACAATCTCAAATCTCCGGGAAAGAAAATCTCCCATGAAGAAATGTGTCGGAAAATTCTCGTAAGTCCACCCAAGAGACGATGGGGTCCTAAGGTGACTGCCATAGAAGAGGCTCGGAACCTCTCACTCTTGAAGCCGGATGAGCTCATCGAAAGCTTCGATTCATGAGATACATCCGGAAGAAGAAGATGCTGAGGGTACTGCCAAAAGGAACATTGCGCTTAAAGCCTCGGAATCCAAAGAAGCTAGTCCGAGCTCCTCCGACTCGAAGATGATCCCATGGCACTCATTGCAAGAGGTTTCAAGAGAATGATGAAGCATAAAAGATGGGACAAAAGACCAAAAGAAGAATTCTACAATAAGGACAAGAGAGACGAGAAAGGTAAGTTTTCTTCACCCTCAAAGTTATCTTTGTCTAAGAATTCTGGATGTTTTGAATGTGGCAGCAAAGACCACATAGTCAAGGACTGTCCAAAACGAAGAAGGGACAGGAAGAAGAAAAAGGCCATGATGGCAACATGGAGCGATGAGGATTCATCCGAAGACGACGAGGACTCGGATGACTCGAAGTGTCCGATGACAATTTCGACTCGGAAGCCGAAAGAGAGTCGACTCGGACTCAAACAACGAGGAAACTAATCCTCAAGAGGTAATAAACTACTTTCTCAAATTCTCCAAAGTTGATTTAGCTAAATACATCTTCACTTTGGAAGAAAAGTCCAATTCCGATTCTTCTTATTTCAAGGAACAACTTGAGTCAATCACTTCGAGAGCACTTCTTTAAAAAACGAATTAGAAAAGCTGAGACTCATACTCAAAGAACTCAAGACAAGTGCTCAAACTAATGAGACCGAGTCCGAGTTACTCAGAAAGAAAATGAGCAACTCGAATCGAAGCTCACTGAGTCTCAAGATCTGGTTTTAAAGTTTACTCAAGGTCGAAGAACCTTGACATGCTCTTAGGATCACAATGTGTCTCGTTTCGAAAAGAAGGTCTTGGTTTCAACAAAGAGGAAGAATCTAATTCTTACTCGAATTGTTCAAAAGGATTCCGGAACTGTAAAGTTCAAAAAGGCTGAGCATGGTCCCATTAACGAAATGAAAGGACTAAACCCGGACCTATTTACAAAAAGAAACCATTTTCTCCTGTTTCAAAAGGAAAGGTTTTTAAAAGGAAAGAGACACAGACTCAGTTCTCCGAGAGGAAGACTCAGAATCGGACAAAACCCAAAGTCATTCAAATCGGGTTCCGAAGCACCTTCTTCCTCGAAAAAGACCACGAGTAAGGAATGTTACTTGGGTTCGTTAGAGGAAGTGAGAAGGGTTAGATTCTCTCTGTTTTGCGAGTCACTCGGAAAAGATCAAAACGACACTGGTACTGGAGTAGTTGAGAGAAAGAACAGAACCCTTGAAGAAATAGCAAGGACAATGATGATTGAACACAATTTGCCTTACTATTTCCGGGCGAGAGGCAATAAACACGACCAACTACACTCTCAATCGATGCCTCATCGGACCCATTACGAAGAAAACACCTTATGAGCTCTACAAAGGAAAGAAGCCAAATATTTCCTATTTCGGACCTTTCGGATGTAAGTGCTTCGTCCACAACAATGGTAAGGATCATCGACCAAGTTCGATGCTCGGTCGAGCGAAGGTATTTTTCTAGGTTACTCCTCTCATAGCAAAGCTTATCGTATCTTCAACAAGCGAACTAACAAAGTGGAAGAAAGTATCCACGTAGTATTTGATGAGCTTGAACAGGAGAAACCAAGTGAGTCTTCATACTCGAAGCTGAAGCTCGAAAGGATGATGACGAAGATGAGCCTACAAAGACTCGGATTGAGACCACCGAGAACGAGGAAGCTCGGAATGAGACAAGCTGAAGAGGATCACTCGGAACCAGCTTCGAAGATCAAGCAATTCAGCCCACAAGCACTGGTGAATCAAAGAAGCTGGTAAACCATTCAAATTTACTCTCGGTCATCCCCAAGAAAACATAATTTCGATATCAACGGTGGGGTAAGAACTCGTTCCTCTCTTCATAATCTATGTGCATTCACTGCATTCATTTCATTAGCTGAACCCAAAATGCACTAGAGGCCCTTAACGAACTCTGAATGGGTAGAGGCCATGCAAGAGGAACTTAATCAATTCGAGAGAAACCAAGTCCGGACTCGACCAACCGACCTTCGACCACCCGGTTATAGGAACCAAATGAGTTTTCAAGAACAAAGCTGGATGAGGGTGGAGTGGTAGTCGAAACAAGGCTAGACTTGTAGCTCGAGGTTACAATCAAGAAGAAGGAATTGATTGTGGGGAAACCTTTGCACCGGTAGCTGAATTGAAGCCATTAGAATCTTGTTGGCATTTGCATCCTGCATGCATATTAAATTATATCAAATGGATGTTAAGTGTGCCTTTCTCAATGGTTCTATTGAAGAAGAAGTTTATGTCGAGCGACCTCCTGGTTTTGAAAACTCAGAATTTCCAAATCATGTTTTCAAACTTCAAAAGGCTCTCTATGGTCTTAAGCAAGCCCCTCGAGCTTGGTATGAAAGACTGAGTAGCTTCTTGGTTTAAAATGATTTCAAAAGAGGTCGGATCGACAAGACTCTATTCATCAAGACCAAAGGGAAAGATTTTCTTATTGTTCAAATATATGTTGATGATATTATTTTCGGTGCTACTAATGAATTTACGTGCGAGAATTTTACGAGTTGATGAGTCAAGAGTTCCAAATGAGTATGATGGGAGAACTCAATTTCTTCCTTGGGTTGCAAATCAAACAAGACAAAGATGGAATCTTTGTTCATCAATCAAAATACACCAAGGAACTGCTGAAGAAATATAAACTTCAAGATGCAAAGCACGCATCTACACCCATGAGCGACGGCATAAAGCTCGACTCGGATGAGAAAGGTAAAGCAGTAGATCGAAACTCTATCGAGGTATGATTGGATCATCTGCTATATCTTACTTCAAGCGAGCCGAGATATAATGTTTAGTGTTTGCTTATGCGCACGATTTCAAGCTAATCCAAAAGAATCACATCTCATCTGCGGTGAAGAGAATATTCGAGATATCTTGCGGGCACTCGGAATCTAGGACTGTGGTACTCCGGAGACTCGAAGCTGACTCGATTGGGTACTCGAGATGCGGACTACGCAGGATACAAAGTTAATCGAAAGAGCACATCCGGAGCTTGCCAATTTACGGGTCAATCCCTAATATCCTGGCACTCAAAGAAACAAAACTCGGTAGCTCTATCAGCTGCGGAAGCTGAATACATTGCCGCTTGGAGCTTGTTGCGCTCAGATCCTTTGGATAAAACAACACTTGAAGGATCTTGGACTATTTCTCAACTCGGTTCCAATCAAGTGTGACAATCAAAGTGCAATCAATATCACTAAGAATCCTGTCCGGCACTAAAAAACAAAGCATATTGAGGTCGGGTATCACTTCTTACGCGATCACTCGGAAAAGGGTGATATTGAGCTTGAGTTCATTCCTACTAATCTTCGATTAGCTGATATCTTTATTAAGCCTCTTGGTGAAGATCGGTTTTGTTTTATTCGGAATGAGCTTGGTATGTTAAATGCTTAATTACGTACTATCTTTGTTGCATAATTACTGTGCTATGTGCTTTCTGTGTTAATAATTATTAGTTCGATTGATTACGTGATCTTGGGCTGATAATTATTTCGTGTTTCGAGTCACTCGAAATCTTTACGAGTCAAACTCGAGACGTAGAGAAATTTGGACATCAAATTTTACGAAGCTATCTCTAGAACAGTGGAGAGTTTCGGATTATATTCTCAAAATCTTTTCCTCTCTCTTTCTCGAGCGCTGCGATCGGATCGTAGCCAGTAGATTTCAAACCACTTGTTTCTCAACCGTTGAAGGAGAACCGTCACACCGGTCTTTGGTGGCTGATGGACAAGCTGAGTCGGAACGGAGTTACTTAACGGATAGTGGACGGGCGCGGTTATTCTCTATAAATAACGACTATCCATCTTCATCTCGGTATTCTAAAACTCCTTCCCTCTCAAACGAAAATCTTCTCGCGGGAGTTTTCTACGTGAACAGTGACCCTTGATCGTCTGCAAGCGTTGAAGAAGCTCTCTCTCTCTCGTAAGTCTCATTGCTCTATTCTCTTTTCTTCTACCATTTTCATTTTCTTCTCTTCTACACCTCCTTCTCTCTTTCACTCGACAAGCTTCATCTTTTCTCTCCAACTCTCACAATGCCTAAAAGAGGAAACCATCCCGACTTCCAGGCTTCCCCTCTTCAAAAAGCCCCGCACCAACAAGCCGGAAAGCTCAACCCCCTCTAAACCCGTTGTCACCCGGCACCTTGCGTCTGGACGACAAATTCTTCCCAACAACCAAATTCTCCTGGTTGTCCAACATCCAAACCACTGGAGTCTATGATTTCTTGTGTTTCAGCGAGTTCATCTATCCTGAACTCGTTTCGAGTTTTATACTCATCTCTCCCACTCTGAAAATGTTCTAACCTCTCGGGTTCAGAACATTACTTGTTCGTATCAATACTTCCCTCCTCCACCGCTTTGTTCAAAGTTTCTTCTCTTTTCTTGAACAGCAACCCTATCCCTTTCACTTGAAGTCGCCAACGACTTCTTTGAAAAGTACGCTAAAGAATTCCACGGGTCCGGAAAGAACTTTTACGTGACTCGGTTGAAGTCGAAGCCGGGCTTTGTGCTTTCTGCTGATGAGAACCTTCTTCTCACAACATTCTAGCAAGGAGAACCCCAACTCCAAGCACCTCAAAGCCCTCTTCGATATCCCGGAGGGATACGAAGTCGACCTCTTCCCTTCATCATTGAGCGGATGGCCGCTGTGCCGGCTCAACTTCAAACCAAGAAGAACACCTCCCTTCCTTTCGGTGCTCTTCTCACCCTTGTCTTCAAACAATTTCAAGTTCCTCTTCCCTCGACCCTAACGCGGTATGCGAGGCGGCCATTGTGGTCGGCAGAAGGAACTCCAGGAGTACGGATACCGGGAAACTAACCACGGTTTGCAGGATCACAACTCGGAGCTGAGGCCTCCTTCTCCACCTCGGACTCGAGAAATCAACCCCTCTCCCTCTTCCCTCTCACACTGGTGGTGCCTCCACCTCAGGTGCTTCCAGATCTCTCTCTGCCCTCTTGTCCCTTGTTTTCATGGACAAGATCGGCTCTGTGTCTTCGAACTCGGAGACATGCTCGGGGCTTTCAAGTCCGTCCTTCGAGGTCGACCATCAACCAAAAGACTGAGTCGAGTCCCAAATCCAGAGCAGCGAGTCTCTCGTTCTTGAGATGAGAGAGGCTGGTTAAGGAGCAGAAAGAGCTGGCTGAGCTCCTCGAGAGAGGCGGTCCAAGGCGGCTCGGGACCGGGACGACTCGGACGCATCGCAGGCGTCTTCGAGCCCAGGCCGACCTCCTCGGACGGCGAGGAAGCTAACGATGAAGAGTAAGAAGGCTGCAGATGCGGCGAGAAGATGTTGAGGAACCTGCGGGTGAGGCAGGCCCTTCGGGCAAAGGGAAGAAGAGGCCGTGGCAAGCTGCGAGGGTCGGCCTGCTCCCCGAGCTCAAATCGCTGTACTCGGCTCGGACAGCGATCCGAGTGGGTCGAAGACCTCGCTCCTCCGGCGAGTCGGCCCGAGGCAGCCCCCTCCAGGCCCCTGAGGTCCCAAGGGAAGAACCCCTCGATCCACTCTCTTCGGGTCGAGCCACTCGGAGCTGAGCCACTGAGAGCAATTCCGGTTCTCCCTTCGCTACGCTCAAGCACATCGTCGAGATCGTATCGGCGCCAGGCGCACCTCCGCCTCCACTCGAAATCCCCTCCTCCCTAGTTGGAGCCATGCACTGAGTCACAATTCCTCGGTGTCTCAGGATTTTCTTCTTTCAAATTTTCTTTTGTCCGGACAACTAATGTGTATTACTTGTACTTTTCTCCCTTCTTTTTGTTATTTTGTTTTTCTTTGAAAGGCAAGGGGAGAAATGTAGTCGAAGCTGGTTGTCTTGTTTAGAGGAGTTTTTCCGCCCTTGTAATTTCTTTTTAATGGAGTGATGCATTTCATTATTAATTTACGAGTTCTCTATTTTTTACGAGTTAATGTTAAAGCATACTTTACTTTATCTTGCTACGATATATTATATATTGCTCCGATTTACTCAATATGCCTTTCTCATGAGCAAACTACTCAGAATCAATCTATTTTCCTCTAACAAAGTTTTTGTTTAAGTATGGAATGCCTTTCATCAAAAGGGGAGATTGAAGACTCGGACACTGCTCAATATTCTTCGAGTCATGCAAAAGGAATCGGGTATAACGATTCTATACATATAGAGTTTTGATTCCAAGGCATTCTCTGTGTCTTAGAAACTTACTTGAGTAAAATAGTATTTTCTCTAAGTGATTCGGCCCTCACTTATCTCTTTTATCGCTTTTCGGTTAGCGACTCGAAAAGCGGTTCTTTACTACGAGTCCACTCTCACTCGGATTAATCGCATTTTGAATATACCGGTATTCAGTTGTTTCTCACTAAGAATCGACTTACGGTTATCTGCTCTATTGTTTGCATAGTCGGCATTCGTAGTTCATTTCATGCTTAGTCTATCTCAAGTTTTTCTCATTCGATATTCTTTATAGAACTTGCTCTATTGCTTAGACTAAGTCGGATGGAATTACGAGTATCATGGATATTAGACTCGAAAATTCCATTTCTTTTCGACTCGAGATAATCAATTGCGTAATTATCATAATTATTTTATTATACGTGTCTAACTTCGGACCAAAGTATTTTATACTTTGAGGACCAAAATTGATTTACTTTTGTAGGTTATTCATTCGAGGATACACCTTTTCAAACTACAAAAGTAGCCGAAGCTCGAACGTCAAATCACCAACGAGATATGGCTTTTCACCTTCCCTGCTTTAGTCCCGAAGATTGTGTCGGAAGTCATGCGCTTCCATATCCGGAAAAGCTGGAACGCCAATCCTAACGGTGGTTTCCACCTCATTTTCAAGACACGACCAATGGTTTTGGGACTTCAAGAGAGTTAAACCGTTGTCCAATGTTCATATTTCAACGGATAATTTCGAGTGACTCGAAAGCTCTTGTCAACGGTCACGAGAGGACTCTTGGTCAGCAAATGAAGATAACGGCTACTCTGCCTGGTCATCTATAAATAGAAGCTACTTCACAAGACTTGAAGATTGCCGAATCTATTGTTAATACACATACTTGAGAAAAGTCATTGTATTTACTTTCAGTCTTCTACTTACAACTCCCATTCTGTAATTCATTACTCTACGAGTTGTAAGGTCTTGTACTTAGTTACAAACTCTTCTTACATTCTTTGTAAGGTCCCTTGACTAGGTCTGTAAGGTTAACTCATCTTAGTTGTCCCTAGCTGTAAGGGTTATCTCGGTTAGGAAGTACTAGATCGAGATAAGGTAACTTCGAGTCTAGGAAAACTTGTATAGAGTTGTCCGAGGAGCAACTCGGGTTCGATCGGTTCACGGTATTTTGTGGACTCAAAATAGTGGATTTGACTTCGTGTGCTGGATTGACACGGGCCGTGGTTTTCTGCCCCGGGAGGGTTTCCACGTAAAATCTCCGTGTTCTCTTTTTGAGTTCATTCTAGACTCGGACGGCCTTACTGCTCTTGATTCTTCGTTTCATTGCTTTCGAGACCAATCTTTTCGACCTCGTGTCTAGACTCGTAAGCTGCCTTTGCCTCTTTTACGTCAAAAAGAGTGTGTTTTCGCGAAGAATTTTCTATCACCCTATTCACCCCCTAGGGTGACTCGGACTCTCCCGAGCAACCCTTCACGAGCGATCCGAAGCCGAGTGACGATTGCGTGAACCCGCAAAAGGCGAAGCCCGGGTGGTGGATCCCGGGAACGCCCTCCGACGCTCAAGTTAGTATCCGATTTGATTGAAAAGATCGAGGAGATCTTCCTCGATATGCGTGGGGATTCCTTGGGAGACGAGAAGATTTCCAAAGATGGAAGTTCTCGGGATGAGTGTGGATAAATATCCGATGAATGTAGATGAGTGTTCAAAGCTTAGGAGCTAGAGAACTTCGGTACTTGAGTGATTATCCTCCCAATGAGATGTCTTGTCAAAATGAACATTCTCCCTTTTGGATTGGGAAAGATGAGTATTTATAGGAGACTTTAAAGGGGTAAAATGGTACTTTTACCGTGGGTTAGGGAAATCCTAGCCCTAGTGGGCTTTGGGGCTTTTACTGGCCCGTTAAGGATCATCTTGGGCCGATTCCTCCCTTATGCAACCGATTAGGTCTAGTTGGCCGGTGACGTGTCGGTTGAGCTGGAACTGTCCGGGAAATACTCGAATCATTTAGCCCCTCACGTTCGCCTGCATGCCTCCCGAGGTAGGTAGGTGGAATGTGGAGCCCATTTTGCCAAGCCTTTATGACCCCAAGTTCTTATAAATAGGGGGTGAACCTTGAGAAGGATTGCCAATTTCCACTTCTTCATTTTCTCCTCTCTTTTGCTTTGGAGACAATGACTGCCGGAGAGCTTCCTTTTGGGTATGAGAAGTTGTGCCTCGGCTTCAACCGAGCTGAGGCCGAGGAGGCAGCGATTGAGTACCGTCAGCCGTCCTTTGTCGTGGAGATGTTCTACCGACTTCTCATCGACGATCGCTGTGAAGATGGATTTGATCGATGATCGTGCGAGTGTCTCAAGTTACTTCAAGCTGCGCTCCCTCTCGAGTGGGGTATACTTGAGGCTTGGGTAGAGTGCAACTACGATCGCATCATCGAGCGTCAACCGGCGAACCTTTATTTTTTAGCAAACACGCCAACGGAGATGCAGCCGCTCTCGGCGTTGGCTCGTCATCCGACCCTCTCTTCTAGAGTGATGAGTCGAGTAGGTGGCCCTCTTACTTCTTCTCATCATGGCCGACAGGACTTGCCTAAGGAGAAGGGAAGGATCCTCCGGCGGAGAAGGAGAGGGATCTTCCGGCGGAGAAGAGGAGGAACCTTTCGGCGGAGAAAAAGAGGGACCTTCCAGCGGAGAAGAGGAGGAACCTTCCGGCGGAGAAGAAGAGGAGCCTTCGAAGGAGAAGTGAGATGACTGGTCGTTGCTGTCCTTTCATCGGAGTAGCGTAATCGTAGCGTAGTAATGTAACTGTAGTGTTGTAGCGTAGTATCTTTAACTTTAGACGCTTTTCTTTCCTTGTAATGGCGCGTTGCGTGCTCTTGTTGTAATGAATGAACGAATGAATGAATGAAGTTTGCTTTGTTAACTTTGCTCTTCTTCGCTTCTGTCTTGTCGTAGACGCTCTGTTGCGAAAAATGATTTTTACGTAGCCCCTCGGGCTTAGAGAGTAATTTTTGAGCAACCTTTCGGCTCCCGGAGGCTTGAAAGTGCTCGTGACTCGTTAACTTTAAGTTAGGAGTGCGTGAGTGCCCATGACGGAATGGGTCTTTGCGCGACTTTTCGATTCTCGAAGGTTCAAAAGTGCGTGAATGCCCATGATGGGATGAGTCTTTGCGCGACCTTTCGATTCCTGAAGGTTCGAAAGTGCGTGAATACCCATGACAGGATAGGTCTTTGCGCGACCTTTCGATTCCTGAAGGTTCGAAAGTGCTTGAGTGCCCATGACGGAATGGGTCTTTGCGCGACCTTTCGATTCCCGAAGGTTCGAAAGTGCGTGAGTGCCCATGACGGAATGGGTCTTTGCGCGACCTTCGATTCTCGAAGGTTCGAAAGTGCGTGAGTGCCCATGACGGAATGGGTCTTTGCGCGACCTTTTGATTCCCGAAGGTTCGAAAGTGCGTGAGTCTCGCTAGGGAACATCCCACGGAGAACGCAACCCCCAACCTTCGTTAGAGTACGAGTGCCCATGACGGAATGGGTCTTTGCGCGACCTTTCAGCTCCCGGAGGCTTGAAAGTGCTTGAGAGGTAGCTTCTTGAAGGGTATCACCTTATGGGGCTGAGAGTGCGATTTTCGGCTCCCGGAGGCCAAGTTGTCGCCGAGTGCAACCGACTTTGAACCCCAAAGGATAGCCCTTTGTGAAGGTAGAGATGTGACTTGCTAGCCCTCGAGGGCTAAGTCGTTGCTAAACAAGCTTTCGGGCCTTGCCCGTTTTGCTTTGCAACTCTTGAAATTTTTGTGATTTGATTTGATATTTTATTATTATTATTATTATTATTATTATTATTATTATTATTATTATTATTATTATTATTATTATTATTATTATTATTATTATTATTATTATTATTATTATTATTATTATTATTTGGAAGACCCTTAAACCCGGCCCCTCCTACCGACCCCTAAGAGCGACTCCTAAGACCGACCCCTAAAGACGACTTCTAAAAACAATCACTCGTCTTGCTCGCTTGCACTCCTCCTCTTGGCCCACTCTCTCGCTAACTCTGCTGGGCCTACTCTCTCACTCTCGCGGCCCACTCTCTCCCCTCGGCTCCCTCTCTCACTCGCTGGGCCTTCCCCACCTTGGCCCACTCTCCCTCCCCTCGGCTCTCTCTCACTCCCGCGGCTATCTCCCTCTCCCGGGCCCGCTGCTACCCCACTTGGCCCACACTTTTGAATCCTCTCCCTCCCGCCTCTCTCTTTCCTTTTGCCCTAGCTGTCTGCCCCCTCCTTCCTCGTCGTGCCGCTGCTACTACTACACCCTTTACCCCCTCCTCTCGGTCTCGCCGCTGCCGAGCCCTCCTGTTGCTGCACTCGCCACCGAGCCCGTGTACACTCCCTCCCCTCTCCTCGCCGCTACTCGGCCTCCCTCATCCCGAGTCCCAACCCCTCCCCTCACTCTCGCTCATTCTGTCTCCCCGGCCCCCTGTTTCTTCGTTGCCCCCACCCCCACATTGTACTCGGCCGGGCCCCTACCCCCGGACCGACCACCTAACCCGACTCCGGGACCGCGCACTCGCCCGGCCCGGAACCGACCCCTCTCGACCTCTCTCGCACGCTCTCTCACTCTCTGCTCTCACGCTATCTCTCTCCCTCACCGGCTCTCACCGGACTCGGTCGGCCCTGGACCGACCCCCTCCCCGACCCCTCACCCCGAGCCCCGGAACCGACTCCTCCCCTCCCCTTGCTCTCTCGGCACTCTGCTCTCACGCCCTCCCGCGCTCTGCCCTCTCTCGCTCGGACTTGGTCCTCCCGAGACCGACCCTCACCCCGACCACCGAGACCAACCCCTCCCCCTCCCCTCGCTCTCTCGGCACTCTCGCTCTCACGCTCTCTCGCGCTCTGCCCTCTCTCGCTTGGACTCGGTCCTCCCGAGACCGACCCCTCACCCCGACCCTCGAGACCGACCCCTCGCACCGACCCCTCACCCCGACCCCTCGCTCTCACTCTTTCGCTCTCTCGCTGCGCACTCGCACTACTCTCGGCTCTCCCTCTCGCTGACTCTCCCTCTCCCAACTCTCCGCTTAGACTTGGTCTCCCGGAACCGACCTCTCACCCCTCCCCTACCCCCGACCCCTCACGCCGACCCCTCACCCCCTACGCCAGCCCCACGAAGCACTAATGCCCAAAACACCCCAAACCCTAACCCTAACCCTAGAAAACTCTAATTGTTTATTTTTTATTTATTATCTGCTTGAGCGGGAAACCGGGAATTTGTTAATTCGAATTTTGAATTTTGAATTTTTAAATTCGGTCTTGTTGCGAGGAGACGGTGACGATTGTAATTGATTCCGACCGATCGGGAATGGAGCCTTATATAACCCGTCTCTTGGTGCTTCTCTTCATTATTCACAAAGCGATTCTCAAAGTGAGGTAGAGAGCACTTGGAAGGAGCCTTCAAGCTAGACTCGGGCATTCATCACTTTCACTTGAATTTAGAGGTATATCTTCGAATAACCCACTTGTAGTTTAAATATTCAAGTAGATGTATGCCTTAGAACAATGGGTAGCTCCAAGGACACTGTTGCGAGCCATCATGATAGTTTGTCGAGTAATTGTGCCTCGGATAGAGACTTGGTGCCCCGTGGATGGGTGTAGTTATGATGGTGTCGTAGGGGGAGTCTCTAGGAGTGGTTGCGTCTGCTGACTTGGAGGTTTCCGTAAACCTTGATAGTCACCCCGACGTAGCCTCTCGAGAGTTAACCGTAGCTAGTCTCGTGCCGTGGCGGCAAGTCTTGGCGCCTAGCGCAGTTGTGGAGGCCATCCCTTTGGCCGCGCTACCCGCGACTTCAGATTCCCTTTACGAAAGGTCCCCCACTCCCGGTCTCAATAGCTGTTCTCGTGAGGTGGTTTATCGCTGGGAGGTTAAAAGGAGTCATGGTCTTCGAGGACAGGTGACATTTACGGGTTGTGCCTTACAGGATTTCGATAGCGGGACTATGGCTAGGATTAAGGCCACCTATACACCCAAGACCATGGATGAGCTCCTGCGGGATAGGTATTCCAAAGGTAACTCCCCATCCTTAGATATTTCTTTAGATGATGAGGCCATCTCGTCTTTTACACCACTTAATGGGGCGGAGGACTTAGTTGAGTCGTTGCTCGAGAGGTCGGACCCTAGTGACGGTCCGGGTTCTCACTTCATCGATCCCGCTTTGCGAATGACATGGTACGAGTGTTGAGGCTCTTGGGCCGATATCGCATCCTTGATAATTATAGGATCATGGTTCCGTTGGAGCGGGACACGGTCAAGTCCCCCTCCCGGGTGTCGCGCCTTTTATAAAGCGACGCTCGATGGTGGGGTGCGGTTTCCGCTCCATCCTTTAGTTGTATCAATATGCAATAAGTTCAACCTGGCCCCAGCCCAGATTGTCCCCAACTCGTGGCGCTCGATTTGTTCGTTCATCGCCACATGTGAAATAAAAGACCTCCCTGTAGCTTAGAATTGTTCACCCTCCTCCACGGCTTTCAAAAGAGCGTCTCGTTAGATGGTGAGCGAGGGTGGTATAGCTTCCCAAACAAGAGAGGATACATGATCGCCTTGGGTAGGGCTTCATCAATCCATAGGTGGAAGTATGAGTTTCTCTTTGTAGAGAAGTTGGATGGGGAGTGGGATGTCCTCGCTTGGAGTGATGAGGAGGAAATCGTCAAGATGCCTGGTTCTCTCCGCGCGGTTTATCGTTCCGAGGTATACGCCGCAGCGGAGTACTTTCGCACCCGAGAGGTACCCCATCCAATGATTGAAGGAAAGAAAGAAAGGCTTCCTTCCCACTGGCTTCCCAAGAGGGAGTATTTCAAGAAGAACTTGTTCCTTATCGCCGTGGGATTGGCTCTCGATCCGAAACTTCCACAGGTACTTGTTCCACCTCATGTTTGTTTTTGGTCATGTTTCGAACTGACTCGACTTTGGTTTGTTTTTCGCAGAACAAGCAAGGGCTCTCTTGTCCAAGGCCATGGCCGATCGCTCTCCGCGCCCACGGGATAGTCGAGATACGAATCCCTCCTTCCGAGGCAAAGCTGCCGCAGACAGAGGCAAGAAGAGGAGAACGTCGGAGCCGCGTTCTTCGACTACCGATATCCCAACAGTCGGCATCTTTGAGGAGGACTCCTACAATAAGGCTCCCGTGGTGAGCCTTACTTCCTCTATCATATCCTTTGCGTTCGATCTTCGATTTCATGCTAACATTGCTTTCTTTGTTATAGGCTGGTCCTCTTCGGCTGAGAAGAGCCAAGCATCACCCCGCTTCAACATCGGGGTGGGGGATCGGTTGGTACGGGGATCGTCTATCGCGAGCAAACGCTCGAGGGACGCCTCGAACCTTTCCTCCCACGAGGAACGGCCCCAGCACGAGCGGGAAGGAAGTGTGCTTGGGTCTCCAATCCCGCCGCTTCATGAGTCCTGATCCAGGACACCAAAGCCATCATGGTGGATAATCTTCGAAGGCCTATGGTGACGCTCCTCGCAAGGATGTCGCTTCTCCTGTTTCTGCGGCATCGGTGACCATAGCCGAGGTAAAGAATACCCTTTCTTACACTTGTGTTTTCTTTACCTTACGGGCTCTAATTCTTTTGCTTTGCAGGCTTTCATCAGAGTCCCGGAGGCCATAGAGTCCCAGTCTACCTCCTCGGGTCTGCAGAAGGAGGTTTCTTCTCTTCGGGGCTCTTTGAAGAAGCTCTCGAAGGAGAAAAAAGATGAGGTCGATCGCTTCCACGGGGAGGTGAGCAAGTTGAAGGCCCAGCTGGGGGCTTCCCGGGCGTGAGCGGGATCTCGAAGGCACAACTAGAGGCCATGAAGGCTAAGTTGGAGGTCGCTCAAGGGAAAGAGCGAGACCTCGAGGCTCGCGTTGGAGTTGCCGCGAGAAGTCTCGAAGTTGGAGGTCACGCTTCGAGTCGGCACGAGAGATTAACGCCGAGGCGAGAGATGCAAACCTCGGGAGGCTTCTTGTGTTGGTTTCTCTAGCCTTGGGCAAGGAGGCGGAAGGGCTAGAGCGAGTGCATAACCTATGCCAACATCCTTTACTCGAGGCCTTTGCCTCGCGATCGAACTCTCCGGCTAAGAGCACTCTCGAGGATGGTGAGATTCCTCCCGCGGACGGAGCCGATGACCAAGCGGGGACGGCCTGCGGAGTAGCCTCTGTAGACACCAAATTTTGACCCTTGTATATTTAAGATTTTATTACTAACATTAATCTTTTCTTTTAGTAAAAAAACATATAAAAATAACAATCAAATTGTGATTAAAAAAAAGAGCCCAAAAGGCCCAAAATACATTATCCAAAAAAAAAACCCAAAAGGTCCCAAAAAAAGTATAAAAAGAATTAAAAATTTTTTTTCAGGGGGCGTGGCTGGCAGCAGCCCAAAACAAAAGAAAATTAAAAAATAAAAATAAAAAATAAAACTTATTAATTTTGTCCTTTTTTTTAACCAACCATATTGTTTTTTTTTGTCCTTTTTTACTACTCCACTATAGTTGTCCTTTTTTACTACTCCACTATGGTTTATGCTCCCTCCTCATGCTTCTCCTTTTTGTCTTTTTTTTGACATTTTATTTTTATTTATTTTTTTTATTTTTACCATTTAATGATCATTTTTAGAGTTTGGATGATCCCCCTTACTTCTTCTATAAATACCTCCTCTCATCACTTGTGGAGGGGGCTTGGGGTTGTCTTGAAAAAATCTCTATCTTCTTCAAAATCCTCTATCTTTTTTTAATCTCCTAAGGAATTACTTGATTAACTAAAAATTAACTCCATTGGGAGTTGATTAAGTTTAAGTTAATCTTCCTAATTTTTCTAATCTTGAACAAACCAAGCTTTCTTTCAACTTAGTCAAAATATCTTCTTCATCTCAAGAAACAAGAGGGTAATTCTTCTTATTACCACTAAGTTTAATGAGATTACATTTTCTTTCTCTCTACTTTTATCTTTCTTTATTCATGATGATCAAATATGCCCCCACATGACATTTTCTTCTTTCTTAATTTCTTTATTTTCTTTTGCCTACCCATTCATTTATTTATTCTTGTTATTTTTTCATTATTACTACTAACTTTAGCATTATTATTGTTATTGTTTATTTAATTTCATTCACTAACATTATTACTAATAACTTTAGCATTATTATTATTATTGTTTATTTACTTTCATTTACTAACATTTATTACTAACTTTAGCATTATTATTGTTATTTTTTAAGTACTACTAACCTTAACATTATTATTATTATTACTAACTTTATCATTATCATTGCCATTGTTACTAACTTTATTGTTTGTTTATATTGATTTTGTTTACTATTTTTATTAATACCTAACTCTAACATTATTGCTATTACCGTTACTATTATCATTTTTTTTACTATCATGATTATCTAGTGCTACAAACGTTTTGGTGTTTTCTTGTCTCTTTTTGGGTTAGGCCGGTTCCGGGTTGGTTTCGGCCCCGAGTTTTACCGTCCGTCCCTTTAGGGCTCATGCGGCCGTTCCCCTATTTGGGTGGAACACTAGTTTTCTTTTTTTCGGGAGTGAGCGGTGAGATCCGAGAGTTGATTGCAAAATTGGGTGTTATTTTCTCTTCTCATCTTCCTCGCTTTTATTTTCTCTCGTAATACTTGAAAAATGAAGAAAAATGGGCTAAGTCATGATTGAACATGAAGAATAATAACTTGGAGTAAAGTGGTTTAAACCGGAAGATTGTATATATTTCTAGGGCACTTTAGTGGAATAATTTCGATTCCAAAATTTTTATTTTTATGTCATTCAATGGAGTAATGAAAGAGCTTTCTGGAAAGTGGTCACTCACCCAAATCCAAGTCCCGAGCTATTTATACCATATTTTTTTCGGTGGAAGGTCTAATCAGTCCAAAAACGGCACCATCACTGTTTTTCTAATTTTTCATAATCTAAATGATTTTTTCTAAAACAATGTCCTTCATAAGAAATAAAATAGACTTTCTGATCTTTCTAAGTTGGTAAATTTTATCTCCTAACTCCTTATAGTTTGAGAGATATGATTTTTTAAAGTCAGCATTGCAAAACTGTAATTTCTGCAGTGCCCAGATCAGAATATATATGTTGAAAAATCTGTTAAAATATCTTAAAGTGCTTTAAAAATTATACAAAAAATCATACTGGTTCCTTTTTGTGTCTAGTTAATCCATTTTGTACAGTTTTTTAATATATGATTTATTTTATTCTTAATAAATAAATGAATACCTTACTATCCAGAATAGTATAAATCAGGGCATCGCCTAAGTTTTCGACTTATCAGTTTTACATGCTTACGAATTTATTTTTTATATTTTTACCATTGAAACTAGACTTAAATATAAAACTCTAGGCTTTAGAATCACCTTGATGGGATCTTTCTCCAAAAAGTTATATTTTTTTGAAACCGGCATCCATTATGGCAAGTGCGGTGCAAGAAGTGTCATTTTAAGACTTTATTAAATCAATTTGAAGGCTTTTAAAAAGTTAAAATTTTTACATCTGAGCTTCTTATGAAGTTTTCCAGTTGTATAAATTTTCTTCACATTTTTAAGCTCATCTTACCTAGTTTCGGGATTTCTCTTTCAAAAATTGGTTTTAAAATCAACTAATGATGTCTTTCAATAAAATAAATACTCGGGACTTTGTTTGGTTAGTCAAGACTCATTGTTCATCATAATGCGAGCCAAGGATCTATCAAGAAGTTGAATCATGAGCACTTCTCATCTCCGTGGTGTTGAAGAATCTTATTTACGTTCTTTTTTAGATTTCTTGTATTTAGTGAAAACCTTGTATATTTCATTTTGTTCATTGTATTGTAATAATCCAGTACTTGTAAAACCACTAGCTCCAAAGTGTGAATAATAATAATATTTGCTTCAAGCATGACTTAGCCCATTCATCACAATTTAATCAACTCGATCAAAAGTAATAAAATGAACCGTCTAAGATCACTAATTAGTGTTATTGCCAAAATTGAAGTATGGCCCATGAATAGGGGACGATGGTAATCATAATTCCCCTTTATGATCATCTTGACCTTAATCATGAGTCATAACAATGTTTGGCTAAATACCGAACGGTGCTCATTAGACGCAACCGTGCGTGTCTTGTATATGTTTGCATGCTTGTCCTTAGGGCCGACATATTCTTTGATGTATGGTCGTGACCTCTCATCAAACTTGAGGCATTAATCAGAAATTCGTTCATATTCGATCTTTAGGATGATCCACATCCACTTCAATTCAAACAACCTTCACAATTTCACCATTATCCTGGTGGATTACCTTGATCGGATATGACCGAATCGCTGATCGTATCCTTTTGTTTGGTGACAGGCCATCGGCAGGGATTCCATCTAAATCTTTGAGAACCATTAGCCATAAAACACCGACCCATTAACTCCACAAAAAAATCCATCCCCCTTCATACCCAAGGAATTATGTTCTCGGTTGAAATGGGGATGTTAAAAGGTCTAAGCCTTATACTCATGCCTAGACTTGAGTCAATCCACCTATCACTTCACTTATCAACTTGAGTAACAGAGTTGAGACCTTGAGTCACTCTCCCTTTTTCAACCGGATTGACTCGACTATAGGAATGAGTCATCTCTAAAGTCTTTTAACATGACCATAAAACAGAGAAATGATCCCTAACTATCCCCGGTGGAACTCACAAGAGTCATGATGGAATCCTTGCTAGAACTACGTGGGGTTTTGATCCGAGAGTAGATTCAAATCCTACGATGATCGGTACGTAGAGCAATTTGGCTCTCATCCGAATGCAACCCCACCATACATCAACGAATCTGTTGGCCCTAAGTTTTCCATTCGTGTGCTTGCATGTGTGTGCTTACATGTATAATGATGCGTTTTTCTTTTATACTCTTCTTTTATAAATCTATTTTATGAATCCATGTTACTCAACATTCAGGATGTCTAAAAAAAAAGGATACAAATATATTAGTAGGAGCCCGTTCTTAGAACGGAGGGAGTGGCGAGTCCTTGACGTTCGTACTTCCTAACCAAAACCCCGAA
This sequence comes from Talinum fruticosum, assembly GCA_021018815.1. Lineage (NCBI taxonomy): Eukaryota > Viridiplantae > Streptophyta > Magnoliopsida > Caryophyllales > Talinaceae > Talinum > Talinum fruticosum. Next base: position 8,232,722 of record JAITYX010000015.1, on the reverse strand, counting down.
CCCACCATCTCGGGTTCTCGGATCAGTCTTTTATATTGTTTTCGCCTTTTGGGCACAGGAGTCAACCCTTTTTTTTCTTTTCTTTTCGAAAAACTATAATTTCAAAACTGTTTTATTGAAAACCCCGTCCTTGTTTGGGTCATAACAAGGTGGCGACTCTAGTCATCCAAAGAAAAGAGGTAAATTTTTCGGGCGCCACAGCCTCCATTCCTCTTCCCCTTGCCAATCCTTAGGATTGCTTTTGATGGCTTGCATGCCATGTGTTTTTGAATGGCCTGCGTGCCGTACGACTTGATACTTCGCTACTTTGGGTTCATTTTGCCTTGAACTTTCTTCCTTGGTATTCCTTGCTTGATGCCTGCCTGTGTGCTTACTCGATGTTTATTTGATGCTCGCATGGATACCTATTCAATGCTTTATTTGATGCTTGCTTCGTTGTTTCTTTTGGTTGTTGCCGATTTTCCTTGTCGTTTCTTGTGTATATGATCATCTTTTGACTTTGGCAATTTTTGGTTATCTTAGGGGATTGCATTAGCCCCTAGTATTGCCCCCAAAATCGGTACAAGCAAAACATACAAGAGTAGCATTTTACAATGTAGTTGTCATAAGAGTTAACGAGTAACTCTTTCTTCGAACTTTAACTAAGTTCGAGAGAATACAACAAGAGGGACCGAAGGGTTGGAGGCCTTAGGGGTTCACATTAGCCCCTAGTATGCCCCCAACTTCGGCTAAGGTAAAATATACAACGAGAGAGATCGAAAATTTTGTTGTTCTAGGGGATCGTATTAGCCTCTATTCACATTTCAAAATCGACGTAAAATAAGACATGAGTCGCAAAGTTGCTGAAAATGTGCTCATTGTATTAACATAGAAGATCGAAGTTCATTACAAGAGAGAGAGGAATGTGTGCCCCTATGCCATGCTCGGGGAATGTCTCGCTCCTTCGAGGGTGGCCAACCTATAGGTCCCCGGGCGGACTACCTCGTGAATGATGTATGGCCCTTCCCGGCTAGCCGTGAGCTTGCCGTGTTCCGCCGCCTTCCCTATAGCTTCGGCTTTTCTCAACACCAGGTCACCGACTTTGAGATCTCTTCCCTTCACCCTCCTATTGTGGGCTCTCGCCATTTTCAGCTTGGTTATGGCCTCACGGAGATAGTTATCTCCTCGAACCATCGGGAGTAAGTCAAGGGCCTCCCGGAGAGCCTCGCTATTAGACTCCTCCTGAAAGTTTGTGAGGCGGAGGGTGTGAAGGGCTACTTCGAATGGAAGCACGGCCTTCGATCCGTATACCAAGCATGAAGGGCGTTTCTCCGGTGGTCGACTTCTCTGTGGTCCTAATGGACCATAAGACAGCTGGCAACTCGTCCGCCCATTTTCCTCGGCATCGTCTAGCCTCTTCTTAAGGCCGTTAAGTATGACCTTGTTGGCTGAATCTGCTTGGCCATTGGCCTGGGGATGAGCCACTAGCTGTGAAGCGGGCTTGGCAACCATATTAGGCGAGGTAATCCCGCACCTTGTCGGTGTCGAACCGCCGCCCATTGTCAAATACCATTGCCCTGGGACGCCAAACCGGGTGATTATGTTCTTCCAAATGAACTTGCGCACTTCTTTCTCGGTGATCGAGGCAACGGCTTCCGCCTCTATCCATTTAGTGAAATAATCCACCGCTATGAACAAATACTTGCGCCGACCCATGGCTTTTGGGAATGTGCCCAGGATATCCATCCCCCATTTTGCAAAAGGAAGGGGTGACTGGATAGGAGTCGCCTCGGAGGCGAACGCTTTGGCACGGGAGCAAATTTTTGGCATTTGTCACATTTTCTCACCAGGTCCATCGAGTCTTCTCGCAAGGATGGCCAATAGTATCCGGTTTGTAGGGCCTTTGCTGCAAGCGCCCTTACGCCTATATGCGAGCTACACACCCCTTCATGAATTTCTTCGAGAACTTTTGACCCATTTCCGGTGGAATGCAACGGAGTAGGGGTAGGGAGTGTGCCTTCTTGTAGAGTGCTCCATCGTAGTAAACGAACCATTCAGCTCTCCTCTTGACATGCTCGCTTCTTTACTGTCTTGCGGAAGTTCTCCCTTGGATAGGTAATTGATGAGGGTATCCATCCAAGTGTTGCTCCTGTCTAGCCACATGATTTCTTTAACATCGATGCTTCTCTCTCCAAGTATCTCCCATTGGATCTTCTTTGGCTGCCCGTCGGCCGAGGAGCTGGCGAGTTTGGAGAGTGCATCGGCTTGTCTATTCTCTAAGCGGGGTACATGAAGGATTTCGAAGTGTTGGAGTCGTCCTGCCGCTTCCTTGACCTTTTGGCGATACGCTATCATGTCCTCATCCCGTGCCTCGTATTCTCCATTCAGCTGGGAGACTACAACCTGGGAATCGGAGTAGGCCTTCATGGAGTTCACTCCTGCCGCATAACGAGGTCTATGCCTCGCTAGGAGGGCCTCATATTCTCGCTTCATTGTTGGAGGCTTTGAACATGAACTTGAGTGCGTGCTCATACTGCTTCCCCGTCGGCGAAGTGATGACCAACCCCACCCCGCTCCCGTCTTTGGTTGCTGAACCGTCTACGTAGAGGGTCCAACATTCATCTTGGGATGGTAGGGGTGGCTTGGGTGTGAGCATTCTGCTATGAAGTCCGCCAATGCTTGTGCTTTGATAGCTCTTCGGGTTCAAACTCCAGGCCATATGGGGTCGGTTCAATGGCCCACTTCAGCATTCTTCCGGAGCTTTCAAGCTTCGTAACACGTTCTTCAAGGGTTGGTCGGTGAGGACCGTCACTCTATGCGCCTCAAAGTAAGGCCGTAACTTTCGCTGGCCAAGAGGAGGGCATATGCGAATTTTTCAATCACCGGGTAGCGAAGCTCGGCGCCCGTGAGCGCATGGCCGACGTAATACACCGGTATTTGCTCGCTTTTCACTCCACAAGGAGGATTGCACTTATTGCTTCATTTGAGACGGCAAGGTAAATGAGTAGGGGCTCCCTGGAGTGGGATCGGCGATTTTGGAAGTTAGGCCAAGTATGCCTTCAATCGGGAGAATGCTTCCTCCGCTTCAACGTCCCAGTCAAACTTGACTCTCTTCTTGAGTACCTTGAAAAAGGGTTGGCATTTGTCTCGCGGACCTTGACATGAATCGTCCGAGGGCGGCCACGCACCCTGTTAGCTTCCGAACTTCCTTGATGGTCCTTGGGGACTTCATGTCGAGCACAGCTTGCACTTTGTCGGGATTTGCTTCTATCCCTCTCGTGATTGATCATGAAGCCTAGGAACTTTCCAGCCTTGACTCCGAATGTGCATTTCTTGGGATTCGACTTCATCCCATACTTTCGTAGGACTTCGAAAGTCCTCCGGAGGTTGGAGATGTGATCAAAGTCCTACTTGCTCTTGACGATCATGTCGTCCACATATACCTCCATGGTCTTCCCAATGAGGTGGGCAAAGACCATGTTGACCAGCCTTTGGTAGGTGGCTCCAGCGTTTTTCAATCCGAAGGGCATCACGTTGTAGCAATACAGCCCTTGGTCAATGATGAATGCAGTTCTCTCCCGATCTTCCTTGCATAATGGTATCCGATGGTACCCCGAGAAAGCGTCCATGAAACCGAGGAGGGCATGGCTCGCCGTCGCATCGACGAGTTTGTTGATTTTTGGTAGAGGATAACCGTCTTTTGGGCACGCTTTGTTGAGGTCGGTGAAATCGACGCACATTCTCCATGTACCGTTCGATTTTTTCACCAAGACGACATTGGCGATCCACTTGGGGTAGTGGCACTCTCGGATGAACCCTATCTCCAGTAGCTTTTTAACTTCTTCGGCCACCGCCGTGCTACGTTCGCACCCGGATGTCTTTGTTTTTCGATAATGGGCTTGTAGGAGGGGTCAACATTCAACTTGTGCTCGATGGCCTTAGGGCTCAACCCGAGCATTTCTTTGGGTCCAAAGGCGAAGACATCTTTGAATTCTCTCAAGAGTCGGACAAGGCTGTCTTTGATCCCTTTGCGAAGGTTCCTACCCACTTGTACGGAACGATCAAGGTGAGTTTCCTCCGGAGGGATGAGTTTGACATCTTCCGAGGGTGTAGGTCGGTCCTTGCCATGGTCTTCGGTGGTGGCGAAACAAACCATCATCGCTTCGGGGATCTTGGCAGGGAGTTCTACTTTTGGTTTCTTGCCCTTGGGGTCATCCTTGGCTTTTTCTTCTTCAGTCTACTTCGCCATTAAGGGTCGAAGGCTTACGACATAACACTCCCTTATTGTTTTTGATCACCGTAGATCTCGCCTACTGAACCAGTCATCAAGCTCATACTTCATGAGAAGAAGATATGGAGCGATGATTGCTTTGCTTTGGTTGAGGGTGGGACGCCCGATAATGACGTTGTATGTAGAGGGCACGTCGACCACCAAAAAGTTCACTTCCATGTTTCATCCCCAGCCTGTCTCCGATCCTAACTAGTAGGCGGATCATGCCAAGGGGATGCATCTGCTCGCCCCCAAATCCAAGGATTGGGTTTACAAGGGGATGAGATTCTGGGGTTGTACCTCAACTGGTTCAAACATTCCACGGTGATGATGTCCACCGAGCCGCCCGTATCCACCAGGACCCTCCGGACAATAGCGTCCGAGATTTTCAGCGTGATGACCATGGGGTCGTCATGCGGGTGGCCAAGCCTCTTAGGTCCTTCTCTCCAAAGGTCATCGCGAGCACCTTCAGGGGTGGAGGTTGACCAGTGATCGGCACTTGTTGCGCGCTCCTTAAGTGAGCTTTCCAAGAGGATGAGGTCACGCCCCGGCCAAGCCTCCAGCGAATGGTGGCTACGATTTTGGTGGCCTCATCATCTTCGTAGCTCTTTTCCCCTTGCCTTGAAGAGCCTCCCTTAACCCCATGGATGTCCTTTTAAGGAAACGGTCTATCTCGCCCATTGTCGGCCAACTCCCCAGTGCTTTCTTCAAGGCCCGACACTCAGCAGATGTTATACCCCGTCTGTTCATGGAACTCACAGTATTTGTTTGAGGCTAGTGCCTTGGCGGAAGTGGACATGGGAGGTGGCTTCTTGAGCATAGGGTGCCCTTTGATCTCCATCAAAATGCTTCGGGGTCGGTGTTGAAGCGGTGGTTCACCTCATTCTCGTGAGGCTTCTTTTCATTTCTGGGGTTGAACTTTCCTTCCCTCCTTTTCTTCTTGCCTCCTCCCCTCCTCTCGCGTAGATCTCCGTGGCTCGGATGAAGTCGGCCGCCTTCCGGAGAGCCTCCGTGAGAGTGGTCACTTTTGCTCGGCGAGGGAAAATTTAAACCTTCCGCTCCCGAGTCCATTTAAGAAGGAGGTGTAGGCAACTCCGTCTTGGAGGTCGGGGATGAAGATGGCTTCTCCGTGGAACCGCCGCACGTAGTCCTTAAGAGTTTCATTCCTTCCTCGCTTGATCTTGGAGAGGTGGATGCTAGTCCTCTTTTGTTTGCAATCGGCGATGAATTGCGCAACAAACTTCTCACGAGCTCTTCGAAGGAAGAGATGCTTCCTTGAGGGAGGACGTTGAACCATTTCTACTCGACCCCTTTTAGTGTGGCGGGGAAGAATCGGCAATAGGTTGCATCGTCTCCGTCCTGTACATACATGTGAGACTTGTAGCATGCCAGGTGGTCCTCGAGATCGGTAGTGCCGTCGTACGGTTCGACACTCGGGACCTTTACCTTCTTCATCCTAGGCGCATTCATGATTTTCTTCGAGAAGGGAGTGTTGAAAGTATGTTGGGTCGGCCTCGAGTCGGAACCGAGAGATGGGGACGGCGCGGGGTTGATAAGGCGGAACCTCCACCAAGGAAGGACTTTTCCTTCTCTCGGATCGGGATGGAGTGCGCCTGGTCCTCTCTCGACTTCTCGGGACCTCTCATAGCCGATTGCCTCGGGTGCCTCTCCCTCGAGCGCTCGTGCTCTCGAACGACGGATCGTCCTTGGTCGTGTTTGAGAGCGTTATAGGCTCGTTGGGACTCACGACCATGAGTAGCCGATCGCCTGGGGCTGGCCGTCCTTCTACTCCCCGGGGTTTGGCCCTCGCTCTTGGTGCCGGAGCATTGCCTTTAAACCAAGCGGAAGGCCTGCTGTAGGTGGCATAGGGGTTGAAGCCGTATGGGACGTTGTGACATTTTCATTGGCTCTATGAAGAGCTCTCTTGGCTTCGATGATCCCCTAGCGTCTCCCTCCTCATAGTGCCTCGTGGGCGGGCGTTTGGTTGTTCGAGGAACGTGTCGTCGGGGCCTCGGTGGGCTGTGCTTGGAGCCACATGGGAAGGCATCCCGCCCGAGAAGTGGCCAACAGGCTGACCTCCCTGGGGATCGCGCCATACCCGGGAGCCGGGGCATAGTGGAAGGGCATGATTAGCATGCGTTGTTCCATGGTGGCTCGTACTTGTTCTTGCACTTGTTGTGCAACAGTCATTTTAAGGGTCTCTATTAGGTTCGGAGAGCCCCTAGGGTGACGTGCCCCTCCTGTCGGGTGTGGTGGTTGCCGGTGGACCGGCTGTGATGATTCCGCATCCTCGAGTTGAGGAGCGTCGCGGGATTGGCCCCCGTAGGCATTGAACGATGAGGGTGAGGGACTGGTGGGTTGTTCGTGTCACGAGTCATCTTTGATCGAGATCGAGTGCCACTGGCGACCATATGCTACCTTCCTCCCCACGCACGACGCCAAACTATTTCCGGAGAAATCCGAGTTGATGAGGTGGATGATGATTCGGAGAAAGGAAGGATTTCTTGCTCCGGTTCCGAGGAAGTGGCACGAGCGATCCGAAGCCGAGTGACGACTGCGTGAACCCGCAAAAAGGCGAAGCCCGGGTGGTAGATCCCGGGAACGCCCTCCGACGCTCAAGTTAGTATCCGATTTGATTGAAAAGATCGAGGAGATCTTCCTCGATATGCGTGGGGGATTCCTTGGGAGACGAGAAGATTTCCAAAGATGGAAGTTCTCGGGATGAGTGTGGATGAATATCGATGAATGTAGATGAGTGTTCAAAGTTTAGGAGCTAGAGAACTTGGGTAATTGAGTGATTATCCTCTCAATGAGATGTCTTGTCAAAATGAACATCCTCCCTTTTGGATTGGGAAAGATGAGTATTTATAGGAGACTTTAAAGGGGTAAAATGGTACTTTTACCGTGGGTTAGGGAAATTTTAGCCCTAGTGGGCTTTGGGGCTTTTACCTGGCCCGTTAAGGATCATCTTGGGCCGATTCCTCCCTTATCCAACTGATTAGGCCCGGTCGGCCGGTGACGTGTCGGTTGAGTTGGAACTGTCCAGGAAATATACGAATCACTAACAACTATATAACCCGTTGTATATTCTCGGTAGTTGTAATTACAAATTATATATTTATGTAATCCCTTGTATCAGTGTTTGACAACATTTGGAATTCTATGACATGTTGATACGTAAAAATCGTAGTCTACTTGTGTATTCAAAATTATGTTAATATTGTATTGAATGTTTAATTCTAAATTTATAACTTATTAATTAATAGATAATCTCTTATGCTTAACAACTACATAACCGGCTCGTATATTCTCTGTAGTTGTAATGTCAAATTATTTTAAAAATTAAACTATATTTATGCAGTCCCTTATATCTAATAATTTGTAATATTGTATATATATTCGCAAATTAATTAACATATAATACATATTAATAAAAACATTATTAATCAATTGAATTTAAAGCTATCAAACTCGTTGCAATATATTTATTTATATCTTTATCACAAAAAAATAAAATAAAAACACTCTTACAATAATTTATTTTGGTGCATATTTCTACATGATTCAATATGTTATTGAATCAAATAAATTGTTTAAAATTGTTTAAACAAACATTTTGGATGAGAAATTGTTACGAATTGTTTAAATTGTTTAAAAAACATTTTGGAGTACTTAATTCATGGATTATTTAATTACAATTAACACAAATATTTTGGATGACAAATTAACTTCAAATTGCATATATTTTTAAATTTTAACTCTATTTTTTTTTTTTTTGTAGCTATATGCTTCCAGAAGAGAATAATGATGTTTCATTAAAAAAAAAAAGAGAATAATGATGAATAATTTTGTGTCCCAATAAATTAATCACTGGAGGAGTTTCAACAATGGATCTGGGACAAGAATCCGGATATCCAATGAAATTAATAATTAATATTCTTAGAAATCTTTTCCATTCAAATTCCGTCGCACTGTTGCCAGCTACTAAAAGCTGAGATTAAGATTCAAGTATTTCGACTTTTTCACGTACAATGTATAATTATATGTCAAAACAGATTTTAATTTTAATTTTAATTTTAATTTTAATTTTAATTTTAATTTTTCCCTCAATTACCCAGTCCCCATATCACATGACTACTATGGATAAGTAGCGCCCGGCAAACACCATTTGATCCTGATATCCGAATTTATCCAATATGGAAAAAATTTGGATCTAATTATAAAATTTTATGTCTGAGTTTGAAATTTGGTTATTCGCACACGTCTGAATATAAAATCAGGTCCGGTTGGAATTGTCCAAATTTTTTACAAAATTCTGAGTTTAGTCAAATTCGGACATTCGGACTGTTCAAATCTAATTATTTATTATATATAAGGATTAGGCTGGGCATACCTACTGGGCCAAAAAATGGTAGGGCGACCTACTGAAATTTTAGACTTCTAATTTTGAAATTTAAATTTGTGAAACTTGACACTTTTGCGCCGCCCATTTTCACTTTTGCTCAGCCTACTACCTCCCACCGAAATGAATTGTTAACTACTAACTCTAGATCTAGAGGGTGTTTAGCAAATAGATTTTTGCCCCCAAAAGCTCTTTTTAAGCTGTTTGACTGGTTTAAAAAACTAATTGAATTATTTAGTAAATATCTTTTTAGAATACCTTTTTGACCCAAAAGCTCTTTTACAAAAAGTTCTTTGGAATAACTTTTTGGAAAAGTTTATTGTAATTAATATTTGAAGTTACTATATTACCCTTCATATTTTGGCGAAATTATGCTAATTACCCTTGAAATTACGCTTATATATAAGATTTTTTTAATTCATATTTTCCACTTTTGGAACAATAGTAAATGATGATTATGAATATTTAAGTTACTTTTTTTTATTTTAATGTTTTCTATATATTAACAAGTAATTTAGTCTATCATAATAAATAAATAATTTTATCACTTAAATATCAAATATATTATTAAAAATAAACTTTTTGAGGGAATATTAAAAATAAACTTCAAAAAGATATACATAATTAAAATTGTGTAGAAGGTATAAATGTAATTCTATATATCATATAATTCTTAATTAATATTGAGAAGAAATATAAATATGTAATAAAAATAATTATAATGTATAAAACAATTAATGAAATTAAGCTATGGGCATAAATAGAATTTTAACAAACAACTTTGTTTGAAACAACTAATTTTACCAAACACCTTTTTCCTCAAACAACTAATGCAAACAGTTAAATAAAACAGACTAATAATAAGCGATTGCCAAACGAGGGCCCTAGAATATTTTCCAACTCCAAATATGAAAATAAAAATCCCGAACCCTAATTTTCACTTCACTTTCGGTTTCTCATACACTTAGCTAGCCCTCAATCTTTCTCTCTCACCACTCCTCCACCCTCCTCCAATCTCCACGCACCACCGACCGGTGAAGCAATGACCACACCCCCTCTCCAAGCTCCGTTCCTTCTTCCTCGGTCCTCCCTTTCTCTCTCTTGGTTCTCCTATCACCGGATTTCCGTCTTCATGTTCTTCAATCGCCGGATCTCTCTCTCTCTCTCTCTCTCTCTTCTCTCTCTATGTGTGTGTGTGTGTTTCATGGTTTGTAATGTCGGATGTCCCATTTTTTATTGTTCGGATTTGTCATTCACATTTCTTTGGCAGCGATTTTTATCGTAGACCTTGTCGGGGTTTGTTGCTTTACTCCAACAGGTAATCTCTCAAACTCTCACCGCACAAAATTGAGAAAAAGTACATTTGGATCCATTGTGTTTTGGTATATTAATTTATAGAACCCATAATTTTAGATAAATAATTATGGAACATATGAGGTTTGGTTAAATATTATGGGCGACCAATTCCAATAACAAACTTTATTTTCCGGTAAAAAAATGACGTGACAGCTTTAATGTTGCTACATCAGCTTTTTACTGGAAATTAACCGAAAATAAAGTTTGTCCTTGGAATTGGTACTCCATAATATTTAACCAAATCTGATATATAATATATAATTATTTATCTAAAATTGTACTGTTCCATAAATTAATATACCAAACCACCGGATTTCTCTCTCTCTCTCTCTCTCTCGAGTGTGTGTGTATGTGTGTGTGTGTGTGTGTGTGTGTGTGTGTGTGTGTGTGTGTGTGTGTGTGTGTGTGTGTATGTGTATGTTTTTCATGGTTTCTAATGTCGAGTTTTCCATTTTGTCCGTTCGATTCATCATTCATAGTCTATTGTAGCATTCTCATTGTAGTCCATTGTCGACATTCGTTTCTTTACTCGACATGTAAACTATCGCACTCTTACCACAGATCTGAAGTTGTTCGTTTAGCTATCAATCATTGGATCTCTCTCCCCCTCAACCTTGGTCTCTTGTTCTTCGATCGGTGTTTCGATTGCAATTGGTGAGGAGGAATATGGCACTTCTTCAAGTGGTCTTTCTCACTCTCTATGTTAGTCTTTCATGTTAAATATTTGATTTTCCATAAACCCAAACTATGTCATATTTGGTCGAAATAAATCTTAAAGGTTTGATATTTGCATCTCTTATTTTGGTCTCTACTATCTTGTCTTCACTGTCCAAGGTGATAAAAATGTCTTCTTTCTCTACCAAACAAAATATCTGTGTACTTTTTCAATTTGGTTATCTACTCTATAGTTTTCTCTATTTAATTTTCCATCTCTTGTTCAATTTGGATCTCTAATCCATAGTTTTCTTTATTTAATTTTCCGGTGTTTCAAGGAAGTTCAACTTTCCTAACCCTAAACCCTAAAATTCTTGCACTTATTTCTGCTACGATTATGTCGTTGGTTCTTTGTAACTATCCATTTTTGTGTCTTACTTTTGTATCTCACTTTCTAGTTATCTCTTTTATTTGTAAATGTTTGATCTCCAAATGACTGTTTGATACGAATCTTTATTGTTTTTGTTGGATATTATGACTACAATTGTTGTCGATATACTCTTATATTCAACGAAGTGGTAAGTGTTATATCTCAAAGTTTTATTCATCATTCTTGTTGTTGCTCTATGTTAACTATGCACAATTGGTGCTTTCTTGTAGAATATTTGTAGTATTACCCCTTCGTGAAGAGCAAGGTCACCAAATGTAGAGCCATAGTTGCTGACACCAAGATGAAGAGGAAAAATCCATCATATATTTGGGACCACTTTGACAAATTAGAGGAAGGGACTTACGAGGTTGAGAAAGATGATGACTATAAAAGGCATAAGTGCTTGGGCTGTAATACTATCATGATTTGTGAGGCAAGGTATGGTACTAGAAACCTTAAGCATCATAGTCAAAATTGTTTGAAGTGAATGGTCATAATGATGTGAAAAAATGTTTTTGTTTAGTGGTATGTCCATGAGAGGGTCCAAAATAGATAATGATGTATACAGGGAGTTTCTTCCAAAAATGATTGTGCGTCATGAACTTTTATTCTCTCTTTGTGGAATATGAAGATGTTAGAGGATTTCATACAAATCTAAACCATAACGTGAAAAAATACTTCAAAAGATGATACTTTTAAACCCTATCAAAAGGGTAAGAGTAAAGTTTCATAGTTGTTGTTCAGGTAGAATTTATGTCACATCTGATTTTTGAGGCTCTTTAACATCTAATTCTTACATGTGTATCACCACACATTTCATTGATAAAAATTGGAAGCTTCAAGAGTTTATTCTTAGCTATTATTGTTTCCCTACCCCTCACAATGAGCCATTCATCGGTGAACAATTTTCTAAATTGTTGGGTAAGAATGGTTGGAACATTGAACATAAATTGATGACAATTACTTTGGATGATGCCACCAATAATGATGCATTTGGTGATTCTTACATGACCAAATTGATGTCTCGAGGTGCTTTATTTACAAAGGGTAAGTTCTTAGAGTGCTTTGTGCTTCACATGTGATTAATTTGATTGTGAACTCGGGGTTGGAGGAGCTTTATGAGGTTATAATTAAGGTTAGATAAAGTGTCAAATATGTGAAACGTCATCTACTACGATTGTTAAGTCAAATGAGATTGCAAAAGTTAAGAAAATTCCAATTGTTAGGAAGCTAAAACAAGGTAGAATTCTACATTTCTTATGCTTGAGTGTGCTTTGGTTCATAAATGTGTTTTGTCTCACTTGGCCATAATTGATAAGCATTATTCATACTGTCCTTTTCTTGATAAATGGGATAAGTTGAGGTGTTTTGCTAGTTTTTCAAGCTTTACTATGATTTGACCAATTTATTTTCGGGAAGCAAGTATCCTACTCATACTTTATTCTTTCATGGGAAGTATAGGTCATGCAACACCATTTGCAAGAAGATGTTACAAATTGCGATCCTTTCATAAAATCAATGCTCATTAGAATGCAAAAGAAGTTTGATAGTTTTTGGCAAGAATGCAATTTGGTGTTGGGTGTCGCTGTTGTTTTAGACCCATGTTATACAATGAAGGTGGTTGAGTTTTCTTATAATAAATTTTATGGGTCGGTTGAGGGTGTAAAAAGATATACATTAGTTTATGATACATTGTTTACTCTCTTCAATGAGTACATGGATTATATTACTTTACACCTAATCCAAACCCACAAGCACCACCACAAGTGCAGCGTCCTGCAATGTCATCTTTGACATCAACTACTTCTAGCCTACTTCCCAATGTAAGTAAATTGTGTTTTAATTGAATTATAAAATAAAATGTAGGTAATTTCTATTTTTAAATAATTTTTATTTCTGTTTTAGTAGTTCTTTTTTTAATTTTAATTTTTTTTTGGTTCTTAGTTTTGTTATTTACTTATTTTATGTGATTTATTTTGGAAGGACTTTGAAAATTTTGTGAATACATCTAAGTTTGTTGTACGTAAATCATAGTTAGATTTATAGTTGGAGGAGCCAATCACAGATCGAAATGTTGATTTGGATATCTTGCAATGGTAAAAAAGGTTCAGTATAGTCGGTCTTGTCTCACCAAGCTTGCGCATTATGTGTTATATATTCCTATCACTTTGTTTCTTTTGAATCTACTTTTAGTGTTGGTGACAAAATTTTAAAATCTTCTAGATATTTCTTTTCTCCGGGTTTGGTAAAAGCTTTTATTTGTGTTCGTAATTGGCTTTTATAGTTGAAAGATATTAATTCTTAGTTTATTTTAGTATTTTCTTATATGGTTAAATTTTTTAATTTATATAACAATGAAGGGCTTTGTTTTTTATTTTTTAGAGGATGATCAACGACTTGCAGATGCTTCGAAATTGGACAATCTAAGTATAGATGTTGATTTGAGTCATTTTGCTTCCAATGTAGGATTAAACCAACCTGTTGAAGTAAGTTAAGACTTAAGAGGTATTAATTATAATTAGATTTAGTTTTCTATTTAACATTAATCTTTTATATATTTTATGAGCTTTTAAATTGTGACTTATGATTCCATTCTAATTCTTTTTATCTTTATGGGAGGCGTCAGTATTTCAAGTATTGAACGAAATCAATTGGATTTGGAGCAAGTTTGTTGATTTGTGGATGAATTTTGGGAGCAAGTTTATTGATTTGTAGTTCATTCTTTTAGAGCGAGTTTGCAGATTGGTGGATTATTTTTTAGAGCAATGCCAGTGACAACTTTTCTTAAACATTTCTAACTATTCAGTGTATTTAATGTTTGTCACTTCGGTTTTAATTTATGCTTGGTTGTAATGTGGTAAATGTACAAATGTTGTTGTGAGTGTTACTATTTTTAGTTGTTGGTTGGTGTTTGTTTGTAATATATATTTTGTTTTTAACACTAAGATAGGTAAATATAAGACATGTCATCTAATAAGAAAAAGCAGGGAAGTCAACTGAAACTTTCACCTCTACCCAACAGCCTAACTGATATAGCTAATTATCCAAAAATTCAAACTATAAATTTGATCTAATGGACAATCAAGTTCAGACTTCGGACATTCGTGTTCAGAACCCGATTTAGAAAATGTGTCTAAATTTGAAATTCAGACAGGACTCGGGTTCAAATGACCTATCCATATGTCCAAATTGATCTGAACCTAATAAGACCTGAACCGATTGTTTGCCAATGATAGTGGATAGTCAACCAATTCAAAAACCTGATTTGCTTAACAATTGAGTAGAGAGCTAGTTCATTGCATTGTTAGATTGAGTTCTTGTGGGATTGAACTTAACTTGTTACAACCATGCCTCCTGTGCTTACAGACCTCTCGGATAGTCGCCGACATTAATGGCAATTGACAATTTTCTGATATTGGTGTTTGGGGAGAGAGTCTCAAGCTTTTTTTCCCTTATGGGTAAATTTGGGGCAAGCAAACAAAACCTTAAGAAAATGTTTTCTTCATATTTGCAAATGTTTAATTAATTGAAAATAATAATAAATCTTAATTTTTTTAATACAAAAATAATGAAGAATCAAGATCTAAAGTCAACACATGTACAGACTAAGATTGTTCCAATTATGGTGGTTGTCCTATGGAGACAACCACTATAACTTTATCCATAAAATATACACACAAAAATATAACACATTGTGATTTGTTGATTTTAATTTTTATTATAAAAAATTCCCCATCTTCATGGTTATATTTTCTATCCAAGTATGTCACATTTTGTAAATATTAATTTAATGTTTATTTTGTAAGTATATTAGAATTATTTATTAATGTTTTCAAATTTTACGAGATTACACTGAAGGCGACAATCATAGCAGTGGAAAATGTAATATAATTATTTTTTTAAGCTCATACGATAAATCTTTAAAATTACTTTGTTGCTTGTGATTAATGCTCTTAAATTGATAAAATAATTACATACGAATGACATTGTTTTTTTTTTTTAAATCGATGCTCTTATTGTTATTCAAGTTGACCTAACATACGATGACATTGATTAATATTGGATAAAAATATAAAACTAAGCTTATTCCGGTTACATCTTAGATGAAACTGTTTCATAAAATTTATGAAGAAAGGCAACAAGACTATGTTGACCCAACTTTTATTCCTTGAAATTAGACCCAAAAAATTTGTACCAAAAAAATCTGTATGTCAATAAAAATAATTTAGGGTTACTAACATATTGGGAAAAATATAATATATACATAACTTCAAATTTAATAACAAAATTACACAAATTTTAAAAAATAAACATGAATTTAAAACATACCGACCTTGAGAAGTCTAAGGAGATTGCCGTTGAATGATTTATCTAAAAATTATGGAGTATACCACACTGTATTTTTCAAAGAGAATGATGAATAATTTTTAATATGGAAGAGTTTTTTATCAAATAATGTGGAAAATTTAGCAAATTTATAGAATTACGAGATTAAGATTTTGTTGAATACAATTGACATATTTTTATTTTAAAATTTTTAATAATGTGGAAGAGTTTTTTTATGTCAAATTTATAGTTTTTTTCAGATAATGTGAAAGAGTTTTTTATTGATCAAATAACGTGAAAGATTTTGTCAAAAAGGATATTGTGGAAGAGTTTTTTTATCAAACTTATAGATTTTGTCAAATAATGTGGAAGATTTTGTCAAAAAGGATATCGTATTAAAGTTTTTTGTTTGGAAAAGATAATATTTTCAATTTTCTGGTTTGGAAAAGATAATATATGAAGACTCCGACACTTGTTCAATACTTTTCCGAGTTGTATAAAAGGAATCGGGTATAACAATCTCGTACTTATAGAGTTTTGATTCCAAGGCATTCTCTGTTTGCTAGAAACTTTTCTCGAGTGATACGGTATCTTATCTAAGTGATATAGCCTTCACTTCATGTATTTCGTGCTTATCCTTGAGTGACTCGAAACCCGATACTTTGTTCTAAGTCTCTCATCACTCGGATTTATCGCATGTTGAATAGACTAGTATTCCGCTCGGATCCGACTCCTTTCTATAAGGTCTATCTTGTTGAAGTCAGTACTCTAGTCTGTTTCATGCTTAGTCTATATCAAGGTATATCACTTTGATGTTCTTTACTTAACATGATTCTTTGCTCACACTAGCTCGATGGAATTTTGAGTTACATGGATATTAGACTCGGAAAATTCCATTTCGTTTCCGACTCGGATAATCGGTTGCTTAATTATCGTAATTATTTTATTATCTGTGTCTAATCTTGGACCAAAGTATTTTATACTTTGAGAACCAAAATTGATTTACTTTTGTAGGTTATTCAATCGAGGATACACTTTTCAAACTACAAAAGTAACCGGCTTCGAACGTCAAATCACCAGCGAGACTTGGCTTTTCACCTTCTCTCGCTCCAGTCCCGGAAGATTGTGTCGTGGCCATCTGTTTCTAATTCTAGAAAACTGGAACGCTAAGCTTAACGGTGGTTTCCACCTTATCTTTCAAGACACCGCCAGGTGGTTTTGGGACTTCAAGAGAGTTAAACCATTGTCTAACGTTCACATTACAACGGATACTTTCGAGTGACTCGGAAAGCTTACGTTAACGGTCACAAAGGACTCTCGGTCAGCGAGATAAAGATAACGGCTACTCTGCCTGGTCATATATAAATAGAAGTCACCTCACAAGACTTGAAGATTGTCGAACCTATTGTTAATACACGTACTTGAGCAAAGTCATTGTATTTATTCTCAATCTTCTACTTACAACTCCTATTCCGTAATTCATTACTTTACGAGTTGTAAGGTCTTGTACTCGATTACAAACACTTTCTTACTTTCTCTGTAAGGTCCCTTGACTAAGCTGTAAAGGTTAACTCAGCTTAGTTGTCCCTAGCTGTAAGGGTTATCTCAGCTAGGAAGTACTAGATCGAGATAAGGGAATTTCGAGTCTAGGAAAACTTGTAAAGAGTTGTCTAATGGAGCAACTCGGGTTCGATCAATTCACGGTATTTTGTAGACTCAAAATAGTGGATTTGACTTCGTGCTTGGATTAGCACGGTCCGTGGTTTTCTACCCCGGGAGGGTTTCCACCTAATCTCTAAGTGTTATCTTTCTAAGTTCATTCTAGACTCGGACGGTTTTATTGCTCCTGCTTAACTTGCTTACTTATTCGAGATAGCATTTACGAGTCCACACTTTTCGACCTCGCTGATTGACTCGGAACTTGTCTCTGTCTCTTCTTTGGCAAAAGAGCTAACGTTTTCACGAAAAACTTCCATCACCCTATTCACCCCCTAGGGTGACATAGACTCTCCCCGAGCAAACCTTCAATTGGTATCGAGCCTAGCCTTTCGGAAAGGATCTAACCATCCAAAGGTCTAAAGATCAAATGGCTCGAGAACAATGGAGAGTTCGATGAAGGAAGATCTTCCAGCAGACCACTAAAATTCAAAGGATCAAACTTCGGGCACTTGGAAGAAACTTATGGAATGTTTCCTCATGGATCATGATGAAGATGTATGGGAAATCATACAACAAGGAAACTACATTCCAATGAAGACAGAGGAATTCGGAATTATTCCAAAGACAAAAGCCGAATTCACTCCGGGTGAAGCAGAGAAGTTCGGGAAGAACTTCAAGGCAATGAACATTCCGATGTGCGCCATTAGCTCGGAAGAATACAACCGAGTGTCTGCACTGTGACTCAGCAAAAGAAGTATGGGACACTCTTGTCAACACTTACGAAGGCACTAGCCAGGTCGGATAAGCAAAAATCAGCCATTATCTTCATAAATATGAGCTATTCAAAATGGAGCCGAAGAAAACATCACTCGGATGTTCATTCGATTTACTGAGATTACCAACAATCTCAAATCACTGGGTAAGAAGATTTCCCACGAGGAAATGTGCGGAAAGATATTCGAAGTCTACCCAAAAGAAGATGGGGTCCCAAGGTGATTGCCATAGAGGAAGCTCAAAACCTCTCACTCTTAAAGCCGGATGAGCTCATCGGAAAGCTTCTCACTCATGAAATCCATCTAGAAGAGGAGGATACTGAGGGCAGTACCAAAAGGAACATTGCACCGAAAACCTCGGAATCCAAAGAAGCAAATCCGAGCTCCTCGACTCGGAAGACGATCCCATGGCACTCATTGCAAGAGGCTTCAAGAGAATAATGAAGCACAAAAGATGGGATAAAAGACCAAAGGAAGAATTCTACAAGAAAGACAAGAGGGACAGAAAAGGTAAGTACTCTTCACCCTCAAAGTTATCTTTATCTAAGAATTCTGGATGTTTTGAGTGTGGCAGCAAAGACCACATAGTCAAAGACTGTCCGAAAAGCAAAAGGGACAGAAAGAAGAAGAAGGCCATGATGGCAACATGGAGCGATGAGGACTCATCGGAAGATGACGATGAATCGGACGACTCAAAGTGTCCGATGGCAATCTCGACTCAAAAGCCGAAGGAGAGTCGGACTCGGACTCGAACAATGAGAAAACTAATCCTCAAGAGGTAATTGATTATTTCCTCAAATTCTCCAAAGTCGATTTAGCTAAGTACATTTTTACTTTGAAAGAAAAGTCCAATTCGATTCTTCTCAATTCAAAGAACAACTTGAGTTAATTACTTCGAGAGCCCTTCTTTGAAAAATGAATTAGAAAAGCTGAGACTCACACTCGAGAGAACTCAAGACTAGTGCTCAATCTAATGAGACTGAGTCCGAGTTACTTAGGAAAGAAAATAAGGAGCTAAAGCAGAAGCTCACTGAGTCTCAAGATCTGGTTTTAAAGTTTACTCAAGGTCGGAAAAACCTTGACATGCTCTTAGGATCACAATGTGTCTCTTTTCGAAAAGAAGGTCTTGGTCTCAACAAAGAAGAGGAATCCAATTCCTACTCGGATTTATTCAAAAGGATTCCGAGCTGTGAAGTTCGGGAAAGGCGAGCACGGTCCCATTCACGAAATGAAGGGAGGACTAAGCCCAGAAGCTGTTTACAAAAGGAAACGATTCTCTCATGTTTCAAAAGGAAAGGTTTTCAAAAAGAAAGAGACACGGACTCGGTTCTCCGAGAGGAAGACTCGAGAATCGGACAAAACCCAAAGTCATTCAAATTTGGGTTCCGAAACACCTTCTTCCTCGAGAAAAGACCACGAGTAAGGAATGTTACTTGGGTTCGTTAGAGGAAGTGAGAAGGGTTAGATTCTCTCTATTTTGCAGGTCACTCGGAAAAGATCAAAAGGACACTGCTACCTTGACAGTGGATGTTCCCGCCATATGTCGGGAGATGCATGACTCTTTTACGAGTTGGAAAAACATAAAGGAGGAAAGGTCACATTTGGAGATGATAGCAAAGGCAAGATAGTGGGGATTGACAAGATTGGAAAAGGAAGCAATCTGGTCGAGTCCAGTCTACCTTGTCAAAGGTTTAAAGTACAATCTGCTCAGCATCTCTCAACTATGTGATAAAGGTCAAGAGGTAAGATTCACTCGGACCAACTGCTACATTTCGATGTCAATACCACAGAGAAAAAGCTGTCAGGTAAAAGATCGGGTAACACCTATATCATTCCTCTCTCGACCCGAGTCAGAATCTATCTTGCTTAAAAGCATCTCTTTATGATGATTCATGGTCTTGGCATCGTAGATTAGGGCATATTAGCATGCATACTATCAAAAAGCTGGCATCTCATGGTCCGGTTAGGGGTTTACCTAAGCTGTGTTTTTGAAAAAGATAAAGTATGTGACGCATGCACCGAGAGGAAACAAGTCGGATCTTCATTCAAATCTCTGAAGACAGTTTCTACATCCAAAGTGCTTGAGCTACTACATATGGATTTATGTGGCGAAATCCCTGTTAAGAGTCTTGGAGGTAAATCTTACATATTCGTTATTATTGATGATTATTCTCAATTTACACGGGTGTGTTTTCTTAAGCACAAAAATGAAGCTTTCAAGGAGTTCAGCAAGCTCTGCAGAAAAATCCAAGTTGAGTCTCGGACTTAGATCCGGAGGATTCGAACTCGACCATGGAAGGGAGTTTGACTACTCGAATTCTCGGAGTTTTATGACAAACAAGGAATCTCTCACAACTTCTCAGCACCCAGAACTCCTCAATAGAATGGAGTAGTAGAGAGAAAGAACAGGACCCTTGAAGAAATAGCAAGGACGATGATGATTGAGCACAACTTGCCTTATTATTTACGGGCTGAGGCGATCAACACAGCCAACTATACTTTGAATAGATGCCTCATCAAAACACCTTACGAGCTCTACAAGGGGAAGAAACCAAATATTTCCTACTTCCGACCATTTGGATGTAAGTGCTACGTTTACAACAATAGTAAGGATCATCCGACCAAGTTTGATGCTCGGTCGGATGAAGGTATTTTTCTAGGTTACTCTTCTCACAGACAAGGCTTATCGTATTTTCAATAAGAAAACTAACAAAGTGGAAGAAAGTATCCACGTTGTGTTTGATGAGCTTGAACAGGAGAAACCAAGCGAGTCTTCATACTCGGAATTGAAGCTCGGTAGAGATGATGACGAAGCTGAACCCACAAAGACTCGGACTCAACCGGCTCAAAATGAGGTCACTCATAACGAAGTGACTCAGAATGAGACAACTCAAGAGTTTGCTCAGAACGAACAAGCCAATGAAGAAGATCACTCGGAACAAGCTTACGAAGATCAAGCGGTTCAGCCCATAAATCTCGTGAATCAAAGAAGCTGGTAAAGCATTCAAGTTTACTTCTAGTCATCCACTAGAAAATATAATTTCTAATATCGACAGTGGGGTAAGCACTCGTTCCTTTCTTCAAAATCTATGTGCATTCACTGCATTCATCTCATTAACTGAACCCATAAATGCACTAGAGGCCCTTAATGAATCTGAATGGGTCGAGGCCATGGAAGAGGAACTCAATCAATTCGAGAGAAACCAAGTCCGGACTTTGACCAACCGACCTTCGACCACCCGAGTTATAGGAACCAAATGGGTTTTCAAAAACAAAGCTGGATGAGGGTAGAGTGGTAGTCGAAACAAGGCTAGACTTGTGGCTCAAGGATACAATCAAGAAGAAGGAATTGATTATGGGGAAACATTTGCACCGGTTGCCGGAATCGAAGCTATTAGAATTCTGTTGGCATTTGCATCCAGCATGCATATTAAATTATATCAAATGGATGTTAGGTGTGCATTTCTCAATGGTTTTATTGAAGAAGAAGTTTATGTCGAGCAGCCTCCTGGTTTTGAAAACTCAGAATTTCCAAATCATGTTTTCAAACTTCAAAAGGCTCTCTATGGTCTTAAACAAGCCCCTCGAGCTTGGTATGAAAGACTGAGTAGCTTCTTGGTCCAAAATGATTTTAAAAGAGGTCAGATCGATAAGACTCTCTTCATAAAGACCAAGGGGAAAGATTTCCTTATTGTTCAAATCTATGTTGATGATATTATCTTCGGTGCTACTAATGAATTTTTGTGCCGAGAATTTTCTAAGTTGATGAGTCAGGAATTCCAGATGAGTATGATGGGAGAACTCAATTTCTTCCTTGGTTTACAAATCAAACAAGACAAAGATGGGATCTATGTCCATCAATCAAAGTATACCAAGGAACTGCTGAAGAAATATAAACTTCAAGATGCAAAGCACGCATCTACACCCATGAGCAGCGAGTATAAAGCTTGATTCGGACGAGAAAGGTAAAGCAATAGATCGAAACTCTACAGAGGTATGATTGGATCTCTGCTATATCTTACTTCCAGCCGGCCGGATATCATGTTCAGTGTTTGCCTATGCGCAAGATTTCAAGCTAATCCAAAAGAATCACATCTCACTTGTGGTGAAGAGAATTTTTAGATATCTTGCAGGTACTCGGAACTTAGGTCTTTGGTATTCCGAGAGACTCAGAACCGACTCTCACTAGATACTCGGACACGGACTACGCTGGATGTAAAGTTGATCAAAAGAGCACTTCCGGAGCTTGCCAATTTCCGGGTCAATCCCTAATATCTTGGCACTCAAAGAAGCGGAACTCGGTAGCTCTATCAACTGCTGAAGCTGAGTATATTACAGCTGGAGCATGTTGCGCTCGGATTCTATGGATAAAGCAACACTTGAGAGATCTTGGACTGTCCTTTAAATCGGTACCAATCAAGTGTGACGATCAAAGTGCAATCAGCATCACCAAGAATCCAGTCCAGACACTCGAAGACAAAGCATATCGAGGTCGGATGTCACTTCCTACGAGACCACTCGAGAAAAAGGTGACATTGAACTTGAGTTCATTCGTACTAATCTTCAATTAGCTGATATCTTTACTAAGCCTCTTGGTGAAGATCAATTTTGTTTCATTCGGAATGAGCTTGGCATGTTAAATGCATGATTATATGCTATGTGTTTTCAAATTATCAATAACCATTAGCTCGGTTGATTCGAGTGATACTAGGTTAGTAGTTATTTCTTGTTTCGAGTCACTCGGAACCCATTCCGAGTCACACTCGGACGTAGAGAAAAATTTGGACTTCAAATTTTCTGAAATTATCTCCAGAATAGTGGAGAGTTTCGGAATATATTTTTCAAAATCTTTTCTCTCTCTCTCTAGAGCCCTGTGATCGGACGATAGCCGTGGATCTATAACCGCTGAAATCTAACCGTTGAAGAGAACCGTCACACCGGTCTTCGATGACTCGATGGACAAGCCGAGTCGAACAGAATTATACTTAACGGATAGTTGACGGGTGCGTATCTTTTCTATAAATAGCGTCTATTCATCTTCGTCTCGGTACTCTACATTTCATCTCTTTCAAACGAAACTTTTCGCGGAAGATTTCTACGTACACAGTGATCGTTGAAGTTCTTCAAGCGTCGTAAAGGCCATCTCAAGTAAGTTTCGATTGCTCTCATCTGTTTCTTCTACTCCCTTTTCGTTTCTTCTCATCTACCTCTTCATCTCTTTTCTTAAAAAGTTTCATCTTTCCCTTCACCTTTCACAATGCCTAAAAGAGGTAACCATCCCGACTTTCAAGTCTCTTCCTCCTCCAAAAGCCTCGCACCAAAACTCCGAAAGCTCGAACCCCTTCAAAACCCATTGTCACCTAGCACCTTGCGCTGGACAATAAATTCTTTCCTACAACCAAATTTTCTTGGTTGGCTAACATTCAAACCACTGGGGCTTACAACTTTCTGTGCTTTAGCGAGTTCATCTATCCCGAACTCGTTTACGAGTTCTACACTCACCTCACCTTCTTAGAAAATGTTCTAACGTCCCGAGTTTAGAACATCACTGTTCGAATAAACACCTCTCTCCTCCATCGCCTGTTCAAGGTTTCTTGCCTTTTCTTGAGCAGCAACCCCATTCCTTTCACTGAAGTCGCCGACGACTTCTTTGAAAAGTACGCCAAAGAGTTCCCCGAGTCCCGGAAGAACTTTTCGGTGACTCGGTTGAAGTCGAAGCACGCCTTACGTGCTTTCGCTAATGAGAACTTTTTCTCTCGGCACTCTAGCAAGGAGAACCCCAACTCCAAGCACCTCAAATCTCTTTTCGACATTCTTGAGGGCTACGAAGTAGACCTCTTCCCCTCCATCATTGAGCGGATGGCAGTGTGCCAGCTCAACTCCAATCCAAGAAGAACACCTCCCTCCCTTTCGGTGCTCTTCTCACCCTTGTCTTCAAACAATTCCAAGTTCCTCTCCCCTCGGACCCAAACGTCGTATGCCGAGGTTGCCGTTGTTGTCGGCAAAAGGAACTTCGAGGGTACGGATACCAGGAAGCCGAACACGGTGTCCGGGTCCATAACTCGAGGCCGAGGCCTCCTTCTCCGCCTCGGACTCGAAATCAACTCCTCTCTCTCTCCCTCTCTACCTGTTGGTGCCTCCACCTCGGGTGCCTCCAAATCTCTCTCTGCTCTTTTGTCCCCCACTTTTATGGACAAAATCAGCTCTGTGTCTACTTGTTTTCTAGGACACGCTCCGGTCTTTCAAACTTGTCCTCCAAAATATGAATATCAACCAAAAGACCGCCCAATCCCAAATCCGAGAATAGCGAGTCTCTAGTTCTTGAGATGAGGGCCCCAGTGCGGGAGCAAAAGGAGCTGGTCGAGCTCCTCGGAGAGAGAAGGTCCAAGGCGGCTCGGGACCATGGTGACTCGAGACGCATCTAAAGCGTCTTCGAGCCCGAGTTTGACCTCCTCGGACAGCGAGGAAGAAGAAGAAGAAGATGCGGATGCAGAAGCGGCAGACACCGAGGAGCCTGTGGCGAGGCAGCTCCATTCGGGCAAGGGGAGGAACACAAGGAAGAAGCGGCGGAAGCTGCTGAGGATCAGCCTGCTCTACAAGCTCGGATAGCAGTACTCGGCTCGGACAGCGATGCCGGGTGGGTCGAAGACCTAGGCTGCACCGGCGGGTCGGCCGGAGCAGCCCCTCCAGCTTCCGAGGTCCCAAGGGAAGAACCCCTCGATCCACTCGTTCGGGTCAACCACTCGGAGCCGAGCCCCGACGATCATATCGGTTCTCCCTCTGCTGCGCTTAAGCACATCGTCAAGATCCTACCAGCGCCGACGTACCTCCAACCCCTCCGCTTCCACTCGAAATCCCCTCTCCCTCGTAGGCGCCATGCATTGTGTCACAATGCCAAAGTCTGCAGATTCTTCTTTCCGAGAGATTTTCATTTTCTTTCTTTTGTCCGGACATCTAAGTTGTACTAATTATTCTTTTCTTCCCTTCTTTCTTTTTTTTTGTTGTTTTTTCTGAAAGGCAAGGGGGAGAAATAGAGTCGGAAAAACTTGTTGTCTTGTTTAGGGGAGTTTTTCCCTCCTTTTGAATATATTTCTTTTTAACTTTAATGGACTAATGCATTTTATTATTAATTTCTAAGTTCATTATTGTTAGCATGCTTTTCCGAGTTAATATTAATTCCTTGATAGAGCATACTTTACTTTTTGCTCGATACATTAAGTATGTCTTACTCATCTCATCTCATGCGCATCTACTCGGAATCAAAACTTTTTCACTAACAAAGTTTCTGTCTAAGTATGGAATGCCTTTCATTAAAAAGGGGAGATTGAAGACTCGGACATCTGCTCAATACTTTTCTGAGTTGTATAAAAGGAATCGGGTATAACAATCTTGTACTTATAGAGTTTTGATTCCAAGGCATTCTCTGTTTGCTAGAAACTTTTCTGAGTGATACGGTATCTTATCTAAGTGATATAGCCTTCACTTCATGTATTTCGTGCTTATCCTTGAGTGACTCGAAACCCGATACTTTGTTCCGAGTCTCTCATCACTCGGATTTATCGCATGTTGAATAGACTAGTATTCTGCTCGGATCCGAGTCCTTTCTATAAGGTCTATCTTGTTGAAGTCGAGTACTCTAGTCTGTTTCATGCTTAGTCTATATCAAGGTATATCACTCGATGTTCTTTACTTAACTTGATTTTTGCTCGGACTAGCTCGATGGAATTTTGAGTTACATGGATATTAGACTCGGAAAATTCCATTTCGTTTCGACTCGGATAATCGGTTGCTTAATTATCGTAATTATTTTATTATCTCGTGTCTAATCTTGGACCAAAGTATTTTATACTTTGAGAACCAAAATTGATTTACTTTTGTAGGTTATTCAATCGAGGATACACTTTTCAAACTACAAAAGTAACCTAGGCTTCGAACGTCAAATCACCAGCGAGACATGGCTTTTCACCTTCTCTGCTCCAGGTCCCGGAAGATTGTGTCGTGGCTGTGTCTATTTCTAATTCGGAAAACTGGAACGCTAAGCTTAACGGTGGTTTCCACCTTATCTTTCAAGACACCGCCAGGTGGTTTTGGGACTTCCAAGAGAGTTAAACCATTGTCCAACGTTCACATTACAACGGATACTTTCCGAGTGACTCGGAAAGCTTCGTTAACGGTCACAAAGGACTCTCGGTCAGCGAGATAAAGATAACGGCTACTCTGCCTGGTCATATATAAATAGAAGTCACCTCACAAGACTTGAAGATTGTCGAACCTATTGTTAATACACGTACTTGAGCAAAGTCATTGTATTGATTCTCAATCTTCTACTTACAACTCCTATTCTGTAATTCATTACTTTCGAGTTGTAAGCTCTTGTACTCGATTACAAACACTTTCTTACTTTCTCTGTAAGGTCCCTTGACTAAGCTGTAAAGGTTAACTCAGCTTAGTTGTCCCTAGCTGTAAGGGTTATCTCAGCTAGGAAGTACTAGATCGGATAAGGGAATTTCGAGTCTAGGAAAACTTGTAAAGAGTTGTCTAAGGGAGCAACTCGGGTTCGGTCGATTCACGGTATTTTGTAGACTCGGACGGTTTTATTGCTCCTGCTAACTTGCTTACTTATTCGAGATAGCATTTACGTGTCCACACTTTTCGACCCTGCTGATTGACTCGAACTTGTCTCTGTCTCTTCTTTGGCAAAAGAGCTAACGTTTTCACGAAAAACTTCCATCACCTTATTCACCCCCTCTAGGGTGACACAGACTCTCCCGAGCAAACCTTCAATATATTTACTTTAATAGATATATTATTTCCATAAAAGTTGGAGATATTATTGCCAAAAAAAACATTTAAAGGATAATATATTAAAACTTTTTTGTTTAAAATAGATAATATATTATTTTTTTTTAGAAAAGATAATATATTTGCACTAACTCGTTCCCATTAAAGCCGGATATATTATTGCCACAAAAAAATTAAAATCTTTGACCTTCAAATGTGAAAAATGTTAAAGTATTGGTACGAAGATTCAAACCTTTTACCTCTTACCACTAATCTCAATGTCTATCACTTAACCACCGAACCATTAGATTTTTCTAATATAAGTGCTAGTTTTATATTATTTATACACTTGTAAAATTAATCCAAAATAGAAAAAAAATTGGGTCCAAATCCTAGACGACGACAACTGTTGTCCATCACCGGCCGCCAACCGTCGTGCGAAAGAAACTACTAGCGACCACCGCCGATAATCCGGGCTAGCCGATCTAAATTGAGACTCCTCTAGCGTTCGTATGTCTCTCCAGCGAGCTCCAACACTTCCCCTCAACCACATTTCCTATCCTCATCTCTCTCCTCCACTAGTCGGGGCTTGAGCGCAACCGCCAAGGTATCCGCCACCGCGGTGAATGGAATTGACAGAGTTATCTCGCCAGATGGAGGGCTCTTGCTGAAGATTGTGATAGTGATAAGTGCATGAAATGCATTAGTTTCTTAGGCATTTTGATATTTTTCTTTGGAAAATTCGGTTAAATGGAGAGTGTTTATGCTTCGTTTTCGATTTTACTCTTATGTTTTGGTATTTTGAGATGATTTGTGCAGATTTGATCATCAATACCAAGTATCCCAAAGATTAGTTGGTTTTTTAAGCCTTGAGAAGACCAAAACGGTTTAGCATTACAATCGAACGACTGTTCGCCTTGTGTGCCTCAAGATTTCACTTCCAACAACTAACACATGCAACCCGTGTCTCATCGACATGGAGTGTGTTGGAGGTTGGCTTGCCCAGATTCCTTGCGTCCAGCACGGGTGGGCTGTGTCCATTGACACGACCCGTTTTTCCCTCATTTTTGTCAAGATTTGGCATGGCAACAACCAACACGGGCAACCCGTGTCGACCAACACGGCCCGTGTCAACCAACACGGCCCGTGTCGGCTGCAAATTCTGTCGTGACTCTCCGGCTTTGACGGTTTCAACCTTTGATTGCCTCGCACTTGCTTATTAAATCCCGATTTCTTGATTGTTTTGAGGCATTCATCCATTCATCATCCATCCCTTCATCACATCTTATTCATATCAAATCTAAATACATTTGAAGATTGAAACAAGTTTGAAGGAATTTCCATTAGAAGTTGAAAGATTCAAGTGAAGTTCTTCAAGACCATCAACCCCTAATTCTTCATTCTTATTGTTTGAGGTTTGATTATCAAGTTTAAAATTTTTATTATGATTTCAATAATCATGTATGAGTAGATTTCTTTTATCTAGGGATTTGTGATCCGAAACAATGATGTTTGATTAGATTTTCATGGTTTGTGCTTGAATTCTTATTTTGAATCAATAGAAGGTTGTGTTCTTCATGTTTATGAGTATTTTTAAGGCCTTGAATATTTGAAATTTGAGATTAATCCATGAAGTACTGAAAGGTGAAATGGAATAAGCCGACAACCAATTATTTTTTCTAGTTTATGAAATTTGAGAAAAGACTAGTAAATTGGGGGATCACTTTGATAATTTGAAATCTTTAACTTTGATTAACTTGAAAGGCATACGAAAGTTGCTTGTTAGGTTAATTAGAGAAATTCTATTAAGTATCGAAAGAGCGGTAGAATTATTGTGATTATTGATCCTTAATTTAATTGAAAGAATGATTGCACAAATTAGGTTTTAATAATCAAATTTATTGTTAGGAAATCAAATCCCTAGATGCTTTTCATCCATTTATTAAATCCTAGATTAATTTTCTTGTTTTTAATATTTAGAATTTTAGTGAAATTATCTTCTCAAATATTTTAAGTAATGTCATATTTTTTTATTTTTTTAGTGTATGATGGACATCAACAATGAAGTAATTAGTTTAGATGAAGATGATAAAAAGGAATTTTACATCTTTTACTACTTATAATAGCACAAGTAGAATTATCGATGATTTGGATGATAAAAATTTATGGGCATCATTTGGCAAAGAACTTTAAGAGTTTACCATAAAAGATATGGGAAAAACTTATATTCAAATATTTGAATTTATGTGAGGAATTCTATAGAATGTGTGCGAAATCAAAGGGTTTTAGAGTCCAACAGTAGGGGACATGCAAGAGTAGAACATATGGACATCCCACTTCCAAAATATTTAAATGTTCTGCATAGGGTGAACGTGATCAAAAGCTCCTAAAAACCCCGATAAAAAAGGAAACTAAAAGAGTTGAAAAGATTTAAATGTTCTATACAATAATTTGCATGAATTAGGTAGTTACTAGATTATATGCTAATTTAATTCATTTATCTGTCGGGTGTAATGAATCCAAATAATATCATCGTTTCTCCATTACGTTAAAAACAACAAATATCCAATGGCTTCTATTTTGATTCAACAAAGGAATATAAACATATATAGAAATAAATTAGTAATATTATTATATCATTTTAAAAAAAAAAAACTAACTTAGCCCTATTTATAATTTGCATACCTACTCAATATAATTTGTGTCATGAGGAAGATATGGCTCAACAACATCGTCAAGAATATGAACGGATTTCTTTGATGATTCATCATTGCTATCATTTATAAGTGACAAAATACCTACATAGATAAAATTATGTGTTTCAATAAATATTAAAACAAACTATTTACCCACAAAATGGTTATGCAATAATATAGTTCATTACCTGAAACATGACAAGCAAATATAGCTTATTACGTATTCCTTCATTTTGTGCCCTTAGATGTAAATCACATATATATGCATCGATACCCTATCATAAGAAAATTTGAAATCATTGCTTTTGAAATAATATATTTGTCCATGCATATTTAGATAACAATATTTTATAGCATGTGCATATCCAATTCGATAGCCATTTGTCTAGGAAATAGCATAACAAATGATGTACGGTGAAAAACTGAGGATTTGAGACCTTGTAAACAAACTCTCTCATGTTATTTCAGGTAAACATGCTGTCACATATTATCACTTCTTCAGGAGTTAAAAAATGAAGGTAATTTTTGTACTTATCATGTAGTCCATGATTATGTATATGTAGTCCATGTGAGGATACATAATCTAAATGAAAACAGAGGATTTTGTATATCATCCAAATCTATAAACTATGAAGAGAAAAAAAGTTAAAAGCAATTAAACAGGGGGCAAACATCACAATAATGCAAATTCATACCTTAACAAAATTTAAAATAGGAAGCAAACTTCACAGTAATGCAAATTTATACCTTATGTGGTGCAATTTTTCTGTTGAGATCATTATTACTAAACGTCCTTTAAGCTGACAATATTCACATCCTATACAAAATGAAGACATTATTACTTGAGAATACTCATTGTATGATCCTAGTGATAAATTGCAAAATATACTATTAACGTCTTACCATTAGATATTCATTCTTTAATGTGAAACTTTTCTGTTCATTCGGAGTCAAAGTCGGATCTACATCTTCCCACTCATTGCTTTCTTGGGATCCAAACTCTAATAGATCTTGCAACTTATCAACCATTGACTTTAAACATGTCTCTTGTAGCGAACTCCTTGAACGTACATGCCTTCTTTTATGGTTAGAATGCTTGTGTATTTTATGACTTGACTACAACTCGCAACTTTTGTACACAAGGTTATCTTTTTCATCATTTGATGAAATAGGATAATCTTTAATTGTAATCGTTGGGATGTGTCTCAAATCTCCCTTGCTTTGCATTTGATGGCACGACCTAGTTGTTCATGTCATGACCGTGCCTTCCTAAGTGTGCCGGAACAAGCTGCAGGAAACGCACAACAAGAAAGAAACAGAAAGGTGGCACGGTTGTTCCCGTGTCACATGGCAAGAGCGTGCTCGTACTGGCATGACCATGCCAGGCAATTTTCAACGGTTCATTGTTTTGGTTTTTCCGTGGATTTTGTCTGCAGATGTCTTTTAGAGGTTCTTGACCAGTTTTTCATAGGCATGTAAGGCATTATTCCTCCTCCATTGT
Organism: Talinum fruticosum; assembly: GCA_021018815.1. Classification (NCBI taxonomy): domain Eukaryota; kingdom Viridiplantae; phylum Streptophyta; class Magnoliopsida; order Caryophyllales; family Talinaceae; genus Talinum; species Talinum fruticosum. The sequence goes on along the minus strand of JAITYX010000015.1, from coordinate 8,201,895 downwards.
TAAGTGAGATTGAGAGAGAATTATATTCTCATCATTGATCAAATTTTAGGTTCGTACTCTTTCATTTCATAGTGAATTGTTGTGCTCGTTGCCTTCGTGGTTTTTTTCCCTTATTAGGTTTCCACGTAAATCCTTGTGTTATTTGATTTAGGGCTTTCATCTTGTGTTTTATACTTTTGATTATCGTTTTGATCATTCGAATTGCTTCCGCTCAAGATGCTCTATTCCTAACAATGAATCGACCCATTGGTAAAGTAGGATTTACTAAACCATATGTCATCTAAGCCTTGAGGAATCTTTATTCCAGCAATTAGGGACTTTTTAATATATTCATTATTAAGATATATTTTTCTCTTAGCATTTTGTTTACTAGGATAGCCAAAGTCTTGACTAGAAAGTTTCACAAATGATGAAGTGGAAGGTTGTTTGGATATTTTTTCAAGTATATTATTTGTTTCTCGTGTATTAGGCGTAGAAATGGAATTATCATGTTTTTCATCGTCATTTTCCCATAATTTATCTTTCAAGTTCTCATTTGTCACTCTAGTTTGATTAAAATAATCACTATAAATTGAATGCATAGTTGGCATCATGTTTTTAATAGCATCAAGTTGGTATATATTTTTTCAAAATTATTCGAGTAATTATTTTCAACAATAGTAATCTTCTCATTAATCTACAAGGAAAAAATGTAAAAATTATGTTACATCTATAAATTGAAAAAATAAGAAGTGGATTCAATTCAATAAGAATAAAAAAATATTAAAAATACTAAATTTTAATACAATACTTAAGTTTATTTAAACTCGAAATGTCAAAGTTTAAAATTCATAATCATGCTAATATTTTTAATTAATTTTAAAATATAAAAGAATAATATTTAAATAAAAGTTTTTGAACTTGCCTCATCAATCTTTCTTTCACAAAGATCAATGTAACTCTTCATTGAAAAATCCATATTATAAGATTTGATGAAACTAAAGTTTATAAAAAAATTCGTGGACTATAGGTTGTACACTTAATAAATTTATTAAGTGAAACACTAAGGTTTAAAAATAAATTTAAAGGATATTAATTGGGATATATCATAATTTTTGAGATATTATATGATAAAATAAATTTAAGAAAAATTAATTGAGATATTGTTTGAAAAAGATAATATATCGGAATTAATTGAAATATCATCACCATAAATAATTACTTTAGTGAAAAAAAGAAAATTGCTATCAAATAAATTAAATATTTACCATAAAATTAAAAAAATAATATTTCTTTATAAAATAGAATTTAAAACGAATATATGAATATTTATAAAATAAAATTAATAAATGAATACTCCAAAACTTTATTGCAAGCCTGCAGCTTTGAACCCCTAGACCTCTACTATGAATTTCCATCATTTAACTACCAAGTCATGACTCTTCTCTGTTATATTTTCGATTTCAATATTATCTATACTAACTTTTCTTAATCTAAAACAAAAAAAAAAAAAAAAAACTTTCACGGACCCACCGACGGTTCGAACGAACAAATGCCATTGAAACCAGCGACCTTTCCTCCTGTCACCAACTCTCTATTTCGAGTCTCCTCTATCCTCCACTTCTGTTCAAGAATCTAATTAAACCCGTTGCCGGACATGCATGCAGGTGACTTGCCGAAATAATGACGTTTGAGTGAGAAGTTTTCAATTAATTCTCACCGATGACTCGCCGGTTGTTAGGGGCGAGCGGGCGACCGACCATTTGTGTCGAGATTCCTCTATCCTCCACCTTTGTTCAAGCGCTAACAAAAATCCATCGCCGAACATGCTGGCCAGTGACTCGCCATAAATAATGGTGTTCGGTTATATGTGGGGAAGGGGGAGGGTTCATTATGAAGATTATTCCTTGGGAATAGAGAAACTTATTAAGTTCTACCAAACACCTCTATAATTGATTATCTTAATTAGAGTTTTTGAAAATTGTTTCATTTTTAAGATTCATTTTCTTAAAATAAAAATGAAAAATATGAACGATTATGATTGATTTAATACACATGTACGGTTAGGATCAACTAAATTACGGTAATTGTCTGTGATTGTAATGCACCGACAATCACTATAACTTTTTGCATATTTTATTAGTGTAAATATACATTTTCAAATATAGGTAATCTTATTTGTATAAATAGAGAAACTTATTTTAAGACAATCACGAACAGGTGTGATTATTTAGTATGAAATTTTAGTTTTCTTTGAATTGCCTAGATCACATCACAAAATGCCTTTCACAACTACCATCATTCATTGTGGATTCAATAAGCAAAATTTAAAGAAATTAAGAGCTTTTTGAGTGGGAAGCGTGCGCTCTTTCATGAGCTGATGTAGCGCACCTCACGAGGTTTTTGGGGCACATAACGCACACATGGAGGAAGAAGATGCGCGCTCCGGCCCGTGCAAAAGGGTTGTTCTTCTCTTCTTGCTCAGGTCATGTAGCCAAATTTTTAGCGAATCTTTTTAAGTTTTTTACCTTAATTTTTACTTTTTATCTTTTTTTATTAAAAAAGGCCATATGTTATACTCGTGGGTCCATAATAATATTTTATATGGTAAGCCTGAAGTGATTAATCTTACATTATGGAAGTAATGATTTAGGAGAGAGAAAAATAAATCCTTTAATTATATGTTACTCGTAGGGCTCTACAAAGCGAGCCTAAAATTAGCGCTTGTAGAGCGGAGGCTCTAAATATCAACAATAAGAGAAACTGATATGGAAATCAAAATTGGGACAAAAGGATGTTTGGTAAGATCATCACAGATCGAGCTCATGATTCAATAGTGTCAAATATATAAATATTGGATTGTGAATGTATCAATTATGAGTACCTATCTCGTATCCAAAATTAAATTAATATATTTTTCAATTTTGGCTACATCTTTTTTTTTTTATCATTGATATCTTCCGAGAAGCAGTAAAAGATACAATAACCAAAACAAGTAACAAGACCCTGTCTTTTAAGAAAAAGACTACCTCATATGTGGGTGACAAGAAAATACAGAACACCCTTAAAAACAATCCGCCCTAAATTAAGAACAGAGAAACCCAACTAACACAGCTTTAGAATAACAAAAATTAAGAATTGAGTACACTCGTAATTATCTTAGAAGGTGAACCTCCTGTCAACTAAAAGTATGGTCATGGTTGTCCTTGAATCCTTCCCTTCTCATCCTCTCTCACCCCTTACTCCTACCATTCAATCTATTTCCAGATACAGTATCGATTCGAAAAATAATCATTGCAACCCTCTTCTAATAAAGACACCTCTCATCTACTCCTTAAGGTCATTAGCTTTTCAATATTCCAACCTCATTTTTCCTTTTGCTTTTGAAACATGTATTTCCCTCTCACATTTCCATCCATGCTAGCTCAGCCTTAAGAAAACAGTAGAGGAAGACCTACCTCGACTTAGGGATGCACATGATCTCCTAAGCAACATACACTAACTCAAACTTCGACTTCTTGCCTTCTTGTTTTCCTTCCTTTCTTTAGACTTTGTGTAATTCTCCATATTGCTGCCTTTTTATTCTTTATGACTTTCAAACCTAAGATATCACCAACTTGTAAGGCCTTCTTTGCTATTCGATTGAAGCTTTCGAAGAGTTAGGGCTTGATTTGCTTGAGGAATTAGCACCAGAATTTCTTACACTCGAAAATTCTATTCTTTGCAACTTCCAGGCTTTTTTCAGCTTATTCCTTCTATCTTTACTCTTTTCCAGCTTCTCATGGACTTCTAGATCGATATGACTTGGAATATTTAACCGTTGAAAGCCCGGTGGCTCTTTTGGCCCTTCACTTCCAACAACGTGCTGAATCCCTACAAATTCCGAAGATTGATTTGGTTCAATGGTGTGTCTGGCTTGGCTTCTCTAACTCGGGATGTTGTTGTTATCACTGAAGTAAGCTGATTTAGTTCTCGTTGGAGAGGTATTAGCAACTCCAACACTAGAGCCTTTTCCTTTGTTGACAATTGCTTTGTCAAAACTAGCTACCTTCTCATTAACGGGTTTCACCTTGTTAGCCACCACATCGGACCAAGTACGACTTCTACAAGATCGATCTATTACCCTACAATTGATTCCCTGGTTTTTGAAGTGAGTAGCACTAGCACCAAACGTCGGTTAAGGTTTTGCTAGAAGACCCCTGCAAGGGAGACTTCGAAAAGTCTGTTGGGTAGATGTTCAACTTGTCACTAATTGCCTCCTCGACACCCTCTTCTTCATCTTCATCGAATCCGTAAAGAAAGGAGGTGGTTTGAATTTGTAAATTTGCTCGGAGATAGCGGGTTTCATAATTTTGAGTATGTACCCACCATCATTGATCCAAAGGATCAATTCATCATCAATTTTGTCAATCGACAGAGTATCAATGAGCATTCTAGTAGCATCAAGTGAACTTTGATCGGATGTTGAAGCATCTATGGCCATGACATCTCCCCATTTATTAAGTATGATTTCGAAATTCTCCTTACTTCAAGCATGAGGTGGTACCCCTAGAATATCGACCTAAACTCTTCTTGTATTACGGAATTTCAATTCGACCATAACTTCACATCTTGGAACCAAGTCAAAAGAAAATCCATATAATCCTCCAAGACTCTTCAAAATGTTTTAGACATTGCCTCGTCATCCTTGGGCTAGGTGTAGGTAGGGCTACCCACATAATAACCATCATTTACAAAAGTGAAACAATTTACTCGTTTTGTCAAACTAGTCCGGACCCGTGCTATGCACTGAACAATGTTATATAATGCATAACTTAAGAAATTATTAAATTACTGAGCAATATTGTACTTATAAGTTTCTTTTTCTCGATCATTTGATTTTATTGAATGATTTCACTTTCAACAACATTCTTGTACATGTTATCCCCTCATAGCGAAAACGCTTTCGTGACTCATCAAAGTTATCGAACCCAACACATAAAAATCATTAGAGCCCTACACACATTCATCTTACAATCATTCTAAATTTTAAAATAATAAATAAATAATCTAAAATAATAAATAAAAAATATTTTAAAATATCATCAAGGTTTTAAGATGATACTCGTGATTTGAAATATTAAGAAGCCAAGCACCTTTAAGAATCAAACAATTTAAATAATCCTAACTTATACGATTATAAAAATAGTGTGACAATATGTTTGGGTATCAAAAGGTAAATATTAGTAGGAAAAGGAATAATATATGATTGGTAGATATTGAGTTATATAACCTATTGATGACAATAAATATCATTATATCACGAATTAATATTACAACATAAAGTAAATCAAATCAATAAAAGAACATCAAACTATTATAACTCGTAACTCTCTACAAAGTTAATACTAATTTAACTTAATAGACGCCTAGATAAATATTTATATGCAACCAACCTACTAAAACATCATTGACTTAAATATTACACAAACTCTTAAAAAGTATAGATATACCCATAATGAGATTTAATTTTTTTAAAATTATAAGGTGAATACAATAATTTATCCATTCTTACCTACTTGTGCACATAAAGATAGTTAAACATATAATGACTACTTATATTGAGATTAATAGTGAAAAATATTATATAATAGAAGTGATCCAAATATATATAACAATAATAGGTAATTTGTATCATAGTAAAGGGCATGATGGGTCAATTCGCGGTGTAGGTTAATAAAATCATCTATGTTTTGTACTTATATTGAAAATTAATTGCGATTTTAGTTGTGAATCAATGGGGCAAAAATATTGATACAATTGATGTTTTATAAATACATGTTTTATCAATTAACAACCAATTGCTTCCCTCGAGACACAACTCTTCCTCTCAATTAATTAACACAATAAGAGTAACATGAAGTTGTATTTCAAGATGGCGGGGAGGTTTGATGGCAAATACTCTTCTTTTAATAATTTATAAAACTTACAATAGTAAAAGATATGATTTAAATATGTTTATCAATAATAAGTCACGGATAAACATGTTAGGAAGAAACTAAAATAAATTGTATTTGTAACAAAAAAAAAATGATTTGTATGTTGTACAAAAATTTTGAGACAAATGAATTTATTCGAAGTCATATGGGCTTAATATAAGTTGGCATATTAAGTTTGCAATCCTTTAAACATAACACAAATTAAAAACTTAAAGTCCACAGATTACGATCCGAATCAATATAATTCTAACTTTTTATTCATTAGGTTTTATTCCACAACATATTTGAATCATAACTTTCTATCTTGTAGGCATTTTTAATTATTAATATCAAGTATATATATAGTTGTTACATTTTTATTATATTAATTTATGATTTCTTAAGGTTTATTAAATCATTCTTACATAGGATGAATGTAATAACCAAATTACTTTCTCAGATAATTAAACATTTAAATATTATTTTCATAATGTGCTCCTATTGATTTTAATTTTAAAAAATATTATAATAAATATATTTTGAACTAATACAATTTTATGGCACCAAATCAAACAACATCATCAACAATGAAAAATTAATAATATTAGACAAAATTATTATATTTCGGGCCCAAAATAATATTGCATATGAATATACATAAAAATAAATGAGAGCTAATATACAAACCAAACCCTAAATAAATAAATACATAAATATATATATTTATTTTATTTTATGTTTTAATATATTTTAATTTTCAAATTAATTTTCTCTTCGTTTTTGTTATTTTTTAGTCGAGTTTGATGAGAGCTATTACCCTACAATTGATTCCCTGGTTTTTGAAGTGAGTAGCACTAGCACCAAATGTCGAGTTAAGGTTTTGCTAGAAGACCCCTGCAAGGGAGACTTCTGAAAAGCTGTTGGGTAGATGTTCAACTTGTCACTAATTGCCTCCTCGACACCCTCTTCTTCATCTTCATCGGAATCCGTAAAGAAAGGAGGTGGTTTGAATTTGTAAATTTGCTCGGAGATAGCGGGTTTCATAATTTTGAGTATGTACCCACCATCATTGATCCAAAGGATCAATTCATCATCAATTTTGTCAATCGACAGAGTATCAATGAGCATTCTAGTAGCATCAAGTGAACTTTGATCAGATGTTGAAGCATCTATGGCCATGACATCTCCCCATTTATTAAGTATGATTTCGAAATTCTCCTTACTTCAAGCATGAGGTGGTACCCCTAGAATATCGACCTAAACTCTTCTTGTATTACAGAATTTCAATTCTGACCATAACTTCACATCTTGGAACCAAGTCAAAAGAAAATCCATATAATCCTCCAAGACTCTTCAAAATGTTTTAGACATTGCCTCGTCATCCTTGGGCTAGGTGTAGGTAGGGCTACCCACATAATAACCATCATTTACAAAAGTGAAACAATTTACTGTTTTGTCAAATATAGTCAAAGACCTATTAATTTCAGACTAAATGCAGGTAAAACAAAGATAAAAAGAAAAAAATTATAATTTTAATGCTGCTTTTGTCCCATATTTATAATAAAAAATAAATAGAAATATTAATAAGTCACTGGAGATGAAAATTTTGACAATATCATGGGACCTTAAAAATTATTATTTTTAATATATGAATTTGGGAAGGATGGATGGAGTATAGTAAAATTAAATGACTAAATTATATTACTATGTTTATTATATAATGATAACTTCTGCATCATTCCCCTACCAATAGAAATATAGATAAATTAAATTAAAATCAGATAATAGTAGTTTAATTTCAACAAATTTATACTCTACTTGTATAAATACAACTCAAGATACACAAATAGATATAAATCCTTATTGATCCTAATATCTTGTAAAAATACCATACTTATAAACTTTAGACAATGATAGAAATTGCCCCTTAACGCCCTTATTCTATAACATGTGAAAAGAATATCCTCTTGGTCTCCTTATACCTTCAATTGCTTCACAATTATTGGCCACAAGCTCGGGTGATCCCCGAAAAATAAACTCAACTAAGCAAACAGGTCAAAGTCAATAATCAAAACTTAATTAAAAGTTTAGCCACTAATCATCAAAATGGAAAAGCAGATATATCTAGGCGTCGAGTGTTCAAGCCTCGATGCCAGCCTGTTTTATTTAGCTTTAACTTCCAATCTGTTTACAACTTTACTTACAATTTTACAACTCCTTGCATTTAAATGGAACATGACGTCATGGAGGAGTCAAATGAAGGGTTCTTACTCAAAAATATCACTAAACTTTTCCAAATACTCAAAATACCACAAAACTTTTCTTTTGTTTTCTAGTTAAAAAGTCACTAAACTTTAGAAAACGTTCAAAATGTTATTAAGACGGTGACATTTTTAAATGTTTTCAAAAAATTAAGTGGTATATTTTATTATTTTTAAGCAAGTTGAATTGCATTCTTTAACAAAAAAGTTGAGTGATATTTTTAGATATTTAAAAAGTATTTTTGAGCAATAACCCCTCAAATGAAGTACAATGACATGAGTAAAGAAAGCATGCTTCTATACACCAATGACATCATTTTCGAGATCCTGTACTAAGACCTTTGTGTTGGTGTAAAATCTGTGAAAAGCTAAAAAGGGTATAAGCTTCAATAATTTGTATATTTAGTGGAGGATCTCTTAAACTATATATTAAATTTGGGATAGACCACGGGATAAATTTTCAATAAGTATTTACATTCTAGACTAGATAAGGTGGTAAAACTTTTTGATAATCAGTAATGTTGGGCTATGAATCATCCTTTTTGTACTTGCTTGTAATGGCTTGTGCGCGGATTAAATTAATTATAAAAAAAATAGTTTTACATCTTAATAATTTCAGCATTTATAATTAATGTTTAGCTGTTAGGTACAATGGTTACGATTAACAATTATCATTTAACAACAATTAAGACAATTATCGACAATTACCAATATTTACTAATGATTACCAATGTTATCAGCAATTACGATTAGTAGTTATCAACAACTACTATTGTTTACTAACAGAACACTTAGCAATTATCAACAATTAAAAATTATTAATGTTTTATAAATAGTTAACAATTATAAACGCTAAGTTGAACAAACTCTTTTAACCATTAATGACATTATCTTCTTATATTTTAAACAAATTTATAGATGATGTGTTTATCTATCCAGTTAATTACCAAACTGAAAACATTCCTGCCAATGAAGTCTTACCCATAAGGTCTTTTATTCAATTTCTCCTCTTATTATGGTGTTACCTTCATGACTTATCTAAACCAAAAAAAAAAAAAAAAAAAAAAAGCAGCTACAAGATCCCGCAAATTTCAGTCAAACGTTCTTGAGGACTAAGCCCTCAAAGAGAGGGAGGGAGAGATTTTTGATGTCATTCAATTTGTACACAACTCTCAATCTTGTATAGGCAGTTCATAAATACAGACAAGGGAAAAGGATAATTTTATTCTCCCTCCCTAGTGCTCCGGTTTGATAAAGATGATGCTAGGAAAAGTAGTAAATAAGCTAATCCTTTTCTCTAACTAATAATAAAGTTAAAAGCATAGTAACAATTTGAGCTCCGTATGGTCTTCAACTGAACTGAACCATCAGCAGCTTTAAAGAAGGCACCACAACAATGACCAAACAATCTCTCTTTGATCGTTTGCAGAATCCATGGGAATTATGAAAATGAAATCAGGGAAAGATAATGCAATACTGACCCAACGATCTCAAGAAACCAGCAGAACATGGCGACAAACTACGCATTAATTGACCCCGAAACCCTCTTTTCTCTAGTGCCCCACAGCATGAATAACCCACCTGTACAAGTCAGTAGTTTTGGAAGTTCCAGTCCTTCACAAAACCATCTCAGCAACGAAATTTGCCGTTTTCAGGAGCATCATCAAAGGAATACTGAATTTTTCTCAACCTCATTGTGGTATTCAAAGTAGAATCTGTGCTCCTCAGTCATGTGATCTCCAGATCAAATACTCTTACAGTGTTGCATGATGACATTTTCTCAACTTCATATCATTGAATCAGAACATTCATGGTTATCTCCGCAGTGGTGAGGACGAAGGAATTGTGAAATTAGCATGCATGTGTTTGTTGATGTACATTCCTCCTGAGGCTTGTTTAGGGCTCTTGGAGTTGTTTATCATATTCGATGACCCAAAATCAAAACGACGCATTGCAAAAGTCCGTGGATCTTGCTCAAGAACTGGGGGTGCCATGAAAACCGTACTCTGGGATGACTGGTGTTGCCAACTGGAAAATGCGGAAGAGTTTTCAGGGACAGGAAGTACCTGACTACTTGTACAAGCATTTTCTGCCGTCTGATTCCTTGATGGATTATCCCTCTCTTTGTTGATGACCATTAAATCCTTACCCATCAACCTGAGAACGGGAGCAGGACCTACAGAATCACAATCACTGGCTCTTTGTAATGAAACACCTGCTTCATCAGTGACTTCCACAGGTAGCATACCCTGATGTGAACTTTCTATTGGGTAAGTTTTCTCCGATTCTCCTCTTGTGCAGCTGCTGATGTGCAGCACATCAGTTCTGTTTGTGTCCAGAAAATGCGTTCTTGTGTTCAAAATGGAGCTTGTATACTTTCCTGAAGGCATTGTCACCATGGTTCCCATCCTTGGCTGTAGAAGCCGCGATTCTTCAAAATTCACAGCAGAACTCCAAGGAACCCCCTCCTTCCGTGAACAGCAGCATTGCTGGCTATCACCTTTCACGGTGAAAGGATCCCCGCCCTGACCAATCACACTTTGGTTTGAACTATCAACTAGTGAAGCAAATCTTTCTGCGCCAGTATGAACAAACTGTGAGAACATAGCTGAAGTCCCAACCATAGGTTCAGAGCTGGCACCTAACCACTCTGTATAAGCATTATCAGGAACCGGAAAAGTAACTGTCACTGATTCCGAAACAGTAGGGTCATCTTTTATACCCATGTTGGATATAGTAGATGTTGCAGATAAAGGGGAGTCAGATAGATCTCCATCAACAACATAATCCCCATCTCCAGAAGATTGTGCTAAGCAGCCACTTAAAGATGAGTTTCTATGCAAATCTTCAGAACCCATATCACTAAAGCTAGGCAAATCTGATCCTGGAGGCCCAGGAATTGGAATGGGATCAACTTCTGGAAAGGAGCTCTCGTGTTCTGTATTAAAATCAGAATCTCCTGTCTGAAACTGCAATGTTTCAGCCCCAACTGCATTTCTATACAACATATCATGGTCTTCTCTCAGATCAGGATAATTTGGGAGGGCTCTAGCTTCATTATTGAATAAAGGTACCTGAAGTTTGTCTGAGCATGCGAGTGAATTAGACTTCTGTAATTCAAGATGAGAACTGCTCATACTAACAGTTTCTCCAATAGCTAAGCCAGAAGATGAAGCAGGAGGAGCTATGACCTCTCCATTGTCATGAAGCCCTATTGTGGCAGGTCTGACACAATCATAAATTCCCTGGCTTCTGTCTGGAAGATCAAGGGGAGAACTGTTTTCTTTGGAGTTAGATTTGCATGGATGAACAGGTGAGAGATTGGGTGAACGTGTTCTTGCTTTTGAATTTTGTGATCTCATTCCCCTGGAAGGACCCACATGAAAAGTATCTAACGTTCTGCTATCTGGGAAGACACTGTCCACATTTTCCACAGCATCTACCTGAATATCAATGTCTCCTTCAAGGGATGATGAGGGCGTTACTGTAGAATCCATAGATTTAGCTACACCTTCCTTGGCATTTTCTCCATTACATTGAGCAGCACTTAACTTCAAGTGCACAAGGTACGGCTCCCTATTTCCTTGAGTTGCACCTCTCAATGAAGGACCATCTGATGTCCTCTTTCTACAAGAGCCCTCGCTCCTATTGTCAGGCGCAGCTCTGTATAATCCAGGACTTCTCATGCTACTTCGTTGTATGGAGATGCATTTTCCCACAGAGCCTGAATGTTTCTTAGTATGCATTCGCCCATTGTCTGATGGATCATTTAGAGTCTGCCGCTCCTTGGTTGCTCGCAACTCATATCTGCCATGTCTACTGATGTCTTCAGAATCATATTTTCTGGACAAAGTAGATGCCTTGGAGGATATCCACAGCCTTGAAGATCCATTAATGGTATTATTCTGTTCTTGAGTTTTGCCAAATTGGGCTAGCTCTTGCTCCGCTACAAGCTCAGCTCCCTCACAGATGTACCTTCTCCAGCCCCAAAAGCCTGTAGGAAATGAAGATGAACAAGTACAATATCCAATTAATATCAAGACTAACTGAAAATAACCAGCTTCAAAGAATTACATTTTAAGAAATAGTTTGTCAAGCAGCAGCTACAAAGAAAAGGGGGAAAGAGCAGCAAACTTTAAAATCAAATCGAGCTACGCATCTAACAAATCTGAGGTCAAGTAAAGTAAGCCAGCACCCTGATGAAGTCATTTCCAATTCAGCATAGAAGAATAGGTAAACTACAGACAGTAAATCTATCAAATGACAATCACAAAATTTTGACCACCAAATAAAAAAAGGAAGCAACATTAAATAACTACAAATCTAGCAAATAAGCAATATAAGTACAAAAGAATGAAAATGTCATACCTCACTGGGACCTCCCTTGACCCTAAGAGAGGAAAAACGTTTTTTTGGCGGTTGACTTTCAGATACTTCAAATGTTTTGCGAGACGCTTTTTCCTAGATGAAAAGAATCTGCTTGTCTTCCCCCTTTTGATAACTTCTCCAGTCTTAAACCCTCTCCAGCTTTTGGTAATAACGACGACGTATCATTGAACTTTGATAGAATACGAATTTTCCTGCCACTGGAATCAATATAAACGGCACCATCATTGACATTATTCGCAATGTATCTTGATGACACTCTGTGGCTTTTCCCTTCAGTGACTACTTCGATATCTTGAGAGGGGCAATCTGCATTTGTAGCCCAACTAGTACCATTTCTTCTATCCAGATCTTCCAATGTGCAGCATGGGGCTGTGGCACATATATCAGACATCAATCTTATCTTTCTTGGCTTTACTCTAGGCTTGATTAGCTTAGAATTGGTCCAGTTCAGAGTAGATTGAGAAGAGAGGCACTGATCAATATGGGCATTTAAAGTGGTATTGGATGAGGATGAAAATGCTTCACAAACAGGGCAAATTTTTGAAGTCATTGCTTCACAGGGGACAGTACAAGCAGATGTCGTATCTTCAGCTGCATTTCGACAAGTACTGATGCGCATTTTCACTACCAGTTGGCATTTCTTGTCAGAAAGTTGAGATGCTGAGCTCTTCATCTTGTCATTGACAACTGATGCTGTAGCTACTCGTTCATCTGAGACCTCAGACAAAGGGAGGTTGCTCGTGGAAACTGACTCTACCTCAGAATTAGCAGTTGCAGTTGCCTTGAATGCAAGATCTTTCTCTCCTCCAGATGGAAAAGAATCAGAATCCCTGTAGCCTTCAGCAAGCTCATGGTTCCATTGATCATCCATGGATGTGCCAGTTACTAGATGATTTTTCAGCAGTATAGGCCTGTTGTCAAGATTGCTTTCTTCACTATTGCAGCTCGTCTCAGCCACATATCCTTTCATGGAGCAGTCTCTCAGAGAATCCATCGCTTGAAAAGGAGGCAATACGTCTTTAACACCACGCTTCAGACAAAGCTGCAAATTTTTCTGTGAGAAGGGCCAATTTAAGCTAATGTCCTTATTCCGAGCAGCAAAGACAAAATCTCTGTGGACATAAACATAACATTCTCCAATTAATAAAATCATTTTCCACAAATAACTAAATCTAGAACATGAAAATAAACAGTAGAACATTGCTGACCAAGAAAGACTAAACAAACATGCAGAACCAGAAACTAGGCCCTCTGGTATAGTATACCATTTCACACTAAGAATTTACAAATCCTGTCTAGACAAACAAAAACATCCACCAGCAAATATGAAACACATAAGATTAACAAAAGCAAGCAAGTGAACCAGACATATCCAAGATACTAGAAAACTGAAAACTATAGTGAACAAAATCTCTAGTCCTTTTGACAGAGGCATAAAAGAAAATGAATTTTATAATCAAAGCAAGCAAGCATATAGCATGGATGGACAAAGGAGAAAGATTGTATGAGAATGCAAGCACCGACTATCTCATCATCAAGCTGTCAATATTCCTTTCAGTCTCAAAGCTGGCAGGGGGCGGGGCGGGGAGGAATGCAACTTCAAGTTCAAATAAGAATGACTACAATGAGTACTGAACAGATGTTGAGAAAATAGAATAGGGGATAACAACCTGCACAGCCATGGGTAGATATCTCAGGACACAGGAAAATCAGTACAGATGAAGAAAAGAGAGTAGAGGTTTAGTTCTTTGGTGAAACATAAAGTTCTGACCTGATGGAGAATTCAGAAGCATTATCGTATTTTTCTGACTCAACCCGCCGTGTTATGGTAGCCAATTTTCCCCTTTCAAGCTTATCCGATTTCTCCTCTTTCAGGCTTGAAGCCTCAAGCTCATCTTCAGATATTACCATCCTGGCACTAGACTCAGATGTAGACACGCATGCAGGATATATTCTCCCTGGCAAGCTTTTATTTCGAACTAGGGTACTCACTTTAGTTTCTTTTGCTTCATCAACATCAAGAGTTACTCTCGATTTCTTCTCCCCTTGAATGCAATCTTTTGAGGTCTCATGTTCCCTCTTAAGACCTTTACTCTTAATCTTCAGGTCTTCTACTTGTTGATTTGGAATGGCTTCTTCAAGAGTTTGTCTAACTTTAATATCATTTACAAGGCAACCTTCATCCTCAAAATTGCTTTTAAAATCCCTGAAATGCAGGTTTCCAGCAGAAAATTCTGCTCCAGCACCTTTATCTTTTAGTTCAGCATGTTCTTTCTTCAAAGTTTCGAGCTGAGCCTTAAGAGACTTAACCCTCTTTTGGAGGGAGCGACCCTCTATCACTCCTTTCAATAGTGACTCCTTAGGGCCACCTTGTTCTGAGAGGACAGCTCTGTTAACTTCTAGCTCCGAGGCCTCAGCCTCCATTGCGTGTCCAAAAGCCCCTGTTCCACCAACAATTTCAGATATTTGCTCCTCGTTATTCTTAGCTGGAGTTCTATTCAACTGCGTCTCAATTGCGTGCAACTTTCTCTCAGATATTCCCAAGACTCTGTTAAACATATGTACTTGCATATCCATTTCAGTAAAGATCTGTTCCTGCTCTAGTTGCCCTTGTATGGAAGTTCGATCAGCTCCAGCTGCTTGTTCCAAATCATCGGCTTCTAATGCCGAAAAGGCATCAACACTGTGAAAGAGTTTGGTTTGTTCTTGCTTCCCAGTATTTAGCCCAGCAAGTGCACTCAAGTAGTGTCCCCTCACACTCTCTAGGTATTGCTTGCTAACTGCACTTGTTATGGCAGGATTGCCACTAATTGCCTCTTCAAATTGTTTACCCCTTTGAGCAGTTTCCTTCACCTTCATTGCTAATTGGGATTTTGCAAGGATAGCTTTAAGGCTAGACCTCAGGAATCCTGCTCAATTTAGTTCTATTTCTCACAAAGGCTTGAGTTTGTTGCACCAAGCATCTTACTTATTAAGCTTTTTCTGCAGCAGTTAAACTCTCCTTCCTCATGACCCAAAGCCCTCTGCAGCAACACCGCATAATTGAAATAGTTACAGGAAGGCATTTCCCTCTATGAAGTAAATTTTCATACATACAAATCCAATCAACATCATGTCCTCGATGTAAATAGTAACTAAAACACGGGCTCCCCAATTCAGTAGCATGTTCTTCCAACCTGCTAATAATACATGAAACATATAACTTAAGAATTTCCACAGGGAGCATTTTTCACCGCCAAATAGATACAAAGAAAAGGATGTGTTGACAAGCTGTAGACAGCCCTTTTTTGGATTTTCCCCATTTCTTTCCTCTTCTTCTAATTCCCCTTAAAACTTGCTTTTAGAATGTTCCAGCACAGACCATAATAAAAAGACAATGTTGGTCAATTTGTTACTATGTCCCTTGTTTTTTATCATCTACTCTGCTGTCAATCAAGTATTTTGACATCAAATATAAATCAGGCAGAAAAGGAAAATAGAAAAAATGAGGAAAACCAAGAACACCCCTACCAAGCATTAAGCCACCAGTAAGCAATAGTAAACATAGCATGACATTCAAATACAGAAATGTTCATAACACAGGTACCAGAATAGTCTCCCACTGAAAGTGTTACCAACACTGGAGGTTGACGGGTCATTCTAAGAAACCCAGAGGATTATCAGAGGAATCATGCAAAGCAGAAGCATTGTATACATGAAATGCAAAATCTGAACAATTTGCCTCCCTATCCTTTGCTCACCAAAATAAACTGTATGAATATTTAATTAACTTAATTTCTCTTTCTAGACAATTATAAACCAAACAAAATGAAAAAGAATATGCCATTCCTAATCCTCCATTATAGTCCTTCAACACTTATCCTAAGCAGGATGGATTTCACCCAAGTAGACAAAGTTTTGATATCAAGTTATGAATAAGTTGCTTCATAAAAATTGTAGATGATTTTTACAATTAGTCAATGTAATGGGCAGCAAAAATTTATCTCAGCTACTTGATCAGAATTCTGGGTGGATATCTGAAGCATAAGAAAAGGAGTTTCAAAATTTGCATTCTAAATACCATCGTCCCAAATTCTCACCAAGAAAAAGACCCACTTCTTAAACCTAATTCTATTTCGATCAGCGAGCAAATCACCAAAGTTTCCAGCGCCAATTCACAAATGGCGAATTGAACGGCAATGTACGCATGAAAATCTCGTAGCAACACATATCACCTACTAATTACAGAAAGAAAGAAAGAAAAGCAAAAGCGGATATGCTTGAAGAGAGAGAATTTGCAAGTTGACAAACCTTAATGAACAGTGCCAAACGAGTAAGGGTGGGATCAGAGAAAACCCTAGAAATGATCAAACGCAGCAAAAGGGGGTAAAAATCATCAAAGACCGAGAGTTAAAACTAGAGTATCACTTCAATTCTTGAAAGAGGTGAAGAGGATCAAACCTCAGGAAAAAGCAAGGGCAGAATGATGAGATTATTCGCCAAAATGAGCGTAACCCTAATTACGACAATATTAGAAGAAATCATCCGCGAGAAAAAGAGGGAAGAAGAAGGATTGATTGAAATTTGAAAGACGGGGTTGCGAATTGGAAAAATTGAGGGGAATCGAGGATGATGTAGCGGAGATTGTGGTGAAGAGAAGGGGGAGAAGAGGAAGGAGTGTGGCAGTGAAGTAAAATCAGAGAGAGAGAGAGAGAGAGAGAGAGAGAGAGAGAGAGGGTAGGAGGAGGAGGAGAGTCAGTCTGGAGAGAGAGAGAGAGAGTGAGAGAGAAAGAGACGCCAGGTCATCCACAGACACACAAGCCGTCCAAATTCCCGGACCCAATTTGAGTCGAGTTCCAGTATACTGTTCACTCGCTTTTACTGCATTTTTTTTTATTGTTTCATTCTGGAGTTGCTCCCCTTTTTTTTTTTTTTTTAAGGCTCCCACAAATATTGTGAATGTGTGTATCGTTTCCTGCGTTCTTCGAAATTTACGTACGAACGTGTTTTTGAGGGGCCGATAGGTGAACAATTCTGAAGTCTGACTTCAATCATAAGACTACGTTTAATACGAGAGTAAATTAGAAAGATAAGATTAAATAAGAGTTAGCACCAGTAAATGAGAACATATTATTAATTTTATTTGAAGTGTAATCAAAGTAAAAATTTATCCCAAAAAAAAAAAAGTAGAGATTTATCCTTATTTAGAAGAATAAGAAAGTTGGGAGTGATTTGGTTGGAGGTCGGCTATTTGCAATAGTACAAGTTGTCGGGTGCGGTTCGTCAAGGCTCGGGATTTCTAGGTGTGGAAATGGAAGAACTTAGAGCATGCCTCTTTGGGATGAAATTAGATTTGGAGCATGGTTTCACCAACCTGATGATTGAGAGTAATTGCCTCTCGTTGATCTCCAAGATCATCAAACGAGAGGGGTTAGATGTCAATATTGGTATTTAGCTGCCAAAGACATGTATCTGTTTACGAATGAATAATACAAGCCCCTTCTTTGGATCAAAAAAAGAATAAGAAAGTTTTATAAGGGTAGTTGACATATATGCCGTCACTAAGTACATTAAAATATATTGTACTTCGTACAAATATGTAGCGAATTTTGTTTAATTTTTTAATTTTTAACCTGTTTATTACTAATAAATGTTTATATTTTATTTAAATCATTTATATAAACTCATGAAATAAATAGAAGTTTTTTCACCTCCAATAATTAACTTTTATTTTTGGTTATAAATTGTTATAAATACTGGTTTGTAAAAACATTATTTTTCTAAAATCATTTATAATCAAATTATTATAATATTAAATAATGCTCCCTTCTTTTCATAGAAGATGTGATTTTTAACAAACGTTTTTCATTTAGTAGTATTATTTTATTATTTTTTATTTTATTATTAGTATTTATTTTTTCGGACCTAAACTTAGGCACATCGGATTTGTGAAATTAGGATGCAAATCCTCTGGATCTGGCAATTCCACAGGTCCAAGCTATTTCAAGCTAATTTTGTGTCTTATAATAATAATAATAATAATAATAATAATAATAATCTAATACTATAATTGTAATGTTTTTTTAAATTGTTATTTGCACCACATTGAATCCCGCCTAAATAACCCATCTCAAATTACTTCCCTTCTTTTTCTATTCTTTTAAAATTCAAACTAAATTATTTTTAGGGGCCAGAGCAAGTTGGGTTGGGGTTTATCAAAAATATCTGAAATACAATTTATGGAAATATATATATATATATATATATATATATATATATATATATATATATATATATATATATATATATATATATATATATATATATATATATATATATTACGAAGCATTTATTTAGTACACTTTTACTAAATATTATTATAAATATTTATTTATAAAAACCTAATCATTGAAAATATTATATAGATAACAATAATTATACAATTATCAAATTTAAAATTATCATTCAAATAAAAGTAAATCTAACTTAAAAATTAGTCTTTGATAAAAAAAATTTTTTAATTTCTTCCTTAACAAATATATAACATAGATAATTTTTTCCTCTAATTAACTCTTAAATTCCATTTTCCTTCCAAATTAATTTTATTACTTTAAATTAGTTCTCCCTTTAAATATATTAGTATAGTCATATTCATCTCTTACTCTCTACATATTAATTAGGCCATTGTTGGGATGGAATTTCTTTGTGCTTAAAAATTATTTATTTTAGCTCAAATTTCATATTTTTTTAGTTAGAAGCTGTTATATCTTTTAATACTACTTCAATTATGATCTTTTTTTTTCATATTTTATATCATTATTATGCCATAACAACAACCCCACAAAGACAATATTTAAGTGAGTATAAAATTACTCATAAACATAATTATGATGTTGTATATTGTCTCATCAATATATTTGAATATTTTAATTTTTACAAGTGAATCTTTTGAATTAAATACTTTTATTTTAATTTTTTTGGTTATTTTTGTGAGTATTTTCAACTTTCGATATACTTTTATATTCTAAAACTTTTGATATACTTTATTGTTAACGGGACATTATTATCTAATCTTTAGTTCATAGTTCACATTCATCTATGTGTGATTTTTTTGTTTGACCGAGGGTATAATTTGTTTCAGGGCATTATTATCTAATCTTTTATCACTGCATGATTATATTATTATATTATTTATTATTAAGTTTAATAACCAATAAAAATATAAGTCTTCAAACTTTATTGTAGATTTTAAATAATGGGATTTTATGATGGTTGAATTATATGTACTCCTTAAAGTTTTTTTTATAATGTTGGAAGACTACATTCATTTGAATTAGACTACCAAAGTATAATATTTATATGTATGAAAACTTTAATAGAAATGTACTCCTTATGTGTTCCTATAAATTGTATGCTTAGAAATTTTATAATTTTAAATGGATTATTTTCAAGGTAAATATCTATTCGTTTTATTGGGAGGGTAGAAGTGGAGTTTTGTGCATTAGTATTGTAATGATATATGCTAGCCTATTATTGATAATTTATACTCATATGTATAAGCATTTTAATGATGGTTATTAAACTCCCAATCGGGATGTAACAATTCTACGATTCTTTGATTCATTAAAATCTTATAATCCTAATTCAATTTAAAAATGTATGGTAGAATTATAAAATGATTATACGATTCTATGATTTTAAAACCCTCGATTCATTATAATTTAATTTCACGATTTTAAATAAAATTTATAAAGTAGCTACGGATAATTATATTTTGTATCAAAATTTTCGACAGAGTATAGTTGTATTAGATTTTTTATAAATCTTTATGAATGTTACAAATATTTTTATTTTTATAAAAAATAATTTTATTATTACAAACAAATATTAAAATTTTACGATCATCGATCCAATTCTATGATTCTTATTCTAACTCCCTCCCCCTCCAAACAGATTTTAACTAGGATATCAATTCTAACAACCTTAATTTTAATAGGTTATAATATATATAATGTGTGACGATTAGATTTTTGGTTTATGTATACAAGCATTTTAATACGTTATAATATATAGTTAGCCGATTACATTTTTGGCTCATATTATGTGATTTTTTTCCTAAATATTATTTTTATGGACATTATTTTTTATAAAATAAATATTATGAATTCTATTATGAGTTATAGAATAAATAGCAATAATTTTAAGACGATATTTTATTACTTTATTCATAATTAGGATTTACATAATTTTTATTTCTAAAATTATTTTTAAAAAGTATTATTAAAAAATATTTTTATGCCATTTAGAATTTATTTTTTGATATAACAACTATCACTGAAATTTCCTATTAAATAATAAAAATTTCTCTTTAATATTTCTACATATTAATATATCTTGTACTTTAGCGCGGCAAAAACTAGTAATAATAATAATAATGGAGCATAAAATAATGGATTTTTAGATGGGAATAACATGAACTTTGGGGTATTGCCCAAAAATAATACGAATTTTTCTTGGCAATGAATAGTACGAACTTTAACACTATTTAACGATTTCATAATACAACGAGTTTAAGGGTCGGAACTCATCGAAAAGTTGACGTGTCAGGAAGAGTTAAAATTTTGACCTTGTATTTTTTAGGTATAATTAATGGCCACATAAGATAACTTATATCTATTGGGGAATTAACTGGAAAAAGAAAAAAAAACTTGTTTATATGGCCATTAAACCTAAAAATACAAGGTTAAAATTTTAACTTTGCTCGACACATCAACTTTCCTAGGAGTTTCCGCCCCAAACTCGATTGTGTTCTGAAATCGTTAAATAGTGTTGAAGTTTGTACGAATACCCTAAAATTCATATTATTCCTATTCAAAAATCCTAAAATAATGATCAAAGTTTGATTTTAAATGTGAATCAGTTGTAGAATGATCAAAATTTATACATAATGGAATTGTTTCACCTACTTCGTCCATAAATTTTTATTCATGACACATTTATTACTATCCCTGTAAAACTGAATATTGGGTAGTCTTGTAATATTTAGCTTTCTTACAAAGATCATTGTGTCTTTTTATTAAAACAAATAAAATTATGGAGCATACAAAGGGCAACAATAATCATAATTTGTTGCTCCCATTTCATTTGAGATATTGTATCTGTCAATATTTCCGTCTTGTCTTTGACCATTTCAAATGTTCTCTCATAAGTGTCGACAATTAATTACTTTTTAACTCTTTTAGTCAAACAATATTCTCTAATTTCTAGGATATGATAACGAGTTCATTTTTCTTTGTAAGCGACTAATTATCCAAGAGTTTTTGGATATGAAGTCAACCATATAGTATTTTCCTAAATATCTATGAAAGTATCCTTGCTAAATGAGATTCATCATAAGAAACATAAAAAGCACATCTTAATGAACCTACAAAAGGATGAGAAAAATTAAACTTAAGTTTGAAATAAACTATCTCGTAATATCATTATGTCATATGCACTCCCCTACAAATCCAACATTTAAGAGTAATTATCATGTCAAATGACATTATAAAAGCAGATTTCAAATCTAATATTAAAAAAGACAAGAAAAATGGACAAATATAGTTTGTATTAATTTTTAGGTAATATGGATACAATTTTTATGTATTTTGTTACAAAATGAACAGATAAATAAGTCCTCTTATTCGATCTCCAATTTATACTTGAGTGAGGGCCGATTGGATTGAATCTCGATCAAGTTGATTGATTTGACTTCCTTTGATAAATTAAATTTGTTTTCTTCTTAAGAGAGAGTCTAAGAGATTTATTCTCAATCAAGAAGAATCTTTGATCTCTAAAGTGTAGAAGACATGTGTTTGAAGTGCTTGTTGTCTTCTTTTACGAGAGAATTTATGAGTTCGTGAGTATTCAAAGTACTCTTGGGGTGAATGGGGTCCCCTCCCCAGCGAGCAGGGGAGAGTATTGCCCTACTTATAGAGAAATGATCCTCTACTCATATTAAAATTTGTGACTTATTTCCTTTTTAGGCCGTTTGACTTAGAAGTCAATTTCGACTATTAACTTGATAGTATATTGGGTTGTGATTTGGTAGTTGATTTGAGCTCGATATTTTAAATAAATAAAATTAATTAAATGAACTAGATCCACATAATCAATTTTATATTTATTTTCCAATGTACCATATACTATAAATTTTGGAAGTTCTACCAAGCCCCTTTGAAGAAGATTATCAAGCATATTTGGCGCATCGAGTGAGAAAAATGGATATTATTTTCCTTTAATCCGCTTGAAGATGAAGTTGTTTTTGGAAAGTTCCTTAGCAAAGTTGCTTGAATCACTTTCAGCATTCCCTCTGCCATGATTCGCAATCACGTTGCCAACTTTTAAAATGTTTTAGGCTTGTTGACTTGCAAAGCTTAGAGTATGTTCAAATCCATCCCTTGGAGACACATCTCAACAATGAGAAAATTATGAGATATGATATATACATTATAGACAGAGTGCACGTGAGCGATTGACATAATAAATGACTAGCTCACTACTCTATTGCTTAGTTTTGGTCAACTCAGCGAGTGCTAATAACGCAGCATGTCGTTGTAGAAGCAATTCAAGAATTCACTTTCCGTTTACCCTCAACTGTTGATGGATCTGGAAATAAGGTTCATGTACCAGTTAAATGCAATACATTTGAGAGACTGTACAAATTACTTTACCAAGAGGTCGCCATTTATGCCAAGCATTGCTCCAAGTCTCGTCAAAACGCGCCTATGTGCTATTTTAGGTTCCCCTTGCCATCAATTGGTGAAATTTAGGAGGTTGGTGCCCGAGAGGCATATCAAGGGTATCAATCCTTTTCGTGTAAGGTTTGTTGTAACGATGAATTATATGCAAACCTCATCCCACTTGACCCTTCACTACATCGACTATCAAATTTAAGATTTTCTCATGGACATTGATCTCTGTGCTGAGTTTTTCTTTGCTTTGTGATCGTCATCGAATCCTTCACCATGACTCGAACTCCTCATTAGAATTTTCGCCATCAGAGCCTTCAATGGAAGCTTCTAAGGGTTGCTTCCCCAACTTTCTTGATAGCTTTGCAATTTGTTTTGATGCTTAATTTTTTCATCATTTTCTTCACTTTCCTTAGCAAGATTTTGTAGCATGGCCTTCATATTAGTAATCTCTTCTTCCAAATTGAAAGTTTCTATCACTATCATAGGCATGACAATATTGTTTGAAGACCTGATTTCTAGTCCGGAGAGGAGTGTATCCTTTGGTGACGTGGATCGAGCAACTTTCTTTAAAGATATTGGGATGATGATCTTTGGGGCCATGTCCTCTTCTTCTTCAACAAGATGTATATTGTCTTTTGAAGAAAGAGATTAGAGGTAGAGAGGTTCCACTGGGCATGCTAAAATTTGTAAACATAGATTTCGAATCTAATATTGAAAAAGACAAGAAAAATGGACAAATATGATTTGTATTAATTTTTAGATAATATGGGTACAATCTCTATGTATTTGTTACAAAATAATAAAATAAATAAATCCTCGAATTTGATCACTAAATTGTACTTGAGTGAGGGTCAATTGGCTTGAATCTCGATCATGTTGATTGATTTGACTTCTTTTGATGAATTAGATTTTATTTCTTCATGAGAGATGACCTAATAAGAGGCTTACTCTAAATCAAGAAGAATCCTTGATCTCTAAAGTGTCGACAACACGTGCTTGAAGTGCTTGTTATCTTCTTCTAGAGAGAATTTATGAATTCGGGAGTCTTCAAAGTACTCTTAAGGTGAATGAGAGCTTCTTTTTCTCGACTAAGAGAGAGTATTGCCCTATTTATAGAGAAATAACCATCTACCTCATATTAGGGTTTGTGACTTATTTCCTTCTTGGGCTTTTGACTTAATAATCGATTTTGACTATTGACTTGATAGTATAGGGCTGTGACTTGTTAGTCAATTTGGGCCCAACATTTTAAATAAATTAAATTAATTAATAAACTAGATCCACATAATAAATTTTGTATTCAGTTTTCGATGTAGCATATATTATAAATTTTTCATGCTTACAAATTGCTCCCTCGAAAGTTGACCATATCGACGACTTTGGAGTACTAGTTGCAATTAAGTCTTGAATCTTGAAAGTTTTATAGGGGCATGCCTATTGTTTAACTTATTAATATCACCCAATCAATTGCAATAAATTCGGTAAAGTGAGCAACAAAGATATGGACTCACGGTATCATGTTTATCTTGCCTTAGGAGAGTAAAAGATTTGATTTACATCAAACAAGTTAGGAAATTGAGGAGGATATTATTCCCTATTACCAAAATTCTTTAATTAACATCTTATATGTCTCACCCCTTTTAGGAACATGAACAAGTTAAACCTCCTTTGCACTATCCATATTTTGAAGAATTGATTTTTGGTTACTCCTTGAATATCTCACCCCCTTTAGAGTACACGAACGAGTTAAATCTCCTCTACGCTATCCAAATTTGAAGAATTGATCTTTGGTTAACCTCTTACATGTCTCACCCTTTTAGGGTACATATATAAATGGGTTAAAACTCCTTTATATTATTCAAAATTTGAAGAATTGATCTTTGGTCAAATCCTTACATGTCTCACCCTTTTCAGGGTACATTAATGAGTGTTTTTTTTCGAGTAGGAAAGAGTATTGCCCTAATTTATGAAGAAATGATCCTCTACCTTATATTAGGGTTTGTGGCTTATTTTCTTCTTTGACCTTTCACTTACTCGTCGATTTTGACTATTGACTTGATAGTATATTGGTCTTGGATTTGGTAGTCAATTTGGACCCAATATTTTAAATAAATTAAATTAATTAAATGAACTTGATCCACACAATTAATTTTATATTTATTTTTTGATGTAGCATATATTATAAATTTTTCATGCCTATAGACACTAAATTCAAAATATTTCTGATTAAATCTCTACCTTCATCTAAATCTACCCAGGAGGGGAAAGACAACCAAGTTTAATTGAATTTGGTAATTGATTTATACATTTAAGCCAACCAAGTTTGCCTTTTGATACAAGAGAATCTTGTTATAAATTGTCATTCATATTTAGTGTATGTTTTATTTAGTTATAAAGAGTTGTAAAACATTGTAAGAAAAAGTGTAAGGAATTATAAGGAGTTATAAGGAATTGTAATACGATTACAAAGTTAGTTATAAAAAGTTGTAAGGACTCGCAAGTAACTATAACAAGTTATAAAGAGTTGTAATTAGCTGGAAAAAGCTGTAAGGCTGTAAATTAAAGCTAAATGAAACATGGTCCGTCTACAGTTAACCCTAACTCTTCATATTAGAGGCCATCGACTGCAACATATAGTAACCATACCATGCAATTCTAGTTTTTCCAATTACAATAAAAATTCTTTTTCAAGTTCACTTTTTCTTAAGTCAAAATTTTTTGAATTTTACGTCCTTCCAGTCAAATATTAATGACATATTCGTTTCCCATCTTTTGAATATATTTTGAACATATCAATATGTTACAATAAGTTACTCCAAAATACTCCAACCTACTCCAAAATGCTTTCTGCGCATCAATATATTCCAATATACTCCAATATATTCTAACTTGCTCCAACATAATCTAACATGTCTAATATGCTCCAACCTTCTCCAATATACTTAAACATGCTTCAATATATATGCCGAAAAATGCTACTACCCAAACAACTACAAATGATCGTCAGGTTATTCTAACAAGAAAAAAATAATGTTAATGACTCAATGTTAAAATGAGAAAATTATCAAAATTATTTTTTTGGTTGAGTATAATGAGATTTCAACCTACCTTTATCTCAGGGGCAGATTTATGTTTGGCTTATGGGTGCCCTGGGATACCCATAAGTAGAGGTGGGCGGTTCCGGGTACCCTATCCTAAAATTAGTAGCCTAAACCTGATCTTATTTGACCGATTTCTGAATTTTAGGAACATGAACCAGAAACTCGAGCTTCGGTTCTCAAATTTTAGGAACCCGAACCTAAGGGTTTGGTTTACTGTTCTAGGATACTCTGTCCATACCATTATTTTTATGAAAAAATAAATTTTAAGGCCTTAAAAATTATATATTCTTGGATTAATTACATTTCAAGCATTAATAAATGGCAAATTAATTTCCACACGAAGAGTTAGAAGAGAACCTAAAAATCCTAGGCAAAAGGAAACAAGAAGCAAAGCATCAATTTCCGCTTCTCTTTACATTTAAAGAGTAAATATCACAAACCACAAACTAATTGAATGTGAAATTACATGGGCCTCGTATTCACAAATTGAAAACTGAAAATCGTAGAAAAATTATTTGTTTTAATGGTTCCAGGTTCCGATTCCAGGGTTTGATTTTGGAACCGGAACCGGAACCGAAACTCGTTTGACGGGATCCTAAATTTTAGGAACCTTACGTGGAACCGTTTGACCGAGTTCCGGTTACGGAACCTTGCCCATTTGACTAGTTTCGATTCGGTTCCGAGGTACTAATTAGCCGTGCTCACCCCTACCCATAAGCCAAAAAAAAAAGACTAAAATAAGCAATAAGGTTAAAATTATACATGGGACACCCATAAAAAATAATGTGTAGCCCAATTAAACAAGCCCGAGTATCAATTTTTGCTCCTCAAAATCCGGCCCCGATTTTTGACCCTCGGTTTCACTCTCTCCCTTCTCAATTTTTCTTCACGAAGCTCTGCTATGCCACGGTCGACTCTTGCCCACTGCATCATTCTCTCTGCTCTCGCTCTCGCTGGCGTCGTCCCACCCACCATCTCTACTTCCGGCCGACGCTGCCCCCTACTCACACCGTTCATTGGCACGACCCGCCGTCGCGGTGTCGATGCCTGTAGCTGTTTGCTCGCTCTACTCTACTCTCTCTCTCTTACTCTACTCTACTCTACTCCCTCTCTTAAACACGCTCGCCCGGTGCCCACCACCTAGACTCCAGCCGTCGGTGCCCCCACGCCTACCCCTGCCGGTTCCTCGACGCCGTTGCCGCCGACCACCCACTCTAGCCAGCCTACCACTCTTCTTTTCCTTCATTCCATTTCTTAAAGATTAGGGTTTTGAATTATTTTTAGATGTATTACTATTATTATTTAAAAAATTGAATGTTGATTGGTGTTGTGTGAATAATTGTTGATATTATTTGTGATTGGTGGTTTATAAATTTATTCACTGTTGTACCATGTATAATTTGATTAAGTTGAAATGTGTGTAACTTGCAAGTAGATTTTTTAAACATTGGTTGGGTGGAAGAATATTATTTGTGACGAGTGATTGGTGGTTTAGACAATTTGTTGATTAGGGTTTTGAAATGCTACTAGAGGATGAATGCATTGTTTATTATTCCTTTTAGATTTGTTAATTGTTTAGAAATTTATTTGTTGCCCAAATGAATAATATATATGTTTTGGTGTCATTATAAAGGGACGCACATAGATAAAAGTTCTAACTCTGCCACTATTTATCTACAACTTTATCTACAATGTGAAATTGACGACATTACCATTGATCTTCATTGATATATTTTGAACATAGCGAGGTCAAAACAGTAGATTCCTTATTATGAACCCCATGTCCTAATGTGCGTAATTATTTAATTAATCTACTTTAGAATTATTTTTTGAAAAGTACTTAGAATATTTTTCTCTTAAGGTGATGTATATATTTTAAGTGATTAGTTGATTTTTTCCTTATTTTCCGTATGCCTTTTCACCTTTTATTATTATTATTATTTTTATTATTATTAATTGAGAGGAAGTGAAGCCACAATTAACAGCTTCTTCCATTTATTAAATAATAATAATAATTATTATTATTATTTTTATTATTATTATTATGTTTATGTTTATTATGTTTATGTTTATACAACATCAGCATTATCCCCAAATTGAATTTTTATAATTTTTTTAATAATAATTATCGTTTTTTAAATTACAAACAGGAAAAGGCAAAAAAAGAATTAAAAAGTTATATAAATAGGCATGGTTCATAAAAATATTTTATTTTACAACATAAAATATTTTATTTTACAACATAAAATATTTCTTACAACTCCTTACAATATTTTATAGTTGCTTAGAATCTGTTTACAATAATTTTACAAATTATCTTATAACTCAAAGCTTATAATTGTTATTGGATTTTTAACATTTGTTCTCCTCAAAATATTATGGAAAATAATTTTGAACCCCAAATCAATATTATTAATAACTTAAAAATCCTTTTCGGTAATTATGTTGATGTAGTCATGGTTGGTGCATATTAAATGACAAAAATGCCTTGCAAACCCTATCTGTCTTCCTTAGCCTCCCACTCTCTCCACCATCTCTAAGTCTCTCTCTTTCTCTCTCTCTGGGAAGTCTCTCAGCTACTTGAACATATTCGAAGAATTATCTTTTGGAACCCCGAGTTTCATAACTTGATTAATTTGATGTCTCACTCAAATAAACCTTCCTAGCAAATTTCAAATTGCAAATCAGGCAATTACCGTCAATGCAATTTGAAAACTGGAGGAAGATGACAAAAATGAAAAGAGAGGATGTGGACAAGCTTCAGTTCATTAAAACCGAGGGAAGAGCTTCAAGTATTAATGGAAAGAAGAAGATAACGAAGAGAGAGAGAGAGAGAAATGACCTATGGGAGCTGACTTCATTACCTTTTTTTTTTTTAACTTAAACCTAATAAAGTCGAAAATAAAAAAAGTCAAGGTGAAGGTAGGTGCAATAATAAGTGAAAATTTTAGTCTTTTCAATACTCCAATCAACTGTTCCATCAGATTTACCTATACTTATAATATCATAATAATTTCAGAACAGTTCAAAATTATTTTCCATATTTCATAGGCTAACAAAAGATTAACACATATCTCCAAGATAAGGATGTTAAAAATCCAATTGTTGCTTACAACCAAAAAGAATTGTAGGAAAACGTGACTACAAATTATAGGAAAAAGATTATATATATATATATATATATATATATATATATATATATATATGTGTGTGTGTGTGTGTGTGAATTGTATCAAATGAGAAGAGGGGATAGAGCGAGAGTGAGAGAATTAAATCTCAACCATTTACTTTAAATGTACGGGTCAAGGTTAAATCTCGTTAGTGGAAGTCTTTGGCCCCCAAAATTGTTGCAAACCTTCCTTTCTTGACTTATCTTTCCTCGACCACCATTGCCCAACCCCAAAATTAGGTATTACAAACAACACCCATCTTATTTTCTTACCATTTCGTGAGTGCACCATATGAATTTTCGATTTGGGGTTCAATATACCCTAAATTAGATGTATTTGGGATAGAGTTTTCAAAATTTCCGTGGCAAAGTCCGAAAGCCGGTGGGTCATGGTTGGCTATGGTTTCGGATGGGAGAGAGGAATGAAAAGTTAGTTAGAATTTTCTTATTAAAATTAAATCTAAACTTTTAATTTAAATCTAATGACTAACATTCACTCCTCTCATCTCTCACCACATCCCTTTGCTCTCCTTGGATACATCCTTTATATATATATATATGTAAAAAAGCCAAAGCCATATCTCTAAAACAATTAGAAAAAGTTTTTCATTTAGAGATTAACAAGCCTATGTACCCATTACATTTGACTTGGGTTTTTTATTTTATTTTTTATAGAATACATTTGACTTGGTGAGTACGCAATTTATAATTATCAATCTAAAACTTTTTTTTTACCACTCTTTAGTAATTCGTATGCATGAACTATTAAACATTTAACTAAACATCGTCATCGTTTTTGTCGATTTCACCTGATTATATATTTCCACCAATTTTGTTGTATACAATACAACACATAATTATATTGTATACCTGGTTCATATATAAAAATTGAACGAATGAAGCATTATATCTAATAAGTTAGAGCAAAGGTGAAGATGGTCAACTAACTATCACATGTTAATGAATTAAGTATTAATAATCTTTATACATCTAAATTTTCAATAAAGTTGATACATATATCATATTATACTTTTAGGTTTTAGAATAAACGTGTATTCGAGTCAAGCCGAACCCGAATCTGCTGAACTCGTAGCTTGGCTCGCGAGTATCATTTGTAATTTGAGCTCGGCACGCCGAAAGCTCAGCTCATCAAAAGCTTGAATTTGAGCTCGACTTGTCCTTGTCTCATCGGTTCACTATGCTTTTTAAAATTCTTCTTTTTAGGTTCAAAGTCATACTTTATAAACTTACTATAAAAACATGAACTTGAACTTAATTGAGGCTCGTTTTCCTGGCTCGTTCGGCTCGTCAACTCATTCGTTCGTTCGTCTCGTTTGTAATTAACTCGTGTAGGCTCGGTTTATGAGCTCCAAAATTGCAAGCTCGAGGTCGGCTCGGATAACTATCCGAGCTCGACTTGGTTCTCCTCGAGCTCCCTACAAGTTCGACTTAACAAGCCTTTATACGAACCTGCTCACAAAGACTCATGAACTGGCTCGACTCAATTACACCCTATTTTAGAATATACAACATTCGTATAATCAAGGATTAAGGTGTTTTTCACATATCAACTTTAAATCAATATTACATCTTTATCATAATTCGGAAAACCAGAGGAGGATGGGACTTAAGAATACAAGTGGATGAAAATGACATGACACAAGATAGTCAACAAAAGGGATATATCTAAACCTTCATCATACGCTTGATGGAATGCGCCACCAATTTTTTTTTTGTTTTGGTCATAATAGTAAATTTTGGCACATCCAGAAAAATAGGAAGGATATAAATGAGTTTATCACATTAAAGACACGTTCGGTTTAGTTATTGAAGTTAGTGGTTATGGTTAAAGATTATCAACTTTTATAATTGACGGTTAATGGTTACCAGTGATTATGAGTAATTAGCAATTATCAATTGTTATGATTGGTGGTTAGCGGTTACGATTGAGTTTGAAAGTATTTTTTTAGAAGAGTTTAAAAGTTTATTAGTGTAATAATAATAATAATAATAATAATAATAATAATAATAAAATATAAGATTATAATTAGTGGTCATAATTAAGCTGTATGATTAACGGTCGGCGGTTATCGGTTGTTATCAACGGTTACCAGTTAACATTGCAAAAATAATCAATGAACATCTTATCTAGGCAATAAATTTGCTAACATTATAAGGTTGACTACATAGGGAATAAGGTTATAAAAGTAATAAACCTACAAGATATTAAGAAGATTATAGCCAAGGGAGAAAGTTGTGACTGTTTAGGAGGTGAGGGAGGAGAAATCTATTCGAATGAATAATGGGCACTCTTTGCATGCAAACATATTGTAATGTTATATTGTTTTTTTCCCCTTCAGGGAAGCTGCATATATCTTCATGGGTTCTTTGCCTAAAAGGTTCCGATGGATTTTCACATATCTCCCATCTCACTCTCTCTCTCTCTCTCTCTCTATAATATCCATTACTCCCAACCTCTTCCCCTGATGCTCTGTTTGTTACCACCGTCGCAGACTCTCGTGCCACCATCGCTGAACTCCGACCCACAGTGTTGCGTTATTCCGTTCTTCGAATTCTGGTATTGCTCTATTCATTGAAGGATACGAATTTTTCGGAGCAGCACTCGCAAATCTTTCAATTGCTTTGTTCATTGAATTGAAGGAGATGAATTTTGGGGCTTTGGACGAGATAAGTTTTAGAAATCATTGTGATCAATACTTTTGTGTGGATCAAAGAAAGCAATATCAAACACTCATATGTTTTCAACAATTACATCGTACTTATGTTGATGACAGTTTGATTATTCACCTACTATAGATTTATTGTTCACTAAAGATGTAATATTTGTTCTTCAATAGTCTCATATGTGTTCATATATTCATACTTGGACAGACTAATTCAACATCTCAATATACAAATTATTTAATAAATAAATAATTTAATCTAGTTAATATTGTCGAAACAACCAATGAATAAATTGGCCAATCTTAATGAACAAACCCTAATTTACATAATGGTCAAATATACTTAGTGAACACTATCCGATAAACAAATTGACCTATCTCAATGAACAATCCCAAGATACATGTTAAACAAATATATTACTCTCAGTGTACAATATTATTAAGACGCAACCAATGAACAAATTGACGATTGGTATTGAATAATTAATTATTATACCAAACAAATAAATGAGTGAGTCTTATTAAAAAAATTAAATTATTATACTCAATCAACAATTGATTTATTTTTTTAGAATTTTTTGGAGTTTGTCAGAATAATTTTTTCATAATTTGTGATAAGATAAAGTAAATTATTTTACTCATTGAACAATACGAAGTATAATTTTTAAAATTTGTGATAAGGTGAGAGTAATTTTTTTAAAAAAATAAAAGCTAGAATTCTGATAATATAAAGTAATTTATTTTTTTTATAAATAATAGTGATGACTATTTGTTTATAAGGGTGTCGTGTGAACAGAGATACCATTGCAAGTCTACCTCTACAAATTGGTTGCAAGAAGGGTTTTCCTTTTTTTCAAAAAAATAAAAATTGTTGACACATGCGCGATATATGCATGACATGGTCGAAGAGTTTGTACTCCCAGGAGGAACCAAGAATTTTCATGAGATGATAAAGAAAAAGGAAAAACAGGAGAGAGTTTATGATAGCTGCTCTCTCACATTGGTGACAAATAAGTTGGGAATGCTCGTGCAAGGCACAGAGGATTTCTATTAATTAAAAATTATTATATTATTGCAAATTTTTTAAATTAAATTGCATATAAATTATATATATATTTTTAATAAAAAATAATTAGATTTTTTGGTTCAAAATAAAAGTGAGAAAGATACATAAGTCTTAAATTTTAAAAACTATAATATTTATTAAATAATAATATACTTATTTAAGTGTAAAGACAACAAAAAGCGGCTAGGAGAAATAGATATCAAGAAGATAAGTAAATAATTAATTGGTAAAATTTAAAGTCAAAGTAATAGTAAAAAATTATAATTATTTAAGTTCAAATTTAAAGTTTAAGAGAAAATACAAATATCCTTACATACTTCTTTATAATGAAGCAGATTTAAAATAAAAAAAATTTAATATGCCGCCTTGGGGAATAGCTTGATAGTAGAGTGCTTGGTTTCAACAAGAGCGAATAAGTTTTGATTCTTCTTATATTACGTGTATTTATGTGTACATGTGTGAATTTAGTACAATATGACATGATGAGCAAAAATACATATAATTTATCTATATTTATTTCTTTTTTGATAAATAAATATAAATATATATATATATTATTTACTTTATTCTCAAACGTAAATTTTTTTCTATTTGTTATAACCATTGGAAATAAGAAATGCTGAGTTCTGAATTTTTTTTTCAAAGGTTTATAAAACCATATGCGTTTAAATTATGAATTGAACTACCAACGTAGTTCAGTTTAGATAGTTCGATACTTTTTTTTATATATTTTATACGTGATGACAATAGTTTAAATTTAGTTTGATAAAATATATAATAAACTAAAAATCAATTAATCTAGCTTTTGTTTTTATGAGATAAACAGTACTTTGGATTGAATAGATAACACTTAGATCATTCAACAAAGAAAAACATTTTGATTAATAAATTAATTTAATTCTAAGCTGTTAGATAGTATCTAGTAGGTGAAATCAGCTTATTATTCATAATTGACTCTCATTTTTTAGTTTAATCTCGTTCTAAAATAATACTTTTTCAAAAATTGGTGGAGCCTTGCACCTTACCAAAAAGACAAATTAAAAAAAAAAAAAAGGAAGAGAAGGGTAATGATGGAAACCACTAACAACACATAATTCCTTTTATACTGTCTTTATTTCAAAATATTTATTTCATTTTGTAGACATCTAAAAATTCGTAAAATTTCTATTTATATATTTCCGCTGGTTCTTAACTTTTTTTTTGTGTGTGAATAAGACGTAAATTTGGATCTATATTTTTAATGATAACTACTAAAAATTTTATTTATTGAATCAATTCAACTAACACTTATAATTTAACAAGATTTTAAAACTGTTTTTTTAAAATTTTTTTCCTTGTCTACCAAAAAATTCTAAGTGGGCTTAATCATGGGCTGAGTTCCATTGAAAGAAAAAGCCTCATCAACCAGCCCAGCTCATCTTCCCTAAGTTTAAGTTTATCTCCAACCTCAAAAACCACCACGGGAAAACAAAAAAAAATAGAAAAATAGAGGGCAGAATTTTAACGTCCGTGTATTTGACAGCTTACCATGATACCATCGTCGTGGGACTTGCAAATTTTAACACATAACAAGTTTGGATAATAACAACCCAAAAATAAATAAATAACTAAATTAGTAAAAAATAGTACGTAGATTAATTTCTATAGCTTGCTCTCAAAAGCAAAAATAGAGGGCCCGGGGAAGGGGAGTTTATAAGTAAGCCATGAATAATACTATTTCATCATCGGATCAGCGTCAACCTCATGATCATGATAATCATCTTGGTCAAGATGATGAGGAGGAGGTTCCCATGGTGGTTAAAGCAAAGAAGCCGCATGATCAAGGAGTTGGAGTAGGATCAGACGGCCACAAACAAAAGAAGGAGCACCATGATCAGCCGGTGGACTGTGAAGATTTTGATGATGGATCAGGCGACGTCACGGGTAAATGTCAAGGCATGACCCAACAAGCTCATCACTTTAGATGTTTCACTTGATATAACGCAGCTATGTAATAATTAAATACTTCATCGTTCTAGTACTTGCTAGGTTACTCATAATTTTTGTCCTTTTTTTGTGTTTAGAGGGGGGTTTAGGGCTATATGCGAATTACGTTTTGTATGACTGTGTATGGTGCGGTTAGGGTGTTTGAGCTACCTTCTATTTAATAAGTACGTCCTAGGTTTAAATTTGGGTATTTTAGTCATTTTCTATGTATGAAAAAATTTTCAGTGTAAATTAAGTTAAAATTTTGAAGATGATATCGTTATATATAGATATTTTAATTATTTTTGTCTAAGAAATTATGAGTGTAAATTAAGTTTAAATTTAAGATACGATATTTTAACTATAA
Organism: Talinum fruticosum; assembly: GCA_021018815.1. Classification (NCBI taxonomy): domain Eukaryota; kingdom Viridiplantae; phylum Streptophyta; class Magnoliopsida; order Caryophyllales; family Talinaceae; genus Talinum; species Talinum fruticosum. Next base: position 8,166,245 of record JAITYX010000015.1, on the reverse strand, counting down.
TAGAGGTTGTTTTAGGTGGGTTGATGTACTGTGAGATTCGATTACCTCCTTTCCTTCCAACCTTGTTAGCCTTACTACTGCATAAGGATACAATATAGGGCCAATGGCTAAATAATAATAATAATAATAATAATAATAATAATAATAATAATAATAATAATTTGTACTAGTATTATACTTTTTAACCCTAGGTGTGACACTATGAATATGATGAATACATGATGAAGACTTTTAAGATTGAAATCTAACTAAGATTTAATTATATAAAAGTATATATTAAAGTTTTTTTGGGTAAGAAATATTGATTTCATTAGCATCAAGGGAATTTTTGAACTCATTACAAGCTCTTAAAGGGAGGGTTTTGGACCCTAGCCTTCAAGACAAAATCTAATATTTACTCCCTAACTTTCCTTTTTTACAACTTTTGGCCAAGTATTGTAATCTAGTAGTAATAATGTACTTGCAACTATATGTAATGTCTCTAGTAGTTTGTTTTGACATAGTAAACACAGTGTGGTTTCTTGCACTCCATAGGCAGCAGGTAGTCACATAAATGCAGAGCATAAAGGTAATCCTTTTTTTTTTTTTTTATCTTGTTATGCATTTTCTTGGCTTTTTGTTCTATCTGAGAACCTGAGTTGATATGGATCTTGAACTTCATGTAGGTTAGCACATTCTGAATCGCACAATGTCTGACAGCACATCTGAAAAGTCAGTGTCTGCGATCTTCCTTGCTACATGTCCTTTGTATTGAGTCCTCCCAGAATCATTCTTCAAAAACAAAAGCTGGTTTTGGTATCTGCTACATGTTAGCTGAGCTATGGGAAGGTTTTCTTAGGGTCCTATAGTAGCCATTTCTATTCACTAGATATAATGATCTGAGTGAGAGTGAGTCCAATGCTTTCCATTGTATCTTGCTGCAGATCTGTTTCTGGTTTTGGTGATTTCCTTCAGTACCGAGCAGGTTGATTAGTGGCTTTCACTGTCCAAATTGTAGTGTCCTTTATGTAGATTTTATTGATCCACTTAACTTACAAGCATTGTTTATCAGCTACTATTTACCACAGATGTTTAGCAACAACAATAAGACTCTAAGTATCACATTTATTGATGCCAAGGCCACCAATTTTTTGATTGGCAACCAAAATCACAAGCCATAGGAGGTTCGTATATTTTGTTGATTGCCCCTAAAGGAAGTTCCTGCAAATGTTGTCTTTGTTCTTAATTATTCCTTTAGGTAATAGAAATAGGGATGACCAGTAAGTATGTAGAGCAAATAGCACAGAGTTTATCAACTGTGCTCTACCAATATACTAGAGTTCGAACATTTGATTTTAGCTACAGTTCTCCAATAAGAACATTACACTCAACTTTAGTCCATTTTTTGGGGTAAGATGTACCTAAATATCTGTCTGGGAACTCCCCAACGTAAACCTTGTAGTCTGTACAATGTGGTATTTTATGGTTTTAGAGACTCCAGCAATAAATGTTTGGGATTTTTGGGCGTTGATTTGAAGTCCAGTGACATGGGAGAAGTATGAGAAAGCTTGCATAATCAGCTGTACAGTTGGTATATGAGCTTTGCAAAATCATCAGCAAAACGCTGATTTGCCAATTTCATAGACTTGCACATTGGATGAAACTTGAAATCTTTGTGTTCAGTGCTGATGCTATTACTCTAGTTAAATAATCCACTACCAAAACAAAGATTATGGGTGATATAAGATTACCCTGCTTAATACCTTTCTTCCCCAGAAAGAAACCATGATCTGTGCATTTATATTGATAGCGTAGTTGCAAGTAGTAATCAGTGCCATTATCCAATTAATAAACTCAGGAGGAAAATTTGACTTTCTGTAGCAAGTCTTCTACAAATTCCCAAGCAACAAAATCATAGGCTTTCTTAATGTCTATTTTAAACAATCATCTAGTAGAAGCTTGCTTCCTTCGATAAGGTTTACTAAATCCTGACAAATCATATAATATTATGAGCTATCAATCTACCTATAATGAAGGCAGACTGATTTTCATAGACAATGGAAGTACAACCTCTGTTTATCACATAGAAGCTTGGAGATATGCTTATATAGTATATTATAACATGCTATGAGTTTGTATTATGTAGCATTAATAGGGCTAGTAATTTTTGGAATTAGGGTAATTCTAGTAAAGCTCTAACCTTAATGAATTCTACCCTTACTAAAAAACTCCAAACAACAATACAAATATCATCACCAACAATGTCCTAGGTCTCTTTTTAAAAAGCCCACTGCCATAACCATCTGGGCCTGAACTTTTATGAGTGGGAATTGAGAATAATGCCTTCTTAATTTCCTCCCTACTGAAAGATCTGATTAGCGCAATTTCTGCTGATAGACAGTAAGACATTCTCCCATATGAATGATCTCAGGCTTAATACTTTCATTGCTGGGGATATAACTATGCCCAAGTATTGTTTATAAAGATGCAGGAAGTGCTCAATTACCTGTTGCTGGTCCTTGGTCCATGTGCTATTCTATTGCTGAAAAGAAGAAATCCAGTTTTGTTGATGTATGTGCTTGAAGCAATAAAAAGAATTTATCATTGGGATCCCCTAAATTCAGCAGTCTTATTTTGTCTTCTAAATGCAAAAGCTATCAAGTATGTTCTTCCATTTGTGTAGATCATCCACAGCCATCTTTTCCATTTCATACAGTTTCATGCCCTGTGGATTTAGCTGTAAGTTCATCTGGATTTGACTGAGTTTATCTTTTGCCTTGGCATGTCGCATATGAACATCTCCAAATAGCTCCTCGTTCAAATTTCTTAGAGGCTTTTGCAGGAGTATAGGCAACTCATTTTGCTACTACATGCATAAGAGAGCCCAAAATAGAAAGTTTCCGAGTCTGTTCTACTAGTTTAGGAAACTTAATTAGGATTAGTAGCCCTCATTTAAAAGGTTTAGGACCATTATGCTTCATCTCAAAGAACTTGACAAACCAAGGGTAATGATCACAAGTGTCATCAGCCATTAAGAAATAGTTTTTGCACAAGAAAATTTCAGTCCAGACCAAGTTCACTAAAACTCTCATATATTCTAGAAAATATTATTGAGCCATAAGTCTGTTTGTTTGTCCAGGAGTATTGACAACCTTTCCACTCCTTATCTTTAAACCCAGCTTGAAATATACAACTTTGAAAGTCCTGTGAATCCTGAGAGGTAATGGGAAGACCTTCTATGCTGTGCTCCAAAGACAATAGATGATTAAAGTCGCCCAATATTATCCAAGGCTCAATGATCCCACCAGATAGGTTCACCAAATTTTGCTACATATGTCTCATGTCATTTTCATCATTATATCCATATACTGCAGTTAAGAAAGAAAATTTGTTTGTGAAAATATGTCTTACCTACAATGAACAATCTAAGCAGAAAGCTGAAGGATTTGAACTTGAAATCCCCTGTCCTTCTACATGATCTAAACCCTACCTCTATCGTAAGCCACATAATTAACATAATGTGACTAGTTTTGAAAAGATTTAACAACCTTATCATAATTCCTTGCCATGACTTTTGTCTCCATCAAGCATAAAAGATCTACGTTCTTCTTCTAGAAAAAGGTACTTACATATCTCTGTTTATTAGGGCCATTGAGCCCTCTCATGTTCCAATGAAGTATAGGGCCTTGCAATCCCTCTTCTCCATCTCCTGCATGCTGTTACCACAACTTGAGGCTCTATTGAAGTTCCACCTGAAGATTGCCCTACTGATATCTAACCATCTTGTTGTGAGTTCTCCTTTCCCAGTTGTGCGGTAGCTGGAGCTAGACTTATAGGAACTTTAGGTCTCCACTACCAGTTCCCATCTTTCTGCAGTTCTCAGCATCATGCCCATATTTGTTACATTTGATGCAAAGAACTGATTCCCACTCAAATTCAATGTCCTGCTTCATTAAGATACCGTGATAATTTGTAAAATAGACATGTTGTGGGATTGTGTTTTCAATTGTAACTTTAATCAGGACTCTTAGTCATAGTATAGCTTGCCTTGTGCTTTTCTTGAGTGTTTTTATTAGCCAATATTGGGGTCCCTCCAATGCTTACAAGTTTTCTCAAAGATAATGCACTTCAATACGGGGACCTAGTCAAAATCTTCCTTTTTAAGATCCTTATGCCAATACTTGATGTTAAATGATTTACTATCAAATGGATAGATACCATGCTGCGAATCCCTTGTTTCACAACATCAAATCTAACCAAAACAACACATTATTCATGATCACCAGTCTTTCAATAATGTAATCCTTCCAGATTCGGCTTATAAAACCATTCAAAATAGAAAATGGTGGTAAAGCACCAAAGACAAAGAAGGCCACAACTGATTCACATAAGCGAATTTCAGGTTCAATATCATCCATTTCTATTTTCGTAAAAGCCACATTATGTTCCTTTTTAGGAGGGATATAACTAAACTTATGACTTGCATCTATTATAATAGAGTATTAGTGATATTATTGTACATAAAATAATTGTAAATTATTTTTACGTACTATCTTCTATATATATAGAATGTCGACTCCCATATTGGGTGAGTTATTCCGCCATTATCTTTCACATGGTATTAGAGCCAAAGGCTCGGTTTAAATTTTTAGTGCAACCCTAGCAGCCAATCCTCTCTCAAAAAAAAAAAAAAAAAAACTTTGTTGCTACTTGTTCACTAGTTGCACCATCCCTAACCCTAGTTTTCTCTCTCCTCCATGGCTGCACCATCTGCCCTCCTCCACGACTCGCCGCCGGCAGCATCCGCCACCGTCGTCTCGGCCGCCTCACCTACTCCTCCCGCCGGTGCTTGCCCCATGCCCTACTCGCCGGCGTCCAACCTTTTTCTTCTTCCGCTGCCTCGCCCTTGTTTCGGGTTTTCCGGGCTCGGGCTCCGTCGACCCCACTGCGTCGGCCTCGGCGTTCGCTTTCCCGCGGCTGCCGCATCTGTCTCTGCCGCACGCTGGGCTCCCGCTGCCACCATCGCCGTCTTTCTCCGGTGCTTGGCGTGCGGAGCACGTCGCCTCCATCGGTGCCTCCCTTTCTCTTTGCTTCGCTGTGTTTTCCGCTGCCGCCACTAGCCTCGGTTGTTCCCCGATCACCGGCGACGCCCTCGCCGCCGGCTCCTTTGCTCCGCCGCCGGCGAGTGTTCTACCGCCCCTTCAGTCGTCTCTTTGGACGGTAAATATTACTAATTACGTTACGATTATTCTTCGTTCGGTTGACGATTATTTGTCTTGGCGAGAGCAATTTTCCTCTTTCACTATTATGCATCGGATTAGTGGTATGCTTGATGGTTACGTTTCTCAACCGTCGTCTCACTTAGTTGTTGCCCGGGTTGTTCGGTTGTCAATCCTAATTACTCTTATTGGTTACGAGTTGATCGGTTGTCGCGTGCTTGGATTTTTGCTACTATTTCCCTGAAACTTTGAGTGAAGTTCGTAGCTTGCCTCGTTCTCTCCAAATTTGGCAACATTTAGAGTCTCGGTTTAACACTTGCTAGTTTAGCTCGGGCTCTCGACCTTAAACGCATGCTTACTCATGTTTCGATGGGGAAAATCGGTCCATGGATGATTATCTCCGAACCATTAAGAACATAGCGGATTCACTTGCTGCTATTCGAGTCCCTATTACTGAGACTTAGAGCTGATTCGGTTTACTCTTGCTTGGGCTCCCTTCCGAGTATCATACCTTTGTCACTTGCCTACTCTCTGCTTCCCGGTATTCACACTTTTGATGATCTGCGCTCCAAACTTATCTTTTACGAGCAACGACTTAATTTTGGGCGTGCCAGTGATCCCCTACACATCGGGCATTTCTCCCTTCTCTCGACTACTACGCACCAAAGAGTGCCCCTTCTAATTTAGGGGTGCATCTTCGGGGTCATCGGCTCCGGGAAAGGAAACTCTAGCCACTACAACAAAGGAAGAGGGGGTCGGAATAATCGCAATCGGAATCGCAACAACAATCGTAATCATCGGCAAGTCTCCCACCGCAACAATTCTTACGATCGGACCTCCCTTAGGAGTGTGCCTACGAGTGCTTGTATTTTGTAATTCGGTTGGGTCATTGTCTTGTACTTTTGGTCCTTCTACTTCGTGTACTAACTACTCTCATGCGAGGCACTAAGCGTTGCGAAGGGATATTAGGTTCCCGATCCTAATGTTGTTTGTCGGATTTGTCATGCTCAGAGGCATTACTGGCGACGGATGCCCCGATCGTTATCAACCACGTCAACAACCAGCACTTCACTGCATTTGCTACTTTCAATTCGGTTGACAATGGTGAACAAGCGTGGTATCTGATTCGGCGACGACCTCTCACATGACGCTTGATGATGGTAAGCTATATTCTAAATCTGTTTACTCTGGTCCTATTAAGGTTCGTGTTGGAAATGGAACCTTGTTACCTATTTCTAATGTTGGTACTCTATCATTGTAAGCTGCTTCTCGGCCACTTCTTTTAAAACACTGTTTATCATGTGCCTCAACTTCAGCATAACCTTACAGTCGGTCAAACGGTTGTGTCGGGATAATAATTGTTATGTCACCTTTCATTCGATTACGTTTACGTAAAGGACAACACCTCGGGTGATGTTCGTTTGCGAGCCCCAGATGTAGGCAATGTCTATCCCTTACGTACGCCCATTGAGACACCTCATCTTTCAGCTAACCTAACTCTGAGTGAGGCTGGCGATACGACATTGGAGACTAGGACATTGTGGAGCTCGAGTTTTGGATTTTCTTAGGAGAAATAAATCTGTTAAACTTACAAATAGTTTTCATGATACTTGTACGACTTGTCGTTTGGCAAAGTCACATACTCTTCCTTTTACTTTAGCGGAACATCGATCTGTTTCCCCTCTTGAATTAATACATTCGAGATGTTTGGCAATCACCTTGGCTTTCACATAAAGGTTTTCGATATCTTGTTGTGTTTGTTGATGATTTTACCCGGTTTACTGGATTTATCCTATGCGATTGAAATCGAAGTATGTTCAATTTTTGCAATTTTCAGGCTTTAGTTGAAAATCTTTTTAATTGCAAAATTAAAATGTTTGAGTGATGGAGGTAAAGAGTTTGATAACTCCCCTCTTTTTGCTCATTTTCTTCAAAGGGATTCTTTTCGAAAATCCTGTCACGATACGCAACAACGGAATGGGGTTGCTTGAGCGTAAGCATCGTCATATTTTAGAAATGACTCGGGCATTTCTAATTGATGCTTCCATGCCTGCTCAATTTTGGCTTGATGCTTGCTCTTACGGTGTCTATACGATCAATCGCTTACCTACACTGTGTTGCAAAATCGTTCTCCATTTGAGCTTTTATTTGGTCGTCCGCTTGATTATGATTTTCTTAAACCTTTTGGTTGCTCCTGTTTTCCAAATTTTGTTGCAAAGGCGTCCAATAAACTCTCTCCTCGTTACATTCCTTTGTGTTTTTCTAGGCTATGCTCCTAATTATAAGGGCTATCGTTGTTTGGATCCCCTAACAGGTCGTGTTTATGTGAGTAGAAATGTACGATTTCATGAAAACATTTATCCTTTTCCTAAACTTGTCTCTAGTTCGTCTCCTAATGCCCCTTTTGTGATAAAGGATATTCTCTCTCACTGCAACTCGTGCCTCGGTTGTCTCGTCTTCCACCTCTTCTTACTGGTTTGGTCTCCGTACGCTGTTGAGTCCATTGGGACGACCTAATCTTTGGTCCTCCCTTCCACGTTGTGCGAGATCCGCTTCTACCTGCTGCTGAGGTGTCTCCTTCTCTTCCCTTAGCCTCTTCATCCTCGTCGAGTCTCAACTCTAGCCTAACATCTATGGCTTATGTCTCTCCAGAGCCGACTCTACGTTTGCTCCCTCTCCCTCGGCCCTTGGTCTTGTGTGCGCTTCATCTCCTATTGTGTCGGATCCCCTGCTCGTACTAGTGCTTCTATACGTCGCTCGCCGAGTCTGTTGCCTCTTCGGGTGTCCCTATGTCTTTGTCCACTAATGTTCACCCTATGCGGACTCGGTCCAAGTCCGGCATCGCCAAACCTAGGTGTCTCCTGTCTCTTAGTGTTGGTCTTGTTGAAGTTGAACCTACATGCTTTTCACAAGCTTCCCGACATTCCAAATGGAAGGAAGCCATGGCCGAGGAGTATAATGCTTTGATTGCCAATAACACATGGCATTTGGTTCCATCTCAACCGGATCTTAATTTGGTTGGCGGTAAATGGGTTTACAAGATTAAATATCGTTACGATGGTTCCGTGGAGAGGTACAAAGCTCGACTTGTAGCATAGGGGTTTCACCAACAACCAGGTATTGACTACCATGAGACTTTCAGCCACTGTCGTTAAGCTCGCTACTATTCGATGCAGTTCCGACTCTTCTTTGTTTCCTTTCAATGGCCCATTCGCCAACTTGATGTCAAGAATGCCTTTTTACATAGCCATCTTACTGAGACAGTTCATATGAAACAACCTCCTGGGTTTGTTCATCCTGATTTCCCTACCCATGTTTGTCGCCTTAAGAAGGCGCTCTATGGCTCGAAACAGGCTCCTCGTGCCTGGTTTCATCGCTTTAATGACTTCCTTACGTCTCATGGTTTTGTATGTAGTAATGCTGACACCTCCATGTTTGTTCTTCGAACTAGCAATCATGTCCTCATTCTCCTTCTTTACGTGGATGACATTATTTTGGCTGGTAGTTCATCCACCTTATCTGCGGTCTTTTATTGATTCCCTTGCCGATCACTTTGCTATGAAAGATCTTGGGAACCTAAGTTATTTTCTTGGCATTCAAGTGGTTTGATCTCCTTTTGGATTATTCTTGACACAGCAGAAATATGTTTTAGATCTCTTACATAAATTTCAGCTTCAAACTTGTACCTCTATTAAAACTCCTTCTGCTGCTCGAACCACCCTATCCCTTACGGACGGTGAGCTGCTTGCTGATCCCTCTCGGTACTGAAGTATGGTAGGTTCCTTGCGGTATTTGACCATGACTCGACTTGATATTGCTTATGCGGTGCATGTAGTTTCCCAATTTATGCACGCTCCCGTACTACTCATCCGCATGATGTGAAGCGTATTTTCGGGTATCTGCAAGGGACTCGTGACCATGGGCTTTTTCTTCGTCTTTGCATCTTCATCGTCGGTCATTATTGCCTATTCCGATGCTAAGCTGGGCTGGTTGTCGTGACACATGTCGCTCTACCACGAGCTACGCTTGTTTATTTTGGTCCTAATCTCATATCTTGGCGTTCTAAAAAGCAACCCACAGTCTCCAAATCATCCACTGAAGCCGAGTATCGTGCTCTTGGTTATACGATTGTTGAGACACTTTGGCTTTGCAAGCTTTTGTTTGATGTTGGTGTTACCCTTGCCACTCCTGTGCGGTTATATTGTGACAATATCGGTGCTACCTATATGATTGCCAATCCGGTCAATCACGACCAGTAGCAAACATATAGTTGTGGATTATCACTTTGTTCGAGAACGAGGTTGCCGATGGAGATCTTGTTGTGCGATATATCCCTAGTACTTCTCAGATTGCGGACATCTTCACTAAAGGGCTGTCCTCTCAGCAGTTTCGGTTTCTTAAGTCCAAGCTGTCCGTGCGTTCCCTCGATCGGCTTGAGGGGCGTAATAGAGTATTAGTGATATTATTGTACATAAAATAATTATAAATTATTTTTACGTATTATCTTCTATATATATAGAATTCCCGACTCCCATATTGGGTGAGTTATTCCGCCATTATCTTTCACATATTAATCTAGATTTATCGAAGTTCTCCCGGAGGATTGAGCAATACATGTATTATTCACCGACAAAACAATATTCGGCTGCAGATTGAGCATTTCCAAACAAAGGATCTAGAAAGAATTGATGATCGGTGTAGATTGGATTGATTGTCAAAGTTATTGGGTTAGCCATCGATAGCGAGTGTTACGGTTTTATATGATTGTGAAGTCGATTTATTTGGTTCCCGAGTACTCCGAAAATTGAAGATTGCTATTTGCGGAGATCCTTGATGCATCGGACTTGATAGACTTCTTTAGCATCCCTCACTTTGCCATTGTTGGAAAGAAGAGCTCTCCAAGCTAGAGAAAGAGAAAGACCCCGCCTAAACTACGAAATTTTTGCAACTTGTAATAGCCATATTAAATGGGGCACCCTTTGAGCGAAGTGATGTATTATTGAGTTATCTCAATGGGAATAACGAGAGCATCTCTAAATACACAAAATTTTCAAGAAACTACTAGAGTTTTAGTAAAAGACGAAATTTCATTTTTATCTCGAACTATTGCGCTAAACATATATTCTAGACCTGGTAAAATTGACCCGAACCGAATGGGTCAACCCGAGCGACCCGAAACCCAAATCGAACCGACATCCAAAACAGTTGAACCGATTTTGACCGAAAATCGAAATAAACCGACCCGAACCGACCCGACACTGAAATCTAATGAACCCGATTCCGACCAGAACCGAAATGACCCGAACCGAAACCGAACCGAACCGAAAATGACCCGAACCGAATCGGACCGAATCGATTTAACCCAAATAAAAGTGACCCAACCCACATTTTTTTGAGGATGGACTTTTGTACCTATAGTCGTACAATTTTAAATCGATTTTGACCCAAAAAGTGACCCGATTACGACCCGATCCGAAATTAACCCGAATCGAACTCGAAAGAGATTGACCCAAAGTTGAACCAAACCGAAACAGAACGAACCCGAGCGAGATTGACCTGAAGTTTACCCGAACCGAAGTTGACCCGAACCCGAAACCAAACCGGATCCGAACAAGATCGACCTGAAGTTAACCCGAACCGAACTAACTCGAACCGAACCCGAATCGAATGACGCGATTGCCGGGTATAATATATTCTCTATATTTGCATCTAGTCTTTGTCATAAAATTTAAGTTTCGATGATCATTTACACTAGTGTAAAAAAATAAAACGTCGGGTATTTTTGGTGTTGTTGAAGTTTGAGTTTGGGAAAGGTAGCAATTATGGTTCGTAACAGAGTGTACATATTTGTGTAACATATTCTGTTAATGGTCCTTATAATTATATCTTGTAAACCTTATTTTTTAATATAAATGCCCACTCGGACGCCCTTTGGGTACGTTTACTCATACTTGTTCATGATTTCCGAACTTTTCCAATCGATAAGTCAATATTTTTCTTATATGTTAGTTCTATTCTGGTTATGAACATCCAAACTCTTACATATAGCAATTGTATTATGATTATTATGATGCAATGTAATGCAAAACTGAGTGGCATCCAAGTTAAATAAAGCAACAAAAAATCTCAAAACTAGTTCTTAACTATCTCATTCATGATGATCTGCGTCGTGCTATTAGCTTTAAGCTCTTTAAGTTTCTCTCTTTATTTGCCATTCATCTTTTTGTTTTTTGCATTCATTAGTAGTCTCAAAGAGACAAAAAGAAGTCCTGTAGGACATCCAAAGTAGAGAAAAAGGAAAAAAGCATCAACAAGTATAGAGAAGTCCTAATTCTAATACACTAGATTTTTGATTTTCACAACGGTATACATTGAAAACGTCTAATTATTTCTTGCAAGATAAAAAGTAGATGTAACATTCAAAGACTTAATGTTGTTCCCCACTCTCAGTTGGATTACTTCAAAGATATTAATGTGGCGTTTTTGGGTGTAATGAAATAGAGGTGTAATGTAATTAATTATGTAATGTAATTAGGTATGTAACGTAATAGGATAATAATTACATTGTCATGTTTGATTATATAAAAAGTGTATACAAAGGTAATGAACTATTTCAATGGCAAAAAATAGTAATTAAATTATTGTAGTGGAGATAAATATTATCTAAATAAATATTTCAGCTACATATTTAGATTTGAGCTTTTTAAAATATTTTCTATCAAGTAATCAAGTTTTACTTTTTTTCGTGGGAAATATCAACTATATTATTCTAATGACCATTATCAATTTGATTATATTGTCACTTTGATTACATCCAACCAAACATGCCCTAAATAACCAGACAAACTAAAATTCTTTTAATTGTCGCCATTTATCACAATAATGACTAAAGTAAGGTGTGTAAACATGAGAGTAGGGGGAAGATTAGGTGGAGAGAGCATAGGCCATGGAAGAGAATTCTCGGTGTTTATCCAAAATATCCCACAAAACCTTGATCAATATGGGTTGAAAGGAATATTTCGGAAGGCGAGATAGGGTGAGAGATTCATACATCCCACCAAGGAAAGGAAGAAGTAGCAATTTGAGATTTGGTTTCGTCGGATTTTGGAACCAAGAGGATGCATCAAGGATTATTTTGTTACTCCATAACCGTTTCATCGGGGAAACACAATCGCAGTTAGCTTGGCTCGGTTTCATAAAAAGATGAGTATCAAAGAAAGATCCAGGCACTCGAAGCAAGACAGGCGGATAGAAGCTCTCTGGATACAGCCTTAAGGCATCATTCTAGTAGGTAAGTTTGGAGAAAAAAAGGAAAAATACGATCAATGAAGTTGACTTCAAAGGGGACAATCGGGAGGCCAAGGTTCAAGCCATTCGGGCGAAATAAATTTAGATTTTACGAGAATGGTTGAAGAGGAGTATTGTATGCATGACGGATGAACCAAGGGATTTAGGTGCATTAGCAAATGCACCGATCCACGAATTTGGGCTATGCTCTAAAATTTTCTCATTGAGTAAATTTAAGTTTATATTAACACTTGCCCTCCATGGAAGTTATGGAAGAAGTCTTGGCCAACCATGAGGAACTCGATCAATGGTTTATAGAGGTGAAGAAATGGGATATTTATGATTCATGCGAAACTAGAAGAGTGTGGTTCGAAATTTTTGGAGTTCCACCCCATGGATAGTTGTGGAAAAATTTCAAAAACATAGCACAAATGTGGGGTAGATTGGTGTGCTTGAGGGAGTGCATTGATGGAACGGAATCATTTGAATCCATGAAAGTTCTAATTTGATACCGATAGACTCACCACAATAGAGGGACAATTCTTTTTATCCATCGAAGACTCGGGTACGGAATTATTGTTAAAGAAGTCGGGTCAAACATTCAACCGATCCAAAAAGTCACGCACAATGCATAAGTCCTCTTCCATGGAAGCTACTAATAGTAACGATGGAGTAGTAGGTTTCGAGAATCTATCGGATGAGTTGGCCCATGATTCGATTGAGGATTGCGGTGGCTTCAATTTGAAATTCGTGGAAGTAGCTGGCTCGGGAGATAAGGAAACTAAAGGGCCTCCTAAGTTTGAATCCAACATCGAGAACAAGCGAGGAAATGAAGAGTCGGCAGACAAAGGTAGTGTAAACTCGATTACAAGGACCATTACGGCACGCTTCGGTTCGGAATGGGTACTCTAAGGAGTTGGTTAAGATAGGCTTTACTTGATAAGCGGTAGAGACTAGTAAAGCACAACAACTTGTAGGTTACGAGACCATTCAAAATACTTGAACATGTGGCTCAAACTTTTGGACATGACCTCGTAATGGTAGTTAGAGCTGCGCTGACCCAAGGTGCGTCCGGAAGCGCGCTGACGTAGCGCCCGCCTGACGCAACGTCCCACAGCAAGCGCGCTGCTTCCGAAGTACGCGCGAAGCCCGAGCAGAGGAGCATGGAGAGAGAAATCTCGCGGATGATGTGGCGACTTGTGATTGGTTAATGCACTGTAATTAATTAACATAAAAAATGAGTTGATAAATAATTAATTATTCTTGGAAATTCCACCATGGTTTCAAATTATTAACCACATAATTGATTTACGCTATACAATGGCTATAAAATAGCCGTTGTAATTTTTTAAAATTTTTTTACAAGCTGTAATTTTTGAGTTATTATTTTTGTAATTATTTTTTATATTTTTATTGTATAAATACCTATTAAATTGACAACTAACTTACATCGTTTCATTCTCACATAGTTAGTTTGTGAAGATTGAAGTGAAGAAAATATAGTAAGATTTTCTTATCCAATTCTAAAATGTTTTTTATTTCATTTTGCTATATTTTGATGAGATAGATGAATATTTTGTTAATTATGTGTTTTAAAATAATTATTTTTGTAATATGTTTGTAGGAGTGTTGGAGGTGTGTAAATCAATATAGAAGTGAAGCAAATTGTAAGTTTTTCCATATATATATATATTCTTGTTATTTTAAAGCCGAATTAATATTTATGTGAATATGTTTATTATGTAACAAAATTATGACTATAATAAAATTAAAAAATTATATGAACAAATATTACATGAATATGTATTTATGGTTAATTGAATATGTGATTTAATATTTTAAGTAGTTCGAATGGATTCAAAATGTGACATATCTGATTACATATATATATACGGATTTAGTATGGATTGTGACATATGTTGGAAGCTATATATGTATAAATTTAGTATGGATTTGATATGCGATATATATGATAATAATAATATGTATAATTGTAATATATGACGTATATTAAAACTTATAGGTTAATTTATAGTTAATTGAATATGAGTCAAAAATTTGTAAATATTAATTGAACAAATATTACATAAATATGAACTTATATGTGTTGGAAAGAGATAAGGCTGACTCAAGAATCGAGTGATGAGTTATCACATCTACCTGGTTTTGGTTCCCTCTCGCAACTTGGAATCTCCGTTCATGAGACAATTGAGAGAAGGAACGACAAGAAAATAGCAGTAAAAAAGAGGTTCGTGGCTTCCAAATTTCATGTGAACAGAAAAAATAGGAAGTGTGGAACCAAAGAGATAGGTGAGAAAAAGAAGACAACTTTGAAAAGGTTAGAGTTGCAACCTCAATCGAGCAACAATACTACTCAGAGTATGCAGCGGATTGCAAAGGAGTCGATCCAGATCGGCAACCTCGTGGGTCTAAAAATTATACATAATGAAGAGGCTCGTATGAGAAGAATCACGAGGTCTTTAAAGAAGATCAAGGCAGCAATAGCAAACACAATCAAAGTCCAACCACAAGGAGCAGATAGAGCAGGAAGATCTGAGGCCACGGACAAGGAGAGTGGTAGTATAGAATTTTAAAGGCCTTGGGTGATGATTGTTGAACTAACCTGGCTCTAGTGCTTCAAATTTTCACTCAGGCATTTTGTCGAACAGATGGCAGGTCTCTCGGTGTTTGTGACAGGGTTCACAATGTTCATGTGATTTTTAGGAGAAACAAGAAGAGATGGACGTTTGTGCAGTGTTGGCTGTGCATAAGAAGGGTGGGTCAATTGAACTAGACCCCCGAGTAACGAAACGATGGAGAAGGCACTTCCACAAGTCAATACGAGGGACATATGGTTTATTTTCATGGAGGGAGTGAGGGAGGGAAAGTCACTTCCACATGTGCTGCATAGAAGTTAATGTGAGGGACAGATAGCTTATGTGGAAATCAAAATTTTGATGGGAAACTTTGAAGATGGTGGGAAGTCCATCAATGGAAAGGATGTGAAAGTGGCAAAATTTTACCCTCCTGGAAGTATAAGATGACACCGGTGGAACAAACTCAATACTGTAAATTTGGGGAGAGTTTTTGATGGGAGACAAAACTGATTTTCATATTCTTTTTTGGATAAAGAGACTTCTTCTATGGAGGAAATTGAGGAGAGCGATTAGAGGAGGAAAAATTATGTGAGATTTACAATTAGGTGAGACTTTAAATTATAATTACAAGTTTGGTGGTTGTTTTTTATATACTGAAAAGACAGTTATACCCTTATTTCTCTCCTCCATCACTTGCCTTTAGTGTGTCTCCTGCCATCCTCTCTCTCTCCCCTCACTATATGTTTCTCTCTCCTCTCTCCCAATCTTACATCTCTTTTGAAATATTTTTTAAATAAAATTAAAATTTATTTATTTTTAAATAATATTATTTTTATAAAGATTTTTATTTTTTTCTTTTAGATAAAAAATTAATTATTTGTATTATAGATAATTTTTAAAACTTTTTAATGAAGAAATTATTTTACATTTAAATTTTAACTTTGTTATTCATGTCTTTACAATCCAACATAAAATTCTTGAATTGGAACCTATTTTGTATAGAAAGTTAAAAAAAGAAAGGTCTAGTAGGCGAAAATCCTTCCTAGAAGGTAGCTCTCTTGCTAAATGCTTCTAATGTGTAAAAATAATCTTTTTACATAATTAAGTTTACCTTCTTAAAAAAGCTACTCAATACACAATATCACAAGAAGCTATTTATTATTTACATACTGACAGAGTTTTTTCAATCATTCATCGATATTACAAAGTACTAAATGCAATAATTCTTATTCTCTCATCATGTGGGACTTTATCTACTTTTGCCACCATCATATTGATGCATGTTCCATCCAAAAGCTCAAATGCAGTTTTAAAATCAAGAACAACTTATTAGATCCAAATTCTATTAAAAAGGAATTAAAAGATTAGGGGATATAACTTTATACCTTGAACAATTTCTATCAATACTCTCTAGAACTATATTCAATAGCCATCGGTTTCTTAAACAATACATCGTGTAATCTCATAACACCCTTCAATACCTTAGTAAAATACTTGCTAGCAGTCAATCATGACCATCTAAGTGCATAATGGACAAATCAATTCTTTGTGGTGTGTACAAGAATATTAAAAACCAAAGCTACTTACTCTTCTAATGGAACATACTTGCTATCAACTAATTTTCCGATACTCTTAGCATGCTACATAGTGTAAAAAGGGTTTGCCTATCCATCCTTATATGCTTAATACATTTCCTATCACTCTCATGAATCAAACAATTTACATAACCTATTTTCCAATTTGTATGCTTGGTTAAAGATTGTGACGTCTAACAATTTACATAACCTATTTTCCAATTTGTATGCTTGGTTAAAGATTGTGACGTCTTTAATGTATACTTCTTTCTATGGTAATTCAAATAGGGAAAATAATTTGGAAAAGCAAGTCAACCATATTTAAAACTTCAACCATAATATAACCAACCTTGTATATCGCTTTTTTCCTTTATTTCCTTGTGGTTAAGCACAAACGAGCCATGACTTCAAGCTAAATAATCCAAATAGAAATATATTCAACTAATTATCTCCAAAGTACTAAAACAACAAACATAACGCTAAATATCCAAATGAAAGTTTCTCCATAATGTTCCATTTCGAAGTAGTCCAAAAAGACCTTAGTTCATGGGGAAAATGGCAGGAATACATGCTAAATAAACTACAAACTGGGCAAGAAGCAAGAAAACTCAATCTGTATGACAACAACAGTGGTAGTCTATCAGTGTTGGAGAGAAAGAAATGGTAAAATATTTCAATCTTATAGTAGAGATACTTTTACTGTAAGTATCGATATTTCAATCTAGAGATGCTTTTACTGTAAGTGTGGAGTATGGAAGAACTGACTATTAAGCGTATGCTTCGAGGAATTGTGATGTGAAATGGACTTCAGGCCATGCCTGAAGGTTACATTGTCTTGTTAATTCCTTGAAGTTATGAATGAATATCCTAACCTTTTACCTGAAAAAATCCTTAGTTTCTTATTTGAAAAACATTTGGGGAAGGGTTCAAAGCAACAACAATCAAAATTTCAAGTAAAATTGATTGGAGCGACATACATAGGGGGCGAATAAAACAAACATAATATATATAAAACCCATATGAAGACCCTAATTAATCTTCTCCTTTTGGCTGCATCAAACATGCAAATCTAAGAGAAAAAAAGTTCTCACGGCAACAATAAATCTTCTCTTTTGGTTTAAACAACTAAAAATCAAAAAATAGAAACAAACAACATAACCAATAATTTGAAGAATACACTAACTAAATTTCCTTATATCACAATCAGGTGAGTGTTACCACATAACAAATCATGAAGCCACAAATATTAATTAGATGATCAAGCAAACACAAGAAAGAGTGAAACCATAATCGAAAATCCTATCGTCATTTACAAATATACAAATTCAACGTTAACCCTCAAATTTTCACAATAAAGAACTTGTGCCTGAATCTAAAAATTGTAATAATACACAAACAAATTTTACGTGAAAAATCCAAATCGGAAAAAACCACGAGAGAGAACAATATAATCTACTATAGTAGAGAGAGCGTACAAAGAGATCTTCAAGGGCTAGATTCTAAATGAGATCAATCACAAAGGAGAATAAAACAACGATCTACGGAGCGATGTGCTCAACGAGATTCATAAAAGGAGATTACAATATCTCAACTAAAACGCTCACAAATAAATTCTCTCTAAGAAAAGAAAAATGGAATAGAAACAAAACACCCTCAAGGGGCATGTTAAAATGCACATTGGTGATGCCACATCTAACTAGGTTAAACAACCTAGTATACATGTAAAACACCCATACGAAAACCTTAAAATAACTCTTGATGGCTACTAATACAAATTAGGTTAAAAATAACCTAAAATAAAAGAAAACCCATAAGAAATTTTGGGCCACACATCACAACTCCACCTTGTACCAAAATCCATAAAGATGTACCTATGGACCCCAAAAGGTAGGATCTCGTCGGGTACACCTCGAAGGGAATTAGGTACGCTATCACCAATTCAACGTTAAAGGGTAGTCATATCGTTCGGTGTAGAAAAGGACATCCCATATACTTGAATTTAAACTTGGATCGATTAGTATCCGAATCGACTCGATAACCTGGATCCGACAATCGGTTCTAAAAGGATCTGGCCAACCTGGACAAAATTTGAATTCGATCGAAACCCGACTCTAATACAACTTATTAGGGTAGGATCCGATATGCAACGAACACAAAAAGTAATTTGATATAGGAAAGTAGAAAAGGTGATAAATCAATAAATAGGGACATAAATTTTACGTGGAAAATCCAAATCAAGGAAAACCATGGGCCGCAACAATATAATCCACTATAGTAGAGAGAAGGTACAAAACGATCTAGATTCCAATGAGATTAATTATAGAGAGTACAAAAACGATCTACAGAGAGATGTGCTCAACGAGATCTCTCAACTAAAACTCTCACAAATAAACTCACTCGAGAGAAAAGAAAAATGGAACAGAAAGAAACACCCTCGGGGGCGGTGCTAAGAGGCACATTAGTTATGTCATATCTAATCTGGGTTATATATAAAAAAACTCATAAGAAAACTTTAAAATAACTCTTGGTCGCTCCTAATAACAAATTAGGTTAAATAACCTAAAATAAAAGAACACTAATAAGAAATTTTGGGCCATACTCAACACTCCTTGTAAAATCTAGGCAATGACTACGCTTTTTTTTGTTTTTTTTCGAGGTCTTCCCTTTTACAAAAACTACTGTAGTAACTCAAACAATCAATATATGAGATAGAGATTGAGACACACACACACATACACACAGAGTATCGTAATTCAAGAATAAATTGAGGTAAGCTCGGATAATGAGCCATGGATGCAAGCAAAGTTTACTTCGAGAACTCGCAAAATGGAGATGACATCAAATTGAAGTTGATGGAAAGCTAGTGAAGCGTGAAAAGAGGAGGAGCATAAGAAAACCCGAAGTCCGAGAAGAGAGAAGTAATAGAGAGAAATAAGATAGTTGTTACTAGAGTTTTCAGGCTAAGCTTCAAAGAGGAGAGAGAAATGATAAGCGAGCAAATAAAAGATGAATGAGCTGAGCGCATCGAGATTTGTTTACATTTGGCCTCATTTGTGATAACATTACATTGAGTATTAACATTAACTATGGAAGGCCTAAGTTATTATGATTACAACCTTTGATGCTATTATGTTGTATAATATAAATTTGATTACATTACCTTTTAGCAAACTAAATATGGGAATCATAATTTGATTACTATTTCTATTCATTACGGAGGGTTTGATCGGCTTACTAAAGAAGGGAGAAGCAGGAAGGAGCCACACAATGTGTGAAAGAACGCTAGTTGTATCGCATCTCTTATTCGCAAATGACTTAGTCTTTTCTCGCAAGCGACAACGAGCTCATGCACAAGTTATTAAAGATCTCCTCGGACACTATGAGACTACCTCAGGACAAAAATAAACATGTGCAAGTCCAAGTATCGTCTTTGCTAAAGGTGTACCCGGAGTAGGCGCGATGAAATTCTTGGGGCATTAGATATCAGGGAAGTATTGGCCCAAGAAAAATACCTGGGTCTACCTACATTTGTAGAGAGATCAAAGAAGAAGGTTTTAATCTCCATCAAGGATAGAGTGGGAAAAAGATTATCGAGGTTGGATGGACAAACTTATCTCATGGGCGGGAGAGAAGTGCTAGTAAAGGCGAGTGACTCATGCAATCCCAACTTATTCAATGAGTGTGTTTAAGTTCCCAAAAGACCTATGTCTTTCAATCCAATCCATAATTAGTAAATTTTGGTAGGGCTACAGGAATGACAAATAAAAATACACCAGGTGAGAAGTTCAAAGGTGTGCGATAGAAAAGAAGACTGGGGATTGGTTTCGGAGACTTGGAAGCTTTCAATGATGCTTTGCTAGCGAAAGAAGTGTGGTGCCTAGTGAGGAATAATTCGAGCTTACTAGCTAGGCTACTCAAAGCACGGTATTTCCCTAATGGAGATATCCTATCGACTAATTTGGGGAGTAGATCGAGCTACACCTGGAGGAGCTTGTGGGGGCTTGGTGGACGAGTTAACTATAGACTTTGGTGGGTTTTTGGCAATGGCTTGAACCTTAATGTTTGGAGATCACGCTAGATTCCTAGGCCTTTCTACCACAAATTAATTCACTATTATAGGAACCACTTTTAACAATGGGGTCTTTAACGACTGGTTATAACGAAAACTCGTTGTAATAATTAATGTGGTGGCATTTTTGTAAAAGAAGCGAGTTTTTAATGTATATATGATGACAGTTCTTTCATTGAATTATCCTTAAAAGTGAAAAGTCCACTTTTAACAAAGGTTCAATGAAAGAACCATTGTGAAAGATGAATATATGATGACGGTTCTTTCATTGAACCGTCATTAAATGTCTTCACAAGCAAAAAAAAAAAAAAATACCCTTGACCGTTGTCCGCCACTTTCGGTCTCTCCACTCTCACTCTCACTCTCACTTCACTATAGCTTCTCTGCTGTTTGTGGTCTCTGCTTGCTCCCTCTCTCTTCTCTTTGTTGTCTCCTCGCGTCGTTGGTGGTTTTTGGCATGCCGTTGTCGCTGCTTTTCTCTCCACCCTCCGTTCGTGCTCTCGTCTCTCGCTGCTCACTCTCGTTGTTGTTGCTGCTCCCTCTATCTCACTTTCGCCGACCGGTATGTAACTCACCTCTCCCTCTTTTATTTTGTACTCTACTAAATGAAATGTGTAAATATGGCATGCATTATAGTCGTTAAAGGTTCTTTGTACTTATGTCGTCAAAGGTTTAGGGTTTTAATAGTAGCATGCTAAATAGAGTTTAGAGTTTTGGGTTTCGACAGTGGCATGCTTGGCAAAGAGTTTATAAATGTATTTTATATTCTAATTAGCTCTTATCTTTGTGGGTAACAATCTTTGAACTAAAAATTGTTATATATCTCATAAAAATCTTATATTGTTCTATTTTTCATATTAAATATGTGTATTGTTCAGCTTGGATAGTATATGTGACTACCTACCGTGCAATTGTCGGGTTCTAATTTAGAGATCTATCACTTCCTCACCGTTGAAATTTAGGGATGCCTAATTGTGACATTGTACCATATGTAGTTGAACGTAAATGGTGAACCAACTATTGCAAGTGTTCTAACCGGCTTAATCAATTTCTATTTTTGGAAAACATTATATTTTGTTCCGACTTATTTTGCGAGTAATTAGAGTATCACTATGTAATTCACTCGATATCGGTTTCTAAAAATTTAGGAAGATTACTATTAGATATGCATGCTTAAAATTATAAAGAAATGTGATTGTGGAAACTCGAGTATTAAAAAAGAAAATTATTATACATGTTTATTTATTAAGAGTTGTATAATTGCTTGCGGTATAAAATGGATCCTTCCCAAATTACAAAAAAGTCGAGCGGACGAACAATGATGAACAAGGAGAAGTTGGTCCAAAGTATAGACGATCTAACTCTCCTTCCACGGGTCCAATTTGATAGGCGGGAAAATGTTGTAGATGATCACGCAACTCGTTTTATGAGCTATGTTGGCGTGACAACCGCACATATATGGACATCAACTATAGAAGTTGGGGCACAGTCTTTGATTCCATTAAGGACGACCTTTGGAACGATATTCAAGTAAATACACTACAAGTCAACTTAGTATTGCAACTTATTGTAAATGGTTAATATGTACTAATGCATGTCATTCTTGTGTTTCGAAAACGTTCATCTTGGACGTTAAAGAATTTGAGATCCCCTTGGTGAGACACAAGACCCTTAAGTAGAAAATTTTAGAAACTTCGGATATTGCATTGCCACTCTATGGTTCTATAAAACAAGGCAAATAAAGGTAGCAGGTAGACCACGGGATGTCTACAACTTCATCATCAAGGAGGACTGGAGGACATTTAAAGCATATGTCTCCTCTATGGAATACATGGTAATTTATCATTTGTTATCTTTTTTCGATTTAACTCTTTTCTACTGATATTTTCATTATCTTAGTTACTTGTCCAAGCACAAGGTGAAGCCAATTGAAAAAGGATTAAGAGCAATGCGTATCCCCATATGATGTCCCGTGGGGAATACGTAAGGTTGGAGGACAAGTTGTACAAGCAAAAGCTTGAACAACTTCGAAGTACTTCCGATAAAGGTTCTATCACGGATAGTTCACAACTCACTATCAATAGGGATGAGCTGTGGGTCGAAGGAAGAAAGAATAAATATAGAACCTTCACCACGACCAATGTCGAATCTATTTTGCGAGTGACTCGTGAGTTTTTTTACTATTTCCTTTATTTATTTTGAGAACTTATCGATTTTAATATTATGAATTAGCAATGATAATTTATTTCCTTCTTACAGGAGTGTTTGTCACGAGACATCAACTTTAGAAGTCACCGACACCACCGGGAGGAGGGACAAACTAGCCTTGGCCCTAGCAAGAGATGAGCATCCCGGTCGTGTTTGGGCCATCGGTGAGAGGGTGGGGATAGTTGAGCACTTAGGGGCTAGGAAGAAGCGTCTTGTCTATTTCATCCAAGCATATATGGGGGCCCAAATGGCCCAATGCAATCCCAACAGTCCCAAATGTCCCAATGGCTGCACGAGATAGAAGAGATGAAGGAATAGATGAGGGCAAAGATGAAGGCCCGGATGCATGACTAGATGCGAGGCCTAGATGAGGGAATGCATCACAACATACTTAACCAACAGGAGTATGCCGGCACCTAGCATACACATGTACAATTTACGTCCATTCTTACCCCAAATATCGGCAAGCGCGAACGCAAGCTCACCCGTCGACCAATTCGAACTTATAGTCCATGTAATTTAGATTTTGCTACCTAATTATATTTAAATGCATGTTTATATTTCGACTAATTGATGTATAATCTTGTTGAACGAATGGTGTATATTGTGTGGTTGTTGTGGAACTCCGGCATATGGTCGTTGAGTAATTAGTTATACTATGTTTTTGTTGTTTCGGATGAGGGTCGTTATTTACTTGCATGTTTATATTGTGACAAGTTGTTGTATAATCTTGTTGAATGAATGGTGTATATTGTATAGTTGTTGTGGAACTCGGCGTGTGGCCATTAAGTAATTACTTATAGTATGTTTTTGTTGTTTAGGATGAGGGTCTTTATCCAGGAAAATATGTACTTTTAAAGGAAACCTATGTCTGTTTATTTTCGGGATTTTTAGATAGTTTAACTTCTATGTCAAGGATAATCCCATGATTATAATTGTTATGCTTATTCTTATGCGAGCGAGAAAAGTGCATGTTAGCTTCTCATCACCCTCCCATACATCATGTTATGGCATCGGGTGTTATTTACTCGTGGAGGCCGGATACCATCGTTCACGGGGCACCCCTTTTAGGTGATAAGGTGAGAGTGAGTGTGAGAAAAGTCATGCAAAGGAAATTTGAACCTTCACACTATTGATGACATAGTCAACAACTTTGTTCGTTGGCCCAAGAGTTTAGTCATCCTCTCTATCGTAATTCATTTTTTAAAATATTAGATTTAATCGTTGTTAATTTCACGTATATATATTTCTAATTTGTGTATTAATTATTCATTGGGATATCGGGGACAGATCCGAGAGTGGGATGAAGGGCACTCCATCTCCCTCCGTTGGCACAAGCAAGATTCAGCGGCACCCTTCGTCGTCCGAACCAGTCCCTCTCGTATCATTTCACGAGTCTCGCAAGGATTGGTGTGTTACTCTGTAAAGTTGTGAGAAGACTTTGTTAGCACATACAACATTGCAAATCAGCGTGCCATGTTGCGTGTTTGGACAATTTGACGGGGACGATAATGACATGACCTTATATGTCTTCCCGAACGACATATTGCAATTTTGGAGATGCAAGAGATTAGCACATCCGCTATTATGATTGGCATTATGTGAGTTACTATATTCATAAGTTTATTTTTTATTTTTAATTACAATTTCGAACTACATACAATTAATATGTAAGATGGGTGCATGAGATGAGAAGCGAGTCGGTTCGGTTTCGCAACCCTAATTCCATTCAAGGATTTGGGCGGACAAGTCGAAGAACAAGAAACATAATGCACAAAAATAAAGCTGTTACTTGGTGCCGTTCATTGAAGGGTAAGTGTACGAATAAATTTAAATGAAGTTTTTACGGTGTTACATACTTATAAATGTGTTATTTGTGTCTTTGTAGCAGCCATTGGATGGTTGCTTGTTATATTTCCAAGGGGCAATATCGCGTATCGGCTAGATCTTACGGGTCAAACCATCGGGAAAGATATCAAGAAATTATTCGACTCGTGAGTTCATACCTTAATCATTTTATACTTTTTTGTTAATTAGTATTCTTTTCAATTGTATGTCTAATTTGAATTTTATTTTTCGATTAAAAAATAGTGCTCTAATACATTATTATTGTAAAGGAGGCTTGAGAGGCTCACGTGTAAGATCAAACCCACAAATTGTCTCCGGAGCGGTGAGGTTCTCTTACTTAGAGTATACTTTAATTGTTTTCATTTCATATTACTTGCTAACTACATAAAGTACTAATTAATTCTCCATGTGTTGGGAATCTATTTTGATTGTTTTAGTGCCATAAACAATTATCCCGGAGGTGGGGGTTTAGAGTTCTATCTATTTAGTCTAGGTCGTGGTGGGTCGGTTATCGCCGACTAGCAGCCTAGCCCCGCGCTCCGCTTGTGCCACTCACCCGAGCATGACAAGACAAGCGCTACACTCACAGGAATAAACGCTGAAATCGGAAAACATACCCATTAAAGGTATATGGGGTGGGCCTAAGACATGATTTTTCCCCACTTTAAAGGGAATCCTTTGATCGGATGTTCTAGTATCGTGAATACGAAAAGGAAACTCCCAAAGAAAGAGCGATGAAATGAAGAGATCCCTTCTATAAAACTCAAGAAAAGGATATTATAAAGGTAGTAAAATTAAATCAAGTTACTAGATACTTGATTTAATTTGATATTTGTCAGTAAGTGACCACTAAAACACTCACATGTACAGCGACTATAGGCTAAGGTTCGAGAGCTGAGAGGTGGGGTGACATCAAGCACCTATTCCTCTGTCCTCAAACTCCTATGTCGGTTCAAGCATTTCGTCTTAACGGCGGGAGCTAGCAGTACCCGAGTGACAAGCGGCGGTGGTTGAATCTACAAATGACTTGACAGCGTAGATAGATTCTCTAACTTATCTATTCAGGGAGTCATGAGGTAAGCTCCCATAACAAATGCATCTTTCCTAGCGAACGGATCTTCCTTGACCAACATCTCGTACGTGAGTTCGAGGTCATGCGGAAAAAGGCTTCGAACGTGGAGTGCAACTTTTACATTGTCCAATACATGACAGAGATTGTGACCCGACTCGACTTAAATAATTCTAATCCCAAAGAGGTACTTGCACTCGAACTTGTATTTGATTATGAAAAAATTAAATTTTTTAATGTTCTTTTCAACTTGAGTAACACTTGCACTTGACCTAATTAATATGTCTTTTACAACATTGGTCATAACATTTCCGGGAAAGGACCCACCCACTCCCTATATAGATGAAGTGCTCAACAAGTTAAAACAAGGTTGGGCGAGTTTGTATATAACCGTATAAAGACATAGGTATATATTTACACTTATTCTTCATTATTTGATTGGTTAAGTTTGTAATTTACATAGGCATATAGTTGCATAGGTTTATATTTACATAAGTATACAATTACATAGTTATATATTTACATAGGTATACAATTACATAGGTAACTATTGTCGTTATTTTAAATGTATTATATAGAACTGTGTGATGAATTTGGTTTGTACATATTTTGGTCAAGACTATTGGATTCCGCTTTGTATATATTCAGAAAGAGTTTGTATAAATGGTTGTGTATGTTCTTTGTACTTGTATAGTGGGTAAGTAAACACAAAAAAAAAATTCTAAAAAAACAACGGTTGTTAAGGAACAACCGTTGTAATAGGTCCGAATGATAACCTATGACTACTATTGTTAGTCAACAACCATAGTCATAGGTTTGGGCCAAACATTTTTCCGGAACAGGCCATTTTGGGGCCGGACATATTACTACGGTTCTTAATGAAGAACCGTAGTAATATCTTAGCCTACTACTACGGTTTTGGCTTACACCGTAGTAATAGGTCATCTGTATTACTATGGTTGTTCACAACAACCGTATTCATAGGTTGTCTTTAACCACGGTTATAAACCGTAGTAAAAGATGCCCATCTATAATTACAACCACATACACGATGCTTGGATAACCATAGTTAAGGGTCGTTTTGAACCTTAGTTAAAAGTGATTCCTGTAGTAGTGATTATGCCGATGAAGGAAGAATTTTCTTCTTTGTTCTTGTCTCATCCGATAGACAACGAGAGTGGTGAATGGCGTTGGGAGTTGATGAATGAGATCTTTATGCCGTGTAATGCTAAAATCATCCTATAGATACCTCTTTGTCTCAATTGGCCACAAGACACGATTTCTTGGTTCTACAAAAGCAATGGAGAGTTATCGGTCAAATAAGCATATCATGTGGCTAGAACATTGAAGAAACAAGTATAGGGCATTGAGTAGCTCAGCGGTAGCTCGAAGTATAGAAATCCATCCGGCGTTTGGGCGTGCCACCAAGTATTCGAGTGTTTGTGTGGAGAGCTACGATTCATGCGCTACCAACCAAGGTAAATATTGCTTCCTGTATTCCTAACTTCAATATGAGTCGTGAAATCTGTGGTGTTATGGAAGAGTCCGATATCCATACACTTTTTTGGTGTCCATTTGCGTGTGAAATTTGGATGGGTAGTGGTTTTGAGAAGTCTCTTTGGGATAGAGGAGGCTACTTAGTGGCGAGAATGTTTAAGTAAGGCGAAGGCTATGTTGGATATCGCCAGATTAGGAGACTTTGTAGCAATCATGTGGGAAGTGTGGAACTCCTGTAACAACTTCATTTTCGGTCGAAAGATCGGAAGGTCGAGGGTCTTGGGGAACAAAGCCATCAAATTAGTAGCTGGTTATAGGGAGGCTTAAACTTAGGCGACCTCGGAAACTAGCTCGGTAAGTTGTAACTCGTGCCCTCCGTAGGCTAGTTATGTCAAACTAAATTTCGATGCGGGGAGGAAGGTTGGGACTGGGGGTTCGTGATTAGGGATAGTATGGGCGAAGTGGTTCTTCATGGAGTGAAGCAAGGTATGGCGTTCCAAAGTTGGGAGCTAGAGGAGGCTAGAGCATGCTTATTTGCAACTCAACAAGCCAAGGTGTTTGACCTAAATATTATATTGTTTATACCATTATTTATCTAATTTTTGTCTCCTAAAATAATACAATTATTAGGATTTTTACTTGTTTTATTTAATTTTGTAGGTAATAAATTGAATAGGACAAACATCCGATATATGGAGGAAAAACGATAAAAAAATTAAAGAGTTAAGTCCCGAATATGCACACAAACATTCATCTCCACACTACTCTAACTGACCTTGTGCCAAACCCAACCCAAATTATCCCATCAAGCAACAACCAAGTCGTGACAATCAAAAAAAGGATGTAACATTTCATGATGACGTCACCATGATGTCACTATGAGAAATCCTTACTGCGCCTAAAAATTTAGGGTCGCATGTGTATAAAAGGGTGTAGCAAGATTTAAACGGGAGCTTGAGTTTGGCGAAGGAGAGTTTTGGCGCAGCTTTAGGGAAGCTGAAGCTTAGATTATTAATTAGGGTTAGTTTTAGTTTAGGTTTTTAGATAGCCTCTTGTAAATTTTGTCTTAAATATTTTAAATTCAATTATTATTTTAGTTTGAGTTATTAATTCGGTTCTCGACAATTTTCGGTTTCGGTTTGATTCGTTTCGATAACTTATTCCCTTTTGTCTCTCATTTCTCTTTAATTTATTTAGTTTAGTTTAAAGGTTCAATTTTTGTTATCTTTTCATGTTAATAGTAGTTATATTAATTATTTATTTTCATGTTTAATTTGTTAGTTTATGTCATTGTTTAAGTCGATCTTTATTAATTTAGTTATTAGATTAATTATTTTTCACGTTAATTAGTTATTAGTTTGAGTCGCTTTGGTTGTGATTAGCCTCCTTGATGGCTAATTAATTTTTTATGAGCGTTAATTTAGTTTATGCTAGTATTTTGGGATTGTTTCTCTTACCTACCACATGTTCGATGAGATGCCCGAAAATGTGTTTTCATCTTAATTTTTAGGTGGTTGGTTTGTCACTCGAAAAGTGGAGTCAATTAGCTAGTGAAGGTAGAGAGAATAGTTGGGATTTTGACATGAAAATAGCCTGAATTCTAGCTAGGTCCTTAGGTTGCTATTCTTGTAATCTAATTGGGCTAACCCCTCGAAAGTAGGCGGTTAGAATAATTAGTTCATCTCATGACCCTCAAAAGTGTGGCTTGAGTAGGTTTTGATGGTTCAACCGAGCACTTCTAAATATTTGTATAAACTTGGGTAGGTTTATGCTTGTCTTGATTAGTTAGTTTATTAAGTGGAAAAATCACAACCCAAGCATTTTTTTATTGCTTTCTAGGTTAGCTTAATCATCATATATATTTCATCTCGTGCTGATTCTCCTAGATAGAAAGTTTAAGATATCTTCGATATTTAAAACACAACTCCCTGTGGACACGACTCGTGCTTGCCGGCTAGGTACAACTACTCCTTGCATTTGCGGTTATAAATTTTAGACTTTAATTTTTCCAAACAAGTTTTGAGGTGACCTTTCCAATGAATATAGGGCTAATGGAGAAGAATATCGAGTTCCAATGCCGTTGTCTGGGGAGCTGTTTTGTTTTAATATTGGAGCTTACTTGAGCATTCTAGACTATGTATTTAATTGAAAAATCCAAAAACATTAAAAAATAAAAAAATTGAAACATGTCTACTTACCATTATCCTTAGTATGAGCATGAATTGTTTTATTAGTACATTGATTGACTAAATGCTCTTGTTCCTCTTTCTAATAACTGTTTGGAGAAATGAGAAGTATTAAATGTTGTGTGTGAGGATGTGAATAGTGAAACCTGTGCTCTTTTAGAGTATTGGGATTTTTGTGCAAAAAGTGGTGATGAAGCTTGGGATTTACTTGAATGAATTGCTTCGGATACTTGTGAATTTGAAAAGGCTTGTACTGATTTTGAATTTCCATGCCCCGACCCTTGTGCTTCTCATGCTAGATTTTACATCAAATCCCCTTGTATTCCCGATCCTACCCCTCTTTGGTGTGAAAAGTGTAGCTCTTCTGATCATGGTACTAGTTCTTGTCATTATTATGATATTTTATCTCATGAATGTTATGTTAATTGTTATGAAATGATAAGGGTTATAGATGAACAAAATGAGCAACTTGCATGTCTTAATAAGATTAGGGAGTTTGACCTATCGCATGAAACCGACCTTAGTCTTAGTTCTGCGAAAATTAAGGCATTTTTTATGATGATGATCATGACGAGTCCTCCTTTTCTTTAGAGTTTAGAGTAGAGAAAGAGATTGACTCTTCCTATACTACATTACCCATAGTTGCTCTATCCTTACCTAGCACACATAAGGACAACATTGAGGTTGCCTTAGATGTTGATAGTAGTTTACTTGGTGAGGATGATTTATATCATGAGTCGAGGAAGCTTTAGTTGAGGTGTTTGATCGGAAGACTCCTTTAGGGAGTCATGTGAGGTGATTGTGGTCGAGGCATCGCCTACTAGTCTTGACATTGATAATCATGTGTCCTCCGACCCACTTTCTTTAATTCCTACTTCCCCTATTTGTTCACCACCCTCCCCGTTCTCCAAGTATCATTTTTCTAAGCCCATTAGCTATTTGATTTGTGATTTTGACTTGGATGTGGGCCATGTGAGTTACTCATTTGGCATCCTTGAGGGGGATGTGGTTGACAATATTATGTCCCTAGGTACCTTTAGAGGTTTTAAGCCCTCCATTGACCCCGATCATGTTTACCTAGAGGACTACCTTAGAAAAATCTTTTGGACCACTTTCTTTTCTCACTCTTTTGATTTTTCTAAGGCATATGATAAATTTAAGAGGACATTGAATGTCATTGATATAATTTTACTTATGTTCTCTTGCTTACATTCATTTGAATTTTGTGCTCCGATATTTGATAAGCTCCTTAGAGCTATGATAGCATCCGAGTTGGAGCTTAATCTTGAGATGAGAAGGAATGGCTAATGCTCCTCAAGCCTTCTTAATATTATTTTAGGAGACATTAGTTTAGGTGAACCCAACACCTAACCTGGTATACTCGTTCCTTCTCTTTCTCTTTTTGTTATATTTTTTTGCTTCTTTCTTTCTTTATATATTTTTTTGCTTTTTCTATTTTTAGTTGTGGATATTTACGGTTGTATTTTTCTTTTTACTTTTCGTTGTGGATATTTAGGATTGTGTTTTTATGGGGTGATAATTTTGAGGATAAATTTTGGATGTTGTTGAGCCATGATGGCCATGATCACCCACATGTATATATTCTTGTTTTATTTTTGTTTTTATTTTTAGTGATAGTGTTTTTGTATATAATTGAGTCTATTTTATTAGTGTGTTTGCTCCTTGGCTCCCAATAAGGACATTGTGAGATTTAGGTTTTGGGGTAAGGAAACCTTTGTTTAAGGAAAAACTTGATAAAAAATTCAAAAAGATTTTTTTCTTCTCTCTTGGGAGATTTTGTATGTATTCTAATTGATTTTTGAACCCTTGTGACTTAGCTATTAGTTTGTAAATAGGAAAATATACAAGATGACACCTACCTTTTAGTATGGCAGTCCTAACGTCATTTTTTTACCTTATATGAGAATTCGTAAAATTTGTACATATTTTTATGAAAGTCATTTGCTCTTTATTGATTGATTCACCCACTTGTCTTTCGTATAAAAATAAATTTCACGTTGTTCTTTTTTGCATCGAAAAAAAGAAAAAAAGAGAAAAAAAGAGATTAAAATCAGGAATGACAAGAACCCTTTAAGACATGCTCTATTGGATGTAAACCTTTAAGACAATAGTTGCTAATGGGCAAGACTTGCTTCCCAAATGAAGTGTAAATAAAGTACTAGTCAAGTGGGTTAGTCGGTTATTGTAAGCTTAAAGTAAGGGAGTTATGGTACACTTACACATTACGCACTAGGTCGGATTTACTATTCTTAAGGTAATAAAGAGGTGAAACCATTGATGTTTGGTTGTCGACAAAAGAGGGTGAGAGGTTTGACATGTATAGTATACCTATATGCAAGTTGATGATTAAGTTCCAAGGATGACATGATTGATCGGATATCTATATATTCTCTCTATTGTATATTTTTTTGTAAAAATATTTTCAATTTTTTCCTTTTTCATACCTTTCTTTTCTTCCCGGATTTTGTGTGTATATCTCCTATAAACCCTCACGAGACCTCACTCGTCCATTTGGGCTACGAAGAGGTTTAAAGGGTTTGTTGCACATGCTAAGTGCAATTCCGATTTCTACGAAAGTGAGTTAGGTTTTATTTATTTTTGTTTTGCTCATGGACGAGCAAAATTTAGGTGTGGAGGTATTTGTTTGGCCTAAATATTACGTTATTTATAACCTTATTTATCTAATTTTTGTCTCGTAAAATAATATAATTTTTAGGATTTTTACTTGTTTTATTTAATTTTATAGGTAATAAATTGAGTGGGACAAACATTTGATATATGGAGGAAAAACGATAAAAAATGAACGAGCCAAGTCTTGTATATCCACATAAACATTCATCTCCACGCTACTATAATAGCCTTATGCCAAGCCCAACCCCAATTATCCCATCAAGCAGCAACCAAGTCGTGACAATCAAAAAGAGGAAGTAACGTTGCATCATAATGTCATCGTGATGTCACCATGAGAAATGCTTCCTGCATCTGAAAATTTAGGGCCACATGTGTATAAAAGGAGGAAGCAAGATTTCAACGGGAGCTTGAGTTCGCCGAAGGGGAGTTTTGGCACAGCTTTGAGGAGGCCAAAGCTTAGATTATTTATTAGTGTTAATTTTAGTTTAGATTTTTAGTTAGCCTCTTATAAATTTTGTCTCAAATATTTTAGATTTAATTATTATTTTAGTTTGAGTTATTAATTTAGTTCTTGATAATTTTTATTTTTAATTCGATTCGTTCCTAATAACTTATCCCCTTTTGTTTCTCGTTTCTCTTTAATTTGTTTAGTTTAGTTTAAAGGTTCAATTTTTTATTATCTTTTCAAGTTAGTAGTAGTTATATTAATTGTTTGATTTTATGTTTAAGTTTAATTTGTTAGTTTATGTCGTTGTTTAAGTCGATCTTTATTAATTTACTTTTTAGATTAATTGTTTTTCATGTTAATTAGTTATTAGTTTGAGTCGCTCTGGTTGTAATTAGCCTCCTTGATGGCTAATTAATTTTGTATGAGCCTTAATTTACCTAGTTTATGCTAGTATTTTAGGATTATTTGTCGTACTCGCCACATGTTCGATGAGATGCCCGAAAGAGTCTTTTCATCTTGATTTTTAGGCGATTGGTCCGTCACTAAAAGTGGAGCCACTTTGCTAGTGTGGATAGAGATAATAGTTGGGATTTTAGCATGAAAATAGCCCGAATTGTAGCTAGATCCTTAGGTTGCTATTCTTGTAATCTAGTTGGGCTAACCCCACGAAAGTAGGTGGTTGGACTAATTAGATTATCCCATGACCCTCGAAAGTGTGACTTGAGTAGGTTTTGATGGTGCAACCGACCACTCCTAAATATTTGTATAAACTTGGGTAGGTTTAGGTCTGTTTTGATTAGTTAATTTATTAAGCGAAAAAATCACAACCTGAGCATTTTTTAATTACTTTCTAGGTTAACTTGATCATCATATATATCTCATCTCGTGTTGATTCGCCTAAATAAAAAGTTTAAGATAACTTTCATATTTGGAACACAACTCCTGTAGAGAAGACCCGTGCTTGCCGGCTAGCTACAACTACGCCATGCACTTGTGGTTATAAACTTTAGACTTCAATTTTTCTTAACACCAGGTTGTAGGCTTCAACCAGGTTATCATCGAAGGTGATTGCAAGAATATGATTTTCAAGCTCCAACGGAATATCGCTACTAATAATGCTCTAGGCATGTTTATTTCTTCTATTTTATACATTGTTTCATCTTTTGTTTATGTTTCTTGGCCCTTTGTTAAACAAGAAGGAAACTTTGTAGCTCATGCTATACCTCAACTCTAACCTATTGATTTTGGTGAAAGGATATGGGTGGAGGGGAGGCCACATATTGTCTAGATATGACTTCAAAGAGTATATGTAAGGTTATGGACAATCTAATAATATAAACCTTACATTTTCAATAAATAAAAAAACTAAATATGGAAATGCAATCAATTTTGTAGTTTTTATTACATTACACAACTTATAGCACCCAACCAAGTGAGCCATTCTTTTGCTTCATATGGTTTTTCTCGCTATGTCCAAAATATTAAAAAAAATTTATTATTTTTTAATCTTCATATTGAACCCACTCAACTTTTTTAAAAACCTTTTCTTGAGTAAAAGTAATTTTAATTATTTTTTGGTAAATGACTGTATAAAAAATAAGAATGAACTTATATTTTTTAATATTTTTATCTCAAAAAATTACATATAGTCTGCGCTCATATTAGTTTAGTGAGTACTAGAATTACATAGGATGACCAACTAAATACATATATAAAATATTAACAAAAATATATATACTAAATATTAACTTTGATTTTTGTTAAAATTTTAGTAATTTTCTTGGTGAGTATTAAAATTTATACTTGATGAACTCACTCATATATCATTTTGGCTATTAATTACAATTGAATAATACTAGAGATCAAGTGCTTGTAGCTCAATTGGTATATGAGTGAAGTTTCCAAACTTCCTATTAGGATTCAAATCCTGGTGGCCACAATTTTCTTGGTAGAATTTGTGGATTCACTAACCTTCTTTTTTTCAACATTACTAAGCCATTTTTTTAATATTTCTTCTTTTGTGAATGAGTCTATATGAAATGTAAATTACCTTTTAATTTACTTGATTTTTAAATAGTTTTTAATATTCTCTGTTCAACTAACTTTGATTTACAATTAATATTAAAGAAAAATTATTGATTATTCATATTATATATAGTGAGTATTTATGTTATACCCAGTGAACAATTTATTTTTATTAAGTGAGTATACGTATTATATTTGGTGAGCATTGAAATATATTTAATGAATACAATCACATATAATGAAATATTATTAAGGAAAAAAGAAAAATAAACCAAAATCCATAAGACCAATTATAAATATTTAAATTTCATTTACAATGAATGTCGGTTAAAGATAGTGAGCATTCATATTATATTTAACAAGTATTAGTATTATATTTAGTGAATATTATTAAAATATATAATGAGCATTATTAATATATTTAGTGAGCATTCATGTTATAATGAGTCTATATTAGTATTATATATGGTGACCAATTGAAGATAGAAAATGAAACACTCAAAACATATCTTATATACGCAAAACATTTCATGTGTATTGATATTACGTTTGGTGTGTATCAATATTTATATTCCTTATGTATCAATTGTATCAATTATATATATGGCGAGCCGGATTATATTAGTATCATATATCTTGAAAAATTAAATTTTGTTTATTGCATATTTGTATTGTTTGGTGAACATTAATATTATTATGTTTAATGACCATATTGATATTATATTTGGTGAACATTATTACACATACATCATTTTAGGAGTGCTAAGATTAAATTGTCACTCTCATAATGTCAAGAATGTCATTAATTAATTTGATGATATACAATTGACATTGGCCTAATTATTAACGGCTAAAATTGCCACTATAACTCTATTTTATTTGCTACAGTAGGTCAAAAATTATTTTTCCTTTTTTTTTATATTGTTAGGAGGTTAAATAACCCCATGTCCCTTTTCCCGTGAATTCTCCAATTATTTCTTCCTATTTACTTTCATCCCAAAATTAAAAAGTTAGGGTGTGAAGGAAAACCCTAGAATCAAAATTTAGGAAAATTGGCCAAATTTGTAGAGAAATTGGGGTTGTTTTTAGGTTTGTGTAACAAAATTGATGCAAAAGAGTTGCAATTATGTCTCACTTATATGGTCAAAGCCCCAACAAAGCGTGAAAATCTTCCTCCTATTTCGCATATGTTAAGAGGTTACGTATATGAAAGATGTGATATTTACACAAGCATGACTACAAAGAATCCTATTAGAAGGGTTCACAAAGTGCTCAAAGTGCGGCATGCCTATGAATTTTGTTTACTTTAGGTGGGTATAGATGACTCTCTATGTGAGAGAGTGAAGTAAATGGTGGTTGCTTTGATATTGACTCGCCAAATGTGAAGGTTTGCTCGAGGAGAGTCCGAGTCACCCTAGAGGGGGTAAATAGGGTGATAGAAAATTCTTTCCGAAGATACACACTTTTGCGCAGAAAGAGGCAAAGACAGATTCCGAGTCTAATAACAGAGTCGAAAAGATTGGACTCGAAATCAATGAATCGGAAGAAGCAAGAGCACTAAGGTCTGTGTGAGTCTAGAATGAACTCGGGAAGAGAACGCATAGATTTTACGTGGAAACCCTCCCGGGGCAGAAAACCACGGCCCGTGTCAATCCAGGACACGAAGTCAAATCCACTATTTTGAGTCCACAAAAATACCGTGAACTTGATGGAACCCGAGTTGCTCCCTTAGACAACTCTATACAAATTTTCCTAGACTCGAAGTTACCTTATCCGATCTAGTACTTCCTAGCTGAGATAACCCTTACAGCTAGGGACAACTAAGCTGAGTTAACCTTTACAGCCTAGTCAAGGGACCTTACAAAGAATGTAAGAAGAGTTTGTAACTAAGTACAAGACCTTACAACACGAAAGTAATGAATTACAGAGTGGGAGTTGTAAGTTGAAGATTGAGAGTAAATACAATAACTTTGATCAAGTAAGTGTATAGACAATATGTTCGGCAACCTTCAAGTCTTGTGAAGTGGCTTCTATTTATAGATAACCAAGCGAGTAGCCGTTATCTTCATCTGCTGACCGAGAGTCTTCCGTGACCATTGGTAGAAGCTTTACGAGTCACTCAGAAAGTATCCGTTGAAATATGAACGTTGAATAACGGTTTAACTCTCTTGGAAGTCCCAAAACCATCGGTTGTGTCTTGAAAAATGAGGTGGAAACCACCGTTAGGCTTGGCGTTCCATTTTTCCGGATATGGAAGCAGACGACTTCCGACACAATCTTCCGGGACTAAAGCGGGGAAGGTGAAAAGCCATATCTCGCTGGTGATTTGACGTTCAGGCCGGCTACTTTTGTAGTTTGAAAAGATATCCTCGATTGGATAACCTACAAAAGTAAAACAACTTTGGTTCTCAAAGTATAAACTACTTTGGTCCAAGGTTAGACACGGATAATAGAATGGTTATGATAATTAACCAACAGATTATCCGAGTCGGAAAACAAATGGAATTTTCTCGAGTCTAAAATCCAAGATACTCGGAATTCCATAAGATTTAGTTTCAAGCAAAGAATCAAGTTCTATAACGAATAT
Source organism: Talinum fruticosum (assembly GCA_021018815.1). NCBI lineage: Eukaryota > Viridiplantae > Streptophyta > Magnoliopsida > Caryophyllales > Talinaceae > Talinum > Talinum fruticosum. The sequence goes on along the minus strand of JAITYX010000015.1, from coordinate 8,129,000 downwards.
CGAGAGGGAAAAACTTGATATAGACTAAGTACGAAAAGAACTACGAATGCTGACTATGCAAACAATAGTAAATAACCAAGAGTCGATTCCGAGTGAGAAACGGCGGAATACTGGTATATTCGAAATGCGATTAATCCGAGTGAGAGTGGACTTAGAATAAAGAACCAGTTTTCGAGTCGCTAACCGACAAGCGATAAAAGAGATAAGTGAAGGCCAAATCACTTAGAGGAGATACTATTTTACTCAAGCAAGTTTCTAAGACACAGAGAATGCCTTGGAATCAAAACTCTATAAGAATGACATCGTTATACCCGATTCCTTTTGCATGACTCGGAAAGATATAGAGCAGTGTCCGAGTCTTCAAAATGGGTAGAGTATCTCCAAGCCTTCCACTTCACCATAAAACACAAGTCCGGAAAGCTAAACAAAGCGGCAGATGCATTGTCAAGGATGTATCTTCTTCTATTTCAATTAGAAGCTTGTGTTTTTGGTTTTGAGCCTATAACGTTGGTATGTTGATGGTAAAGATTTTGGAAAGTTGTATCAAGAGTATGTAAAACACCTAAGAGGCAAGTTTTGTTCCAAGAGGGCTACGTATTTAAGGGCACACGACTTTGTGTGCCAAGTTGTGGAACAAAAGAATTGCTTGTCCAAGAAGTGCATAGTGGTTGTCTACTGGCCACTTTGGTGAGAAAAAGATGCGAATGATGCTCAAAGAACACTACTATTGGCCAAGATTGGAGAAGGATATCCAAGACATTGTCAAAAGGTGTGCCACTTGCCATTTTGTTAAGAGTCATTGACTCCCTCAAGGCCACTATACGCCACTCCCCACTCCAAGCAAGCCATGGGAAGACATTAGCCTTAATTTCATCCTCGGGCTTCCCAACCCAAAGGGAGAAAGACTCCATACTTGTGGTGGTTGACCGATTTTCTAAGATGGCTCACTTCATGCCTTGTTCCAAGACTAATGACGTTACTCATGTTGCGGACCTATACTTTAAAGATGTTGTGAGATTGCATGGATCCCAAGGTCGATAGTTTCGGATAAGGACGTCAAGTTTCTAAGTCATTTTTGGGTGACTTCGTGGAAAATTTTGGGAACCAAGATGAAGTATAATACTACTTGTCATCCATAAACATCGTTTAGTTATGTTATTGTCTCTATGACGATATTGATTGCTTAGAGTTGTTGTAGAGGTAGCATGGAAAATATATATATATCATATTTGCTTGTACACGTTACCTCCGCACGAACTCCAAGCAAGTAATATAGTCATAAACACAAGTACATAACTCAATATGCTAAAAAACATCTCTTTAGGAAAATAGAGATGAACCTTTTGGCATAAATATTGAAATCATTTAAACCACAAAGTTTTCAAGAGAAAGAGATGGACTTTTTGACATAAGTACTTGAAAAACAAATACCCAAAGAGTTGGATAACATAAAAACTCAATGATCTCGCCACGAACCTATCAAGAGTGAGCTCATTACTTCTCCAAGGCAAACTCTCTCAACCGTTGGAAAATGCAATGAGAAAATCAAGGACGAAGGTAAGATTCAAGAGCTTAGTCCTTTTGACCCTCGTCGAACGATAATCTTCTAGCCCCCGCTGAAGAGCATAGTCCTTTATTTGCTTGCTTTGAGTTCGTGCAAGGGTAAAGTTAGACAACCTCACTTTTTTTAGGGAGGTTCCTCTTCTTTCCTTAGGGAGGTTCCTCTCCTTCTCCTTCGGTAAATTCCTTCGAACCGGAGAAGAACGAGAGAAAGGGTCCTCCACCGATTCACTCGCTCTCCAGGGGGAACCAGACAATGAGCCCATGCTTGAAGTGGCGCCTCCGCCCGCCACGTCGCTTGCTGATGAGTGCGAATTGCTTGCACTGGATTTCTATAAGATGGTCAAAGTGGCGTATTACACGGGCTTCAAGGAGGTCCCAGTCGAAATACAACACAGCTTGTTTGAGAGCATGAGCTTCGTCAAAGTGCACAAAACCAGCTCCATTGCATCATCAATCAGAAGGTTGTAGAATGTCTTCGCAACGAGGGACGGGCAGCAATTGACAACACCAGCTTGCTCGGCATAGTCCTTATTGAAGCGCAGGCACAATTTCTCGTAACCAACAGGAAGTGCTCCGTAACTCATTTTCACTATGATCGAAGGCGAAAGTTAAGTCAAAGAATTATTCGAACCAACTCCCTCGGTAAAGTCTCTACCCCTCTTCCCATTCAAAGAATTTTTTTACTTGCAATTGTTTACGTATATATTATATAATAATACAATATATATATATATATATATATATATATATATATATATATATATATATATATATATATATATATATATATATATATAGTTTCCATTTTGCTTCCAATTTTGATGTATTATATACAATCATAAAGTAGAAATGATTTTATTTGAAATTTTACACAATGGATAGGACAAATTAATATGAATAAAATGCTGAGGTCATCCCTTTAATTCGCTTTAACGATCCCAAGACATAACTACAACCGAAGTTCCCATAACACTTGTCTTTAACAATGAGATCGGGTTCACAAGAGAAGACATAGAGTTTACGTGCAGCGTGGGTCGGTACACAAAGAAAGGAAAAGGGAATAAAGGATCCATCGGAGAAAAAGGTGATAAACAATTACCAAACTAATAATAATTCCCAATTGTTTATCACCTTTTTCTCCAATGAATTCTTTACCCCTTTTCTTTATCTTTGTGGACCGACCCACGCTGTATATAAACTTTATGTCTTACCTAGTGAATCCAACCTCATTGCTAAAATCAACAAGGGTTATGGGAACTCCGTTTCTAGTTATGTCTTGGGTTGTTAAAGAAAACTAAATGGATGACCTCAACATTTCATTGATATTCATTATTGCCTTATGCACTACGTAAACTTAAAAAAAATCATTTACTCTAGTTTACGATCATGTATAATACAACAAACTTGCACCCAAAAAGGAAAACGAAAATTTAGGTAATTGGATAAATTAGTCCACCCCCAACTTCAACTCATCAAAATAAATAAATTTGATAATAAATTTATCTTTATGACAAGTATTTGGGGAGATCCTTATATCCAAATACCTTTCCAATTTGTTATATTTTCACATTTATTTTTTCTCCCTTTTCATCCTTAAACCCTAAATATATATATATATATATGATTTCTCTTTTGCTTCCAAGTTTAATGTATTATACATTTATCATAAAATAGACATGATTTTTTTATGTTTTACATAATGCATAGCACAATTAATATTAATGAAATGTTGAGGAAATCCCTATAATTCGCTTTAACTATCTCAAGATATAACTAGGACCGGAGTTCTTATAACACTTGTTGTCTTTATCAATGAGATTGGGTTCACGGGGCAAGACATATAGTCTATGTACAACGTGAGTCGAGTCCACGAAAAAGGATAAAGGGATAAAGGATTCATCGGAGAAAAAGTGATAAACAATCATAAAACTAATAATAATTCCCTATTGTTTATCACTTTTTCTTCAATGAATCCTTTACCCCTTTTCCTTTCTTCGTGGACCAACCCATGCTGTACATAGTCTCTATGTCTTACCTAGGGAACCCGACTTCATTGCTAAAGTCAACAAGGGTTATAGGAACTGCGGTTCTAGTTATGTCTTGGGTTGTTAAACCAAATTAAATGGATGACCTCAACATTTCATTGATATTCATTATTGTCTTATGCATTACGTAAATTTCAAAAATAAAAAACCATTTACTGTAGTTTAGGATCACGTATAACATAACAAACTTGCCCCCAAAAAGGAAAACGGAAATTTAGGTAATTGGATAAATTAGTCCACCCCCAAGTTCAACTCATCGAAATAAATAAATTTGATTGTTTACGTGTATATATATATATATATATATATATATATATATATGATTTTTTTGCTTCCAATTTTGATGTATAATATATTTATCATAAACTAGACAAGATATTTTTTGAAGTTTTACATAATGCATAAGACAATAATGAAATTATGAATAAAATATTGAGGCCACCCCTTTAATTTTCTTTAACAACACAAGACATAATAAGAACCAAAATTCTCTTGTTGTGATTAACAACGAGATCGGTTTTACAAGACAACATAGAGAGTACATGCAACATAAGCTGATCCACGAGATAAAGGTAGAAGGATTGAAAAGTCAAATGAAAACAAAAGGTCATAAACAATAGTAATTGTTTATCACCTTTTGTTTCCATTTTGTTTCCATTTAACTCCTCGACTTTCTACCCTTATTTGTGGATCGGCCTATGTTGCAAATTACACTTCATGTGTTGTCTTGTAAAATCTACCTCATTATTAATCAAAACAAGGGAATTTTGGTTCCTATTATGTCTTCGGTCGTTAAAGCAAACTATATGAATGGCTTCAACATTTCATTCATATTTCATTGTTATCTTATGAATTACGTAAACTTCAAACAAATCATAGTTACTAGTTTACGATCATGTATAACACAACAAACTTGCAACCAAAGAGAAAACCGAAAATTTAGATAATTGGATAAATTAGTCTACCCCCAACTTCAATTCATCAAAATAAATAAATTTGATTAACAAATTTATCTTTATGACAAGTATTTGTAGAGATCCCTATATCCAAAAAGCTTTCCAGTTTTTTACATTTTTACATTTATATTTTCTCCGTATTGATCGTTAAACATATAACCATAAATTTTTCTATTTTCTCAAACCCTAAACCATAAATATTTTTATTTCTCTAAACTCTAACCATATTTGGATACTAGTTTCGATAATTGGATAAATGAGTTCACTCCAATATCACCTCATCAAAATAAACAAATTTGGATACAAATTTATCTTTATGACAAGTTTTTTGGGGATGACCCTATATCCAAATTATCTTTCTATTTCTCTAAACCATAAACAAATTTGTATACACTCCTTCGATTTATCATCCTAACTATCATTCTATTTCCCTAGGCCTACATTAATTAAATCCTAAAATCCTAAACCCTTTTCTCAAAATCTAAAAAATTTCACGAATTTTCAACTTAACAAACTAAATAAATGTTACCCACATTTTTAATAAACAATTCAACATTTCAACAAATCTCAAACATTACCCACATTCTCAACATCCAAACTACCTCAAATACATTCAACATTCAACTACCTAAATTTTGTAAATAACTTAAAGCAAAAAATAAAAGATGATAGAGAATCATACCGGAAGAACAACGACAACGGAGAGAGGGAGTGAGAGGTTAGAGGTCGAACAAGTAGTAGACCAAGCAAAAGGAAAGAGGAGAGCTACACCTAAAACAAACGAGAAGAAATAGTGAGGGAAAGGAAAGAGCAATCAAAGGTAAAATTGAGAGATTACCGGTGAGAGTGAGCAATGAGAGCTTACCGGTGACAAGCATCAAGCTGAGGAAATCTAGATCCGAGGACTATGGATGAGAGGATTGTGGAAGAGCGATAAGATCTAGAAAATAGATAAGATGAATTGGGCGTGTAAAAAGAGCAGGAGCGAGGTCTCGGGTTTTTTAGATCTCGTGAAACACATTTAATGACGATTTAAACACGGAACCGTCATTACATGTGCCCTATGACGACGGTTGTTTGAAACAACTATCATAATATGTTGGTGCCTTCACATATGATGACGGTTGTTTTAAACAACCGTTGTCATATCTCGTAAACGACGTTGATTATTTACAAAAATGCCACCGGTCTATTTTTTCATGACGATTTGTCCTTTTAACCGTCGTTAGAGAATCGTCATTAAAAGTGGTTCGTGTAGTAGAGAAGCAAGAGAACTAACTTGTCTCCTGTTAAACCTCGTTTTATCGGTTTTTAAGGCATTATTTAACCCAATTCCGTGATGATTTCAATGATATTTATTTAGTTTTGGGTTAGATTTTGCTCATTTTCTCTTTATCGTCACCTAAACTCATAAATCTCTTTATTACAGGTTTTGGGCTTAAATTTGAGAGATTCGAGGTAAATTTGATGAAAAGCGATGAAGAGAAGAGTTCGGGCCCAAGAGGAGGCAAGAAAGACGCCTAAAACACATCGAGAAAAGTTGTACAGCCTATCGTGCGAAGGCTGCACAGCCGTGCAAATCATCGAGCGAAGGGTTCGAAGTCAAGGAAGGTCGCACGGCCCCTGTGCGCATCTTGCACGGCCGTGCGAGAAGTTACGGAAGTTAAAGTCGTGCACGGTACCCTGTACCAACGCTGCACGGCTTGTGCAAAAGAGGCAGAGAGTTCAGGCATTTCGCACGGCCTACCGTGCGGTTTAGGCATTTCGCACGGCCTACCGTGCAAAACCAGCACGGCCGTGCGAAAATTCGGCACGGCCGTGCGACGCCGATTCGGCGGCTTTATAAGCGTTTTTTGTTTATTTTTTTGGCAATTCTTTTCTCCATCAAATTTTAGGATTTCTAGGGTAGTTTCCAGCCGTCAAATCCGCTAGATTGAAATTTAATTTTTGAATTTTTGAAGATTAATTTGAATTCAAGCATTCGATTTCTATTCGGTAATTCTTAGTTCTCTCTCTTTATGTTTGCTCTTTGCAAATTTTCTATAGTTTTCATGTTTATATCCATTGAATCTTGTCAATTATTTAGTGCCATGTTTAGGGGCTAATTTCTCTACTTAGGTTGGGATTGATCCCTATTATGCCTTGATAATCATGAATTGAATGTCAATTGAATTGTTCTATACTTGTTAGGTTAGAATTCACTTCGCTCATCACTTCTTCATTGATTTCCTCGAAAGAGGACTCATATATTTTTATTAGGGTTTTGTAAACATCGAAAGATGAAAATTTACTTAGAATGACGTTGTGAGCGATTAGAACTTCAATATGAAAATAATTAAGGTTTTAATCGGGAGTTGTGAGATTCATTCTTTATGATTTTACTCTTTATTAATCCCATGAAAATAGGTGATTAGATTGTGCAAGATTAGTCTTTGACCTTCGAAAGTAGGCGAAGATAGGTTTAATTTGGTGTCTCCCCTTCTAAACTGCTAGCATAGGCAAACCTCAAGCGGTATTTGATGTTGATTTTAGGCATAGTAGTGTGATTAATCCCAATTCTAAGGCTTTTCATTCATTGATCTCTCTAAGTTATTTTGTTATTAGTTGAATCCAAAAACCAAATCACTCGTCGAACCGAGTTTTTACCTATATTAGAGTTTTTAGGTGGATTTAGTATTTGAAAGCGAGTTCCTTGTGGACACGACCCGTACTTGCCGGTTCCTAGCTACGGCTACACCGTGCACTTGCGGTATAATATTTCTCTCAACAAGTTTTTGGCACCGTTTCCGGGGAACTTTGTTCTTTTGAGTACTAAATTTGCTTTTAGACTTGAAACTAGGTCGTGTGTTCTTGTCTCAAGCACCTATCTTTTCTTGATTTCTACTTGAACCTATTTACGCTCGGTATAGTTCTTGTTTTTGCATGCGTAGGAGAAGTCGAAGAGGGAGAGAAATTATCCCATTTGACCCCGAAATCGAAGCAACGAGCAAGATCAATAAGCGCAGCTGCGAGAAGGCGGAGAAGAGAGGAAAGGATGGCGGAGCAAGGACCGCAACCGAGACCGCTAGGGGACTATGCCATCCCTAGTGCGTCCGGGGCAATTTCGGCCATCGTTGGGCCGAATGTCGTTGCAGAGGATTTTGAGGTGAAGATGTCGCTCATTCACTTTATGCGGCAAGATGCATTTGGAGGGCTTCCTAGCGAAAATGCCATCCGACACATCAACTCCTTCTTGGAGAAGTGTGGAACTGTGAAGATCAACAACTTCACCGACGAAGCCCTCCACCTCAAGCTCTTTCCCTTCTCCTTAAAGGATAGAGCCAAGGATTGGTTGTTGAATGAGGAACCCAACAAGTACGCCACTTGGGAAGCTTTGTCAAAGGCGTTTATGGCAAAGTTCTTTCCCCAAGCAAGACCGCTAATTTGCAAAACGCCATCTCCACCTTTTACTTAGAGGACGGAGAGTCACTTTATGAGGCTTGGGAGTGTTACAAGGATCTCTAAAAGAAGTGTCCTTACCACAGCATTCCCGAATGGATGCTCCTACAGACTTTTTACAACGGGCTACCTCCCCAAATTCGGATTTCTATAGATGCAACTGCAGGAGGTGCTCTTATGGCTAAGGGATAAGGTGAGGCAAAAGCTCTTATTGAGAGTATGGCTGCAAATAGTTACCATTGGGGCAGTGAAAGGATAGTACCCAAGACAGGAGGGAAGTATGAAGTTGATGTTGTGGCCTTATTATCAAGCAAGCTAGATGCACTAGCGTCTAAGATGGAGAAGATAGCTACAATCTCCTCCCAAGCAGGTTCTTCTAGTTCATCATTTGGGACTACAGTTTTATGTGAGATATGTGGTATACATGGGCACACAGGAGCTGAATGTCAAACTCTTATCCCCGAGTACGTCAATGCTTTTCACAACTTCAACCAAGGACTCCAAAGCAGGCCATACCCCCAAAGCTATAACTCAAGGGGTTCGAACTATCGGAACCTATCTCATCGGAACCCCAACCTTCAGCCACCAATGACCACCCAACCTCTTGGTTTTCATCGAAGGATACTTGTCTACCTTCTTTCCTACAAGAACCACCAACAGATGCCCTCATAAGAGCATTCATCCAAACTCGAGTAAGGTCAAGGACGATGTGGCCCGATCCATCAAGATCATCACTGCCCAACTAGATAGCATGTCTACTCACCAAAGGATGATGGATATCCAGATTGCCCAGATAGCTCAGCAAGTGAGTCATTTGTCTAGACCTCAGGGGCAACTTCCGGGTAAACCCGAGACCAACCCTAGGGCCCATGTCAATGCTTGTTCAAACCTCGTGGCGCAAAGTTAGTAGAGAGTCCTGTTATGATTTTGCAGGAAGACAAGCACAAGTACTACTCAGGTTGATCAAGCATAGCCAAATTCGAGTTCGAGATAAGTGTGCCTCCAAAACACCTCCTGTACGCCCATATCGGTCACTTGTACCATATCCTCGAGAGATTGTTAGAGCCTCGGTTTTTGAAATTTGTTGAGATGTTGAAGAAGGTCTACATCAACATGCCATTCTTGGAGGCTATCAAGGAGACACCCTCCTATCTTAAGTTTCTAAGGGAGATTCTCTCCAAGAAGACTAGGTTGGAGGATGTTTACGTAATAAGCATGGGGAGGTGTGTAGTGCGGTTTTGCAAAGCAAGTCACCTTCTAAGCTGCAGGATCCGGGAAGTTTTTCTATTCCCTGCTCAATCATGGGAGTGGAGATTGATAGAGCCCTTTGTGATCTCGGAGCAAGTGTAAGCATAATGTCACTTCCACTCTATAGGAAGCTTTAGCTAGGTGATCCGCAACCCACCAATATCTCCATTCAACTCGCAGATCGAGCTGTTCGGTGCCCCGTGGGTATTCTGGAGGATGTACCTATTCAAGTAGGGAAGTTTGTTATTCCTTGCGATTTTGTGGTGATGGATATGGATGAGAGCATCCGAGTCCCTATTATCTTAGGGAGACCATTTCTGGCAACTGCAGGAGCTGTGATTGATGTATCTGCAGGAAAGATCTCCTTTCACATCTCGTGGTGAAAGTGTTGATTTCTTCCTCCCACCACCACCTGTATCCTTGGCTCCTGTTCCCAGCGCTGCAGCTTGATTTGATATCCATACATGGGATGAGCCACCCACGCCAACCTGCTCCACCGGACTTGCCCATCGAAGCGGATATTCGGTTTGCTCGTAATGTTGATCATGACGAGGAGGTAATGAATTTCATGTCATAAGATCATTCTTCACTTTATCCTCATCCTCAGTCCTCCCTGTCTACTTGTTTGAGGTAAGGGTCAAGCTTAAGGACCTTAAACAAGCGCTTCTTAAGAGGCAACCCAAGCATTTTTATTGCTTTAAAATATATATATATATATATATATATATATATATATATATATATATATATATATATATATATATATATATATCCCTCCCTCCCACACTTATTACAATTTCCCGTTGTTTGTAGGCTTTCTTCCCTTTCCTTTCTTTTCTTGCCCTTTTTCATTGAGGACAATGCAAGAGTTAAGCATGGGGAGTAGCTTGCAGCTTTTGGATGATGTTTTAAGGATGGTAGGGATGGATTTGCATTCACTTAGGTTGCATTCATGTAGTTTCTTAGGATTACTTTTTCATTTTTTTCCACCTTTTCGTTTATCATATAGTCCTAAGCATATAGGTTAGAATCTTTGCATTACTTACATTTTTGTTCTTCCTTTTGATCTTGGCTCATTTGAGGAATTATGGAGGGGGAAATTCATAAACTTTTGAGGTAAACACGCTCCATTCCTTCTTTCATTCTTTTCTATGTGAGGTATCCTTGTTAGTTAGCTTTTATTACTTTGAAAAAAATAAATCCCAAAAACAGTTTTGAAAACCTCTCTCGTGATGATGGTGTGAATTGTGATAGTTGATCTTTGGGCATGATTGTGCATGATTTGATTGCCCATTCTTGGTAGAAACTTTGTGTGAAAATGAACTTGCGAATGAATTTGATTGTGATGTCTTGAGTTGCTTGCCGGTGTCTTTGCGAATTTATTTACATGATTGGTAAACTTGAGCATGTGGTAAATCTTTGAGCTAGTTGTTGATTGTGGTGGATAAGCCCGTGAGACTTTGAGCCTTTTAGACTAATTCATCGGTTTAGTCTCATGTTCATTCTGTGTGTGACTCTTCCTAGATGCATACCTCTAGAACTTGCTCTATTTCTCTTTGAGACCACACTTGGCACATGCATTGTGTAATATGATAGAGGCATTCGTTTGTTTTCAAGCTACATGAGCCAAAAAGCCATCCCATTCATTTATACCATTTTGCTACCCCTTTGAGCTTTAACCTGTTTCTTGATACACCTACATCCACTTTACCTTTGGCCTTTATACATTTCCTATACCAAAGCCAGGTCTAGTGGAGCAATACTTATTGGGTAGTTTTGGTCCGAATGATGGAGTGTCCTATTCAATTTGTAATTTGATTTGGGGACCCGTGTTGAAAAAAAAATGAATGATAAGTTCCCCTTTTAGACTCTTTTGGGATTGAGTAGTGTTTATGATTCCCATGCCAATTATATCTATTCTTGAAAGTTTTGAATATTTGAAAAAAAAAAAAGAGAATGAAAAAAAGAAGAAAAATTGAAAAAAAAAAAAGAAGCGAAGAAATAAGTGGTTGGCATGTGGAAAGTTCAAAAAGTTGTATGCTCATTTCAAAAGTTGTCTTAAAGCATGTTGTGCTTAAAGAGGTGAATTGGGAGAAAGTTTTTAGTCATGTTTGGAAGTGTTTTTTGCTCCTTAGCTGTTAGGCCTCGGCTATTTAGCTCCACATATCCCAAATTGGTTCCCCTTTCTACCAATGAACCTTGGCCACGTTACAAGCTTTGAAAGATCTCTTGATTGCACTTGCATTTTTTCCTCTATAGTGGTGGAGAATGAGAATATGACTAAGCCTATGGTAGGTTGTGTTTTGGAAAGAGATATTGAGAGAACCCTCAAAAATTTCAAATGAGATGGAGTGATCCACATTTCCTAAAGTGAGGTTCCACCGGTCAAGTTAGTTCGCCATTTGTTTGAGGGCGTCATGAGTGTGATTGTAGTTCAATATAAGACAATTGTGCATTGTAACCAAGCATTGTAGTCATTGAAGTTTTCAGGCAAGTTTTCATGGAAGTATGACACTCGAATAGGTTGTCTTTGTGCATGGTCATCCTCATTGATTGAACTGTTAACTCGTCACTCGAAGAGGGTGAATGCGAGGTTTTAACCCCGGGATTGTTAATTGACAATCTTGCTTGGGGACAAGCAAGAGCTAAGCATGGGGGAGTTGTTAAACCTCATTTTTATTGGTTTTTAAGGCATTATTTAACCCAATTCCGTGATGATTTCAATGATATTTATTTAGTTTTGGGTTAGATTTTGCTCATTTTCTCTTTATCGTCACCTAAACTCGTAAATCTCTTTATTACAGGTTTTTGGGCTTAAATTTGAGAGATTCGAGGTAAATTTGATGAAAAGCGACGAAGTGATGAGTCCGGGCCCAAGAGGAGGCAAGAAAGAAGCCTAAAACACATCAAGAGAAGTTGCACGACCCTATCGTGCGAAGCCGCACAACCGTGCGGATCATCGAGCGAAGGGTTCGAAGTCAAGGAAGGATGATGGAGGTATGAACCTGGAGAGCAACATACTCAATGATGAAAGCCACACAAAAGGAGAATTAAGTTGGGCTAGTGACTTGTTCCCAACCGTAATATGCTTAAGGAGGTTCTCGCCAATCTTTGGTGTTATAAAGGATCTCATATCTATATGATAACTTAATCTTAAGGGGGAATTTAGCCTCCAAATTTCGTGGGAAGGTGCCTCAAGATGTCCTCTAGAAGAGGGGGATTATGAGAAATTTTGTTTAGGGTGGTGATAATTAGTAATGTAGCTAGCAAACGAAGCCAACATTTTTATCCAAGCAGTTTGACCTTTGTTGAGTGATTTTATCATAACTTACTCAATACTTAGTCAATGGTGGAAAGCCACATATGACAAGAACTGTCTTTCCCTTAGCTTTCTAGGCATACCTTCTGTTCAAAATTTGGAGGTTTGTGCAAGGAGATATGGTCGTTTGAAGTGGGACAAGGAGTTTCGACTCGTTGGTCGTTGTTTTCAACCGGATACTCCCTTTTGTTTTTGTTATTTTTTGGTCCCTTAAATTTTTGGTCCTTGTTTATAGAATGTATTGTCATTCTTAGGATGATCATGTAATAATTTGAACCATTGGATTGTGCGTAAAACCCTAGAACACTCCTTGCTATAAATATGCGAAGCGAGTGGATATTTAGAGACTTTTGCCTCGATTTTTTAATGTTAAGTTGTGCATTGCTCCTTCACCCTTAAATTTCTCTTTGCTTATCTTAATTATTTGCCTAATTAAGTTGTGAGAAAAGAGTCTAATCAAGGTTAGTGGTGGTGTTGTCTTATCCACTAAGCGTGATTAGCGATCCTAATTACCTAGTTGGTGTTGTCTTATCCTAGGGAATTAGTCTATCTAAGCTTACCTATTTTCCTTGTTGTTTTTCCTCTATTCTCGAAATTCTCCCTTACCAACCTTAACCCCCTCTCTACCTCACAGCAGAAATTATCCATATCCAAAACCCCATTTATTCCCCTTCTCAAATCTCTCAAAAGCTATCCAAATTTCCACTTTGCAGGTAGAGTAAACTTTGAGACTCCCCCTCTTTACCCCAGCTTTTGGTTGCCTTTGAAACTTTCCCCTCTTCTTCATTTGTGACACTACTGCCATTACACCAAATCCCAACTCCCCACCTTCTAGATCTAATCCCCTCATCTCTAGACTACAAACCACTCGCATCCCGCTTATGGCCAAGCCTTGTAATTGTGCTTCCGAGCTTGTTTGTTGTCCATACCCTCTTCAAGGCTCCTTGATACATTAAAAATTCTGTGTGTTTGGGATGTTTCACTCACACCCTAAAACGCACACTTTTTCCCTTTATCATCAAGTTTCTTCCATTTGTGGTCCGGGACATGGGCATACGCAACACACCCAAATATTTTAAAATGCTCAACATTTGGCTTTTGTCCACTTCAAGCTTCCTCTCGGTGTTATATTCGAACTGCAAATGTTGGACATCTGTTTAGGATGTGAATGCCCCGGTCACAGATTATGGCCAAAACTACTTTGGAATCCTTCCCTTTGCAAGTAAACTTCTAGCCATATTCAAAAGTGTTTTGTTATTCCCGCCCCTAATACACCATTTTGTTGTAGTGTGTATGTCGCTGTAAGTTCTTCCGAATGTCTTGATGGACACAAAAAGTTTCAAATTTTTTGAGCAATACTCACCCCCACGTTCAATTCGAAGAGACTTAATAGTCCTCCCTACTTCATTTCAACTCGAGCTTTAAAGCTTTTAAACACATCAAAGCCTCGGGATTTTTCCTGTAGAAAATGCACCCAAGTTTTTCTGGAAAAATAATCAATGAAGGTAATGAAATACTTTTTACCTCCATTTGAAGTTGGACTAATTGGACCATATATATCTTAATGTATAAGCTCAAGGACATTGCGAGCTCTCCATGATTTGTCTTTCGGAAATTGAAACGTGATTTTTTACTAACAACACACTTTTCACATACTTTCGAAGGAGTTGAAATTTCAAGAAGTCCTGTCACTATACTCTTTTGTTGCAGGGTTTTCAACCCTTCAAAATTCGAAGTCCAAAACGAAAATGTCACAACCATGAAGGAGTATTCAATGCGAGTCATCAAATAAGTTTCAATAGTCTCTACTTTTAGCGGAAGTAGCATATTTGATCCCTTTTTCACAATAGTAATAACCCATTTAGCATAGAGAAGAAATGGGGAGGAGGAAGCTAAAGGAGAAAAGAAAGAGGTTAGCGGGAAAGCTAAAGGAGCACAAAGAAGAGAAAAGAAGGAGCAGAGGAGAGAGAAAATGGGAAAGGGAAGGGGGCACAACTGAGAAGAAGGAAAGAGCAAGAAGGGATTTTTAGGGTTTGTTTTAATTTATTCAAAGGCTTAAGAGTTAAGACTTAAATATATGTTATGTGCTTAAATTGAATAGAAAAGATTAAATGAGCTTTTATCACTTCTAGTAGTTTCGCATAAACATTTTTTTTTTTCTCTCCTAATTTTTATTTTGGAAAATAGATAATTTATATCTTTATTTGATTGATGTTTTATATGATTTTTTTTTCAAATTCTGTTTTATAGTAATTAGATATTGTAAAATAATAAAAGATCATATAAAATGTATAGAAAATTTGCTTGGGCATAACAAGTCATGCCAGTCTAACCCAGTTTAACGGTAAACGGGTCAACCGGTCTAACTCCGATTTAACTAGTATAAACAGTTGACCCATTGACCCACTTCCTTAACAGGGTTAATCACCGAGTCGATTCTCTAAGTATTGATTACAACAACCATTCTAGTTTTATAACATTCAACAGATCCATTTGATTTATGCTAAAGATATGTTCAAAATGGTTGTTAACATTAGTTGTTATAATGGATTGTTACAATGATTAGTTTTATAACGAGTCTAGTTGTTATGATTAGTTGTTACAAATATAAGTTGAAATAAGCTGAAATGAGCTATTATGAGTAGTTGTTATAGCTGTTACAAGTATTATGAATTGTTAGGAGTTGTTACAGAATTTTTAATATCGTTAACTATATTATCATTCTATATATTTCACAATAATGAATATTTGATGAATAATGACAAATAACAACAACAAAAACAACAACAATAACAATAACAACAACAACAACAACAACAACAACAACAACAACAATAATAATATGATTATTGGATGGGAATAATATGAATTTCAACAATAATAATATGATTATTGGATGGGAATAATATAAACTTTGAGGGTATTGACAAAAAAATAATACAAATTTTTTTCTTGGTCGTGGACAAGATCTGAACTTTAACACTACTTAATGATTTATTTTTTCAAGAAAAAATGAACCTATATTTGATACTTATGAAAAAGTTTTTATAGATGCATAAAT
This sequence comes from Talinum fruticosum, assembly GCA_021018815.1. Taxonomy (NCBI): domain Eukaryota; kingdom Viridiplantae; phylum Streptophyta; class Magnoliopsida; order Caryophyllales; family Talinaceae; genus Talinum; species Talinum fruticosum. The sequence goes on along the minus strand of JAITYX010000015.1, from coordinate 8,113,370 downwards.
AATTTTCATGTAATAGGTAGTTGAAAATAACCTTAATTTTACACGTTTAAAATAAATGTCCTCAAGTACTAATTTTAGTAGTTGAGAACATTCAATAACAGATCGAGAACATTTATTTCAAACTTATAAAATTAAGGTCATTTTTAACTATCTATTATATGAAAGTCATTTATGTATCAAACATAATTTTGCTTTTTCTAAAAATGAAAAAAGAAGAAAACAAATAATCAAACTCATATATATGCATTTGGCATTAGAAATATATAAATTTTCTAATTTACGTTAAATTCATAAATAAAAATATAAATATGTTCTACATAAATATAAAAATATATTAAACATTTTTATCAAGTTATGTAAAATATTTTATATCCCTTACAACCACTTACAGCTCGTTACGCTTGTTTATAACTCCTTACAACTCCTTACGGCGCTTACAACTTATTACATCTCCTTACAACTCTCCTTACAACTTATTACACATTTACAACTCCTTACACCTAAATGAACATGACCCATGTTTATGATCTAATACATGATAATATAAAATTTAAACTAAGATAAGATATTTAAGAAGTGTCCTATAGTAATTATGTGAATTTTTATAATTTCTTGCGTAAGGGCTTGTTTGACTTTACATGAAAAACATAATTTATTTATATTTTATATTTGTTTATATTCTTTTATGTTAGTTTATGTTCTTTTATGTTCATTTATGTTCGTTTATGTTCTTTTATATTCATTCATTTCTTATTTCAACAACTCATTTCTACTCGTTTATGTTTGTTTATGTTCTTTTATGTTCATTTCTACTCTTTTATGTTCATTTATGTTTATCTTTATGTGCGTTTTGTATGTAAGTTCGAACATGCCCTAAAACCATATAAAAACAATTATTAGCTACAAAACTTGAAGTTATTATTTCATTTCAAGCTTGTTAGCAATTTATCTTTGAATTGCAACATACAACTCCGCTTACGTCACAAGAGTAATATGTAATTCAAGTTTTCTAGGGCACCAAAAAGAAAAGGGCAGAAATTGGTGAATTAATCTATTTCATTTCTTAAATATAATACGATTGATTTGACTTCATATCTTAAATTTAGCATAATTGATTGGATACTAAATTAAGTTTTTACTATTCATGTTTAACTCTTGTGTAATCCTTGCTCATTTCTAGAATTTTTACATAAATTAAATAATTAATATAAACAATATTGCAGATAACATATTTTGACCATGACCATATATAAAAAAAATAAGAATGTAATAGAAGAAATTTTCAAATTTTAAAATAAAATTATTGGCACTTTAGCATCTTGTAGTATCAACGTACAATAGAATAAGTCTTTCAGGTAACATAAATAATAAATAGGGTATAATGTTATATAATTATAAAAGTTCACTTTTGGGAGTTAAATAACGATATTATTCTTATTTATTTTTTATTTACTAAAGAAAGATTATATTATTAAAAATATATATCAACTACGAAAAATAAATAAAAAGTTATCTAGATCAAAATCCGGGGCTTGAATTTGGTTATTTTATTAAAAAATAATAATAAATTGAGAAAAAACAAGTGGTAGTTGAGTTTATTTTAAGAAAATTTATTCATAATTAGGGGTCTTAGATTAAAAATTACCTTTACTCTTAATAAAATATTTTTCAATAAATTGTACTTTGAGAGTATTGGACATTTATATACCAAATTATAAAGTTGATCGATCATGCACCCGTACTATGGGGGTGAATTTTTTTCCTAAATTGCCACTGATTTAAGGGGTAACAACGGTTGTTTATGATGTGTCAAGTTGAGGAAAAAGGAAGAACAATTGATTTAATGGGGGTAACACAATAATTCTCCTTTTATCATCTTGATACGTCATAAACAACCCTTGTGACCCCCTACATTGGTGGTGGTTTAAAAAAAAAGTACATTGTATGAACAGTTAACTTTATAGTTTGGTATATAAACGTCAACACCCCCAAAATACAATTTATTTTAATCCAAAGCCCCCTTAAAAAATTTAACTAATATTTAGCAAAAATAAAAGTAAAAACTTTTCAATAATAAAAATAAAAAATGAAAAATAGACCAAGGGCGTTTCTGAAATGATGACCTTAGGAATTGCTTTAATTACTTGTAATTTATTTTGACTAAACAATAAAATAATAAATTATTAATGGCATTATCGAAATGGTAGATTAAATGAGCATAAATAGCAGATATTAGTAGAAATGAATAAAAATGAGCAAAAACAAACGGTTAGCTATTAAAGCATAAAAAAACATAAATGAGCTGAAATGAGATGTTATAGTTATTACAATTATTATTAAAGTTGTTATGAGATGTTACGAAATTTTTATTATACTATTAAACATATTATTCATTCTATATATTTTACAAAATTGAATATTTTGTGAATAATAATATTGAAAAATTTATAATTTTTTAAAATATTGTATTTTATCTTTATGCAAATGTCTTAAGGGAATAATAATAATAATAATAATAATAATAATAATAATAATAATAATAACAATAATAATAATAATAATAATAATAATAATAATAATAATAATAATAATAATAATAATAATAATAATAATAATAATAGAAACAAGCGTAAATAAGCATAAACGAACAGAAATGAACATGAATAAACATAAAACATAAATAGATGATGGTATATATGTAAATTCCAACTTGTCCTACGGATATAATGCCTCATGGTGTTGCTTTATTATTTTTGATATGTGAATAGTTTTTTATTATCGGTTTTGCTAAACGTTGCCCTTAGGACGATTAGTAAGGACTATCATAATTTGTTGTTTATAAAATCCTTCCTATTTTTATTTATATTTTTATGTATAAGATGTGAATATTATTGCTTTCCGAAATTATTGAATATGCTATTCTAAAATGCCTCCCAAATATTTTTAATTTTACTTTTGAAAGAGCTAATACAACATCCTATACAACATTTAGCTCTAAAAGATGTTTAATGCAAAATTAAAACACTTCATAAAATACAATAAAAATCAAATTTTATTGTAACTTCTATGCTGATTTTCAGAGGAGACAATTTCATTGCTTAGTTTGCCAAAAAAAAAAAAAAAAAATTAACACACTTTACAAACGCAATAAAATTTCACAAATGTTACATTCTAACTGATTTTATTCTTATCATGTACTCCCTGTTTATTGATTGAAATTTCATTAATTGTCGGGAGTATGTTAATTTTACTGTGTATATGTTTAATGTATTTGCTCTCCTCCCCTGTTGCGCAGAAGCTACTCAAGTAATGCCTCATGAATACTTCACACACCTAGCCACTGTTATTTCACGTACACTTATCTCTCGGAGATTAAAAACCTAAAATCCCTAGTCAAATGCATCTAAATTTGGGATATGGCTATCCTAAAATTGAGAAAAATAAGTTGAAATTGTGTGTAAGATTTAAACAGGTAAATTGGACACATAGAATCTTTTAAAGGAGAGGATGATAGGAAACTTTTTAATAGGGCTGGAAGTTTTACCATTAATATCTTATATTAATTTTAATTATAAATAAAGCTATATTAATTAGTCAAATAAGATGACATTCTAATGTGTTTTTAATATTAAGGTGAATAATTACTATAATTACTTTGCTTAATCATCACCCTAAGAGCGACAATTAGCAAAACCGTTTTATTATTTGTCAATATTATGGATAATAAAGTGTTAATAACTTTTTAAATATATACCGAAATCGAACTAACATATTGATCTGAAACTAATTTTGATAATAGACTTGAGCAAACATTATGTAAACTTTTCAGATCTAAGATATTTTCTGATATTCTACCATGATGGTGATTTAGTTTGTTTGTCAAGGTAGGGGCTTTACAAAACTTTAGGGAAAATGGTTCCCTCCTGTAGTGAGCTTTTTGACGAAAAACAAAGGCTTTTGGTTAAAGTGAAATAAGCCAATTGATGATGTTTTGCACTGAGGCAGTAGTAGTACGGTAATAATAATTAAGGGATATTTATAATTAGATTTTATTTTAATTTATAATTACACTTTATTCATCAAATTCACATTTTAATTATAATTTTAAAAATAAAAGGACAACTACATCCCTCTGTCTCTCTCTCTCTCAGCCTCTCTTTCTCCCTCTTCCTCCCTTTCTGTCTCCTCACCCTTTTTCTGTCAATTAGGATGAGCGTTTCCAGTACTCTATCCCAAAATTGGGAATATAAACCCGACCCTATTTAACCAATTCCTGAATTTTAGGAACGTGAATCGGAACTTATTTGACCGGTTCCTGAATTTTAAGAACTTGAACCCGAACCTCGGGGTCCGGTTACGGTTCTAGGGTACCCTATATATACCATTATTTTTATAAAAAGAAATTTGAAGGTCTTAAAAATTATGTATTCTTTAATTAAATTTCAAGTATTAATAAATAGCAAATCAATTTGTCACATGAAGAATTAGAAGAGAACTTAAACGTATTAGGCAAAGAAAATAAGAAGCAAAACATTAATTTCTGTTTCTCTTTGCATTTAAAGAGTAATCACGAATCACAAACTAATTGAAATTAAAATTACATAGGCCTTATATTTACGAAATGAAAACTGAAAATCCTGGAAACGTTATTTGTCTTAACGATTCCAGGTTCCGGTTTTAGAGTTTGATTTTTGGAATCGAAACCGGAACCGAAACTAGTTTAACAGGTTCCTCAATTTTAGGAACTTTACCTGGAACTGTTTGACTTGTTCAGTTCCGGAACCTTACCCGTTTAACCTGGTTCCAGTCCCCTTTCGGGGTTCCCATTAGTCGTGCTCACCCCTACTGTCAGTCTCTCTATCTCTCTCCTCCCCATCTCTTTTTGTTTTTTAACCTTTCCTCCTGTATCTCTTACATGTCTTTCTATTTTTTAAAATAAAAATAAAAAATTAATATTGCATCATAGATAAAAAAAAAAATTAATTATTTGTGTTATAGATAATTTTTTTGAAGTTTTTTCAATAAAAAATTATTTCAAATTTTGATTTTAATTTTTGTTATTAAAACTCTTTTTAAGTACCCTTATGTGTTTTGATTATTATAAATGAATTAAATTATTTTTTAAATAAAAAATAATATATTTATGATCTTATTTTAAATAAAATTTAAATTTTAAGTTTACTCTTATAAAATATAAAATTTTAATTTTTTTATTTTGACTAAAAAATATAAAAATATTATTTATATCCTAAACCTTAATTATTCAACCTGAAATATTCAATTAATAAATGTACACATAGACAAGTCATCTCCGGATAACATAAATAGTCATCCTTGATAACATTGATAGTTATCTAGGATTAATCATAATGTTATCCTGGAGTGACTTTCTATGTTATCCCGAGATGACTTTTTATATTAGACAAGGATGATTGTCTATGCTTAGGTTTATTAATTTAATATTTCAGGTTGAATAGTTAAGGTTTATGATTTAAAGAATATTTTTATATTTTTCTAATCAAAATAATTTTAATTGAAATTAAAAAAATTAAAATTAAAACTTATAAATTTTATAATAATGAATTAAAATTTTAATTTTAATTGAAATTAAATTATAAAAATAAGTATTTTTTGTGCAAAAATAAGTTAATTTATTTATAATGAGAAAAAATGTATAATGGTAATAAAATAAAGAGAAATAAATAACAAAACTAAAATTTCTTCACTAAAAAAATTTTAAAAATGATCTAAAATACAAATAATTAATTTTTCATCTAAAAGAAAAAAGTGTAAAATCTTTTAAGAAAAATATGCCTCAAAAATAAATAATTTTTTAATAAAAATATTTTGGAAAGATGTATGAGAGGAGGGGGAAAGAGATAGAAAAGAGGAGACAGAGAGAGAGAGGTTGAGAGATGGAGGGAGGATACAATTGACTTTTTAATTACTATTCATGACTAAAGTGTAATAATAAATTAAGAGCATATTTTAAGTGTACATTTTCCTAATAATAATAACACCACTATTTTCGGGGTGAAAATTTCATTGTACTTCTCTAATTATTAAATAACACAATTTCATAAATTATTATTTCTTTTTAATGTTCTAAACTTTTTTTCTATTCTTTTTCATCCTATTATCTATTAATATATATAACTTTGTGATCACAAAGTATAATATACGGTACTCGTGAGACTACTCTTACACAGACATCACTCATACTCTTAAATACAACTCTTAGAAAGGAGGAGACCAAGACTTGTTCCTCTTCATCATCTTAGTCCTCGTCACCAAGATTAATTTTCCATTTTCGATCTTCTTGATTTCCATTAACTGACAGCCTCAAGCAAGTATATTAAATCCTTTGATTATCGGGCAACCCAACGCAATTTCCTTCACTCTTGCCACGAAGACATCCAAAGGTCAGAGATGGCTGCAATTAAACAAATGTATTTTTTAGAGGGAAGTTTGGAGGTATGTATGATTTTCGAGTTAGAATTTTTTATCAACTTCTTGTGTTTTATGCAATTATAAACCGTTTTGGTCTGTGAATCCTTAGATGTGGTGATTTTCGTATCTCTTGTTATAAAATACATAGTAGTTGGATTAGGATGAAGATAAGTAATGTCCACTTGTGAGTTTGCATTGCCTTGAAGTCTTGGAGTGGAGGATAACATAGGGGTTCAGGTCTAGCTGCCTTAGCATTGCCCATGAGGCTCGTTCAGTTGGGCCTCAGATTTTGCTTGTACAGAGTTTGCATGTACGGAGATGTGTCAGAATTGTAATTTCTGATTGTGAAAGGGGTAGAGGAATATCAAAAAAAAATTGGAACGAAATAATTAGATGGGATATTAAACACCTAAGATTTATGGAGGACATACTAAGGATAGGAGTTTATATGGAGATTTAGAATTAGAGTGGTATATATTAAGTAATTAGGGAATCTAGGTTTTGGCGCTCAGACACTTTCGGAGCGTTGTTGTTTGGCATGTATCATAAGTTTTATTGCGCTTTTACAGGCATGCTAGTGCTACCACAACTATTTATTTATTATTATATTATACCATTTCATTCTTCCACTTTCGTATGAGTGTTGTAATGAATCTATTTTCGAGTGTGTTTTAAAAGTTTTCAAGCAAGCAAAATATTTTTAAAAATTTTGAACGTGTGTCGTTTGAAATTGGTCTTTATTAGAGTAAGACTTTCTATATTTGGATATCATAGATTGTGTGAAAAGGGATTCGACTTGTTGTAGGAGTACATTGCTACTGCAGCTTTATTGTTTGGAATTTCTTGTGAATGTGGCTAAATAATGATCATATATAACGGAACATAGCTGGCAAGGACAATTGGCATAAAGGTGGCACAAGAATGGCGGACGGTGCAGTTCAGTCCGTTTCTCAATTACTTGCTCAATTTATCATTGCTGAAGTGACTCTAATGACTGACCTTTCCAAAGATGCAACGGCCATTAAAGATGAGTTGGATGACATCTCAGCTTTTATGAAGAGTGCAGATAAGAGGGCAGAGGAAGATGAAAATGTTAAACAGTGGGTGAATAAAGTAAGAGTACTGGTTTATGACATTGAAGATGTCATTGAAGAATACCGAATTCTAAAGAAAAATATTCTCTGGGTAAGTTGAAAGAGATTGTATCACTACGCAAGCGAAAGTTAGCCAAAAATATTAAGACACTTCGTCAAAAGGGAAGTGAGGTTCGCCGTGCAGGAGATGGTTACAAACCCAATAATAGTGTTGTTGTGCTTGGAGCTCAACATGCTCGAGTTACAATATCTTCTCCATGTGTCTTTGAGGAGTATGAACTTGTTGGTGCTCAAATTCCTAAAGTGCAAATAATTGAGTTGCTGCGATTACAGGACATGAATTTGAGACGTGAGACGATAGCAGTGCTTGGTATGAGAGGACTTGGGAAGACGACAGTTATCAGCAGCACTTACAATGACTCATTAGTCAAAGACTATTTCCCTATCCGTGCGTGGATTGCTGTATCTCAACCAAGTAGTTGTACAGAAATGCTAAGAAGCATTATGAAGCAGTTCTGTGAGGCAGCCCGAGAGACGGCAAGACTTGAGCTAGCTTGTGTGATCAGTGATCCGTTCCAGAACAGTGTCTCTGAGCTAGAAAATCTCGATGATCTTATCAACTCCAAGGATGAAATATCCATGCAGAATTTTGTAAGGCACTATTTGGAGGACAAAAGGTACTCTTTATATTCTCTGAGACTCTTTTACACATGTTTGAGTTCATTTCTCATTCTTTACCAATCGCTTTGTAACAAACGATGTGCTTGAACTCTGGAAAATCTTCCTGTAGGTACATGGTTGTTTTTGATGATGTTCATGATGAGGACAGAGATTTGGCAAATTATGTCAAACTTGTTTTACCTACTGGCAATAATGGTAGCAAAATATTAATGACTACACGCTATGAGAATGTGGCCCATGCCTGGATGGAGGGATCCTGCCATGGTCCATATAAACTCAATCCTCTAACTTCAGAGAATGCATGGGATCTCTTTTGCAACAAGACATTTCAGAGTGAACGGGGGAGTGTCCTTCATTGTTGGATGACTTAGCTCGTAGGATTGTTGAAAGATGTGGAGGACTACCATCTCTGATTCTGGAAATAGGGCGTTTTCTCTCAACCAAACATAATGATGTGGATGAGTGGCAAAAGGTGTATGATGACCTTGGGTTTTACTTAGAAAACAATCCTTATCTTAAAGGAATTCACGAAATCCTCATCAGTGATTATCATGATTTGAAGCATTACCTAAAGCCCTGCCTTCTATACTTTGGTCTCTTTCCAAAAAGTTATATTGTTAATAAGTTGAGATTGATTCGTCTCTGGATAGCTGAAGGTTTCATTAGAGAAAGCAGTAGTTTGGCACTGGAGGAAGTTGCCGAAGAATATCTACACGAACTCTCCAATATGTGCTTAGTTGAAGTTGTATGCACAGATCCTACTGGAAAACCAAAGAGCTTGCGAGTCCATGATTTCCTCCATGAGATAATCCTCTGTAAGTTAGAGGAATTGAGTTTTTGCCAAATCCTCCCAAAAATAATCAAAATCTTGTTGGAAAACCTAGGCGCTTGTCGTTTCACAAGGATCCTGGGACTAACGCTGATGAGGTCTTGGCGAATATTGTAAGAAGAGATAGGTCCAACATCCGTAGTCTCTTCCTGATGGAGCAAGTGCCAGATTTATACCCTAAAGTTCTATCTAAGCCATTCCTGGAGAAGGTTCAGCTCTTGAAAGTTCTTGATTTGTCTAATGCTCAAATATATACTATGCCCGAAGCTGTAGGAAAGCTACTCAATTTGCGCTATTTAAGCCTGAGAAATACCGGTGTTCAGAAGCTTCCATGCTCCATAGGTAAGCTTGAAAATCTTCAAACCCTGGATTTAAAGCAGACCTCCATTTATGAGCTTCCAACTGAACTCAATAGGCTCCATAAGCTACGCCATCTTCTTGCTCGTGTCTATACATATGATCCTGCTTTCAGCTTCCATACCATCGAAGTGCGAGGAGTCAAGATGCCAGAAGGGGCATTGGGGACATTTCCGGAGCTGCAAAAGGTGGCATTCGTAGATGTGGGCCATAGAGCTGGGATCATGCAAGAGTTGGGGAATTTGAGGCAATTGAGAAAGCTAGGAATCACAAATTTGAGGAAAGTGGATGGAAAGGATCTTCGTGTGGCAATTGAGGAGATGAGTCGCCTTCGGGCTCTGAGTGTATATGCAAAAGATAAGAGCGAAACTATTGATTTCTTTGAGCATGTACGTTCTCCTCCATCTCTTAAACGCCTCTACTTGAATGGACACTTATCGTCTTTCCCTGGCTGCATCTTACAGCTTCACAGCCTACAAAAAGTCCGTCTAAGGTGGTCACTACTACAGCATGACCCTCTTGAAATCCTTGAAAAACTGCCCAATCTATTGGAGCTTCAGTTACTAGATGCATATGGTGGTGCAAACCTGCAAATTGGAAACGAAGGGTTTCAGAAGCTTAAAATACTTCATCTTGTTGATTTGCATAATCTGAGGTCCCTACTTATAAACGAACTGGCTTTGCCTCTCCTTGAGGAGATGTCTATTGGGGAACGCCCGAACCTTTCCATGCCCACTGGCATACAGTACCTTTCCACATTGAAAAGACTCAATTTCTATCGCATGCCGGACTCTTTCTGCAGAAGCATTCAACGTGGTGGGCAATATGATTCAATCATCAGGCTTGTACCTGATGTCTTCCGTCATGTCAAAGATGGAAGCCATTGGCAAACTGTCAAGCTTTGACGATCACAGCATATATATATATATATATATCACTTTCATGAAGGTATGACATCCAAAATAATATACTGTTTATAGTTTTTGACCTCTATGCATGAATATTGCATAATTTGCTAACTGGATTTTGGCTCACTCCATCTAGATCCTACTGGGTTTGAAAGCCATTAATGTCTGATCTTTACAATGGTTTCCATACAATTCAATTTGGAACTAGTGGCAAATTGGTATCATCCATTAAGCTCCGCTGAACTGCTTCACATCGCCTTCGGCCTCCTCCTATTGTGTTCGTAATCTATGTGGTGTCAATCTGTATAATATTTTGTAGAGTATCTCACTATTTCTCTTGCTTTGATTAGTTGTTTTCATGGTCTGGAATCTGTATTATGAGAATTGTACATTGCCTTTCTGTTCGGATCCAGACTTTGAATTTCTTATTGGTCAAGTTCTTGAGAATAAATATAATCCAAATTAATGCCGGTAAAATTGCATTCGACCTGATTATGTGAATTCGACTGACCCAAATCAAATTGGGTACAGGTAGGATTTTTTCCAAAAATTCGGACGTAAAATTTTCTTATCTCTATTGTCCAAACCCGATTTTAACCCGAATTTACGCTCGTCTGAATTGCCCTACCTAAAAAATCGAGTATCGGACAAAAAATCATCTAATAATCGATTTGTCTAACCCGATTATGACCTGAACCCGAATTTTTGCTAACGCTAATCCAAATAACACTTATTAGATGATTTTTCTTTTCATTTTCCCCTCTTTTAGGCCAATTAGATTAATTTTTATCTTTTGACAAGACAGAGGACCAGTTACATTCAGCATTAGGTTTATGGGCTTCACTAGAATTAAGATTAAACCTTATACCTTGAAATTTTCTTAACCCCAAGTAGCACAGTGAGAAACTTTTAGGGCCGTTCTTTTTGGTGATAAAAAAAAAAAGTATGGGGTGAGTGGACAAGAGTGTACTTTTTTATGACTGGGAAGTGTGGGTAAAAATGAGTGACTACGAGTGAATGTGGGTAGAAATCGATTGGAGTGGACGAGAGAGAGTGAGAGTGGCCAGAAAGAATAAACCCTTGATAAAAGAGTCATGTATCCATCGTATGTAAATGATAATTAGAGCATAACAACAATAGACATTAAAGGTATCAAACAATGGAGATAGTATGTGTGACAATCCATTTATGTCATTATGCTTCATACTTACGAAAAAGAGAGGATTTGAACATGAAACTAACTCAAATGTATGGTCAATAATTGTGTTAACTTTTAAAGTGGTTTGGATGTTATTAATCCAACTTTTGGCGGGTATTAGATGTCATTATCCTAACCTAAAGAAATGGCTCCTTGTGAATCCTCTTTGACGGTATTTATTTTCTTTAGCTCAAGGTTCATATGAGATTGTATCTTTCAGGCAATGCAAAATGATAATGTCCTTAAAACTGCACAAACATATGAAATGCAAATTAACTACATTCATATTGCAGTTTGGATTGATTGCTAGACTAAAAAAATAAATACGCCAAAGTGAAATAATTTAAAGCTACTTTTTAACGGGGATTAATAACGTCCAATTTTAGAAATATTAGACTAATGGAGTGCAAAACCCATTTCTGAACTAAGCTAACCTATTCATTCTCACATGTGGCCTCAAATTTTGTCCTGGCCCTTTTATCAAGCGCTCAACTACTCTTAATTTTGTGTTGGATGCATATCAAAATAACATGCCATCTCGTACCTTGTCACTCTAGGTGGGCAATATGATGGGTACCCATCGGGTCAAGTGCATCAGCTCATTTTAATAGGATGGATAATGGGTCGGGTTTATTGTTGGGCAAATAAATAACTAGCCAATCCATAGTGACATGTTACCGGTTGATCCATTAATAGCATGTCTAAGAACTTGATATTCTTGTCAACTTATTTATCACACTAAGTTTATGTGATACACTTGTTTAATTTAATTATTAACTGTTGTGTATTTAACAATAATTATTAAATAGAGACATTTCATACAAGTTTGTTCCACTTTTAATTGAGTTAAAAACAAGTTACTTATGAGTCAACTCAGGCTGACTCTTTTTCTTGGCGAATAGCTTAGCTTGAACCATTTCTTTAATGGGTCGACTATAACCTGTCCAAAACTCTTTATAAATGGGTAAACCCTAAACCAACTCGGTTTGACCCGTTGCTCACTCCCACGTGCTACCCCACCTTAAAGGAACAATTTCCCCCCAATTGGCGGGGAACTCCGACCTATTGTTTTTGTATAGTGGACATGAGCAAAGTCATGAGTAGGAAACTTTAATACAAATTAGATACATTAGAGTTGTTGGATAACCATGAAAAAGTGACCCAAAAACGGATTTGACCTAAACCATGAAAAAGTGACCCAAAAACGGATTTGACCTAAAGTATGAAAGAGACATTCCTTTTGCTAATTTGAGTTGAATGGTGATGCGGAATGGCGCGTTGATTCTTTCTTGTAAGGTGGAACGCTTCCCGATGGAACCGGTTGTCAAAGTCAAAAGCATACCTATTTTTCTTACTTGAATTAAAAATGGGGATTGATCAAAATCTATTGAGTCTAACGCATAGTGATCATTAGGAGCTACAAGGGCGGCTACCCCTATCCCTCGGGCAATTTTTTCTTCAAGCATGTGCAGGCTACAAAGTGTCATGGTATTGTTTATGATTGAATCTCAAAGACATTCTTTTCATTAGGAAATTGACCAATAGATGTTATTTAAATTTGCTCAAGGACTACAAATACCAATTGTCACTTAAATGTTAGTTTAGATAAAATTTTCTCTCTTCCCCACTCTCCATCCGGACTCTCATTCACACGCCCCTTCTCCCTCACTCTCTATCTCTCCTCTCTCCCCCGTGTCGAGACACACACACACTCTCTCTCTCTCCTCCTGCCTCTTTCCCTCTCCCTCTCTCTCTCTCCTCTCTTTTTTCAACCACACTCTCATCCCCCTCTCTCTCATCTTCTTTTATATATTTTCTTAAAATCTTACATTATGCAATGCAATTAATGGGTCGGCCAAAGGTAATCAAAACTCATCTCTCCTTTTTGCTTCTCACTCTCCTTCAATTTAGCTAGTTTCTTCAATAATGGCTAACGAAACCTAGCTAGCTATAGCTTTCTTCGTGGCGATACCACGAAGTCCCCCTCTTTTCTCTCGTTTTCCCTCTTTCTCCTCGCTTACCTTTTTATGCTTTCGTTGCTTTTGATGGTGCTCGCATAGCTTGAATTGCTGAAGGTAGATTTTCAAGTCTGGTTATTGTCTAAAGCTTCGAATTGTTGAGTCGTTTATCTTCTTCATATGGGAGTTTCTAGTGTATTTTCATCATTTTAAGCTCCGGATCCCTTTAAAAACCATTCTCCCTCAAGAGGTATGTCACTTCTTTTGATTAATTTGTTTCTAGGGTTAATACATGAAAATTGATTACAGATCTTATTTTCTAGTAGAAGGAGATGAAGATCCATTGATCTTCGGTTATTGATATTCCCCTAAGCAAGGAATGTGATGTTGATTTTCGCTTGTTGATTTTCCCTTAAGTTGTTGATTCTAATCTCTATAAGTTGTGAATAATGTTTTTTTGTTTTAAAGTTTATGTCTAGCTTTATGGTATTAATCATAAACTTATTAAGTTTCTATGGTAATGAATTATGATTTCGTTAGCCTAGTAATCTGTTACAAGTTCTACTCTTTAGCATGATTTTGCTTTGTTTAAGATAACTAAAAATATATGTCAAATTTCTGGAACTTGTATCCTTCATAATTGGTTATAGCCATGAGCCTAAGATATATAGCTGGGGTAGTTTGATGATTGTACTTGGTTGAACTTATTGCCATGGTGTGTATGGAGAATGTATGATAGATAGAATTGATGTCTTTTTAGGTTTAATTTCTTTGAAATAATAATTTGTAATTGCTCAAGGAAAAAGCATTGAGCTTGCAAATACTCTGCTTGATAATGGAAAATGAAAGAAATGATGTCAAGATTTGTCATATTTTCCCTATTCAAAACTTATATGCAAAACACCCCGATTATATCGCGATGATTTATTTGACTAGAATAGTTTGTGTTATGTTTATTCCTTGAACACATTTTCTTGATATCAACCGATAGTTTGCAAGGAAATGTTATACAAACTATTAGAATTAGCTTTAAAGCTCTAATAAAATTCCACCAATTAAAAGGTTCAAGGGTTCTACAATCTTTAGGATTTAAAGATTTGAGATCTACTACGTAAATTATAAGATGCATAAAATATATATTTTTAAACAAAATGTTTCAGGCCTTTGTCCATAAATTTCAAAACTTTTCTGAAAATTTCACGACTTATGACTTTTATGTTTGACAATATTATGTCATTAGTTGCACATCTTTATGTTTGAACTCTTCAAGTATACAGATCATGGCTTGTTTGAGTTTAGCCACAAGGAAAATGAGGAAGAGAAATGAATATGTAGGTTTGGCCTTGTTATGATTGGAACTTTTGAATGTGGTAAATTTATTTTTTCAAATTATTTGCCAACTTTTAAAGTATCAAAGAGAGCGGTACTCATTAAGAAAATCATATTCTTTGACCGAGCATACAAGTTGGAGAAGAAATTATGTAAATGGTTTGATTCGAGAGAGTGATAGGAAATGCATCAACCATTTTAGGATGGATAAGCATACTTTTTCAAATTTTGTAGTATATTAAGAACCACAAGAACGTTGAGTAATATCAAGTATGGTCCATTAGAAGAGTAGTAACTCTATTTTTAAATATTCTTACACACCACACAAAGAATCGAATTGTATACGATGCATTTAGGAGATCGGGATGAATTATTATCGAGTATTTAATAAGGTGTTAAAGATTGTTATGCGATTATGTAGTATGTTGTTTAAAAACTCTAGAGATAAGCGGCGAAAATGGTTCAGGGTATAAAATTATTCATCATAATAGTTTAGTGCGTTTTCTTATGCAGGATTCTTAATCTTATTTAGATGCCCTTAATTTTAGAACTACATTGGAGCTTTGGATAAAATTTATTCAAAATGAGGGTGTCGGAATCATAGGGGTAAAATATCCATGAACTATTAGCCGCATAATCCCAAGAAATTTATATATGTTTTAAGTGGTTGGGAATGATCTGCAGTTGATAGTAGAGTTCTTCGAGATGCGGAGAGTTCATCAAATGGGTTAAGAGTCTCATATGGTCGGAGAATAAGTGTGAAACTATCCCCTTTTTTCAATACCTACTTTAGGAATTTATACATGTTTGTTATCTATTGTAGGGAAATATTTCTTAGTGGATGTTGGGTATATGAATTCTAATGGTTTTCTTACCCCTTATAGAGGACAGGGGTACCATTTGAATGAATGGAGAAATGAATACCAATGAACAACTCCCCAAGAACTATTTAACATGAATCATTCAAGTGCGAGGACCATAATACGGAGATCTTTGGTGTGTTAAAAATGCGTTGGGCTATTCTTCGAAGTCCTCTACTATATCCCGTGTATATAATGAATAGAATTGTGGTGGCTTGTTGTCAACTTCACATTCCCATTAGGATAGAGATGGCAGTAGATTCTATGGAGGAATACTATGATCCGAATATACCAAGGCGAAAAGAAGAAATAAAAAACAAGTAGATACCATTGATTATTCTAGTGAATGAAGAGTGGAGCGTGATAAATTAGCTCAAGAGATGTTTGATAAATGGGAGGCAAGTAGAAGGCAAAGATTGTAATTATTTTCATTTTTCTTTGTATTTTGAACTTAAATATTATTCCAAGTTATAGTTTTTTATATCTCTATTTCTTTAACATGTTTGCATGTTATTTCCTTGGCTAATTTCAGTTTCATAACAAGATGATTAAGGAAGAATTGTGAATTTACATTAATTTGCATCTTATTAATATTATGTCTAAATGTTGGATAGGAAATTTCAATGGTTTGACCAAAACAATATGGACGGGGAAAACAAAACAACATGCAAAGAAAAAAATGATATATTAATTGAACTACTTAAGGATCTTGTGAATGGTGAACTTCATTCAAGGTTAACAATGGCCTTAAGCCTGGGTTTCTAAATACTGTGGAAGAAGCGATCAAAATTGAATTGCCCGGAACATATTTGAAAGAAATTTCGCATATACACTCACAACTTTGACACTTTAAAGGCGTACACTTTACCATATATGACATGATAGTAGGAAATTTTATGAGTGGATTTGGTTGGGATTCAAAAACGAAATCTATTTTGGTTGAGAGGGAAATTTAGAAAGCTTACGTGAACATACATTTGCTTTTTATACATTCAATCTTATGCATTTTATCAATTCTATTAGAATCTCCAACTGAAATAAAAGTGGTACACTAAAATGAGTTTGTAATCTGTAATTGTGGGTACCTTGGGACTATTGCTCTTATGTGCGCGTATTGGTGTTTTTCTATTGTTGTTTTTTTTTTTTTTAATTTTGAAAGTTCAACTCAATGTATAAATATTGATGTATTTGATCATAGTTGTCATATGTATATGGATTCCTACCTTCCTAGTTCATATGAGTTTAGATCAATAAGGCCTTGCATTTTATTTTGTAATTTAGAGAAGCATTCATATGAACTCTAAAAGATAGATATGTTACTTCACATACCTTATTTGGATAGTACATTACTCCTACTATGTTTTAGGTGGTTCAACTTTAAATAGGTAGATCCCTATTTTTCGAGGGAGTCTTTGATTGAAATGGAAATGCTTTCTAGAAAGCATATTTTCTTTGGACATATTTTCCGAGATTCTTTTTAAACATTTTTTATGTTCAGTAATTTATTTTGGATTGGCCATTTTGGTAAGAGGTAGAAAAATATTGGAGTTTATTACACGCAAGTGAGAGCTCATACTTTAGATGACATGTCAACTCCTATAAGAATTATATGTCGTATCAACATTTTTCTTGAAAAATAGGATTTGTTCACTTAGGAACTGTTTTCATTTTAAAAATGGTGCCAACGTCCCTTGTATACAAGTTATTCAGATATGAATGATTACTTGATTATTGATTGCATAGTTAGTCACATAAATTCTAAATTCAGCATTTACGTGATGTTACCATGATTCTTTATCCATGTATAAAGATTTATTTGGGGTTCGGAATTGCCAATGTCAAGCTGGGTCCGTTAGATTTCACTATTTCATACTTGTTTGTTCATGTTTCCTACTGGTGTGGATTTTATTTTTTCTAGGTAGTTCCGATAATTTTAATTAAAGTTGTTTCTTAAACATTTTTTATGATGTAGAATCACCTCAACGCCAATAATTGGAAGGTCAAACTTTGTCCCTATTATGAGGATTTGTATATTATCTTTGGAAATGATCATGTTACGGAACAAGATGCTCAAGGTCTAGAAGATATTAAAAGTGAGGTTAATGATGAGAATGAAAATGAAGATTCGACTAAGAGGGATGCTCCTGAATATTTGTTTAGTCAAGAGCTTTCGAGAGGGTTGAAACAAGTTCTTGGAGGTCTAAAAATTTAAAGAAATAAAATAGAGTGTCTGACATATTGGTTAAAGGCTTAATAGAAGTTGCTTCCATCATTGGCAGAGAGATACGTGTCCCTAGTAGCGAGATCGGTTGAGCTATTGGTGTTGATGTTGTGTTAAGTGAGAAACACTCCAAGTTAATGAAGTGTTCACTACATTGGGGTTGAAAACTGTGGAGAGGCATTGAGCAACTAGAAAAATCACGCCCGAGCTGGAGATCATGTACGTCTTTTCAGTATCCCCGATATTGAGAGGAAATAGTGGATGTAAGCTCTTCTTCGTGGTGATATTTAGACTCGGTAAGTTAATCATTTTTCTTTAGAGTTTCATTATTTTTTGTTAAAGTTCTAAATACTTTTCTTTCATATGAGAGAAAGTGATGGAAGAAAATATGAAGATGCATGCTTTAATGGACAAGAATATATAGTTGATCTCTTGAATTTTTAATTTATTACTTTCTTAGACAATAATACTTGATAATTTCAGCAGTATTTATGAGTTGCTAAAAATTCTAGTATATACTTTGTCTACCCTCTTTTGGATGCATTATCTTACTACGTATGAAAAAAGTTATGATTTATTTGGTACTTCAATTCTCTAATTATAGACATTGTTTGCACCCAAAAATATTAGATTAATTTATTACCATTACATTGTTGAACCAAACATGGTAATGCAATGGTGATTACATTACATAGGTGATTACTATATAACCAAATAAACATAGTAATGTAATTCTTATTGCATTACCTTTCATTGTTGATTTCATTACGTTATCGATTTTATTATACATAGTCATTACATTGCATCCAACCAAATAACACATAAATATCATCAAATTCACTCCTCCAGTTTAGGGTGACAAGACACTAATCCATGGGAGCAGCAAATGTGATGGACAATTAAATGTGTACTAGCTAGTTCAAATAAATCTCATTGAGAAGGTGTTGAAAATATGAGATTCTGATATGCATGTCACTAAGTTATGTTTAAGCCATCTAAGTGAATTTTTTCCTTATCTTTGTCAGCAATAACAAATAAGATACGTTACATGAACTTCACAAACTATAAATATTTTCCCTTGATGTCTTTATATAGTGTAAAGATTACAAAAGAAAATATATCTAAGAATAAAAAATATATGTAATTGTCTCCTTGATAGGCTTAGGAAAAGTCCGGCATGTTTGGTTTAAACATTTTAGGCATCTTCAAGTCATCCGTAGTACTACTAGAAGCCTCACCAATCTGACCCTTTTGGGCAACACTTTTTCTTGTACTTGAAGCAAATTTAGAAGCTAATATGCTAGGCCCAAGATGTTGAGAATTGATAGCACTACTACTATCTTTAAGAGAAGATGAAGCCTCACTTTCTTCTATAAAGTAATCAGCCTCTGTGACATCCTCATCTCGTCATATAAAACATGCTTTCTTGCAAGGCCAATTCCTTTGCCATCTTTTTTCTCTTGTAACTTTTCCATGCGTTGTGGATATAGCAAGCACCCCATGTTCTCCATTGATGTGAATGGTACCTAAATGCATCTTGTAAGGCCTTGCTATGCAGGCGCTTAAATTGACTAGAGAAGAATTTGAGATCATCCGCCATGAGAGCAAAAGCTTCAACTTCAGTAAGTGCTTTTATGGTTCTCGTCGAAGAAGGAAGGCTAAGGTTTGAGTTAGGAACTAAAGCCCATGTTAGGAGTTCCTCACCACAAAAGTCACCTGGTCTTAAAATGATGGAATTGAAAAATCCCGATCTTCCACCTCCAGGTTGTTGAGCTTTCAAGTTGCCCTCTAATGATAAAAAGCATTTCATCTACAGGATCACCTTCTCGAAAGATGTATGTCCCTTGAGTACTAAGTGTTGCTATGAGACGTTCACATACTGCATCAAGTAGCAACTCATCCATTTTTGAGAAAAATGGTACCTATTAATTAAGTAGTTAAAGAGTTTTAATTAGCTAATAAGATAATCGAGATATATAAAAATTCTATTTGATTGACAATTAGCCTAATGTAAAATAAAGTATAGTCTGGTATTTGAAATACTTGTATGAAATGTGACATACACGTAGTAATTTTTATATTGTGTTAAGAAATATACTTTTGTGACATAAACATAGTAAGCATTTATCTAACTTTGAAAAGGTTTACCTAATAGCTACAAAATTTATGGAATAAAAATGATGTATAAATTAATAATTCTCGAATCTTACTATTATTAAGGAAAAAGTGTTTCTAGACTAATGTAATTTTCTTATTGTATTATTATAATATCTTCAATTATTCTTTTTATATTACGATGCTTTTAGACCAGGATAGGGTTGCATATTGACAGGATAAGGTTTGCTATTTATACTGACAGGAATATTGTGAAGAGATGAAAGGAGAGATAGAACACAAGTTTTTTCCCTCTTCTGTTTGTTTTCTTCTAAAATTATTATGGTATTAGAGTCATTATAAACCTTGAACCCTATTTCTTGTTATATCCATGGTTGTAACTAAAAGTCACTCATCCCAAGTGTTGGAGATGCCTTAGAGAGAGAGAGAGAGAGAGAAACTCACTTGTTCATCTTGCTTTTTGTCCCACATGGAAAGATTTCAAAGGATCTCATGGGTTTACATATCTTTTCTCATTTGGATGTCTAGTAGACTTGGTAAAGGAAGAAATCTGCACAACACACGTGCGTGCGTGCTGCTCGCCTGTCGAGCCGAGCAACGAACATGGTTCTTGTTTGATAATGAGTTTTAACCAAATCTGGTATTTAATATTTTAATGACAGTCAATGTTTATTGTTCTACCTTTTTTATAGTTTCAACTTAATTTTTGACAACCTTCATTTGCTCCTAAAACTAATCCCTTTTATACTTCTACCTTTTCTAAACTTTCGGGTCTTTATAAGTTAAGCATTCCTTCTCCCTTTCGACACACACAAAAAATTAATCTCTCTCCGTAAACATTATATGAGTAATTGTTCGAGGTTTCTTACTCTTTGTTCATCCATGTATGCTTGTTCGAATAACTTATCGTGTATCCTCGGAGATTGATAGCTCAAGATTTCTTGATCTACCGAGTAATGGAGAAAATTTGTTTTTAAGGCAGTGGATTACCACACCATGGTTGCCTCCCTTCAATCAAAGAAGTTTGTCTAATTTAGTTATTAGATGCATCCTTGTTTAATGTTTGCAACAATCTGCAACAAAGTTTATTCAAACAATTGCTATGGCCCAATGGCTAGATTAACAAACATATTTACCGCTATGTGCTTATTGATATGCCTAAATTGGATGGACAACATTTCCGCATATGCTATGATAAGTTAGAATTATTGCTTGCACAATCTGGGATTGATAATTGTTTAAAAGCATGTGAACCTCACGAGGGCAGATCGAAAATGTTGAAAGAGATAATCAAAATTTTTGTGTCTTATTTTTTCATTATACAGTTTATCTATATTGAATTTATTGTAAGAAGAACAATGCTAAGGATTTTGGGATGCTCTAGAATCTAAGTATGGCATTGATGATGCGGGTATGAAGAAATATGCTTGTAATATGTGGTTATCCTTTAAGATGTTTGATGATAAATCTATCCTTGAACAAGTTCATAAATATGAGAATTTATTACTAAAATTTGGTTGAGGGAATAAATACATGTGACATTTTTCAAGCCAATTGTTTATTAGATAAACCGCCCCCTTCCAAGACATTACATAAATTCTATGAAACATAAAGAGAAGGAAGTTTGCCTTAAGGAACTTATTTCTCATATTAAAATTAAGGAACAGAATTCAATTCAATTCAATAGAAAGAATATGGCTCATTCATCCTCTGCTGCTAGTTTGGTGGAATCAAAGAATAGTTCAAAGTTTGATAGGATTAACAGACCTAGAGGAAGGGGACCAAACCAATTACATGGAAAGAGGAAGAATTACAAAAATTTAAAGGACAGAGACACAACCAGATGAAATTTGAGGGGAAGTGCTCGCCTGCAAGAAGTTTAGCAATCTAGTAAAGGAGTAAAGAGAGAGGTTTAGACCTACCGGTAACAAATCCAAATAGAACAAACCTCAAGCCAACCTCGCTAAAGATATGATGGTTGTTTTAGTTTCTAAGGTAAATATCATAAGCAATATTGTTGAATGGTTGTCGATTCTGGGGCCACTCGACATATTTGCACCAATAGAGACATGTACTGAAGTTATGAAAAGGCTCCCGAAGATGAATGTGTTTTTACGAGTAATGTTTCTTTTGTTCATGTCCTTTGTAAGGGCAAAATTTCTTTGAAACTAACCTCTGGAAAAATTCTTTTGCTGCAAAATGTATTTCACGTCCCAGAAGTCGAAGAAGCCTTATTTCTCATCTTCTTTTGACTAAGGCTGGAATTCAAGTAGTTCATGATTCCGATAAAATTGTACTCACTAAGAATGGTGAATTTTGGGAAAAGGTTTTGGTAATGAGGGGTTGTTTGTTCATGACATTATTGCTAAAAATAAGATGAATGATTCTATGTCTTATGATGTTGACTTTATTTCATTGTGGCATCCTAGATTAGGCCATGTGAACATAGCTTATACCAAGAGGTTAAACTAATTGAGTTTAATTCCTTTATTCAAGTAATTGTGATTTTAACAATGTGAAATTTGTGTAAAAGCTAAACGCCATAAGAAACTCTTAAATAAATGAAGACTTGGGTATGAATTGACACATTTGTTAGGATTTTGAAGTCAAATCATTCCTCCAAAACTTAGATACATTTATTGTAATTCAAACGCATTCTTTATGAGTTTCTAATAAATTTAATCTTGAAAGAATCCCTTAAAAATTTGATACATGCTTTGGATTCTTGATGAGGTATAAAAGTATTTAAGACTATAAGTTTTAACAAAAATATCTTTCTTAGTCTTGGATTAGTTTCTACTAGTTTCTGACTCACTCGAAGCATTTATTAAGAATTGAATGAGTACTCAATTCTAGGAATCGACCCACTTAGTTAGACTCGGATAGAAAAATGTTCCTAAATAATTTTGCACACTTAACTTATCCTTTCTACTAACTTGTTTCGCATTTCAAAAGGAGTTACCTGTGTCAATTCTAAACTAGCCGATTTATTAATTTGAAATTAATCGAGTGGCAAACACTAAAATATGTCTATATAACTCTTGATTTCAACTCTATCTTATTTATTCCTTGATTATAGACATAACTCGGAATTGGAATATATTGAATATTAGAATTTTCATTTCAATAGATTAAGGATTTTTACTCATTGATTGATTTATTTAAAACTAATCCTCATCTTATCTTGGATTTTTAGTCGTTAATTGATTTACGTGGAAATGCTCCTAGACTAAAGAAGGTTCCCTTGGTTGTCTCGATCCTCTCAACTCTGTGCATCTTTGTGATGGGTAAATTCCCATAAAAAGGGGCAACTTTCGTGTAGTTTGTAATTGGATGTAATCATTACGATTTTTCTCGGATAAATCTTTTTCTTAATATATCTTTTCTTCTTTCTCAATTTTTGGAGAATGCGGCGTGCCATCGTAATCTTAAATGATCGCATAATAAATAATGGGCCTTCCAAACTAGATCATCCCACTGTGGAGTAGAAGGTTTTCACCGACACAGCCTTAGAGAGCTCTTCAAACAAAGGGCAAGTTCTCAATCTTCCCGCCTTGCAGTCTTAGGTTCCTTTTGATTGAGTGCTATATTTAGGTTTCTTCACAGGCTAGTTCCATTAAACTTATCTTGGGAATACCTCCCATATTAGGTTTGAGGAATGGGAGTAGGTTTGGAATCAGCATAAGTAGAAGTAGGTCACCCTATAGTTGTAATATGGGGCAAGTACGCGAGACGTAACCAATAGATTTGTCTAGATTGACTTTGCAAACTTTTCCCTCTCTTATAAGCCTAACCTGTCTTTTCTCTCTGGTCGAACGCTTTCACTAGAGAAAGAGAGTAAGAAGGTCGCTAGCAGCCTGCCTCTTCTTTGATCCGAATTCCCAAGCAAATCCTTGACTCCTCGAATACAATGGGATTTTACACCAGCGAATCTTTCACTCTACCTCCTCTCGTCTCTGAACTTTAAATCCTTGTAAAGAATTTTCTCCAACCAAGGGACTTCTCTCTTTCTACATCCAAATTCAGCGGGAATCTAGATTGATCTTTATTTCGCCTTGAAGATGAAGATACCGAGAATTGCGCGGCTATTCCGGACTTCTCTTGCCTCGTCTCCCCTTTTCGGGAATGGCTGCAATCACAAGCAAGTGATTGAATGAGTGGGGGCCCCGAAAGCACATGCAGGATAAGCAAGTGTTTCGAAGACGGTTTTCAAAAAAAAAGTCCAAAAAACAAAGCTGGATTTTAATTGATTTATTTAAAAAATTTCAAACGGATGTCAATAATGTCTTTTTATATTGAGATTTAGAGGAGGAAGTATACATTACAATGCCACCAAGATTTTAAACAAACTCTCCAAACAAAATATACGAGGCTTATGAAGTTACTTTATGGGGTTGCGTTAAACACCTCATCAATGGTATGGCAAGTTGCCCTCAAAATTGGAAGCTTATGCCTTTATGCGTTCATATGTTGATTACTCTTTGTTTACTTAACGAAAAGGTATAATTTTCTTAGCCTTGCACGCTTACGTTGATGATATCATTTATGCTAGGAATCACGCACAATCATGCCAAGAATTCAAGGCATATCTCAATAAATATTTTCACATTAAAGATCTTGGAACCCGAAGTATTTTCTAGGGTTTGAGGTAGCTCGGGTACCAAAGGGGTTATTTCTTTATCAACGCAAATATGCCCTTGACATTGTGGATGAATGTGACCTATTAGGAGAAAAATCTATGGATTTTCCACCGGATGAAAATCATGAACTTGCTCTAGCATCTAGAAAGACACTTGATGACCCTATTGGATGTAGACGCCTCATTGAGTGTCTCTTTTATTTAATAATCACCTGGCTGAAGCTTTCCTATGTTGTACACGTGTTATTTTGGTAAGAGCTTCCTTATATTGTACATGTGTTATTTTAATTTATACATTGCCCAAAAGCTAAACATATGGATGCTGCAAAAATTTGTTAGTCGACACCTTTATCTAACTCCTTAGATTTATAAATAGCTACTCTTATCTCGATGCCTTTTAGTTTACCGAATTTTAATCTTAATGCATGCTTTTAGACTTAGTGTTAATTAAAGCTAAAATCTAATTGACTTCATAGATTTAGCATTTATTCAAGCCCTTTCTCAAATTGAGATTCTATTCGCTTATTTATCCATTTGTCTATCTGAAATTTATGAAAAGATTTTAAATAAATATAATCAGATAATTCTCGTCTTTATTATGATAATATTTAAGCAGATTATGTTCGGAATATTTTATCCTTTCCCTGGACTTCACAGTAATCTATTTTTGGAAGGAAAATCCTCGGATCACGCCAAACAAAATCGTAAGTAGTAGGAGTTCGCAATTACATGATTTCGAAGTATAAGAAGGGTGCAACGCTAGATAAGTATAGCCGATGGAGGAAATTTTGGAAGCATTCCAAAAAGGAAAGAATCAAATTTAAAGGGCAAGTCGATTCACACAAAGATCCTTTTTACCAAGTCGGATCCTCAAGATCAAGTCACCAACGATAACATTTCAAGGATCAATGCTCTTGCACATGAAGAAGAAAGAATATATATCTATACGCAAAACTAAAAGACACAAGCAAGAGAAATTCTATTCAATCCGATTCTACTCTCAATCTCTTATAATTGCAAATTCAATCATATTCTTGTTTGTAGCAAAGAGTCTTGAGTAAGGACGTCTTTGTAAGTTGTTGTAGCACTTGGTGAATTGTAAGGTAGGACCTTAAGAGTTAGTTGACTCAAGAGGTCGATCGAGAGTTAAGTGAATAACTCTCGTGACATAGACTTAGTCCGAGTATATAAGAGAAGTAGTGGTTAACCCTAAGAAAATGATCCTTAAACGGTCGTTAACCTAAATATTTGGATTTGAGCCAAGATTGTAAACAAACAAAGAGTTTTGTCTCATATTTATTTTTATATTTTGTTTATTTCATTTCAGTATCTAAGTTCACTATAGAACAAAGATCCGATCGTCAATTTATTTTTTAAATACCCTATTCACCCCCTCCTCTAGGATATATCTAAGCTATATAGGAATAACAATTGGTATCAAAGCTAGTTCCATACTTCTAAAAATTAACATTCTTATAGAGTAACGATCATGACTTAAAATTCGGTGGAAGCTCGAAGCAAGAGCTTATAACCAATTGCCTTTCTTTAATGGGTCAAACTTTGCCCACTGGATGAAATTTATGCAAGTCTTGCTACAGGATCACAACAATGAGCTATGAGAAATTTTTCAAAAGGAAACTACATCCCTATGACTGGAACCGGAGAAGATGCAACTCCCAAACCTAAAATTGAATTCACTACCGCTGAGAAAACAAAATATTTAAAATTTTTCGAGCTCTTAACATCATGTTATATAGTTTGTATCCAAGTGAATTCAATTGAATATCAGCCTGTGCAACCACTAAGCAAATATGGGACAAATTGGTCACTACCTACGAAGGCACCAACCAAGTCAAACAATAAAAAATTAGTCAAGTATGTGCACAAATATGAGTTATTCAAAATATTATTCAAAGAAGGAATCAAAGATATGTGCATCGATTCTCGGAAATTCTCAATAACCTAAAACCACTTGGGAAGTAGTACTCATATGAGGAAGTAGTGAGAAAAATCCTCAAATGTCTTCTAAAAAGAAATAAGGACCAAAAGTCACTACTATAGAAGAAGCCCAAGATCTAAGTAAATTGAAGTTGGATGATCTTATTGGCAAGCTCTTTACACATGAGATTCATCTTCAATACGATTCAAATAAGCCAAAGCGGAAGAAAGAAGTAGCCTTGAAAAGCACCGACGAAGAAGAATCTCTATCCGACTCATCTCATGATGAAAAAGACCCTATGGCTCCTACAACGGATGGATTCAAAAAGATGTTTTGTAACAAGTACAAAAAGAGATTCAATCATGACTCATCTTTAAGAAACCAAGACAAGTATCACAAAGGTAAGAAAAATTATTTTGAAAATGAATCTAATTCTGTTTTGGTTATGGATCCCTATATCATATGATTAAACACTCGTCGAAATCTACGGAAGAAGAACGACACAAAAAGTTCTTTTCCAAACAAAAGAAAGTTGTGGTAACCACTTGGAGCGACTCTAACTCCAGTGAAGACAAACGCAAATATGAGGAAGTCACTAATCTTTGTCTAATGGCTAAAGACAACCTTGCACCAACTAACTCGGACTCATACAAGGATCTCTAGGAAGAAACCACTAAAGAGGTATTACAATGCATTCGCACTTTCTTTAATCATTATCTTGCCAAATGTCTTCTGAAAATTGAGGACTCGTTATAATGTTAAGATTAAGTCCCATAAAAGGACTTTTAAACTTTTACAAAATGAAATTCTAAGTTTGAAAAACTCTTATGAAACTCTTCATATTAAGGTCGGAGATCAAAAATTAATTTCGAAGATCTCAAAATTGAAAAATAAAGTCTTCAAAACCAATATGAAGAAACTCATGAGACTCTTCCGAAACTTACCAAGGGACAAGATAATCTCAACATGATATTGGGAACCCAATGCATATCTTACAAAAAACAAGGTATTAGTTTTGACTTAAAAAGTCAAAAAGTTGCTTACAAAAATTTCTTTGAAAACGGAGATGCACAAAAGACTCAAATCACTACTTTAGAAAAATGAGCCACCGTGATGCCTCATCGTCTCAAATACATCATGGCCTCAACATGATACAAGTTTGGGTGCCCAAAGGGAAAAGATCCCCCAAACATGGTTTCCGGTCGGAACAGTATATGAGTTATTAGCTCAAAGGAAGCAGAAAGGTTTCATTTTTTTAGTACAGGTATGCTTGAAGGCAAAATTTGACTGTTGGTACCTTGATAGTGGACGCTTAAGACATATGCCTAGTGATCCATCAATATTCATCGAATTTCATCCTAAAAATATGGTAAAGTTGTTTTCGGTGATGATAGTCAAGGTTAAATTATTGGACATGGAAAAGTTGGCAAAGATGCAAACCATGCTATAGTAAAAGGTACATTTGGTTGATGGATTAAAATACAATCTCCATAGCATCTAATGAAGTATCATTCAGTGCTACTAATTTTAGCATACAAAATGCTCAAACGAAGAAATTAATACTTTCTGGACCCAAATTTGAGAATACTTATATTATTTCTCTTAGTAACATCCCTCGAATCTTATATGTCTTTAAGCCTCCTAAGAAAGCGAATCATGGTTGTGGCACAAAAGACTAAGTCGTATTAGTATGTGTTAGACCTCGTTTTTGCCGGTTTTTAAGGCATTATTTAGCCCAATTCCATGATGATTTCAATGATATTTATTTAGTTTTGGGTTAGATTTTGCTCATTTTCTCTTTATCGTCACCTAAGTTCGTAAATCTCTTTATTATAGCTTTTTGGGCTTAAATTTGAGAGATTCGAGGTAAATTTCATGAAAAGCGATGAAGAGAAGAGTTCGGGCCCAAGAGGAGGCAAGAAAGAAGCCTAAAACACATCAAGAGAAGCTGCACAGCCCCTCAGTGCGAAGCCGCACGACCGTGCGAATCATCAAGCAAAAGGCCCGAAGTGAAGGAAGGCCGTACGGCCCCATGTGCACATCTCGCACGGCCGTGCGACAAGTTACCGAAGATTGAAGACGCTCACGGTACCCCGTGCAGAATCTGCACGGCCGTGCGAAACAGCAGAGAGCACGAACGCGGCAGATTTTTCGCACGGCACTCGTGCGACTTTCGCACGGCCGTGCGACTCATCGTTTCGGCGATTATTTAAGTTTCCTAATTGTATTTGTTGAGGGATTCTATTCCATAATGTAGAGATTTAGCTAGGGTTTCGTGGGCAGCTCCGAGAGGAGACTCAAGAACACCCATTATTGTTATTCTACTTCAAGTTTTTATTATTGAATCGCATCAAGTTTTTCATTCGGTAATCGTAATTTCTTCCCTTTATCTTTTCTTTACAATTTCTCTTCGTTTCTCTATGGCTATTTTCCCCAATCTTTGTCAATTGTTTAGTATCATGTTTAGGGGCTAATTTCTTTACTTAGGTTGGGATTGATCCCTTTTATGCCTTGATAATCATGAATTGAGTACCAATTGGGTTGTTCTATGCTTTTTAGGTTAGAATTCACTTCGTTCGTCACTCTTTCATTGATTGCCTCGAGAGAGGACTCATATGCTTTTATTAGGGTTTTGTGGAACATCGAAAGATGAAAACTTACCTAGAATGACGTTGTGAACGATTAGAACTTTGATATGAAAATAATTAAGGTTTTAATTGGGGGTTGTGAGATGCATTCATTGTGATTTTGCCCTTTATTAATCCCATGAAAATAGGTGATTAGATTGTGCAAGATTAGTCTTTGACCTTCGAAAGTAGGCGAAGATAGGCTTAATTGGTGTCTCCCTCTTCTAAACTTTTAGCATAGGCAAATCTCAAACGGTATTCGATTCTGGTTTCAGTGCATATTAGTGTGATTAATCCCAATCTAAGGCTTTTTATTCATCGATTTTTTTTTTAGTTATTTTGTTTTTAGTTGATCCAAAAACCAAATCACTATCGAACTGAGTTTTTACCTAGATTAGAAAGTTTAGGTTAGCTTTGATATTTGAAACACAACTCTCTGTGGACACGACCCGTGCTTGCCTGGCTAGCTACAACTACGTCGTGCACTTGCGGTATATATTATTTCTTTCAACAAGTATGCACACCATTGAAATGCTTCCAAAGCATGAATTGGTAAGAGATCTTCCAAATTGCAAATACATGAAAGACCATGTTTGTGATGCTTGCTTGAAAGGTAAGCAAGTTAGAGCATCATTTAAAGCAATCAAATTTGTCTCAGTAACTTCAAAACCTCTTAATCTCTTACATGTTCATCTTTGTAGTCCTATTCTAGTCAAGAGTATAAAAGGTAGTGAATTTGTATTTCTTATAGTTAATTACTATTCCAAATTTACTTGGGTATTCTTTTTACAAATAAGAATGACGCTTTTAAAGAATTTGCTAGACTGGTTAGACAAGTACAAATTGCAAAGGACACTCCCATTTTACGAGTCAAAACTGATCACTAAGTTGAATTTAAAGATGAATTTGGCAAGGTATATGATGACTTGGGGATATTCCATAAATTTTCAGCCCCAAAAATACCACAGTAGAAATGGAGTAGTCAAAAGGAAGAGCCAAACCTTGAAAAAAATTGCAAGGACCATGATGATTAGTAGAAATTTTCATTACTATTTTTGCGTGGAAGTATTAACACTACAAATTAAGTTCATAATCAATTTCTCATCAGACCATTTCTAAAAAAGACTCCATATGAACTCTATAAAGGTAAAAATCCAACCATTTCATACTTCAAAACCTTCGGAAGCAAATGCTTTGTGCATATTATTGGTAAGAAAAATTTAAGTTTGAACCTCACTCAAATGAAGGTATATTAATTGGGTACTCCTCAGTTAGTAAAGCTTATCGTATATTTAACGAACGTACTAAAATTGTGGAAGAGAGTATTCATGGAAATTTTTATGAGAACAATGATGGAAAAATCGGTTCTTCATCATTCAATGTTCGATATTAAGCAGTGATGAAGAAGATAAAGGAATCCCTCAAATTCCCAGTTCTTAATCTAGAACCAAGTCAAACACAAGGTTAGATACAAGAATCAACAAATCAAGCCAACTCGGAGCCTAATATGAGTCACGAACAGCCTATATCTAAACCCCCAAATGAGGATTTCAACTTGAATCCTAATCTTGACGTTCATTAAGAAACTGGAAAAGGACTAAGGTTTAAATATTACCATGCGAGAGACAACCTACTGTCATTCATAAATTAAGGTATACAAACTCGCTCAACTCTTAGATATTTTTGTGCATTCTTTTGTTTCATATCTCATATAGAACCTAAGAATCATGCCCCTGTATGATTTTTTATTTATTTTTTACACAAATTTCTTTAATAGTACTATTTATAAACGAATTTTAGCTAATGTTTGATATAAGATAATAATTTTTTGACTTATATAAATACTATTCTCCACCTCCCCTAAAAACGTTTCTAGTTCCGCCCTGTATGATCGAAGTCGTGATAGAGTAAAACAAGTGATAGGTTAAAACAAGTGTAGGCACAACCCAACTTATCTTTGGCTTAATTAGCAGCAACAAATTTTCATCTTCAATCTTTTAAACAGAAAAAACATTTCAGAACGGAAATTCTCTTAAATAACTCAATTTCTTATGTCTAATAATTAACATTATCAACATCACATAATCACCAAAGTTAAAAAATTAAGAACCCTCTTAACCCAACCAAAAAAAAAAAAGAAAATCAAGAACCCAATATTTTCACTATGATGAAAAGAATATGTTAAAAGTTTATAAACAAAGTGTTTCCCCAATCTGGATGATTGAAAAAGGCATTTTCAATTTAGATTGTAAATAGTATACTAAAGTAAAATATCTCTCTAAATTTTATCTACTTTCTTTATATACGATTGTTGGTAGTTACCCACTTTTTAATATGGGTATACTAGAACTAATTTCCCTATATTTTTTTGTAATTTATGCAAAAATTACACAAAGGTATTCTAAGGTATGGAGTAACCATTTACAGGCCCCTCAGGTATGAAAAATTACTCCTAGATACCCTAAGATATGGTGTAACTATATTCACAAACCCCTTAGGTATGAAAAACTACTCCTAGGTGCCGTAAGGTATCGTGTAACTATTTACAAGCACCATCACGTATAAAAATTATTCCTAGGTACCCTTCCTTTTGTTGTAATGTTTTTTGCGGCCCACAAGGATACCTTATATAAGAAAAGTTTATTTTACCTTTAATAAATCCCGCGAAAAATTAAACCAAAGTGTCTTAAAATATTTTATTTTTTACGTCAAAAACCCTCTAATATATGTTTGTTCGTTCGTTCATTAGTTCTCGCTCTCCTCTTTTCTTTATTTGTTCTATCTTTCTTCTCTATCCGTTCTTCTCTTTTATGTTCGTTTTTCTCTCCTCTTAATCTCCAAATTCGTCCATTCTCGCTCTCTCTTCTCTTCTCTCGTTCACGCTCTCTATCCGTCGTTCTCTTTCATCTCTCTATTCCTCATTCTTCCGTCTCTATTCGTTTGTTCGTCTTATCCCTCCTATCTCTTTATTTGTCCTCTCTCTCTCTCTCTTTGTTTGTCCTCTCACAGCAAACATTACTCTCTCTCACACACACACACTTTCTCATTACCACGTTTCATTGTTTTTACGTTCACATAATCATACCAAAAGAGATAATCACGACATTTTCAATTTTAATTTTGAATAATTGAAAAATTAATTATAAAAATCACAACATAAAAAATTATAAAATTTGTAATTATAAAATTTTCTTTACATGTATTGAATATAATAATCACAACATAAAAAAATTATGCATCTTATCTTGTTAGATGGGAAGAAGATAAAAAACATGGATGTTTTATGTTTTATCCATTAAAAGAAGGGGTAAAATTAGTATTCAACAAAAATTAAATTTCTTACTCAACTTATCTATATATGACATCAACGTCAGAAATGACATTACATCAAAGGGAAATGTACTTAGGAGTAGTTTATTGGGAGCCTTTAAATAGTTAAACCATAACTTAGGATACCTTTGTGTAATTGTTTATAAAGGGAAGGGTATTTAGAAGTAATTTCTCATACTTGAGGAACCTTTAAATAGTTATATCATACTTTAGGGTACCTTTGTATAATTTTTTACAAAGGGAAAGATACTTAAAAATAACTTTTCATACTTTAGGGGCGTATAAATAATTGCATCATATAGCTTAGGGTGTCACTGTATAATTTTTAGCAACTTATGGATAAGATTGGTACACCATACCCCCACCTTGCAGACAACTTTTAAAGTATGAAATTGAATTTAAATTTAAATTTTGACTACCATTCAAACCAAATCTAATAAGATATTTAATTTCTCGAGAAGCACAGGTTCAAATTTACACCGTTGGGTGCTGGAGCTAAGATGAGCAACATTCCTTATAAATATATAGATAATGTTTTTGAATTCTCTGGATCAAAATATTTTGGCTACCTTCTATGACTTTCTTTTGGCCAAAGGCGAAGTTTCTAATGGACTATGGACTCAGGAGTGCAGCAGACCCGGTTGATCCTCTTAGGTACAATTTTATTGATTTTTCTGGCTAGGCAGTTTCGAAAATGCATAAAGTTAATGGCAGTTTCATGCGCAATTAAACACAGAAATATATGTTTCATTGTATCAGTATACACTTATCTAAGAAAAAGTAAAACATGACGTATGAGTAAGAAAGATAGATATACTAAGGAAGACATACCCGTCGAACAAGGTTAAGGCAAAGGTGACGGCGTATTTCACGACGAAGATCTAATGGCAAGGCGCGTAAGATAATTTCTTCATCAACGCCTCTTGTAGACAACCAGTAATACTGAATAAATTTACGAACTCGTTCTTGTAGCTCCGGAGGTAGTTGTCGATGCCTCATCCACTCCTCTGTGTCTGTTCGTTTAATTCTCCATTCTTCTACTCTAACCGTCAATGATTGTAGATATGTCTTTAGTCATCAAATGATTCAAAGAAGTTAGTATGACTATTTTCACTAGATATACATTTGAAAATGACATGCATGTGTAAATATTAGGTATTAATCATACACTCAAGAAGTTTATGTAAATATTTCAGTAGATTTTTCTCATTCTTTTAGGTTAGAATTGTTCGCTAGAAAATCGTTCACTTAGCCCCCTCTCCCTTCCTTCTCTTCTCTTCTTTCCTTATGTCTAAACTCTAAATCTGTGTTCAATACATTTCTTCACTTTTTAAAATTATTGGGGCTACTACTCGGCCTAGTTACCACCACTCGGTAAGCCCTTTTACTTCAATTTCTTTACTTAAATCAAGATTTAAATGTATTATTATGTTCTTCTAATTAATTTTCTCTCTATGAGAGTTTGAGTTTCTCTTGTTCTTGTGAGAGTTTGAGTTTCTCTCGTTTTTTTTAGAGTTAGGGTTTCTCTCGTTCTTGTGAAAGTCCTGTTTCTCGCATTTGTGTAAGTTATTTCTCTTACCAATAAGTGTAAGTTTTATTAGGGTTGATTCAATTGAAGGGTATATTTTTCATATTTTATCAATTAGTTTCATTGATCTTGATTGTGAATAATTCAACATTAGAATTTCATATGGCTCGATTGACGTGATATTTCCTTCATATTAGATTTATTATATCACATAAAAATCTATTTTATGAAGTTATACAATAGCTCACTTATACTCGTAAAAGACATTGAAGTCGAAGAACACAATTTTGTAACCAGATTGATGCTTCAAGTATAGAACCGAACGGAAATATATTTATCATTAATTTTGTCGAATAGAGATATATATTGATATTTTAAATTTGTTCTTGTTAGAAAATTATTTTTGTATATGTCGTACGTAACTTTTTATTAATGCAATTTACCAAAAATCATTCATTTGTTAGTATATGACGCGTGCCAAATTCTTACTTTATAAGATTTCCAAAATTAAGCCAAATGTAATTCAGTACCTACTTATTTTTAATAATAACTATATCTTCTAATTGAACACGTATTCATTTGATAATTATGGGTATGTTCAAACTTACATCCACAATGCAAATAAACAGAAATATAGATAAAAATAAACATTAGCGAACATAAACGAATATAAAAGAGTAGAAGTAAACATAAACAAGCAGAAATGAGTTGTTAAATAAGAAACGAACATAAACAAACGAACATAAAAGAATATAAACGAACATAAAATATAAATAAATTTTATTTTTCATGTAAACTACTGATACTTTCAGCATTTCATATCTTTTGTCTTAATATTTTTCATCAAAATTAATATGAGATATTAGTACAATTTTTTATGCTATTAATTTGTTAGAGTAAATTGCAAAATAAGTTAAGATATTATGATGAATGTGATATTATGATCAATGCATGTGTGCATCTTTCTCTCCACACAAACACACACACCACACACACACACATATATATATATATATATATATATATATATATATATATATATATAACTCGAAGAGAGAACCGAATCTCGTTCTCTAAAGGCAAGCTGATCATTGCAGTTTATTGAAAAATCCTTAAGATTTTGTTACTATATATGTTAATTATATTTTTTGATAGAATATATGTTAATAATATCAACCTCTCTTTCCATAATAGTGAGAGAATAATATTTCTTATCATCATTCTCTCTCTTTCTTTCTCTTTATGTGTATTTGTTTTATAATAATTTTTTAAAAACTTTATAATAATGTTGCATATCTGAACAATTTGCAATTTTTTATGACATGTCACGTGTCATTATCTCAATGCATACTCGTGTGACACTATTGGAAAAAAATTATTAAGATGTTGTTACCATATATCATGGCTATTAAATTTGGAGCAATTGTAATGCAGGATTATGTGATCCAATTTTATCTATGTGATCCAATCTATCTTACTGCAACACATATTCTATTCAACCCGAGGTTGATCCGTCCGCATGGTCGCTTGTATATCAATCCGCCCGCGAATCTATCTTGCATTATTTTTTTTTTTTGTTGTTTTTGTTAGCGTTTCCATATTTAAAGAAGAAAACTAATTAAATATATATATTTGTAGGTTTCATAAAAATATTTTATTTGATTATCCAATTTGATAATCTAAGGGAGTAGAGGTTATGGATTGAGTTCTAAAAATTGGATTGTAAGATGATGTGGAGGATGTAAGCCCCCACATGTGATCCAAAATTTTGGATTATGGATGCGGATG
Organism: Talinum fruticosum; assembly: GCA_021018815.1. Classification (NCBI taxonomy): domain Eukaryota; kingdom Viridiplantae; phylum Streptophyta; class Magnoliopsida; order Caryophyllales; family Talinaceae; genus Talinum; species Talinum fruticosum. The sequence continues at coordinate 8,077,519 of JAITYX010000015.1, read as the reverse complement.
CTCTTACGATCCTACGATTTTATGATCCGAAAACCCTTTATCGATCAAACTCTCATTAGAATCTTACGATCCTAATTTAGCTCAAAAATATGTGGTAGGATCATAATAAGTTTCTACGATCCAACGATCCGATCCACAATTCTAAATAAATTTCATAAATTGATAATGCATACTTTGTTTCGAAAATTATCACAATACTATGCTTTTGAAATAAAATCTTTGACAAAGTATAGTTAAGTGGGTGTTTGACCTATATTTTAAAAGTGTTTTTGGATTTTAAAAATTAAAATTAGGCCAAACACTAGTTTTTTAAAAATTAAAATTGTTTTTCAAAAGCGATTTTGGAAAAAGAAAAAACTCCTCAAAAACGTAAACAATGCAGACAATTGCTTGCTTTCTAATTTTTGAATAAACTCCCTAACAACCACCCACAATCTCATTCTTTCTCTCTCTCTCCTTTGTGTCTCTCCTCCCTTTTCACGTTATTTACTCTTCTCTCTTCTCTATCTCTATCTCTCTCCTCTCTTCTCTCTTGTTTTGTTTTATATCTATCTCCTCACTCTCCTTTTCTAAAATTTTTAACCAAACAAATTAATTATTAAAAAATACTTATATAAAATTTAGGCCAAACATTTTTATTTTTCTTCAAAAATAATTTTTAAAAAATATTTTTAAAAAACAAAAACTACTTTTTTAAAAACTAGGCCAAACATGCTCTAAATTGGGTTTCTATAAATTTTTATAAATGTTTGCTAAGATTTTTATTCTTATAAACGAAATTTCATTATTACAAACAAAATATTAGAATCTTACGATCCTTGATCCGATTTTACAATTCCGATTCTAACTACCCCGATCGATTCTAATTAGGATCCCGATTATAGATATATATATATATATATATATATATATATATATATATATATATATATATATATATATATATATAATGTAATAATTTTTTATCGTTTCTCTCTGTCTCTCATAATAATTGTGTACCCGAGCAAGTTCATAATATTTTTCTACGGAAGAAGTTCACAATTTAACTCGTTATGCTTTATTTGATTATAAGAAAATTAGAAAGAAAAAAACTGAAAAATGAATTTATTTCCCTTGTTTGAATTGAAGAAAAAGGAGAGCAAAAAGTTTGATGGAAAAATCATGGTAAATTTTGTCAATTTGGTCAATGATATTTTTCTTTCAAAATTGAAAGGAAAATGTAAGGATAATTTTATATAGAGAGATAAAGGGACAAAAGAGAGGGGTTTCAATTAGGCTATTGAGAAATTTTCTCTCCTCTTCATGACAAAGGTGAATGGGCAAGAGTAGAGTCGGGCAACTGACCGAATGTCCAACAGACTTTAATGGACGGTCTACAGAAAAGGAGCCGAAACTCATGTAATCAATTAAATGGGCTGAACAAAAAATGGACCGCCAATAAAATCAAATTATGGGTTGGGCATGGGTGGGCAATTAGGCTAATCCCAGTTAGTATTCTATTGTTAGATTATAGTCAATTCGCTGCCCCTCTCTCTCTCGCCGGTCCAGACCCTTCATTTGTTGCCTGCCAACCCAATTATCATTTAACTCTCTCTCTCTCTCTCTCTCTCTCTCTCTCTCTCTCTCCAGTACAAACCCTTCATTTGCTGCCTGGCAACCCAATTATCATTTACTAACTTCCAATCTTTACCTAATCATTTTCAGAATTAATTGTACTCACCCTGAATTATATTATTATTCCATATCAAATATTTTTCTACTGATCTTTTAAAATAGGAATATCTATTCATATAAATAATTATAAAGATAGAATTGTTGTATATATAAATTTTCGTGTCCTATATTCACATTGAAAATTATTATTTTATATATTTTTAGCAATAGTGAAGTTATAATTTTATATTTACTTTTAGCGCGGGTGAAGTCATAATTTTATATTGAAATGGCCAAGTTAATTAACATATTGAGTTGATTAAGGGTTGTTAAAATTCATAAAAATGAGTAAAAATTTTTCTCTTAATGCGTTGCTATCTTAGATAAAAGTGTAAAGTTTTTGGGTTATTAGATATGATACTTAGTCGGCTTATCAAGGTTAGTTCATAGTAATTGGGTGGGTCTTGGGTGGTCGAGGTCATTTGACCCGTAAACCGGCCCGACCCAATAAAAAAGTTGTTGCCCAATCCAACCTGTTAAGTAAATGGGCGGGCCCAACCCGGCCTCGTTGCCCAACCCTAGGTAAGAGGTTAGAAAGATATTATAATTTTTCCCTCTCGTTTTTCTTAAACTGGACATAAGAAAAAAAAATCAATTTCTTTTTTTTTTTCCTCCTCACTTTTTCCATTCGAATTTTCTTTCCAACCTATTTTCTTAAAATCAAATAAATCCTTAAGGAGAATCAAATTTTATCATATAATAATACTAATAGTATAACATAATTGATGTGAAAATTTTTCGGAAACCACCAGCTCATCCGCCATGTCCCACATCAACTCTCCTAAATTAACAAGATCAACACAACATTAGTGTAAACCCTCGTTTACATAAGGCTAGGTAAGGCTCATTAGGGTTAGAGTTTTCCACTTGATTACGATAAAAGATTATTTTACCCTTCATTTATTTCTTCTATAAATACTCATCAAACTTTGGCAAAAACCTCATAAGATCACAACCCTCAAAAAGCCATACTACTCTTAGCTAAAGTATTTTTCTCTTTACTCCCAAGAAAAAGGAAATTCTTACTTTTTCGGTAAAACCGCCCAAATCCCAAAAAAACTCCTTCCTACACTTTGAGGAAGATTGTCCTAGACTTTTCGAATTTCGTTGAACTAACTTTAGTATGGTAGAAGTGCTCCTCGGGATCTAACCTCGTGGCATGCCTTTTTGCCTGAAGGATCGGCCGTCACGAGGAGCTTGCCCATTTGAGTCCATCTCGTTGCGGTCAGGATAGCAAATCCACTCTCCACAACTCATTATCCATATCACACCTCACTGGTTTCTTTCCGAAATATTTTGGCTTCGTTTATGGGGAGAGTGGTAATCCATGGTCGCCAATGGTACTCGATCACACCCTAGAATGACAAGAGACACAATCAACCTCATATTCCTCTTCGTCACAATTCCTCGCTTACGAGGGACCAATCCTGTGGCGTTCCTCAAGCCAAGGACGTGGAGTCGTCTCATCGCTCCACGAGCAACCGGCAACCTCAGCCTAAGGGATACGTCACCTTGGGGGCGCTTCGTAACCTCATCGATCGTCCGAAAAGCACTGCGACACAACATGTGCAAGAGCAAGTGTGGGCCACTATGGATCATCGCTTGCCCATCCTCGCCATTTCATTACAATCTCACTCGGGATATGACGCAATCCCTTGGGGAAGTCGGCTTTTGGCTACTTCTCGGAAGGATGCCCTCGCACGTTGTCCAAGTACCGCCAATCGAAGGGCCAAATGCTCATCCGCCCGAGCAACCAAGCGCTCCTCTAACAAAGGATCATGAGGAAGGTGACGCTAGGGGATTATTGAGGCTAAAAAGCTCTTCGAGAGAGCCAATGGAAAAATCACCACTTCCCATACTACCCGAACCCTCTACGCTACACACAATAGGCATTCAACATGGTTCAAGGGTCATAATGGCTCCCTCTTCCCAAGCTAGGAACAAAAGCCTCAAGGATGTAGAAAGTCGGTCAGCCCTGAACATTCGATCACTCATGGTCGTAACTCCAAACAAGCATGCCAACGTGACATCCCTAGGCACGACCAAAAGCGGTTAGCCATCGGAGAACATGAGCGATCGGTACAGAGGCATCAAAGGTTGTCAAACATGAAAAACCGTGAAAAATAAAAAGGATAAGGCGCACTCCCTTGGTCCGAGTGGACGAAAAGTCCATCCTTGTTAGATGTTCCGAGATTTCGGTCCCATGTTGTTCCCATCTCTCGAACTCTGTTTTTCATCCAGCTCAGCCTACCTTCGCGATGCCCGTCTCGAAAAAGATCATGAATATGCCTCGTCTAAAGAAGATAAGGGTGTCGGACATTGACCTCTACGATAGAACAATGGATCCCGAAGATCATTTTTCATACTACAAGTCGTACATGTATGTGCAAGACAGAGATGATGTCACATATTGTCGATAGTTTTCTCGCCACCTTAAAGGGAGTCACACAAAGATGGTTCAATGGTATTCCTCAAGGAAGCATGTCCTCTTTTGAGGAATTATGCGAGAAGTTCATGGGACAATTCATTGCAAGCCGCCAGCAAAAGAGAATGAGCATATATCTCTCCAAAGTCAAGTAAGGCAAGAATGAAAGTCTCAAGGACTATGTTCAAAGGTTCCATGGAGAAGTTTTCATAATCCCACACTTACGAAATGAAGTAGCCTATACCGCCTTCCTTAAAAGGATTAGGGGTGGAGGATTCAAATTCTCCTTGGCCGAGCAAAAGATATGCACCTTGACGGAGGCATTTCGAAAGCGATAGACTTTACCCAAGCTATAGAAATATGAGTTGAAGAAGTCGATAGGAGGGGAGAGGATAGAAAGCTCACTCGGAGAGTCGACAAAAGACACAAGGACTATGATGTCGATCACCATTTTAATACCGACCTAAGGAGCATCTTGACAGAGACCATGGGTCATCCAATGTTAAGAAAATCAGCTCCCTTGACAGCCTCCCTACAAATTGCGGAATTCCAACAAGTATTGTGAGTATCATGAGCAAACGGGGCATGATATAGCTGAATGTCGAGTGCTAAAAAATGCGCTAGAGGAGCTCACCGATAATGGCCAAATCGACCACTTCCTTAAAAAATCCCTAGAAGAGTGCAAAGAGACCCTTCAAATCTTAGGGACGAGCGAAAGATGAAGAAGACTATCAAAGTTGTTGCAACCATTTTTGGGGGCTTTATGGAGTGCCTTACTCCATTTTCTTGGAAGGCTCATCTCCGAAGTACCCAACAAGTCATGACAATAGGACAATCTCTATCTTTAAAAGTTCAAACCATGACGTTTGGAGAGCAAGACTTGAAGGGCATAGTCGCTCCCATGATGACCCAGTGGTCATCAAATTGAAGATTTCCGACATAATAGTAAAAAGGATCCTTGTGGACACATGGAATTCGGTGGATATTATCTCTATGGAATATTTGAGTGAGCTAAAGTACTCCGCGGAAGATCTCATTCCCCTTGTCAACCCCATCCTCGGATTCAAGGGTAAATAGTCCTACCTATTAGAATTGGAGAGAAGGCTAAGGCTAGAAACACAGAGGTGGACTTCCTAGTGGCGGACATTCTTTCAAAGATACAATGTCATCATAGGACGTCTAACCCTTCACTAGATCAAAGCTGTCATCGCACCATACCTCTTGCTCATGCAATACGAGCTCGATGACAAGCACTGTGGGAAAGAAATACGGGGACTAGAAGATCGCACGAGAATGCTACTATGTAAGCCTTCGACCATTAATTGAAGGGCGAAAAGACGCCAAGGAGACAGAAGATGACTATAAGGAAAAGTGACCTAAGGAGGAACTTCCAACCAAAGGCCCCGAGCTCATGATGCTCCCACAAAGGAAGAACTCTTGTTGTCAAGGTGCTCCATACAAGATATCATTATCCCGTTCTAAGAAAAGAAGTATCTTACCCAAATAAAGTGACAACTTCAAGAGGTACTTCGCCTAGGTGTGTGGATAGGAGAGGAAAAGGGGATGATATTTGAAGTAGCCTCAAGGTAAACCCCTAATTCGGTGATGCCCACCACCTGGATGAGTATGGGAACCTTTGTAAATAGAGTTCACCTCTTTAAGAACTCACCATCTTTATTTCTAACACTAGTGCCATGGAAGCTCATTGTTTAGCCCGAGTTTCTCTTTTTCAGGACTCTCCCGCAACAAGTAAGTCCCAATTTTGTAAAGGAATCACTCACGCTCGAGGCATCTTTTCCGAAATTGCTCAACTGGGGCATAAATTCTTCCTTTTGTGCGGACTTCAATTTTCCTCGTTAATGCGATGAGTATCCATTTATGTAAGTCATGTAACTTCTTACGTTTAACATTTTTATTGTTCGCCAAGTTTGGGGGCAACAATATGGGCCAACATGACCCCCAAATAAAACCAAACCAAGTCACAAAATCCAAATGGCTAACATAATTCCCCAATGAAATGACGTCAAGCCTCAAAATCTAGGGCCTAGCATGACCCACTAGCTCAAATGAAGTAAGGGAATAACACGAACCCCGATGGCGAGAATTCCAACTTAGCAACAACTAAAAATGCGTGAGAAGAAGCAAATGATGCACAAATCAAGCTAAGGCAAGAAGTGCATGGAAAACCAAAGCAAGTGAGAGACAAGTAAATGCCAAGTATGAAGAGATCGACTATGGTCCTCGCTTGCATACACCCATTAAAAGAAGGCCCCTTGGACGAAAAAGACGGATCACACCTCGCGCATCAAGCGAAGATCCCATAAGGTCATAGAAGATCCTTAAGCGACATAACTCAAGATCTAAGTCACCGGAAAAGGCACAAGGTCAATGCCCTAAAGATCGCTTTTGTTCTGCAAGAAATCAACCCAAAGCTATACACATAAGAAACCTTAGCTTGGCACGCTATGTCCACATAGGTTCAATCTACAATTGCTTATCTTCGGACTCCAATGAAAGTAAATCGGGTGCCCATGTTTTTCTCAAAAATGAAAAGAGTGATGGTTCAAAAATTGAAGACGAAGAAGATGTTTTGGACATTGAGACACACAGTCGTTATTATAGCCCAACTCTAAACGTCGCTTCTTGACATCAAGTTTGGGGGCAAGAAAGGAGCTAACATAAACATCCAACATAAAATTGTGACTGGTGCGCAATTAAAGGCATCTTACGAAAGCCCATACCGAGGAGTTAGCATGTTTCAACCAAAGGTGGAGTCAACACATTCTCACCCAAAGTGGGTTTGACTTTTCTCAACCAAAGAAGGGCCAATATTGTTTACCCCAATTGAGGTCGTCATATTTTCACTCCAAAATGGGTTGATATTTTTATCCGAAGGAGTCTATAATTTCTTTGTCCTAAGAAGTCACTAATTTGTTGCTCTACAAATTAGATCGGTGTTTTTTTTATCCAAGGGAGTTCGTATGTTTCATGCCCCAAAATTGAGGTCGCTATTTTTCCGTCCCTTTCAATCTTATCTCTTTATGCATAAAATTGGTTGGGAATATCCCCCCCAAAAAATATGCTAACACAAATTTTAAAAATAAATAAATAAATAAAATGTCGCAAGTTTTAGAATAAATCTTAGTTTAAGTTAGAAATGCGGGGGAAGGAATTGGGGTTCTGGGATTCGGGAAAACCGGGAGGCGAGTTGATTTTGAAGGGTGCCTAATTGGGAGCTGGGAAACCGGGGAAATGAGGGGTCGAGGGGTCGAGGACTCGGAAAAAGAGGGGAGGTCGGGGAAGTCTTTGGCGGTTGGGTATTTTGGGTTGGAGTCGATAATTTTTTCGAGTCCATAGTCGTGATTTTTCGAGTCGAACTTTTTTGTCAAGTCATTTTAATTTTAAGGTGAGAGTTAAGAATTTAAAGTCGAGAGTCGGAGTCGAGAATCGAGTTCCAAGGTCATCAAATAAAATCTTAAAATCGTATAATTTCCGAAAAATAGCAAACGGCTAAAGTTAGCCTATAGCCTACGAGAGTTAAAAGGTCGCATTTTCACCTTTGTAAAGGGACATCATTCGGAGTTTAACATCCGTCGACGTCTAACGACGAATTAGGCTATGGGAGTTAAAAAGTGGCATTTTCACCTCTGTAAAGGGGCATCCCTCGGACTTTAACGCCTAACAACAAATTAGCCTACGAGAGTTAAAAGATCACATTTTCACCTCCGTAAAGGGACATCCTTTAGATTTCAATGTCTGCCGACGTCTAACGATGAATTACCCTACGCGAGCTAAAAAGTTGCACTTTCACCTTCGTAAAGGGCTTCAGAGAATCAACGTCCGCCGACGTTTAGTGATAAAGTAGCCTACAGGAGTTGAAAAGTCACATTCTCACCTCTGTAAAGGGACATCCTTCGGAGAATCAATGTCTCCCGACATCTAATGAAAAGTTAGTCTAAGCAAGCTAAAAAGTTGCATTTTCACCTCCGTAAACGTTCATCCTTCGGAGAATCAACATCTACCGACGTCTAATGACGAATTTGCCTATTGGGAGTTAAAAAGTCACATTTCTTACCTTCGTAAAGGGACATCCTTCGGAGAATCAACATCTCGTCGACATCTAACGAGGAATTGGCCTACGAGAGCTAAAAAGTCATATTTTCACCTCCGTTAAGGGACATCCTTCGGAGTTCAACGTGTTTCGACATCTAACGATGAATTAGCCTACGGGAGGTAAAAAGTTGCATTTTCACCTTCATAAAAGATCCTTCAGAGTTCAACGTCCGTCGACGTCTAATGATGAATTAGCCTACGGCAGCAAAAAGTCATATTTTCACCTCCTTTAAGGAACATCCTTTGGAGTTTCACGTCTGTCGACATCTAACGACAACTTAATCTATGGGAGCTAAGAAGTCGTATTTTCACCTTCACAAAGGAACATCCTTCGGAGTTCTACGTCTATCGACGAATTAGACTACGAGAGCTAAAACGTCGCATTTTCACCTCCGCAAAGGGACATCCTTTGAAGTTTAACATCTATTGACATCTAGTGACAAATAGCCTCGTGGGAGCTAAAAAGTCGCGTTTCCACCTCAATAAACCAACATCTCGTAGGAGTTCAACATTTGCCAATGTCTAGCGACAAGTTAGCCTACGGGCGTTAAAAAGTCGCATTTTCACCTTCATAAAGTGACGTCACCTTCGTGAAATGACACTCTTTCCAAGTTCAACGTCCGTCGATGTCTAAAGACGAATTAGCCTACAAGAGCTAAAAAGTCGCATTTTCACCTCCGTAAGAGACATCCTTCGGAGTTTAACGTATGTCGACATATAATGAGGAATTAGCCTACGAGAGCTAAAAGGTTGCATTTTCATCTTCGTAAAGGGACATTCTTTGGTGAATTTCCGTTTGCCGACGTCTAACGACAAATTAGCCTATCGGAGCTAAAAAGTCGTGTTTTTACCTCCGTAAAGGGACATCCTTCGGAGTTCAATGTCTACCGACGTTTAACGATGAATTAGCCTATGGGAGCCAAAATCCACGTTTTTCCTCCACAAAGGACGTTCCCTTGGAGATTGATGTCAAATGAGCAATAACCTATGAAATCTAAAGAGTCACACTTTGCCTCCACCAAAGGGATGCTTCTTGGGGACTCGCCATCCATCTACAAATTTGCACTTTCAAGCCTACTGGAGCCGAAAGGTCATGTAAAGACCCACAATGGCATCGCCATGGGCAACATGCACTCCCGATCGGCGGTTAAGAGGCCGCGCTCTCCGTAGAATGTTCCCTAGCGAAAATAATGCACTTTCAAGGCTACTGGAGCCGAAAGGTCACGTAAAGACCGACAATGGCACCTTCATAGGCACTCCTAACTGGAGGTTAGGAGGTCACACTCTCTATGGGATGTTCCCTAGCAAGAGTCATGAACTTTCAAGCCTACGAGAGGTTAAAGGTCGCGTAAAGACCCACAACAGAGCATTGTTGTGGGAAAACTCATACTTTCGTGCTAGGGGAGCTAAAAGGCCACAAGCTTTTGTAGAATGCTTCCCAACAAGCCGAATACTACACTTTTAGCCCCAAGGTTCTAGGAGGTTTCTATCCTTACATACTTTTGTCCTCCCAAGGACTTAGTGTCGCACTTTCAATCTTATCAAAGGGAAATTCTTTTAGAGAACACACCCTTCTAACACACTTTTAGGCCTAAGGGGCTAAAGGGTCGTGCAACTCATACTTCTTGGCTTGTGGAATCTCAAAAGATCGTACTCTTGTTTCATCCGAAGAATCTTGCGGCAAGAAAGCAAGAAAGTCGATACACAAAGATTAACTCCCATTTCTTCCAAGAAAACATACAACAAAAACCTCTTATACACGACGTTAAAACTAGAGGCAAACACTTCACTCCAACTCTCACATCCATTTGTGATTGCTTTAAGCCTCAAGAAATATAGGTAACTTTTCCACATCCCACCTACCTGCCTTAAGACGTTTGTACGTAAAATGTAAGGGGCTAAATGATGTGGCATTTCCCAAAAACCGCCAGCTCATCCGCCACGTCACACTCCAACTCTCCTAATCGGTGAGATTAACACAACATTAGTCTAAGACCTTATTCACATGAGGTTAGGTAAAGTTCAAGCCCATTAGACTTAGGGTTTCCTACCAAATAATGGTAAAAAAAAAAAAAAAAAAAAACTATTTTACCTTTATTTATTCTATAAATACTCGCCAAACTTTGGCACAAACCTTATAACATCACATCCCCCAAAAAGCCATACTACTCTTGGCCAAAGAATTTTTCTCTCTACTGCCAAGAAAGAGGGAAATCATTGTCTTTTCGGTAAAATTGTCCAAATCCTAAAAAAATCCCTTCACACATTGAGTAAGATTTTCCTAGACTTTCCGACTTTCGTCAAACTAACTTGAGCATTGGGGGACTTTCCCCAAAATTCAATCCCGGGCATCCCTTTTACAGGAAGGAGCAACCGCCCGAGGAGCTTGCCCGCTCGAGTCCATCCATCCCGACTCCTATAGCAAATTTACTCTCTCCAAGTCATCATCCACATTGCACTTCACCGTTTTCTTTCCCAAACAACAATAATATTGATAGTATCATATATGTATTTAGGTGTAAAATTTTCATTACATAATAATTTTGGTATGATTTAAAAATGAAAAGTATATTAATTTAAGAATGAGAAAATAATGTTACCATAGCAAAAAGAATTGAATTTTAAAATGATATTAATTTCATATTCATTATAGTTTTTAAAAATTATTTTTTATTAAAAATTGATTATAGATATTAATCATTATTTTTAAATAAATTTTTTATCAATAAATTAGATAATTTTGGACTATTATAGCTATCAAATTGTTGAAATAAAATTAGGATGTTATAGTTGATCTTGAAACTAAGTTCAATATAATATGTTTACGTTACAAGTATTAAATGGTCTCTCTCGTAATTGACATAATTTACACCACTATGTTTAAGTTTAAAAATCGAGAAAAGTAAAAACTTTTAAATTTTTTCAAGTATCACATCAATTATTAGATGATTTTAATAATTAATGCAGTTAATTATTATTATAAAAAAAACTCAACAATTCCCCGTATTCGTATAGGACAAATACTAGATAATATAAAAATTATTTGCTTAGCATATTAATTATAAACTACTTTAATATATCCATTCAAAATTTAAACATAATTATTTTATACAGTTTTCATCCTTTCACAACTTTTTTTTATTTGGATATAAAATCATCCTTTCACAACTTTACCTAAGCTTGCAAAAATTTAAAACTGAAAAGAAGGTAGCGTGATTACCTGCACATTGCCAATCAATAGGCAAAATAAAAACAAACCCACTATACAAATGAGAATGGAGAACACTGTTTCACCGATGAAATTGGTTGTATTCAAATTTGTCCCAAATGAACTGTAAAATCAAAAACCAAATCAAAACCATGTTAAGAACGCTGGAACGCTGGAATGTCGCATACTTGAAACCAAGACAATGTCGTACCTTATATGCTTGAAGCCAAAATAGAGGCAATAAAGATACTTCTTCATAAAAAGGGATGAACCAACGCCGCTGGTGAAAGCTTCTTCAAAAATTCCAAATTTAAACACAGCTGCGTCATTTCCAGGTTTACAATGTTCAGTCACATCAGTGTTATTTAACCAGTACTGTCTATCCACGTCATCCATCGTCGAGCAGTCCAAGTATTTAGGAAGGCATGCAGGAAATTTATCCTTCTCGTCGTCGCATTCTGATCTCCAACATGAATACTGTCGACTTATGGCTGTTGTATACCAGATAGATCCCAATATCTGCACTAGCCAATTACCATGATCATAGTGAGTTTGGTAAAAGTCTTCCAAAACATTATTCAATTTAAAAATTGACATATGAATCAAACATGGATTCCGTTCACTAATTAGTAGTAATTGTGGCATTGGATAATTTGTAGGCTAGGGCAAAAGTTTTTTAAAAAATTTTTTTTGGTGTTTGATCTTCCATTTAACAAGAATCAAGCTATTGTTGACACATATAAGCAATATAGTTTTTCCTGTCATAAGTTTTCTCCGTTCATAAAACTCGATACCAAATTATTACTTAAGGAAAATAACTGCCGAACCACTTAAACGAACATGTGTTGTGTTAGGCTACAATGACAGATATTACAACATGTGCCTTAATAGCAAAATGACATTGGCAGAAAGATGACTATATATATGAGTTCAATTGTAACTTTATAAATTGTTGATGATTTTGTGGTTTGACATAATTTATGAATTGGGTTATATATATTGACAACAACACCCATTTCCCCTTCATTTAGTGCGTAACTTCTACGTTGTTTAGATGTAATTGTCATTTGCAATGCAATCACATGATGTAAATTTATTGCATGCAGTTTAAGGAGCACTCTGCAGTCTACAGATCACATGATCTTCCCTCATATGGGACTTTTTAAGCAATCCATCCATAGTTCAAAACAACCATCTTTTACCTTTTTTTATGGAGGTACTTGTTAGCTTTGGGAAATATATTAGGCATGAAAAATCAAAATAAAATACTAAAAACTAAATTAAATATGTTTGCTGATCCAAGTGATGGCCCAAGGGATGTACCGGTCATGAATTAAATTCCAAAAGGTTGAATGGTGGGATGAGGTGTAGGATGTAAGCCCCACATGCAATCCAAATTTTTGAATGATGCATTACAAATGCTCTTATCACTTTACCTGTCTCATTAAGTCTAAAGAGGTAGACCTTGATTTTCACTATCATGTAAGGAAAAAACCTTTTTTTTTCCGATTATTATTAAATCAATGGTTAAAATGTAAAAGGATAAAGGTCCTTCTGCTATAACAAATTACATAGGGAAGACGTTGCATTAGTTACTATATCAAAGGTCATTTTTATTGTTGGTTTGTTTTTTTAAAAGAAAAAGGGTTTTATGATTAAAGCATCGAATGAAGGCAAGTAATATAAGGGAAGACATATATTGAGATAGATTTTTGATATCCTTACATGACTGGCTAGCATGTAGAGTAGAACATTGTATGCGGCTCCTGACCATGCATTCTTTGCAATGACCCCTGTGGATTTAATGATTCGCTTGTTTAAAGGAAACATGAGAAAGAATCGAGGAACATATTGGACGAACACTATGAATGCCAGGGTGTAGTTTGTTGGTTCTGCGTTGTTTCTTTTCAATGTCGGTATCACAAACCAATTAACTACCTGCACAATAGATATAGCAGCTACAATTTAAATCAAGCCATGTTGAAGTATATTTATTGGAGAATAAATATATTCTAAAGTCTCTAACTATCAGCTTAAGTTTTTGGGCTGTGTTGATTCTTAAACATAGTATCAAACTCTTTTTGAAAGAACAATGTCATATTTAAATTTTAATAGCCCTCATATTGATTATTGCACAATCTAATAAGGAGGAGGGTTTGTATTATCGACTTTTGAAGTCCAAAGAGAATTCACGTGAGGGCGTGGTAGAGAATAAACTAATGTAATTCGTTTAGCTTAACAATCGACAATCAACCCAAGAAAAATATTCGATAGTGAAAATGAGAAGCTGGTTTTTAAAGTTTAATAGCACCACATATGTTAATTTAACTCCCAAAAAGAAAAAAGGAAAAGGGATACATCTCTATGCACATCAAATTTCTAATTAAACACAACATGGAAAGGGGGACAAAAGGAAAAGAAAAACACACACCTGAGGCAAAGGCAAAGAAGCAGCAAAATCAATAACAAAATCGGACTTAAGGTACCTCCAAGCAATCTCATAAGGATCCATAACCAACTCCCTTTGCCAAAAACCCTAGAGCTTTTTGAAATAAAGGCAGTTCGGAACTTGATGACAATGTTTAACACGTAGAAAAGGTCAGCAAGGGTTCGAAAGACGGTGACGGATGCGAGCACAGAGTTGTCAGAGGAGAGGCAGGCATTGTCACTTCCCACAGAGGGGAGAAAGAAATAAAGAGGGTCAATGAAGAGGGCTACAATGCAAGATAAAAGAAATATGTAGTTCCACTTTAGGACAATCTCTGAGTTTGGGTCGAGGATTTTGTACCTCAATAGCAACTGGTAGTGGAATTTTCGCTCGTCACCAGAGGCGGCGACTGAGGCCAATGGGTGGGACCATCGTTGTAGCTGTCCTCGGGTTGTTGCAATCAAGTCATTCATGTTCATCGTTGGCACAAATGAGAAATTTCCCTTACTTTTGTTTTTTGGTTTTAATAGAGGTGCATAAGTGAATGTCAAATGTGTGTGTAAAATTTCAAAAGAGGGGAAATTAATTCACCCCTTTTGATTTGAATATTTCAATTTAGAAAAGACATGAAATGTCAATTCATATTGAAAAACGGTTATAGGGTTAGATCTTATGATAACAAAATGTCATGGAACTCTAGAATGAAAGTTAGGGCTTCTTCATCTATATTGTTGTTTGAAGAAAGCAGTTGAAAAAATCATTTCATTTAAAGGCCACCATTGGCTAGCAAATGCAGCAATTGTTTTGCTGAAAGAAATTACAGAAGGATTTTGAATTTTTTTTTTTTTTGGAGAGGGGGAGGGAGGAGGAGAAGGAGAAGGAGAGAGAAAGATTCATGGATGTTATAGGCTCAGAGAAAGAGTAGAAGAGAATGACAAAAATAGGATGGGAAATTCATCAGTAAACTTGCTTTCATGAGGCATCAATAAAGTTTTACATGCTTGTAGTTTTATACAAGGTTAGAAATAAAAATCTAAATGATAATTAAAATAGTCATCAATATTAATCGAGGGGTTTTATTTATAGAAACCAACTTTTTTCTTTCAGGATAGAGTTATTAAGAATAAAGGCTTTGAAATTTTTAAAGTTAGCTAGCAATTTTTAGAAACCATTTTATTTTCGAAATGCGATTTAGAATTCTCGAGATAGGTAACACAAAAGCAAAGCATTTTGTATACTATAAGACACATTTGGGACAAGCAGTGGGATTGCTTTTTCCATGATTCAAGCCCAAAACCTGCCACGAGAAACCAACATGGGTTACCCATGGGCAATGACCGATGTGGGACTTCGGCCCGGACTACGGGAGTAGTCTTGGATAGAAGGTCCAAGTTGCATTTCCTGTTCAAAATGGTTAAGTTTTCTGGAAAAATCGAGATGCATTATTCAAAATAAAGAGATTAAAATAGGAGTCTCTAGTCAATTTTGAGTAAAAACTAACAAAATAAAATATTTTCCTAATTTGATTTTAAATTAATAGGACAACCAAAAGGGATCATAATTGTTAGGAAGAATTTAAGTTCTAAAATTTTATTACCGCAAGTGCCCGGCGGAGTTGTAACTAGCCGGCAAGCACGGGTTGTGTCCACAAATAGTTGTGTTTCAAATATCAAAGTTATCTTAAACTTTCTGTCTAGGTGAAACAACACGGATGAGATGTGTATGGTGATTAAGCTAACCTAGAAAGCAAATAAAAATATGTTCGGGTTGTGATTTTACCACTTAATAAACTAACTAATCAAGACAAGCCTAAACCTAACCAAGTCTATGAAAGCATTTAGGAGTGGTCGGTTGCACTATCAAATGCCACTCAAGCCACACTTTCGAGGGTCATGAGCTAATCTAATTGTTCTAACCATCTACTTTTGTGGGGTTAGCCCAATTAACTACAAGAGTAGCAACCTATGGACCTAGCTAGGATTCGGGCTATTTTCATGCCAAAATCCCAACTATCCTCTTGACCCACGCCAGATAAATTGACTCCACATTTCGGTGATAGACCAATCACCCAAAAATCAAGATGAAAATCCCTTTTCGGGCATTTCATCGAACACGTGGTGGCCATGAGAAACAATCCCAAATAACAAGTATAAACTAATTGGGTTAAGGCCTAAACAAGATTAACTAGCAATTAGGAAGGCTAATTACCACCAAAGCAATCAACTTTAACAACTAATTGACATAAAAACATTTAACAAAAATAAAAACTACACTAAAGAACAAACTAACACAAACCGACTTGAACAAGAACATAAACTAGATAATTAAACTCAAGCATAAAAACAAGTAATAAATCTAACTATAATTAACATCTAGACTAATAAAAATTGAATCTTGAAACTAAATTAAACATAGTATTAAACTAGAATTAAAGAAGAAGAGAGAAAGAGAAAACTTATGCTTGAATTGAAATTAAAGGCTTGAATATCAAAATCTTGTACAAATCTCTACACTAATATCCCCCTAATGGGGTTTTATTTTTGCTGAGTAAGGACCCTAGGAGGACCCCTAAAATACTAAAAATCGAGCTCCCTTAAATTAGAGTCAAAATTGTCCTTTTATAACCTCGTGCGGGTTCCGCACGGGTATCCGTGCTTGGTTTCGAAAGCTTCTAGTCGGTTCGCACAGCTGTGCAAGTTCTCGCATCGGTACTGTGCGACTTCGCATAGTTGTGTAGAAGTTGCACTGCCCCCGTGCACACCATTATCTTCCTTGTTTTGCTTTCTTTTTGGCTCAAACTTTTTGCTATTGTCTCGATTTGATTTATTACTTACAAAAGTAAGAAAAACAAATAAAAATCCTAAAATTAAATTATTTTACAAGTTAAAAATTAAGTAAATAAGGGTATAAATGACGTAATATTTGTATCGAGCAATAATATGCATAGAAGCAATAAAGGAAAAGCGGTAAATGAAAGAAATATGTGTAAACTATTACAATGGGCGGGAGGAAAGTAAATTAAATTACATCTTCCAAACCACAATCCGGAAATGAAAGAAAGCAACAAAGTACAACGATGTTAAGACCAAAAATATGATTTTTAAATTCATTTTTACATCTTATTTTGTTCATATTAATTATTAAATTATAAATTGTAATTATATTTTATTTTATTTTTGTAAGAAGTTTTAAAAAATTAGAAAATTTAAAGAAATATGTGAAATTTGCAGAATTGAATCATCTAAAGATCCATTCACTTAACCCACTTTTATTCCTTGCTCAAACCACTAGCCCACTCCATTCTCTTCTTTCTCTTCCCTTAGCAGGCACACCCCCTCCCTCCCCTCAGCTCTCTCTCTCTCCTCTTCTTCCTTTACCACATTGTACACACACACACTCTCTCTCTTTTCCTTTTCCTTTCTCTGCCAACAAAGAGATTCCTCTTTCCTTTCAACTTCTTCCTTTCCCAACAAAAATCATGCACCATTCACTCCCTCTTACCTCTTCTCCCTCTTCTTATATGGTAGTAGGCAAACTACCTAGTTAGGTGGTTAAATAAAGAAAACAAAAGAAAATAAGGAAAATAATCCTATTTAAATACAAATATCATATAGTTATCTCACATATTCTCCCTCCTTCCAATTTAAGCGCTACTCTCTCTCTCTCTGTTATATTTTTCACATCAATTTTGATTTTTAGTTGTTGAATTTCTTCCTTTGTTCATTCACATCTAATTTCATTCATATTTCATCGCATTCGATTTCTATTTCACTAGATTTGGCTCAATTTAGTATTTTACTTCTCAATTGCGATCGATTTTGAAGATTTGTGCTTTGATTTGGTAGGATTTGTTCTAATTTATTCAATAATAGATGTTAAATTTTTATTTCAAGATTATTGAAGATTTAAAAGGTTAAAAAAATACGCATAGCATTTTTAGGTCGAATCGATCCGCATTGATGAATCTTTTTATGATAAATTTGTCTTCTATATTAATGAAATTGAGCTTTTAAATAAATATGATATTTTATTTGATAAATTTGTCATTTATATTGATGAATATGATGTTTTCTTTGATGAATTTATCTACTATATTGATTAATTTATGTTCTTGATGTTTGATTTGCTCTCTATTGATGAATATGATATTTTGGTTGATCAATTTATCTTTTGACCGATGAATGTGTATTTTTAATAATATTAAAAGTTCAATTAGTAGAATTAAATCACCCTAAAGGGGGTTTGAATAGGGTTCTTCGAAGATTTTTGTTGAAATAAATTTCTAGCGAACCGAGCGCTCAAAAAGTTAAGGACTTGTTTGGTTGGAAAAACCGGGATAGAACTTGAATTATTTGGTTTCAAGTTCTTTTTCAATGGTTTGGTTGGGGTATTTTGAAGGTGTAACTTAAAATTCAAAAGTTTCAAGCTCCCCAAAAACAAGGGAATTCGAATCCCCCAAATAGGAGGGGATCAATTCTCTATCCTCAAAGGATCAGTTTATGATCATTAAAAAAATTAGCTTAATATTGAAAAGTTTGTTATATTATTATTATTATTATTATTATTATTATTATTATTATTATTATTATTATTATTATTATTATTATTATTATTATTATCAGGAAAATTGACACTTTAGTACCTGTACTATCGACAAATAATAAAAAGCCCCACAGTATCGAAAATAATAAATTACTACCGTAAGGTATCGTATAATGTTGTAAAGTTATCTTTATGGTGTATATATATATATATATATATATATATATATATATATATATATATATATATATATATATATATATATATATATAACTCGTAAAACAAAACTTTTTACAATTAAACAACATTATACGATATCTCGAGGTAGTAATTTATTATTTTCGATACCTGAGGAGCTTTCTTATCATTTGTCGAGAATATAGGGTACTAAAGTGTCAATAACCCTTATTATTATTATTATTATTATTATTATTATTATTATTATTATTATTATTATTATTATTATTATTATTATTATTATTCTTTATTTTTATTATTTTTGTACATAACTTTTTGTCATATTGTTTGATAGAATATTATAGTTTAAAAATAGGTGCACTAAAATTACAAATAAAATTTATTAATCATTGAAAAAAAATTATAAGATAGTTAATTAAAAAATTAATTAAATATAAGACTCAATTATCGGCAAGGGGCGGAAAACCTCGGATAGTGCTAATCCAAGCACTAAATCAAATCCACTAATTTAATCCTCAATCACAATGAAGTAAACTACCCGATTTATTCCCTTTAACAAATCTATTGTAATTTTCCCGAGCTTCCCTTATTTGGCCTAGTACTTCCAAGTTGAAGATCCCTTATCAACTTGGGACAATTGAGTTGAAGTTACCTTATCAACTCAGCCAAGGTAAGTAGTGTCTAAAATGTAAGTAAATGATTGTAAGATTTCTCACTTAAAATTACAGCTCAAGAAATAAGAAGTAAGAGTTGGGAGTTGTAAGCTAGAGATGTGCATAATAAGGTTAGCTCTCTTGTGTGTAAGTGAACATCGAAATCCTACGCTAAAGCTTCCCTAATAGTCTATATGAAAAAGACCATTCTTGAGTCTTCTATGTTCTGCGGCTAGAACTTCCGAGTCAGCTAGCGTTCGTGACGGATAGTCCGAGGACTCGCTTTTGGATCTTCTTGAAATAGTCATTGTGCCTAGGTCCTAGCTTCCAAGAACTTTTCTATGTTGAAGATCTCTTATCAACTTGGGACAATTGAGTTGAAGTTACCTTATCAACTTAGCCAAAGGAAGTAGTGTTTGAAATGTAAGTAAACGATTATAAGATTTCTCACTTAAAGTTATAACTCAGGAAATAAGAAGTACGAGTTGGGAGTTGTAAGCTAGAGATGTCCGTAATAAGGTTATCTCTCTTGTGTGTAAGTGAACATCGAAATCCTGTGCTAAGGCTTCCTTAATAGTCTATATTGAAGAGACCATTGTTGAGTCTTTTATGTTCTGCAGCTGGAACTTCTAAGTTAGCTAGCCTTCGTGAGGGATAGTCCGAGGACTCACTTTTTCGATCTTCTTGAAATAGTCATTGTGCCTAGGTCATATCTTCCAAGAACTCTTCTAATAACTCCAGGAAACTAAAACTTTCAGGTAAAAGAGATAGTTAGACTCAGAAATAATATATTGCCCCGTAGGAACCATGGCCTCGGGGCCCACACCGGGCACCCGGCCGAGCTTCCCAGCGAATTGATTTTGGTGTTAGGGTTTTTGAAAGTTGGAAAATGATTTAGGGTTTTGAAGATACATTTTAAAAATTGGGGATGAACCTTTTATTAAAATTTTTGAATTTTATTAAATCTAAGTAGTCAAAGTTTGAGTGGTAGTTTTATTAATTTTTTATTTTAGAAATTATTTTCAGAATTCTCGGGATCTTATTTTCTAATTAAGGAAAAATAAAAATTAAGGTTTTGGTCCTGGCGTGAGGCTTTAGGGCCAAATTGGTGTAAAAACACCAATTCGGACCGAAGCCTCACTGCCGACCACCTGGTACAGGCGTCGACTGTGCCCGGTGATGTCAACCTCGGCCTCGCCCTGGTGGGCAGATCCAGAACCGTCTCTTACCGTTCCTACAACCAGAAAGCATCGGGATGTAAATTTGAATAGAATAAAGTATTAAAATAAAGGAGTCGCTAGTCGGCTTTTAGGAAAGAAAAACTATCAAAAACAAAATAAAAGATTTGCTCCTCCAATCTTAGTATGGAAAAACAAGGACAAAAAAAGGCTAAAATGACTCCATTGATCTTTAAACCGAGAATAAGATTCGGGGCAAGGTTACGAAACGTAGGGAAAACCCTTCCATTCCGCCCGTCCGAAGATGGTCATTACTAATTCAAGTAGTGTATTTGAAATAATGTAAACAAACAAGAAAACAGACATATTACGACAATAAATAAAAAGCAACCAAACATAATAAAGAAAGCAATAAAGAAAAGCGGTAAAGAAAGCGACAAAGAAAAGAAAAGCGAGAAAATAAAAAGAATTACAACAGTTAGGGAGAAATTAATAGCGATTACATCTCTTAAACCACAATACGGAAAGCGAGATAAAAGCATGAAAATAAATAAATTGTTCGAAGGCTGAAAGTTTGCCCTTAGGTTGTCCCATTTTGCCGATCGGGATCTCCACACTATATCTTTAGATGCAACGGCGAAAATCAAAAGAAAAGGGCTTTGTTTTGTGAATTGTGTATGCGGTATGGTAATGTTCAGCTGAATGAGTGCCTAGAGATCGGAATAACTGAATAGTCTTTAGCTCTTTGCACGGATTCAACAATGAGCAAGCAAAAGATGAATACTTAAGATTGATTTTGACAGGGTAACGTTTAGGTGAGAATATTCCGGTTAGCTTTACGTTGCGTGATGGCGCTCTATTTATATGAGAGTACCTAGGTCACAAATGACCTAGGGTTTGCCTCCATCCAGCTGTCCAAGCGAGCAGGAAATAAACTGGGTCAAATTCTAAGAGATAGAACCGGATCGAAAGAGTTAAAACCGGATAGAACCGGAAGGCGTACGCCGTCCAATCGGCCATGCTAGGGTTTCGTGCCCTAGTTATGTCTCCAAGGACTCTCCAAGCCAAAACGCAGCATTCTATTTGATGCTTCCAAAAGGCAGGCGCCTGCCACGACGTCGTTATGAGGGTGAAGCTTCTAGTCTCGCGTGGACTGTCTTGTGAAGCTTAAATGCAGCACTTTGATGTCGTAATCATGAAATACAATGCTTTAACACCATCTTCGAGTCTTCAGCTCCTTGTCCGATTTGACAAAAGTAGAATGTGGTACTATGAACTTGGAATTTCCTGGCACACAACATTGGACTCCACAATCTCTAAAGGCTCAGCTCGGTTCTTGGACGGTCCGAAAGAAAAGAGGATTTGTGGATCGACCCAAGGCAAAAAGCTATTTATTTGGTGCTCGGGGGTTTTTGTGGTTTATTGGCTTATGTTGCATCAATCGATCACAGTCCAAGATCCAAATCCTCAAATAGGAATTGGGATTATCATTACCGGGCCAACAAAATAAAACACAGAAATAAAGAGATAAGACACTACACTTTTTAGGTGTATACAGTTAGCCCCCACTTTGACCGAGTCTAAAAAGACGAAGGGT
This sequence comes from Talinum fruticosum, assembly GCA_021018815.1. Taxonomy (NCBI): domain Eukaryota; kingdom Viridiplantae; phylum Streptophyta; class Magnoliopsida; order Caryophyllales; family Talinaceae; genus Talinum; species Talinum fruticosum. The sequence goes on along the minus strand of JAITYX010000015.1, from coordinate 8,055,464 downwards.
CAAAGTAGACACTAAAGGGTACTTACCTTGATGTTTATAAGATATTGTGTGAGGCTTGGAATTGGTTGTAATCAAACCTCGAACTCCAAAGTGGGACCTGAACTTGATCGCGATGTATGCGTTCGAAGTTCGAGTAAAGGATCCTAAGCTTGGCTTGATCAAAGCCCGAAGCTTGGCATATTTTGGTGTTAAAACTTTGATCGTCTTTTGATCTAAAGCTTGGCTAAAGAATCTATTGTGCCAGCACACTTATTAGTGCATAATTGAATTGACAAAAGTTCAGTCTTTTACCTAAGTAATTCAATTGAAAACACGAGTAATAAAACCATTTCGAAAAATCGATCAATGGGCACTGGAATTCCCGCTTGCATACACAAGGGACAAAGATCACATGCTTCGGTTGGACAAGGCAGCATAGACTAGGGAGTTGGGCTAGGTTGCAAAGGCTCTCGCTAATTGGACCTCTTTATATTACTTTATACCACCTTACGGATAGGAGGGAGACAGATCCCATTTGAGCTATTAGCGAGCACTTTTGGGACATTACCAACACGTTCCACCTTCCCTTTGGTGAGATGACAATAACTCCCTTTGATTTCGCTGTTTTATCCGGTTTGGTCTTCTCAAGAGAACCCTTATCCTATGACCAGAATTTATATAAAAGCTATGACTATCTTCGTCACCTCTTTGGCCCCGTAGTCGACAAATTTCCACATAGCCATCACTTTAAGTATACCTTTCTTTTTAGGCTTTTGAGGATGTTGTTTTCTAGCCTCAACATTGCTCTCAACAACATATTAGGATCGTGCTCGCTCTTCTCTTGAGTATGGTCCTCTTTTTGGATCGAGGTTGCACTACTACAGGAACCACTTTTAACTATGATTAAAAATGACATTTAACTACAGTTAACAGGCGTCGTGTATGTGGGCGTCATTGTATGTGCATCTTTTAACTACTGGTTCGACGATCGTAGTAAAAGATGACCTATGACGACACTTTTCCAAAAAGAACCGTCGTCATATATTAACCTATGACGACGGTTCTTACATTATAATCTTCTTCATAGGTCCCGAACGTAAATGCCAAAAATTGTTTAGGCAGGGGCATATGATGACGGTTCTAATGTAAGAATCGTCGTCATAGGTCTGTATTTTTTATAATTTTTTTATATTTTTCGTTCCCCTTATACAAAATACACTCCAAAATAAATCACAACTTACACAAAGAACAACCAACAACCTCCATTTTCCAACATATACAAAAACTTCCAACTTATTACAACCACAACAAAAGTTCCATATTGAACAACTTCGCAACATAATTCCATATTTCACAATAAGTTCTAGCAAAGAATATATTACAATGATGTGAAATATAATACAAAGAGTACTCTTCTTTCAATATTTAATGTGAAAAAGTTCATCTTGAAACTTTATAGTGTAAACCGATTTCAATGTTTTTACCCCAAGGAAAATCTCTATTTTCCTAAAGTGATGCTTTTGTATTAGATTTAGTTATGTGATTGTCTTTATAACGATATTCCTTACTTGGAGTTGCTGCAGATGTAGCTTGGACAATATATATATATATATATATATATATATATATATATATATATATATATATATATATATATATATATATATATATATATATATATATATATCATATTTGTAGTCTGCACTATCACCGCACGAACTCCAAACAAGCAATATAGTCATAAAGACAAGTACATAACTCAATCTGCTAACAAGCATCATTTGGAAAATAGAGATGAACCTTTTGGCATAAATATTGAAATCATTTAAACCACACTCGTTTCGAGATAAAGACATGGACTTTTTGACATAAGTATTGAAAAACGAACATACAAAGAGGTGGACAACATAAAAACTTAATAATCTCGCCCACGAACCTATCAAGAGTGAGCTCACATAACTAAATCTACTACAAAAGGATCACTTTAGGAAAATAGATTCAAGAGAACAATAGAAGTGCAAAAAGTGCAGAAAGTAATATAGTTATTGGTCATCACGAGCAATCTCTATTTCCTTTGTCATTGTCCCAAAGTGATGCTCCTCTTATGTATGCTTGCTTGGAGTTTGTGCAGAGGTAAAGTTGGACAACCTCACTTCTTCTTAGGCAGGTTCCTCTTCTTTTCCTTAGCAAGGTTCCTCCTCTTCTCCTTCGGACCAGAGAAGAACGAGAGAAAGGGCCCTCCACCGATTCACCGCTCTCCAGGGGGACCAGACGATAAGCTCATGCTTGAAGTGGCGCCTCCGCGCGCCACGTCAATTGCTAATGAGTGCGAATTGCTTGCCTTGATTTCCTTTTTGCTTATGTAACTGATTTTCGCTGTGATCAAAGAAGAGAGTTAAGTCAAAAGAATTATTCTATTACCAACTCCCTCAATAAAGCCTCTACCCCTCTTCCCTTTTAAAGAATTTTTTTGCTTCCAATTGTTTACTTGAAATTTTGCTTCCTTTTTTCTTCCAATTTTGATGTATTATACATTATCATAAACTAGACATGATTTTATTTGAAATTTTACATAATGCATAAGACAAATCAATATGAATAAAATGCTGAGGATTTAATTCACGTTAACAACCCAAGACATAACTAGAACCGAAGTTCCCATAACCCTTATTGAATTTAGCAATGAGGTCGGATTCACTAGGTAAGACATAGAGTTTATGTGTAGTGTGGGTCGGTACACAAAGAAAGGAAAAAGGGATAAAGGATTCATTAGAGAAAAATTTATCTTTATGACAAGTATTTGGGGAGATCCCTATATCCAAATACCTTTCTAATTTTTTTACATTTTCACACATATATTTTCGCCCTTTTCATATATATATATATATATAGCTCTTTCCCTCTATTCATTGTGTTAGAGAATTGTTTTCGTATATAATATAATATATATATATATATATATATATATATATATATATATATATATATATATGGTTTTCATTTTGCTTCTAATTTTGATATATTATACATTTATCATAAACTAGACATGAGTTTCTTTTAAGTTTACGTAATTCATAAGACAATAATAAAATTATGAATGAAATGTTGAGGCCACCTCCTTAATTTCCTGTAACAACTCAAGATATAACGGAAATCGGAATTCTCTTGTTGTGATTAACAACGAGGTCGGTTTTACAAGAAAAAAAATGGAGTGTACATGCAACATAGATCGATCCACAAATAAGGGTAGAAGGATCGATGAGTCAAATGGAAACAAAATGTCATAAACAATAGTCATTTATGTTTATTACCTTTTGTTTCCATTTGACTCCTCGACCTTCTACCATTCTTTGTGGATCGGCCTATGTTGCATGTATACTTCATGTTTTGTCTTGTAAAACTAACCTCATTGTTAATCACAACAAGAGAATTCCGGTTCCTCGTTATATCTTACGTCGTTAAAGGAAATTAAAGGGGTGGCCTCCACATTTCATTCATATTTCATTATTGTCTTATGAATTACGTAAACTTCAAAAAAATCATGGCCTCTAGTTTACGATCATGTATAATACAACAAATTTGCACCCTAAAAGGAACCAGAAATTTAGATAATTGGATAAATTAGTCCACCCCCTACTTCAACTCATCAAAATAAATAAATTTGATAACAAATTTATCTTTACGACAAGTATTTGGGAAGATCCTTATATCCAAATACCTTTATGATTTTTTACATTTTCACATTTATATCCTTAAATATATAACCACAAATTTTTCTATTTCCTCAAACCCTAAATCATAAATATTTTTATTTCTCTAAACTCTAACCATATTTGGATACCAATTTTGATAATTAGATAAATGAGTTCACCCCAATATCACCTCATCAAAATAAACAAACTTGGATACAAATTTATCTTTATGAGAAGGTTTTTGGATATGACCATATATCCAAATTATCTTTCTATTTCTTTAAAACCCTAAACAAATTTGGATGCACTATTTTGATCTACCATTCTTACTTATCATATTTTGCTATAATTATCTCAAATCCTAAACTCCTAAGCCCATTTCTAAAAATCTCAAACATTTCACGAATTTTCAACTTAATAACCTAAACAAATGTTACCCACATTCTCAATATTCAACATTTCAACAAAGATTTAACATTTCAACAATCTCGGACATTACAAACATTCTCAATATTCACTTAACTACCGCAAATACATTCAACATTTAATTATAAAACAATTTCCTAAATAACTTAAAGCAAAAAATAAGAGAGGATAGAAATTTCATACTTAAGAACCGACAACGGCGAGGGTGAGGAGAGATATGATAGCGAGAATTTGAGGAGATCTACACTTAAAAGAAACGAGATGAAATTATAAAGAAATGAAAGATTAAGAGAGAGGAGATCTAGACGGTGAGAGTAAGGAGAGGCTTACCAATTCAAGTCGACCGGCGGCGAAGAGCGAATTCCGGATCTAATGAGGAGGTTTGTAGAGGAGAGAAAAATTGTAGAAAGCGATAAGACCAAGAATTGTAAGTGGGCGTGGAAACGGCGGATCACATTTTGAAGCTGATCCGAAAGACAATTGACGACGGTTCTGTTAGAAGAATCGTAGTTAAATGTTTCGTAAAACCTATGATGACGTTTCTTACATTAGAACAGTGGTCATATGTCTTAAAAAGTGCTCGTTATTTATAAAAATGCTACCGATCCATTTTTTATGGCGGTTTGTCCTTTTAATCATCGTTAAATACCCGTTGTTAAAGTGGTTCATGTAGTCGTGTTGCCAAGGTTCATGTTCACCACTTGGTGAACTTTGTTGACCTTGATAAAATAAAGGAGCTCAATTGGGGTGCTCCCGTATACACTTGCCTCATTAGGGGTCTCCGTGCTGGTGCGCGATACACAAAATCGGAGCCGGACTCCATCAACTATCTTCCTTTAAATGTCTTATCGAAGATTCTTGAGGTATGGATGTCTCAATGCAGTGGTGAAAATCAAAAGAAAGGGCTTTTCTTTGTGAATTGTGTATGGGGTATAGTAATGATCAATTGAATGAGTGCCCGGAGATCAGAATAAATGAATATTCTTTAGCTCTTTGCACGGATTCAACGGTAGCAAGTAAAAAGATGAATACTTAAGATTGATTTCGACATAGTAACATTTAGGTGAGAATATTCTCGGTTAGCTTTCTATAGTGTGATGCTAAGGCAGGACGTCGTATGGGAATGAGAGCCAAGACTCTCTATTTATAGGAGAGGACCTAGGTCACAAATGACCTAGGGTTTGCCTCCTTTCCACCGTCCAAGCAAGCAGGAAATAAACCGGGCCAAATCCTAAGAGATAGAACCGAATCGGAAAGAGATAAAACCGGATAGAACCGGAAGGTGAACGCCGATCGACCGGGCGCCCTAGGGTTTCGTGCCCTTATTGTGTCTCCAAGGACTCTCCAAACCAAAACGCATCGTTCTACTTGATGCTCCTAGAAGGCAGAGTGCCGGCCATGATGTTTTTCTGAGGGGGAAGCTTCTAGTCTTGTGTAGACTATCTTGGAAAGCTCAAACGCAACACTTTGATGCTCCCGATCATGAAATGTAACACTTTAATGTCGTCTTCGTGTCTTCAGCTCCTTGTCCGATTTGGATAAAAGTAGAATGCAGTACTCTAAACTTGGAATTTCTTGGCACACAGACATTGGACTCCACAATCTATAAAGGTTCGGCCCGGTTCTTGGATAGTCCGAAAGAAAAGAGGATTTGTGGACCGACCCAAGGCAAAAGGTTATTTATTTGGTGTCGGGGTTTTTTGTGGTTTATCGACTTATGTTGCACCAATCGATCACAGCCTAAGATCCAAATCCTCAAACAAGACTTGAGATTATCATCATCGGGCCAACAAAACAGAACACGTAAATAAAGAGATAAGAGATGACCCTTTTAGGTGTCTACATATCCGTAACGACAACAAACAAAGTTGTCGATCGGTTCCGATCGGTTCTAGGTTTTTGGCTTTTCCGTCCGGTAGAATTTAATCGGTAATGAAGCCTTTGTTTTTACATTTTGTTGAAATAATTCACTTTTACATAACCTACTAAAGCAATAAAGAATGGATCTCAAAGTATAAAAATACTTTGGTCGATAATTAGGGATTAGTCTAAATAAAGTGTTTAAAGATCAATTATTCTTAATATGTTAATCTAGAATTTTTCAAATATAATATTTAATATATTCAGGTTCCGGATATGTCAAAACTCATATACGATATTCAAAGTTAATGACCTCAAGAGTTATTTAGACATTTTATATTTAAGCATAGTTAAGCGAATTACAACATAATGTTTCGGGTTAATCATTCATTATCTAGTTAAATTCATATCATTTTATGAAGATTTGTAGAATAAAAATAACATGTTAAAGATGAAATAACTTTGGCAAACTTAGTGTTCCGAGTCCGGTTGAGTGGGTCGGTTAATAAGAATTGAGTCGGTCAGTCAAACTAAGTTTTAATGATTGAGTTAATTTCTACTTTCTAAAGTAGAACTAAATCTATGACTTTGATATATATTCATTTATAGCATAAGTCTTGGATCGATCATGGGTCAGTCATATCGAATTTGATGATTAACATAGCATATGATTTAGTTGAGTGGATTTCTTTTGGAAAACATCTTTGTTAATCCTAACTTTAGATGAATGATTTGAATTCGGAACATGTAAGGGGTAAGATCAGTCATACCTTAATCTTCAAATATGGATAATCAATTGTTGGTTGTGCCATTTAAAAAAATATTATATTGAATATGAATTTTTATAATGAATATGTGAATTTTTGTAAAGAATATGTCAATTATTGTTCATGAATATTTACTTATTCTTGATAAATTTATTTTATCTATACTTCTATACTATACTATATATAATAGCAATTTTTTCAAAATTATGAAATGGTGGCTTGAGAGTGAATTTCGAAGTTTCGTCTAATAAAAAATAATAATTTATCTTTGAAAAAAAATAGATTTCCACTCATATATGGAGTCTCTTTTACTCCTTGCCACAATAATAATAATAATAATAATAATAATAATAATAATAATAATAATAATAATAATTACTATTATTATTATTATTATTATTATTATTATTATTATCATTATATATAATAGTAGTATTTTAAAATTGGTCAAATATTACAACGGGGTGATTGTAGGAGCTTAGAGTAATCTTAACCACAAAAATTATTTTTCGAATAAATATGAGCGTTGATGTAAATAATTAAATAAATAAATAAATATAATTTACCAAATGAAAAAAATATATTTTCTTTTATAAGTGGACTCTCCTCTTTCTTTTTTTGTGTGTGATAATATAGTCTTATTATTAGTTTTGTTTTTTCTCATTCATATATTAAAACAAATGTTGAATAGTGGTAATTGGCTTATGTGGAGTTGATATTTCACCTTTCATGTTTCTTTTTTACAGTTTTAAGATCTTAATTTATGTTACTTTAATTTTAGTTATTTTCGATATAAACAGAATAGAGTCGTTTATAATAAGTAAAATTTAGGAACAAGAAAATGACATATTTATTGTAATGAAAAGAGAAATGGGTTTCGAAATACTTGGAGAATGGGTCGAAGGTCTGTGGCTTTGAGTTATACCTAAGTACATATCTTGATTTGGACCTTAATTAAATAATAGTGTGTACTTTAAATTGAGGAGGAGGAGGAGTTTGAGATGGTGTCTTGATTAATTAACGATTAATCCTTACACTTAATTTTATCTATATTTTCTTCATAAATACAGGGTCAAAGAATAGAGATTAGACGATTAAGATTGTCATATAATGCTTAAAATAAATTAAAGGTATTTCAATAGCTTACCTCAAGTATATGAGATATCATGATTATTTGTTTTTTGCCTAACTTGTTAAATTACACCAATCCAAAAAAATTGTCTTAAGTTACGTGTCTTTGGGATTTATATATATTCTCCCTTAGAAACCATTTTCTTAGTTTACTACCTACTTGATCATTAATATGATTTATGAAGCCTAATTTGGTAATTATTAAGTTGAATTTTATATGTTTGACTTACTAATTTATGCAAAAGTGAAATTGTCATTCTTTCTCACCACATTTTAATCTTCAATGATTTTCATGTCTATAAAATTTTTGGATAAGCTTGCAAAATTAATTTTATCTTACCATACTTTTATAATTGCGTATGAATGTTTACAACCAGTAAATTTATTCTTTATTAAATTTTTTTCATTGCCTTTTAGATGACTAGGATATTATAACTTTTACAGAGCGAGATATAGTCTGTAAATTCAGTTTCAAAGTGTTAGAAGTGAAGTTAAAATATATGAATCCATTTTACAAGCTAAGTTGGATGTTGGCCAAATGATTGGAAAATACAACTGATTTAAGGATGCAAATGTAACAAGATAAAGAGCGGAATCTCAACATAAAATTATTTATGATTAAGAGGTGGAATCTTAGTTTAAAGTTTTTTTTATAAATAACTTCTATTATCTATAACCTTTTGAGGATGATTGAGGAATGTAGGAGGAAAGATAATTGCCTTTATGTTCGAAGTAGGTAAGCATAGATAAATCATCATATTCACCCAATAATTTTAAAAATTTGTGATCTCATTATGGGTATATGTGTACTTTATAAGGGTTCGTGTAATATTTGAATAAATGATGTTTTAGTAGGTTGCATGTAAATATTATCTAAACATCAATTAAGATAAATTAGTATTGACTTTTGTAGAGGGTTATGAATTATAAGTTTGATATTCTTTTATTGATTTGATATACTTTTTATTATAATATTAATTTCTGACATAATGATATTTATTTTTGTCATTTATAGGTCATCTAATTCATTACCAATCATATATTATTCATTTTTCTACTAGTATTTGTCTTTTGATATCCAAATATATTGTCACACTTGTTCCTATAACTGTAAGAGTGAGGTTTATTTAAATTGTTTGATTCCTAGAGGGACTCGACTTCTTAATGTTCTAAATCATGAGTGTAATGTTAAAACCTTGATGATATTTTTTTAACATTTTTTATTTATTGTTTTAGATTCTTCATTTATTCTCTAGAAATTTAGAATGATTGAAAAATGAATGTGTGTTTGGCTCTAATAATTTTTATGTGTTGGATTCTCGATAAATTTGATTAGTCACGAAAGCGTTTTTGTTATGAGCAGATAACATATAAAAGAATGTCGCTGAAGGTGAAACCATTCAATAAAAACAAATGATCGAGAAAAAGAAACTCAAAAATACAATATCGCTCTATGATTTAATAATTTCTTAAGGTATACATTGTACAACATTGCTCCGTGCATAGCACGGATCTAGACTAATATTAAAGAAAATACATCTATTCCAAGGATTTTTTTGATAAATTTACTCATTTACTTATGAATATTTGTTAATTTTGATGTATTTGGATATTTTCATATTAAATGTGTATTTTTTTATATGAAAATATATGAATTTTAGTGATGAACATGCTAATTGTTTCCAATGAATATTACTAACTATTAATAAATTTATACAGATAACAAAGTAGAAAAAGTTGGCATAAATCTTGGAGAAAAAGTGATGAGTATGTAAAAAAAATGATGAATATTGACAAGTGTAGAGATTTTTTGAAAATTCATTAATTTATAGTAAAATTCATTAATATTATTTTAAAATTCATTAGTTTGTACAAAAAAAGATGATGAATATTGACATGATTCTTTATTTGTATATTTTTACATGAATAAATATAATGTTTATATTCATAAGAATTTTTGAAAAACTGGAGCTATATATTTTTAATTAAAATATTCAGTAAGTTTGTATTAAATTCATTATTATACATTGATCCTAATTTGTGCCAAATGTAAACAAAAAGGGATAATTAAGTAATTAAATTTTTAGTTAATAATATTATTTCTTAAAAAAATAATATATACGTACTTAAATTCGTCAATATTATTTTAAATTTATTAAGATAGAAAGATTCATTAGTGTGTTAGAGAATTCATCAAGTTTACAAAATGCACACGTGACACTCTATTCAACCACCAAGCTTGGTGGTTGAGTGACTATGGTATAATTTTTCCTTCTCCTTCTACCCCGCCTCAACCACAAAACTTCAAAGCCAAATTCTTCGCTACCTACCCCCACCTGCAGCCCTCTCTCTCTCTCTCTCTATAGCAGCTTTTTCAATATATCGGGCGAAGGGAAGTGTGTCCGATGCGGCACTTAAGGCTGGCGTCCCACAACGGACGAAAGTCTTCCCGAGGCACGCATGCGGACTCTTTTTGCGGACCTCCGGGAAGGAAGCTCGACACCGACGTGTCGTTCGTGGATTAGTCGGTAGGGCCCAGCTGCGAGATGAAATTTTTGCAGATGAAAAATGTAATGCAAATACTAAAATTAATCCTTTGAGATGTTTTATTTTGCAACGGCTCTATTTCAATGACTAATTTGTGTAATTTTTTGTGTATTTTTTTTTTTTTTGTATAAATGCTCTATCAATTTTACAAGTTACTCACACTATTTTATTCTCATATTTTCAAAAAATTAAAAAGTTTATTTGAAAATAGTTTGTGAAGATTGAAGTAAAGAAATATAGTAAGGTTGTCTTATCTAATTCTAAAATATTTTTATTTTATTTTGTTGTATTTTAATGATATCAATATTTTTTTTTATGTATGTGTTTTAAAGTTCTTAACTTTTTAGTACATTTGGAGGTGTGTGAATCAAAATAGAAGTGAAGCAAATTGTATGTTTTTTCTATTTACATGTATATTCTTGTTATGTTTAAATTTTAATTAATATTTATGTGAATATGTTTATTATGTTAAAAAATTATGACAATAATAAAATTAAAAAATTATGTGAATAAATGTTACATGAATATGTATAAATTATGGTTAATTCAATATGCGATTTAATGTTTTAACATGTTAGCATGAATTTAATATATTATTGTGATTTCTAAATGTTAACATGAATAATGTGTGATATATGTTATATAAATATGTTAATTTAATTTATTTAGAATTTGACATAAATATGTTAATATGTTAGAAAAATATGTGAATTATTTTAGAAGTTGATATAAATACGTGAGTATGTTAGAAAAACATGTGAATTGTTTTAGAAGTTGATATAAATACGTGAGTATGTTAGAAAAACATGTGAACTAATTTAATTCCTAAGTAATGTAAATTAACTTTAGGGAAATACGTGAATTAATTATATTATAAGTTATGTCAATTAACTTTAGAAAAATATTCTAATTAATTTTATTCATAATTTATGTGAATTATATTTATGTAATTATATTAACAAATGTTGACATGCATATGTTAAATAAATATATAAATTAAATTAATTTACAAGTAATGTGAATTAACTTTAGGATGTTATGTGAATTTATTATATTACAAGTTATCTGAAATTAAGTTTAGGAAAATATGTGAAGTAATTATTATAAGTTATGTGAATTAAGTTTAGGAAAATATGTGAATTAATTATATTACAAGTTATGTGAATTAACTTTAGAAAAATATGTTAATTAATTTTATTCACAATTTATGTAAATTATGTTTAGGTAATTATATTAAGAAATATGGACATGCATATGTTAGAAAAATATACAAATTAAATTTATGTATTAGTAATGTGAATTAACTTTAGAAAATCATGTGATTCTATTATATTACAAGTTATGTGAATTAATTTTAGAAAAATATGTTGATTAAATGTATTCATAAGTAACGTGAATTAACTTTAAAGTAGTTATATTCTATTCCATGTAGGTGCTAATTTTGATCGAATATGGATAATAATTTGGATCCATTTACAAGTTTACTTAACGAGGACAACAAAACACAAAATTCGAAAAATAGTGACACAAATATATCTCCTCATACTCCAAATTGGCCTTGTCCACCACAACTTCACAATATTTCATACATGTCTGACCCAAATATGCCAAGTGGTGGACCATACATGCCCCCATCATATTACCCCCTTCCACCTCATCATAATTACCTATCGAGGGTGAACAACTTAACCCCGTCTTCAACCCAAACCGTATCATTGATGCATTCAAAATCTCATATTTATCCAAGAAATAATGAGGTTGAAGTGGTTGAGGAGGATGCCTCAATGGGAGCAGGAAGAAAGTAGATTGAAGAGGAATATTGTCACTTGATTACTGCATGGATTAACAAAAGTATCGACCCCATTGTAGCACCGGACCAAGAGAAGGAAGGCTTTTGGAAGAAGGTGGTCAAAGCCTTCAATGAGAACTTTCCTTTAGGAGCCGCTTGACAATCTTGGAAGACTTGCAATGGACGTTGAAGGAGGTGTGTCCCTTTAACGTCTAAGTAGACTCGGGATAGTGGAAGGAGTTCTCCGTCTCAATCAAAGTGGTATATGTACGTAAGATATTATTAACAAAGCATAAGAGTTATATTCTCAACTAATTGATGGGATGAAATTACATAGAGTATGGTGGCGGCTACTCCGTGAATATCCGAAATGGAAGACTTTATGCTTTGGAAGTAATGATGGTTGCTCGAAACAAATAAGACTTAATGAGATGGGGGTACACTTTAACCAACCCAATAAGTAATGATCAATCTCGTAAGGATGGATGTGGTCTTTTCCAGGTTATTGGCAAAAAATTAGCCAAGAAGAAACCGAAGGAGAAGGCAACAAGCACAACTATTGTGGATTTGGTGGCTAACGAACTATCTCGACCACAACTATAAAGGAAAAGAATGATATACTCGTGCGACTACGCGAATAAGCGAGCAAGGAAGAAAGATGCAACTGCAAAGTCGGTTCGCCTCCGACGTGAATATCAACAAGCGTAAACAATTTGAGTGGGAGGAAAAGGTTATGAGGATGAACCTTGATCATGTCTCATAGAAAAGCAGAATATTATAGAGGTGTGCAGGAGGGGATTTTGAGCAAGTATTACCAAGCATCCGAGTAATATTCCTCCTTACCTTAAATAGGACTAGTTGTAGTACTATATATGTTAGTTGTAGTTGAAGTTATATTAGCATAACTTTATGTATGTGTCTTTATGCATGCTTCTTAACTTTGTAATTTTCTTAGCTTTATCGAAATTCTAAACCGAGTTACTCGAACATGTATAATAACTTTTATTTGTGTAATGAAAACTTTCATTTTCCTCTTTATTGTACCTTTCTTCTAATATTATTTCTTTATTAATATTATGTTTGCACAGTGTCAAACAATCGTTGGGAAATATCTTATCTTCGGATGCTCGAGTGAGTTAGGTTTGAACAAGTTTCCATCTTCACTTGTCCATCCAACTCTTGTTCCTTTTGTGAGAAGGAGTACATGACGTGGTAGATGTACCCTTTGTCATCTTGTTACCTCCGCTTTTCTATTAAGGTAAATTTAGGCTTGTCTCATCCTCACCTAGCTTTCAAAGCCGGTGTTAGAACTCATTTTCACAAACGAAAATACAAGGTTTTGAAAAGTAGATGCAAAAAGAGAGAAGAAGATGCTCAAAACAAGGGAAGAATTGTTAATTTATTCAATACATCCGTCTAATCTACTCGAGATCCACAAAAAAATTGATTTTAAACTACAATTCCTAGACAGAACAATAGTAAAAAGTCAAGGTTGGACCTACTACTACGATTCTCCGATAAAACTGGAGTTATAAGTCCAAACGTGACTTTCCACTATGATTTTTTGTCTAGGAATCGTAGTGAAAAGTAAGTTCCAAAAATTAAAAGTCACTAAGGTCATGTTGTAATACATTCTCGTTCTCTGTCTCTACTTTTCTCTCACAAACACTCTCCTCTCTATCACTCATTGCTGCAAACGACGCCACTTGCCGTCTCTTAGTTGCCTATCTCTCTCTTAGTCATGTTCTTCTTGGTAGCCTTCTCTTTTATATTTGTTTTGAATGTCTTTGAATTATTTGCAAAATTGAAGTTGATTTCTTTCTTGAGATTTTGTTCATTGAATGTATTTGCTCACCAATGTATGCTTTCACAATTATTGTATGCATTTTATGTCATACTATTTGCATAATGTTATACTTTTGGAATTATATGAGGTGAATTAATTCTTGTTTTTAGGGGTGAACTATGATCGAACGTGGGTTTATTCCGATCGACTTATCGTAGAATATCAAGATGGTGTTGACAAGTTTATTGAGACCGCCATCAAAACTGCCGCTAAATCAAATGATGAGTTGATTTTTTGTCCTTGTGGAAGATGTTCTAACTCTTCAAAATTGAGGCCAAATATTGTAAAAGGTCACATATTTTAGCATGGCTTTGACACATCTTACAAGTTGTGGATATGAAATGAGGAAGATGAGTCTTTGTATTATAACTTAGAAGAAGAGGAAGGGCATGATGAGTATGAAGCTAGTATGGAGGAAGAAGATAGAGTTGATGATATGGTCTATGACATGGAAGATGATTTTGTTGATCAACCGCATGTATTGAAGTGATTGTTAGCTTATTCGGAGAAGCTTTTATATTCGGGTGTAAAAACTTTACCAGTTTATTAGCTAAATTGAGATTGTTCAACCTAAAAGCAACTAATGGCTGGAGCAACAAAGTTTCACTGGACTTGCTTAGTGTGTTGAGATATACTTCCGTAAGGCAATGTACTTCCCAGACCTTACGTATGAGGTGAAGAAGATGTTATGTTCTGTAGCCGTAGGTCATATGAAGATACATATCTATCCTAATGATTGTATATTGTACTGAAAAAACACGCGAGATAGACATGAACGTCCCAAATGTGATGTACCTAGTTACAAAATGAAAAACATCGATGGAGAGAGTAGAGAGGGACCTACTTTAAAGGTGTTATAGTACTTTTTTGATATTACCGGGCTTAAGCGCTTATATTTCAAGTGCAAATGATGCCAAGAACTTGACGTGGCATGCCATGGAAGAATATGTGATGACAAGTTATATCACCTACGAATTCTCCTCAATAAAAGAAGATATATTCTATATTCCCTGATTTTTGTAGGGAGACAAGGAATCTGCACCTTGGTCTCTACATAGATGGAATCAACCTGCATGGTGACCTCAATAGTAAACACAACACTTGGCCGCTTCGTTGGTTATCTACAAACCTACCATCATTGTTGGGTATAAAACACAAGTACATTATGATGTCAATATCGATTCTAACTTTAAACATCAAGGAAATGATATAGATGTATATTTAGCTCCTCTTATTGAATATCTACCACTCTTGTGGGATCTAGATGTTTTGGTTTATGATGGATACCGTAAAGATAAGTTTAGGTTACAAGCTATAATCTTCACAATGATAAATGACTTCCCTACATATAGAAACTTGTCCAGCTACACCGTCAAAGGCTATAAGGTAAACCCCATTTGTGGAGAAGCTACTTCCTCTTGCCAATTTAAGCATGGGAAGAAGACGACCTATCTCGGACATCAAAAGTTTCTTTTCTTATTTCATCATTATTGTAAGAAAAAGACGATGTTCAATGGTCAAGCCGAGACGGATTATGCTCCAACTCCATTAGCAGGACAAAAAATGTATGAACAATTAAAGGATATTGATGTGTAGTTCAACAAGCCGTACCAATGTTAATTCCAAAGGAGTATATGGAAAAGGAGATCAATAATTTTTGATATTCCATATTAGAAAGAGTTGTATGTGAGATAGTTTTGATGTGATGCATGTAGAAAAAAACATATGTGAAAGTCTCATTAGAACTCTTTTGAACATACTGGGGAAGACCAAGGACAAAAAGAAAGCAAAACTCAACTTGCGTGAAATGGGAATAAGTGAGAATAAGCTCTACAACCAAAGGGGAGAAAATGTTTTTGCCTCCGTGTTCCTACACACCGAGCGTAAGTGAATTTTTTTTAATTTTTTATGAGACCATGAAGAAATTCAGAGTGCTACAAAGATATTCTTCAAACAACATCATATTGTTTTCATATTGGATTAAAATCTCATGATTGTTATGCTTTGATGGAACAATTGCTATCAATGGCTATTCCATCGATGATGGAAAAATATGTGAGACATTCTATTACAAGAATTTTTTTCTTCTTCAATGTCATTTGTAGCAAAGTTATTGATTTGAAGAAATTGGATGATCTTGAGAGTGGCATTACCGCTACATTGTGCTAACATGAGATGTAGTTCCCACCATGTTTATTGGATATCATGGTGGTGCCTTGTTATGTTATCCGATTGTTGTGAAGTAATTAAGTTATCCACCCTCGTTTGTTATTTCTATTTCGATTCCGCCTCAACCTCTCAATATGCTTCTACTGTTTCTTCTCTTCCTACTTCTACCACATATGACTTTGATGTCTCCGAATCTCACACTACTAATTTTGCCATGTTCGAATCTGCTACTACCCGCAATTCTACCGCATCTCATGTTGTTATTGCCCCTAATTCTCGCCATGTTTGATTACCCACCAAGGAACAAGCTTCCTGTCGAAGAAACCAAGCTGGAGAAGCCATTTTAAGTCAGGACATTCTTTCATTTACAATCTTAGATGAATGAGTTCATTTCCTGGCATATAGCAAGCTAAGCTTTTTGTTCATGGTCTTGGTTATTGGATTGTATATGGTGGCATGAAACAATATATTAGAGCCACTTTTTCCTTTTTTTTTTGATAGGACATATTTATTGATGGTGGCAAGCTTTTGGAAAATTAATGAGAAACTAATTTTAGTTGGGTGGTATTTTAATGTTTGAACAATGAAAAGTTTATGTACTCGGATGTATTTGGACTTCAATGAAATCAATTTCATTTTCGTTGCATTTTTATTTGTTTTGAGTTAATGTTTGGTTACTCGTCATTGTGATGGAATTTGCTAACATAGTTGTTCTCGCCTTATTCATTTTGATTGTTCCAAGCTCCATTCATATAGCTTTGTTTGAAGAGCAATATATTAAATACACAATATCTCGCTAAATCTAAAATATTTTTATTTGTCAAATAATCCATTTACATAATCATAGAATCCAAATACAAGCTACATTTACTAATATACTAGCGTTGCCCCCTTCCTAAATCACATAACTAAAGGCAAATACAACTTCAAACATCATAACAAACATAAATAACATCTATATGCTCGATAGCCACAAATCTCCATCTTTGATTCAATAGCAGCCCTTACTTCGACTACCAAGTGCATTATGTGTGGGAGAGCTCCTTTTCAAAATTTGCATTGACATCCTTTTCAAAATTTGCATTGACATCCTTTTCAACTTCAGCTACCAAGTGCATTATGTGCAAGCATCTACTTTGTCGACGAATCGACTCTGCTTCAATACGAGCAAGCTCTTCATTAACTATATTAGCTGCCATTTTAACCTTTCGTCGCCTACGAGTGCCGGCCATGCATCTAGGTCGATCTTATCAACATCAATAAACCCGGAAAGTTATTGCAGAATCTGTTAAGGGAAAAAGCGTAATAAGTTTCCTCAAAAGTAATATTTCCCTTAACCAAAGTATATTACAAGTCTATACAATGATGCCATGTTAATCTTTCGTCGGCTTTTGGAAGTTGCCTCTTCTCTAGTGGCCATCTTCCACGCCACTAGATCCCGACAAGAGATAGGGCTACGTGGAAAGAAATCAAAAATATATTACGTAATGAGCAAAGTTCCATAGGCTTAAAAATCAACAAGTAGCAGTTGAGCATGAAATAGCTTTACTAGAAACAACATTAAAGAAGCACCTATCGGGATAGAAGTAGAATGAGCCTATATCTTCTTCAGTGAAGAAAGCATGTCACGCTTAAAAAGCTTGCTAGAAATAAGTCCGGCTTCTACCAAGCCTGGCATATGATCACTTGATTAGTTAAATAATGGTTCAAGACATAAAATTATTCTCGCATTATCATGCCTAGTGCCCACAGATAGCTAATGTATCATTCTCGCAACTAATGAATTTGAATTTGAGCAATTTGACATCCTTTGAACCATTAGAAGGATACTATTATGTGTAGAGCCAATAGTAGACTATAGAACATAACAATATAACCCAAATGAGTCCCCCAATCACAGATAGAAAAACAAATGCGGAGAGTTTGACACTTACTTTGAATTTAAGCAATAAACACACCCCTACAAAAGTGTTTGCACCTTGTACAAATGTCGAATTGGATTTCTCATAACCGAATTTGAATTTGACATCTTTCTCCTTCAACTTGCAATTTTTGGGGGTGTGTTGCTCGAATTGAAGTGGAGACCATAAATTGCAAGTAGATTTGACGATTCAAACTCCATCGATGCTTTGATTTCGCTTTGAGGGTTTACAAAATTTTAGGGTTTTTGTTGTGAATTAAGTTATGAGTGGTATTTATGAAATAAAATAATTAGGAAAGTGGTAAACTTGAAAAAAAAATATAAGGGTGTTAAAATTTGGAATAAAATAGAAAAGTTTGTGGTATAATAATTGAAGAACTCTAAATTTTGTTAAGTTTTGAACTAATCGAGGCAAATCAAGCCGAGCCGTATCAGGCTCGGGCTCGATTTGACTTGAGGTGGAGGTGGAGCTGAGCTATTCGAAGTTATTTTCCCCCTTGCCTTAAAATCAGAAATGTAGGAAGGGAAAGATGACGCCACTGAAGCGAAGTACAAACTGTACAAGTAACACAAAACTCTCTACTTCCCCAATCACGGAGCTCTCAAAAACTCTGATTTCAGCCTTCATCTGCTCCAATTCTCTCTCTTATCCGGCCACTTGGTTCTCTGGAGAGGGTTAGAGGCAGAGATGAAAGCAGCACAAGCATGGTTTACAGGAACCGACGAATCGTCTCAGAAGCCATCGACTTCGTTGTTGGCCGATTGGAATTCATACGCTTCTTCCCGTGATGATGGCGGTTCCGGTGATTTCTCCTCCGCATTAGGGTTCGACATCGAATCCGCTGTTAGATCCGCCAACGATACCGTTTCTGGCACCTTCAGCGTGTAAGCTTTCTCTTACTCTAGTTCATTTTCTATTTAGATTCTAGGGTTTATTGGTTTCCTAGAGAAATTAACTGAGTAATTTGGGAAATTGCTGAAGATTAGGCGTTTTGATGAGGCCTGATTTCATTTGAGTTGGATGTTATTGAAGATCTTTTCGCTATTCGTGTTTGTGATGGTTGGAGTTAATGTCAGAAATTGTGCGATTCTGATCTACAGGTGTTGACTTCAGCTAATTTCGTTTGTGCGTGGCAACTTTGATTGATTAAGGACTATATTAGGTACTACAAGGCTGTAGGATGTTTATAAAGAATTCTCTCTTTTGTGCCTTGGATCGCAATTTCATCTGTGATCCCTAATGGCCTGATTTTGTTATGGCTATCGTTTTATGCACCAACTGATTTCTATCCATTTTCTCTGGGTAGTGCCCTCAGGCCTCAGCCTCCCCTCCATCCCTGGATAGCCTTCATTTTCAGTGTCTGGAGGGAGGGCCTATTCCCAGTATGCTCTTAAACCCCGTGTTCTAAGTTTCCCAAAGTTGAATTTAGCTGAGCCTACTAGCTTTAATGACTCTGTTTTGTAGATTCTGAAGCATGACATCCGAAATGCCTATGTACAAGCATTATGATCTTATACAATGCACTCTAAACCAATCTGAATGGTCTTTAAATACGGTCAGGACTTAGCATATATTAATCATCTCAAAACTCCTTCAGTATTTACCCTGAAATCTCTAAAATCTTGCTTAATTCGGGTTTTCGGCAGTTTTTGACTACTCTTTAGTCAACATCTTACAATCCTCTGAATGTACTCCTATATAATTTTAATTATTGTGACGGCTGTGCTTTCCTTCTTGTGGACCTTGGGTCATGATCCCAAGATGCTACATAAATGGGCGTTAGGAAGGTACATAAATGGGTGTTATGGTGATAAACAGGTAGAATATAACGGGCCTAAAATATTGTGGAGCATATTGAGAGGTTCATAAGAGCACCTATTTACCATTTGACAACTTTTCAAACATATTTCCTAAAATGCCTCAAGTTGTGCGTACTATAGCCTTCATGTTAGGGTCGTGGGAGGATTTCTCTACTCTATGCTCCCTAAACAATTTCAATATGTATAATGGCTTTGTTTGCGCTATGTTGGAAGATTGGAAATGTTATTTTATAATTAGAATTAGAATAAGACAAAAATGAGCATTGTGGCGGTTTAAACTACACTCTAAATTATCAATAATGCTTCAGAAATACTCGTCGAATTTTTTGATGAGACAAAAGGAGCATATTATCACCATGTAACAGGTTGTCAAATGCTATTGGATATCGTGAAAAATGTTTGTTATGGACTTAACTTTGGTGCCATGGAGGGACTCTAACAATGCTACCACCTGAACCCCTAAGATGTGTGTAATTATCTCCCTAAATAATTTCAATGAGATTGATTGCTTCATTGGCACTGGTTTGTAGACCCTAAAGCTTGATTTCGAGATTCCAAAAGATGGCATGATGGTGGTTTAGAGTGCATTTTGGATGATGGAAGTGTCCTGAGACAAACTAAAGCATTCTAATGTTTGAAAAAGAACAATCACCATTTGAAAAATATTTATGAAAAATTTTCCAAATCACTAAGACCTCATACAATAGCCTTTGCATTCCCACGTGGGTGACTAACCTCGAAAACCCGTCCTCGGTTCGGATTTCTGATTTCTGATTGCTGGTGAGTTGCATCGCAGGCTTTATGAAGCCAGAATCTCTAGTTATCTGCCGTCAGCCATTCGGTGGTGAATTTGTTCCTAGGCATGCCCAGCGCCCATCACACTATGGGAGTTGGGCATGCCCAAAGTCGTTACCTTAACAGCAAGGAGGGGGATGTCGAAGGCAGGGCTAGTGACTAGAGTGAAGTCGGAACGAGGTAGTGGTATTGGGAGGTGTGGCTGGATCACCTCTTTTTCAGGTTGGTTATTTTGGTTTGACACCGCTTCACAACTAAAAAGAAGGTCACCCGAGTTAAACTTGGAGATGGAAATCTTCTTTTGTTTCTTGGCAGTGCAGTAAGACCAGCTCATGGGCTTATTATCCTAGGTTGGAACAAGTTGATAGGATCCCCTTTTTGCTCCCCATGTCCCACGTGTGGCAACACGGGGACATAAAAAGGAATGAGAAGGATGAGGTTTGTCTCGCTTTTGGCACACGAGTGGCTATTGGATTAGCTCGGTAGAGCATGCCCTTAATAATTTAAGGGATCATGGTAGGCTATGCCTGCAGCCTGCACTGCCTCCAAAATTTCTTAGGTTATTCTAAACATACCTTCAAAGAATTTTAGTGAGTTTAATAAGTTCAGTTTCACCATGTTGTAGATCTAAAAATGATCCTAAAACACCCAAAAAGTAACATTATGGCTATACATGGCACAGTGTAGCTTGTTTGGATGGTCCTAAAATATCATTAAAACATTTTTGAAAATATGAGCATATACTCCATGAGGCAACTTCTTTGAGATATTTTTTAATGTTGAAAACTGCATTTAATAGACTCTTATCTTAGGTGTCAGGAAAGCCTAAGAAGCAAATATTCCCCGTAAACAAGTTTTAATCATCCTAAGAGACTCATTAGTGTTACCTTGTAGATTTTGAGGTGTGATGCTAAAATATCTAAAAGATGGTCACTACTGTGGCATATGGTACGCCTTGAACTATTGAGAATGAACTAAGATTCCATAGAACATTTGAGATTTCAAAAATAAATCGTCCCCTTATGGCAATTTTTTAGGATGCATTTCAAAGAAAGCCAAAAATTTGCATAATAGTAATCATTTCAAGTCCGAAAAGGTCAATGCACCCTAAACCTGTTTGGATTTTTATATCTGCCTTCAAACAATTTTAACTTATGCTGTGGTTTCATAGGGATTTTCCTTTTCAATTTAGATGATGATTCTATAATGCCCAAAAATCTGAATACAACACACGTCTAAAACGGTCTATTATGGTCATTAGCAGAGAGCAGTGGGTTTGGATGGCCAATGGATGAACTCATTTAAGTTGCTTACGCATTTAAGTTGCTTACGCATTTAAGTTGCTTACGCATTTAAGTTGGATGGATACTAGTTGACTCTTGAGTTGATATTGGATTTTGGTTGGCCCAATATATTTGGCAGCTTGCTCATTGTACTAGTTATGACATGCTCAAGGTGATCAATGACGAGACCGTGATCATTATGCATAAGCTTTGTGTAATTTTACTCCATTTTAAAGCCTGATAGGTTGGTTCAAGATGGCAGAACTCCATGTGACCCACTAAATCACATGGAAAGCCCGAGCCAACCCACTTTGTTAATGGCTTGTCCATGATGTGGCTCTTATTTTAACTGGGAGGGGTTAGGGAAAAAAACTTTATATTGGCTGCGGAACTGGTTAGGACTTGGGAGATCCAAATATGAAATTAATCAAATGGCCTAGTGTCGAACATGGTGCTAATCAGTTGCTGCTCCTGAAATTTTGGGATCGGTAATTGAATCTAATGGGTGACTTGACCCATTGGCCATGCTTAGTGGTCGTAAAATTTTTAAATTCATGATCATTTTTTTAAAAATCCCGTAAATCATATATCCACATCCAAATCCGTACCATAAGTCTCATCTAAGTAGGGTGAGGATTAGTCACTTGGTCAGATGTAGCAACCTCAGCTTTAGTCACCATTTAAATTGTAGAGAGACTAGCTTCATTGAACATAGACTAAGAAACTTGCTACTCCATATAAAAGAAGTACTCCTCTTAAGAGAAATAGAGGATAGTTCGTGTGATGTTTTGCTATAATCCATTGTAATCCAAACTAAAAACCATGCATGATAAATTTAGTTTGGGGGCTGTGGCTTTGGTTACTCGAGCTTTCAAAACTTTGAAAACATTCCAAATACCTTCCTGAACAATTCTAGTGACCTAACAACTTATTGGCACTATTTTATTGACTCGGACTGTGTTTTCAAATTGTCACAAAACAAGCATTGTGTTCCATACAATGTTCTTTATAATGCAGCTAGTGAAAAAAGTAAATAATTGGTTTATGATTTATGGTATAAATGCCTTAGGTGTAGGAAATATACATTTTGATATTTGAATTGTATTTTCGGATTTAAATTTGGGGGTACTTTGTTAGGATAGTATATTTTAAACATAAGTCACATTAGGATTAAGAAAATAGTATCTTGAATATATTAGGATATTAGAATATTTGCCTTCTCTTTTAGGTGTTTTTCAACCATAATTGCCTGTCTATTTTTGTTTTATTTTCAATATAGAATAGACCTGATTTTAGTTTGATATATTATCTTCTTAAATGTTTTTCTAAAATTATTGAAAGTTTTGTATAATAACCTTGAGAGTTTCTACCCATTCTATATGAGAATCTGAAAGTAGAATATGCCTGTTCTTTTTAGCTTTAATTTACGATTTTATAACTCCTTACACTCACTGCTTCTTACAACTAACCTTACAAGCCGCCCATAACTTTAGAGCTTACCTTACAACTCCTTACATTTAAGAAAACCAAGGACATAATCTAAATATCGCTAGAAGTAATTCCAATGAGCATAGTGGCGTCCTATTTACCATGTTATGAATTTTGAAGCGTGATTCTAGAATGCTAGAAAAACGTCATTATGTGCATAGTACCTTCTAGACTATTCGGAATAGACATAAGTACCATTAGGGTTCAAAATGCTGTTTGCCATATGGAAAACTCGCTCTAGCAATTGCGTTGTTGATAACCGCTTTTTGCTCATCATGAAAACCTTTCCGATGGGGATGTTTCACAGAATGGCCACATTTTGAATCCATGAGTACAATAGAGCATTTGAAGGGTTACTAGCTTAGATTGAAAAAGAGTGTTGGAGATGTACCTCGGCGTTCCTATGCTTGAGGCGCAACCCTTGTTGACTTATTAACACCAAGGCATAGCGACTTCATAGAGCACCGGTGAGACACACATCTCATTGGGCGTCAAGGGTAGTTTGAAGTGAGCACTTTTTGCGCCCGACGGAATTTTAAAGAAATATGGTGAATTAAATTTGTTGCTAGTCTATTAGCGTATTATAAAGATAACTATGCATTAATCTTGGGTTGATAATGTTCAACAAGTGTAGTCGAGGTCATAGGGTATTGTCAAATCTAGGGTTTACTCGGAAAAACCTAGATATGAGAATTAGGAGGCGATTGGTAGAGGTTGGTATTATGGGACAAATAAAGTTGATGTTTTGACTATATATAGGATGGAGGGAGCAGTGAAAAGGTGGAGGTAAGCCCGTAGAACGTACATTTCTTATAAGGGAGACAAGGAAACTTTTATTTGGAAAGGTATCTTTTTATATCAAACTGATTTGTGCTGCTTTAAATGTTCCATTTCTTGATTTTATAATTTGTATATATGTTTACTATCTATATATGTAGGATTGCTATCCTTGTATGAATTTCTTATCAGAGTAAAATTTTCTTGAAATTATGGAATTTATGTGTTTTAAATTGAAATGATACCTCTATCAAATATAATAAAATAGATTGAGTGCTAGACCAAACGAATCTAACTAATTGCTAGACCATACTAATCTAACGACATTCTCTAATTTCTTCTCATAAATATACTTTAAAAATTATTGTAATCATTATTTGATAAAATATGCTCCAATTTCATAATGCATGCACCTTGCGCCTCTGGCACCTTTGAGCCTCGGTGTGCTTAGTGCCTTTTAAAACCAAGGGGTTAGTAGGAGCATACATTCACCATTTGTTGAGCCTCGGTGTGCTTAGTGCCTTTTAAAACCAAGTGGTTACGAGGAGCATACATTCACCATTTGACGAGGTCCCCCCTCCCTTTCTTCTTTCTGAAAATTAAATGATGTTGAATGCACTAATTGAGTGGCAATTTAGTAGGAACATACATTCACCATTTGACAAGACCCCCCTCTCCCCTCTTTCTTCTTTCTGAAAATAAAATGCTGATGGAAGTGCATGCTCTTGTTTGAAACCCTTGCAATATCTTTGGTAGAGGTGCAATTTCTTTTCTCTCATTTCTTTAGTTCTTTCTTATGGATAGTTTCCAGCACCCTTATTGTGCTCATGAAAAACGAGGACAGTTGTGGAATGTGCTACATTAGTATTTTCCTTTTGGGCTGATGGACTTTGGAAGATGGGATAGGAAATGGAGAGGTTATTGGTCTTGCGTTCTGTAAGATTAGATAAGTAATCCTTACATCAGCTAAATGATCCCCTTGGAGGAACATGGAGTGCTCAGAGTAATAAAACGAATGGAGATACTTGCTGGTTGATTCTTTGCTATGGTATCAGTTATTGATCTCATTTAAATTGCCTCGACATGTTTCACTTCCTTGCAAAGAAATTGTGAAATATGCAACCTTCATGTTTCTACATATTGTTTAAATGGTGGTGAAACATGTGGGATACTACCAAACCATTTTAAATGGTGGCTGCCTGTGCACTTACTCTGGGAATATGATTAGCCAGCTTGATCATGAATTGCTCGGACAATCTGAAGGCAGCTTGTAGTGTGTTTATGACTGTCTATTGCTTTATCCTTGTTTTTTACTTTTCCTTTTTTGCTTTTGGATTTCAAATATGTAAGAAACCTCTCTATGTGCACAAATTCAAGCTACGTGAAGCACAAAAGTTTGCCCAGACATTAGAGAGCGATTGCACAGAGTTTTCACAATATAGTATTTATTCCTTTGTATTACCAGCTTCAAGGATAGAAGATGGCAAATTTTGGCTCAATTTAATTTCCCAACTCAAAACTGTTCTAGTCGTAGCGATAGATTTTGATTAAGAGTACATCAACCATTCTGGGCATACCGAGATTTGTGATGTTGGTGAGTTTGTTCCATGGGCATCATAAAGGTCAACATTGAAATGCAGTCTGCTGTTTTGGTGCCTTTTAGTTGCAGCCAAATTCCTGGTCATTGTATTTGTGGGTAGTTCGTTTTCCCCTTACTTATCCAGTGACCGAATCCTAGTTTGATGTTCCAAGATCTTCATTAAATCAATAGTTATTAGTCAGCCAGTTGAACCTGTTTCTGCTGTAATTCTGCTTGGTTGTGTGTTTCAAAGTGCTGAAAAGATGCTTAGAACAACTTCTTGCTTTTCGTGCAAACTGTTTGATGTGTTTTCTGTGGAGATGGAACTGTTGCTTACGGGTCCCTTGGCATTGGGAAGATGCTTTATATCAGCTCAGAAACTCTGGTCACACTCTCCAGTTGGGTCTCTATCAATGGAACATATATTTTTGTTTAGCATGACGAATCCAGGAAGATCTTTGCCAAGAATGTCGCCTTTCAATCTTGGTGGAATTATCCCTCTAGATTATATATACAAGCTACTACAACATATATGTGTTGGGCTGAGGGCTGGGTGAAATAAACATGTCAACTTGGTGAAATTAACATATTGGTTAGCTTAAAGATGATTTCATGTCTGTTTGAACTTTTGGATTCACAGATCCTGTATGTTGCAAAATCCATTCTGGGAGTGGTAGTCGTGAGTTGTAATTACTATGCTTTTATATTGTAATTGTGTCTGAACTGAAATAGGATTTGTTATCTCAGTCTGATGATCTTGAATGTAATAGTTCTTCCTCGGTTTTGTCCTTATCAAAACAGTTCTTGCTTGGTTTCTTTATCAGGGTTACAAAAGGTGTGAGGGACTTGCCTGGGAATCTGCAGTCTGCCACTAGTAATGTACCCTCAGGCAAAGCTCTTATGTATTTTGGTTTACTACTAGCAACTGGGGTGTTCTTTGTCTTCATTGCCTTCACTATGTTCCTTCCTGTAATGGTATTGATGCCGCAAAAGTTTGCTATTTGTTTCACCCTTGGGTGCGGCTTCATCATTGGATCGTTTTTGCACTCAGAGGGCCATCTAATCAGCTTGCTCACATGTCATCGAAAGAGGTACCTTGTACTCGATTTTTTGATGGTTGAATTTATTATTCCACAATCCCTTTTGTTGTGTGTTTTCCTGAACAATCCTCTTCGTGCTTTGTAGAGACTTCCTTTTTCATTGGGATTTCTTGGTTGTATGGTTGGTACCATCTATGTCTCCATGGTGCTTCATAGCTATGTTCTATCCGTGCTTTTCTCTGTATTACAGGTATTAAACTGCCTACACTTGCTCTCTTGTTTTTCTGTTTCTACACTTTTTCCGTTTTCTTTTCTTAAAATTTAGTCTTATTGTTGCCATGTCATATACTCATTGAAATTGCATCTTATAGTATTCATGTGGGCTGTGGAAGGAGGAAGTGCTTGAAACTTTACTGAAATTTGCTGTTGTGTGAACTGTGCTAGGTACTTGCGTTGGCATACTATGCTATCTCCTACTTTCCTGGGGGATCAGCTGGGATGAAATTCCTGACTTCTGCTCTTACTTCATCAGTTACGGGATGCTTTGGGAGATGACATTCATAAAGTTTCTCAAATTAGGTCAATGTAAAATTCCCTTTGTGTTCTTGAAGATTGTGCTTGATATATGGAAAATCAGGGTCTGTCTGTGTTCTTGGTTCCCCCCGGAGGAATGTTGTGTTTCCTGTAGGGCCTTCGTATTTCATTTATGGGTGACCGAAATGTTTTAATCATAGCAAATATTCCAATTTTTGTGACAAAGATGTGCATTTAGAGCCTCAAAATGATAACATTAATAAGTTGCAGCTGCAACATCTGGCTGGCTGGTTATGTTACATGGACTTGGATATGGCTGTTCTCGCGAGTAGACACGGGTATGGATCCAAGCGTCCAGCGCGTCGAAACTCTTAAAAAGGACATGGGGAATCAATGAAATATGAGAATTCGTTATTTTACATGTGAAAGTTGCAAATTTATATTTTAATATTATCATAATTTCGTATATCAAGCTATTTAAATAGTAAAGACCTATTATAAAAGAAATTAATGAAAATGGAAGAAAAAGGGCCATATATATGTATCTTTTTTTTCTATAACCTTGCAACTTGTTTTTGTGTATGCATGTTCTATGTTGAGAGAACTGGATCGGTGATCGATCCGCTCAAAGAAAGTGAGTCAATGGTTCAACTGGTTGGATCGTTTAGTTCGGATTAGACCAATAGTTGATAGTTGAGTCGGGTTAGACCAGTCAAATTCGGTATATATTTTAGTAAAAATCAGTTCAATTTATATTAATAAAAAATTATAAACTTTGTCTAAAAAGCCGAAACCCTAATACTTTAACCTTTTTATCTCCTAACGAAAAAAGCCCTTATATTTAAACCTCCTTTTATCCACTCATTGCCACAGGACAATCTCTCCCTCTAAATATTATCAGGCGGCGCCTCTCAAAGCTCCCATTCTCTGTCTCCTCTAAAGCTCCTCCAAAGCATGCTCTCTCTTTCTCCTAAATATGAATGATATCATCCCCTATAAATACAATGAGGACAATATTGTTGAATTGTAATATTATATCATCACAACTCTCTCCTCTCATGCCTCTCTCTCTCTCTCCCACCTCTAAAGCTCCCATTATTGTCTCTCTCTCTAAATATGATCATGTCTCCCTCCTCTAAAGCTTAGTAACCAAAGCCCAACCCAAGAGAGGAGAGGGCAGGCAGACGAGCACCGCCAGCTGTCCAGCCGGCCATCGACCAAAGAGCGTGAGCAGCAACACAGGGTCAAAAGAGGAGAGACATAAGTAGTCAAAAGCTCCAAAATCACGGTCGAACCGCGGTCAACACAGGTCGGATGATTTGATCGTGTTGGCCGGTTCGGACTGAGTTTTTCGGTTAATTGTGTGAACGAGCCAAATCATTAACCCGACCGTTAAATATACCCGTTCCCGATCCGATTGATCCGATCGACTGGTCCAATCCGATTCTCTTAAAATAGCGTATATCCTATCCATGTAATGTTGCATCTTATATTTTTTTTTTAAAAAGGGTTAGGAGAACCAACGTACTTAGTCTCTATCTCGGGGCAGCACTAGTGAGCCACACAATAAGCCCAAAGAGGGGGTAAGTGCCAACCATGCCAAGACAAAGCCCAACCCATCAACCCCACAATTTCCTCACAAGGAAATATAACGCTTCCACCAAAATTTAAACCTTGGTGGTGAGCATGAAGATGGGGTGGAAGCCAACTAGGTTACCACCACTTTGGCAATATTGTATCTTACATGTGTCTGATATGTATCTCATATCCTTTCCATGGAATGTTGTATCCGACATGATTACCGAAGGTGAAAATGGAGTGTGGGGTTTCACAGCTGTGTGACAACTCGCTGATTGTCTTAATATGCAAGTTTTTGGTGAGTGTACAAATTCTCCCTCTCTACCCGAGAGAGTTGATTATCCGGTTGTAATCGATATAATTCTAGGACCCTTTTTATTTGACAAATGCTTGAAAACTCATCCTTAAGAAATTCACCCGTCTTAGGTATCGACTTCAGTTTTTTATTCATCCTTATTATGTATGTACACCACTCTAGCTAAAAAGGTGTGCTTGGAGTTGATGTTGCTCACCCTACAACGAACAAATTAGTCAAATAAGCCTTAATAAAATAATTTCCATACATATGAAATAAATCAAATCGTTAGAGACTTGCACTATCGATTTGCCTGTGCTACTCGATGAAGCAGGTTGATTTTTCTGACGCTCTGCAGAGAGGTCTGGGTGAAATTCCCGTAAATTAGTTAATCGTTATATATTATATTAATAGTAAGTAGACTTTAATATGTGCTATTTTAAAATATTTATTTAAAAGATTACTAACAAAAAACATCCTATTTTTTCTGAGTATTTTCCATACATATAAAATAAATTGTTGAAGCAGTATTTCAGTGAATAGGATTAAAAAAATATATTCATGTGAAAGGTTGAATCATTAATAACCAAGGGCTTAGATATATGGTTCTCTTAATTTCATAAAACCCCCAAAAGCTATTTAAACTATTAAGAAGACAAAAACTCTTTTTAAGGATTATGATCATCTACTACTTTCTTCATTATATTGTATTTGTATGTATAATTTATTTTACTTCCTCATCCCCATACAGATCTTATTACTCCATTATCTATCATTAAACATGAAAAAAAGGGAAAAGAAAGAAAAATAAAAGGAGCAATATTTATAACATAGAAGATAATCTTTTTAATTTCGGGTGTGTTTGGTTGTAAGGAAAATATTTTCCCAAGAAAATATTTTTTATGGGAAAATGAATTTATAAGAAAAATCATTTTCCATTCACATTTTCTTTTGTTTGGTAGAAGAAAAATAATTTTCTAAAATAGTTACTTAAATGTAAAAATCAACCATAAAAATCCCATAAATATGAAAAGAAAAAGTAAATAACTAATTCAATTTCAAAACCCAAATATATATATATATATATATATATATATATATATATATATATATATATATATATATATATATATATTTGAGCACCTAAATTTGATAAATTTGTACATGTTCCTATGATCAAACTTTTCCATGTATAAAATAATAGAAATTAAAAAAATGAAACAAATATTGTAAAAAAAATTCATCTATGAACTTTACAATAAAAAAAGGAAAAAGATAAGGACAAAACTTGAAAAAGAAACGGAAGGTGGTAAAGTAAGAGAAGTTTAGAACTTGAATTCTCATTGATAAGACTTTATTTTCTCTTAATTGAGGTACAGGAAAATTAACTTCCTTTCTCATAAAAAGAAATTTATTTTCCGTTGATTGAGGGAAATTATTTTCCCCCAAAAATATTTATCCACAACTTATGCTACCAAACATCGGAAAATAGAATGATAATTTTACGAGAAAATATTTTCCACGTAAACAAACACACCCTTCATAACCTCCTTTTTTCATATTCAACGTGTGCAATTTAACAGTACCAATTTTAAATCTTGGTTATTGTGGTTACCCAAAGCCATATCCAAAATCTATATTATAAAAGTGCCCTGTCAAGCAGGATGTTGGGGGGGATCTAATATAAGTACAACAGTAATCTCTCTCTCTCTGCTTGGGCTTTGTTTGAGAAATTGTTACAACAATAATTTTCACTTGCAACAGCTATTAAATTTGGAAAATTATAAAAAGTGCTATATTTTTGTTATTGTCTTATATAATTCTTCTCCTTTTATTTATATTTTTCTAAAATTATAAAAATTGTTACAATAAGGAAAATGTAGCATTGTTATTATTATTACTAGTTTATGCCTGTGCCTTAGCACGAGTTTAAATTTAAAAAAATAGTTATTAAAAGATAAGACATTTAGTTTATTAGATATTAACAAATTGAGCCGGTTTTATCATCATTTGTCAAGAACTTAGATAATGAATTCAAACTTTTTTTACAGATGTCCCATTCAAAATATTATGAGATTTATTGAATATTCATTAATTTTTAACAGTTTCCTTGAAAATTTTTTAAATAATTTTGATTCATTTTTTTTAAAATTTTGACAAATAAGTCTCGGATCACTCGTGTTGTAGTACATCCACCTCCAATCTTAAAGGATAAAAATTTTATTAAACGTGACCTATAAAAATAAATATAATACTTATACTATATTTTTCTTACAATAATTTATTATTGAAAATTCTCATGTATATTATTTAATATTAACTAAACTTATAACTTCAAGTTTATTAATATTCTATTAATGTTATCTAGGTAAAGATACATAATATTTTATATTTAATGATAATATATAGAAAATTTCTTTAATAATGTGTCTTAGTATTAAAGTTAAAGAAAATATTCTATTAATGTTATATAGATAATGGCATATAATACCAAAAATATTATTATTGGACATGATTGTTATGGGCAAAGCTAGATGGGGTTAGTGTGGGTCGTGACCCCACTATACCCAAAATCTATATATTGGAATATTCCAACTAAGTTAAGGCAAAGAAGTATTATGTAGATGAGAATTAACCATGTAAAAGATGATGATTTTATTTTGTTATTCATAAGTTTGAGTCTCCTTACTTATAGTTCTAATTTTTTATTCATTAAAAATTTAAAGGCCCGTTAAATTTATCATTTGATTTTGCTTCACTATTTGCATCATTTATTTTATTTATTTTCCCTTCTTTCATATTTTTATCTTTTGTTCTATCTTAATTAATTCAAGTTCTATTAATTTGTTATACTCCTTTTTCTATTATATTATGAATTTTAATATTTTTTGCACTATGAACTTTATTGGTTGTTAACTACGTGTTTTTTGTTATATGAGAATAAGAAAATATTAATTATTTTAATGAGAATTTGTAAAGATAATTCTATATGACTTATATTTGAACCCCAATTTTGTTTTCATATTTTTTTAAGGAGTTAAAAAATTGTAGATTATTTAAAAGTCGTTTTGACATGAGTTAGTTTTAAAAGTGTTATAAATTAGATTGATCCATTAATTTCTTACTTAGTGAAAAAGATTAAGGTAAATTGAATGGAATTGATTATGTTGTACGGAGAAGCATAACTAAAGAAATTCTATAAATTAATTAAAAATAATAAATTTAAAAATTGGTCTTAAATAATATCAAATTCGACGTCCCTAATAATTATTTTTTAACTCCCTTGTGATGATAGCATAATTTAAAACCTTTTTAGTCAAAATTGGTACTTTTTATTTAGATAATTCTTTTTAGCTTTAATCGTACTTTAAAAAATATTTAGCCTTGTATTTTATGTGCAAGGCTACAATTAGACTTTAGACTATTTTATTTTATTTTGGATATGTTAGCCTTTTGTCTTTTTATTTTTTATGAAACTTATTCATGTTTGAAAAACTAAAAATTGGCAAAGAAAGATAACAATTTTTTTATGTCATATTTGAATGCTCCTTACAAAAATTAGTAACTTAGCTCAATATGATTAACTAAGGTGTTGTTTGGTCTGGTTTATAAAATATTGTTTTTGTTTCGAAAAACAATTTTTTTAAAAGTAGTTTTTGAAGAAGTTATGAAATGTTTGGCCTGATTTATAAGAAATATTTGTGAATAATAAGTTGTTTGGCTTGTTTACACTATTTATTATATTTCATATTATTTTTTTATTTGCATAATAATTATTATTTAATGTTTATTTTTTGCATAAGATAAAATTCATTTATTTGTTAGAGTAAGAGATATAGATAAAACAAAATAAGAGAGAGAGATAGAGGTGATAGAGAAGATAAAATAACATAAAAAAAGAGGAGAGAAAAGGAGAGAGAGAGAATTGGATTTTTGGTGGTTGTTATGTAATTTTTTCAGAAATTAGAAACAGAAATAACTATTTGTCTGTTCTGCTTTCGAGGAGTTTTTTTGCCAAAATCACTTTTGAAAAACAGTTTTAATTTTTAAAAAATTAGTATTTGGCCTAATTTCAGTTTTTAAAATCCAAAAATAGTTTTAAAATCTAGGCCAAACATCCTGTAACTATTGTTAATGAAATCAATTTAAAAATTCTTAGAAATATAAAAGATTTTTTTTTGGTTAATGTATATATCATAGTTAAAAATTTATCAAAGTAGTTAACTAATTAATTATGTAAAAAACTCTTATAGAATAGTTTTATGAAAGTATCATGAACTTATCTTTATATATTAGTCAAGCTAGTTGCATACACGATCCTACCATTTATATATTTATAATATAATGGAGGTAAAAGAATCAGATCTCCCAACTTATCCATTAATTAAATAAATTTACGGTAATTCTATTTTGTGGCAATGACCTTACCCATTAGGAAAAATAAATTATAATCTAACAATTTATAATTTTTTTTATGATAAATGTCTCTTAAAATTGCTACAATTGAGTTTTTTAAATTGTATTCTTTCCTTTTTATTTATTGTCATCTTTTTTTATCACAATTTTATTGTCATCTTGACATAGGTTTTTATTTGATCAGTAAATAATAGGTTTATTTCATATTAGTAATAGATTATATACATACATATATCTTTATGATAGTAATAGATTAAATAAACATATACATTTGTGTATGTGTGCGCGCGCGTGTGTTTGTTTGTATATATATATATATATATAATGTTTGTGTTTAATATCTTTGATAAAAAGAAGCAATTTAATTTGAATTTCAAAAAGGATAAGAAAAAGGAGGGAAGCAGTTTCAAAGGGGTTGTTTAGGCGGGATTCAATGTGGTTTAAGGAATAATTCAAAAAAACATTTCAATTATAGTATTATATTTCTCTTTGCGACAAAATTTAACAAGGAGAGAAGAAAAATTTGACACTTATTAGTCATTGCATATATACAAACCTCACAGAGTACAAGGTTGTCCACTCTTCCCATGATATGGCCTATCCTCGTCCTCATCCTCATCCTCGTCTTCAGATGAGTCATCGAGCTCTTCACTATTCTCCGGTATTTTTCTCTTGCTATGTTTCTGAACCCGATAACCATCTACATTGTCTTCATAATCTTGTTGCCTCTTTAAGCACTCACTTTCCTCGTCCACTACATCTTCACAAAAGTTTGCATGATCAACAATGCTAATCTGGTTGGTGTGCAGAGTGCTTGAGGATAATAGAGGAGATGAACTCGAGGTGGCAGTGATGTAAGCAGCTTCACGCTCAGACCCAGTCCACTTAAACATCAAGACTTCAAAAGAGCAAGTTCCTAAGTAGGTGAATACACACAAGTCCAAGAACTTAAGGCCATGGTCCCTAACAAACTTGTCCCATCCCTTGGAGAACAATGCTTTGTTTTGGGTTCAGGTGAGGTGAACCCTCCACTCATCTGCCATTGGACGGCGCAGACTGCACCACCCTGCGAACTTTCCCTTAAAGTGCTCCACGAATCCATCGGGAATTTTATGAAAGGGAGGTTAATTAAATGATTTAGTTTGATGCTGAAATATGATTAGAAAGACTAACAAATGTACTTAGTTAGTTAATCAAGGATTATGTTTAAATTCACCATTAGAGAGAGGAAATCGTTGGCCATGACCTTGAAGCTTTGCTTGGTAGAAGGGAGCTCACCCCAGTATTTGTATCCCGCAATTATTTTGCAACTTTGGCAGTAGCCATTCATTTCTGTCATGAAGACAAGGGATTACTCCAAATCTATCTAATTTTATGGAACAAAATTAAGTTGTATTCTTTCCTTTTTATTTATTATCATTTTTTTATCACAATTTTATGTCATCTTGACATAGGTATTCATTTGATCAATAATAATAGGTTTATTTCATATTAGTAATATATATATATATATATATATATATATATATATATATATATATATATATATATCATATTTCCATAAATTATAACAAACTCGATATATATATATATATATATATATATTTGATATTTGTGTTTAATATCTTTGACAAAAAGAAGCAATTTAATTTAAATTTAAAAAGGGATAGAAAAAGGAGGGAAGCAATTTCGAAAGGTTGTTTAGGCGGGATTCAATGTGATGCAAGGAGCAATTAAAAAGAACATTTCAATTATAGTATTAGAATGTATCTTTTTAATTAGTAAAATTTTTAATATTTATTGTATCATTTGTTTACAAAAAAACACCAACGTAAAATAATTAATTTTCATGTTATATTTTTGTAATAACATTGCAATTATTATTTTTTATTAAATAAAATTTTTAATATTATTGTATCATTTGTTTAAAAAATTCACAACTTAAAATAATTAATTTCAATCTTTATAGTGTACTGAATAATTTATTTATATATTATAAAAATAAAATATAATACAAAAGAAAAGAAGTTAACTAATTAAATATGTTGATGAGTGGTTCCTAGATGAGCCTTGCATTGTGGAAGTAAAGATTTAAGAAAGAGAAAAAGAGACTCTTAAGTGATGTGTCACTATTAGACCCGACAAAAATTGATCCAACCCAAAAACCGAACCCGAGCCTACCTAAAACTTTTGGGTTTTTGACACGATTTTCTCCACTCGAGCCCGAAAAGACCGAACCCAAAAACCCACAAATTAGTGGGTCAAACTCAACCCGAACCCGTTCGACCCGTTGGATAAAGTCATTAAAAACAACAATTTTAGCTTTGCAGCTGATTGATTGAATGTTTTATTGACTCTATATAATTTTCCTTTCGCTTTGTCACTCTTTTGATAATAATTATTTATCATATCACATCATTTAGAGAGACGTTATATATTTATCATAATCATTTACAAATGAAGACTAATATTATTTTATTTCTCTACTTCTTTCTCATAAAAAATATTATTATACAATAATTTTACATGGTTAATTTCAATAAAAATATGTCCGAATTCAAATGGCTCGATATATCACCACAATAAAATAAATGCGCATTTAGCGTCGGACAAAAATATTATATACAAAAATTTGCACAAACAAAGTAACGAGAGAGAGAGAGAGAGCAGAGTAAACAAGTGAATGCGAGAGTATATAGAGTAGATAGTACCAAAATTTGCAGCGGTAGCAAACAGAGAACACAACAGACTATTCGCCGGAAAGAAAACGCCGTTGACCGATGGGAGCGATGACGCCCGCACCGGAGGGGAGCGAAGACGCCGGCACCGGAGGTGAGTGCAGATTTGCAGCACTAACTTCGTGGATTTAGGGCGAGGGATAGGAGGGAGAGAGTTAAGGATTTGAGGCTTGGGAAAGTCCCATGAATCTGAAGTAGACCCCTATTTTTTTAGAATTAGTGTAAAAAGTTAGCATAAGACGTAACAATCGGATGCCAATTAGCATCGGAACAAACTATCCGACGCCGCTAATAGAGTCCGCCTTTTATTTCGGAAGCAAATAGTATCATTTTAAGTTTCGATGCTAAATATGTCACTATTAGCGTTGAATTTTGTTGTGGATTTTAAATTCCGACGTTAATCACGAGTTTTTTTATAGTGTATTAAAAATACTAAAAGTGTATAAGTTACACTATTGTATTTTTGGTGAAGTGAATAAATCTAGTAACATATCAAATAATACACTTTTCGTTTGTAGAAATAATATTACTATAATGATGTAAAATTTTGATGTTATAATTAAAAACAATAATTTTAGTTTATTATAAATCCCTAATTCTTATTTATTTGAAATAGTTTTAACTATACTTGAATCATAGCGCATAGGATGGGCAATGAGTTAGGTTAAAACAACGAAAATTTTTCTAGTGATAAAATGGGTTGGTTACGCCTACCCGAGTCAACCCTTTGTTGATCTATTTTAAAATGTAGTAAACATGCATATAAACCTCCTTATTATAATAAAAAAGGTGAAATAAACACTCGAAACCTTAAACGAATCATTAACAAAACAAGTCATTATTATTCAACCCATTATTGACCCAACTTTTCATTGGCCTTATTTAAATGGGTCAAGCGGTCAAGTCGTTCAACTCAATGGGATTTTCACACAAATATCATAATGGAAGTTTGGAATATTTTTTAATATTCTTTTTAGAAAATACAAATAATATACTTTTTCGTAAAATTATGACCAATTTTAAGTAAAAAAACATGCTAAATTTTCTTAATTAAAAAATAAAAATAATTGATAAAAAGACGGTCTCAACCCGTTGGATCGACCGGAAAGTCGTATAACCCGATATAAGACCACCTTTACTAGAATTCGAAATACACCCGATTCGTATTTTACCCGAACTCGAATACACCCGACTCGTATTTAACTTCGCTCGAATGACCAGGTCAAGTCACTATAGGTCCTACTAGGTCAGCCTAAAATTGGCTCACCTATAGGTACTCTAATTTCCACAACCCAGCACGCACAAAACAACCCAACACGCATAAGCGTGTGCACATACACAGACAGAGAGAGAGAGAGGCCTGTGTTGGACAAATCACACAATGCGATATAGCCTCGAGCTTGGCCCGACAGAGGCGTCAAGCGGCAAGCTTCCATGTGCACCTCGAGAAGCCGTCCGTCCACTATGGGACGGTGCAGTTGAGGCTGCCCACCACGCCACAGGCTCGAGGCTCGCGCACCTCACGCTCCGGATGAGCTAAGAGTCTCACCCGTGAATTACAAAATTCCTAAGAATCTGATTCTATTATACCTCAAATTTAAAAACAATTATTATATTTTAAAACTATTAAATATGCTATCTTGGATATACCAAGCTTACTGAAAATTACACTGCACAAACAAGCAATAAAATGGGTCCAATCTGTATAAGGATTTATGCATTTTTGAATGTCGGGTATTCTTTGTCTCTAGAACGGGTCCAATCTGCGTGAGTTGGATGTTAATTATTGATGCATAAGCTTTAATTGCCTAATGGAAAGGACAACAGAAATGTGATACACATACACATACACTTGCATAATGGAGCTGACAATATGTCTATGATTCTTTGCTGTATTTTATTTCTCACTGAACTGATTTTTCGAATTGGGTTATGTATGGACATATTAGTTGTTGAATTGACTTTGTAAAGACCTTCGGGCTTACATGTACATACCCAACTTCTAATAAAACTACACAATATATGGATGACTACCCAACCTACATGATCTCATATAATTGGTTCAAATTATATTATAGATTTTGGACTATAGACATTGTGATTGACATATTTTAAGGATAGAGAATTTAGTCTTTTTTGAAAAAAATTTATGGAAAAAGGGACAAATTTTAAAAAATTTAAACAAAATAGTATATATGGTATTCCAAATCTATAGATCCGAAACAATGGAATAATTTGTATTTATGAGTAGCATACGAACCCACGGCGGGGTTTACCATTTGTCTGTGAAAAATCTCCCAGTAGAGGTCAATGAGGTTATTTTTCATTCATTCGCTCTTCCTCTACAACTCCACATTGATTGGATTAGCTTTGGACTTTAATGAACAGCACTATTATTGAAATGTTTTATATGGGTACAACACAAAAATATCTTGATAAAAAAAGAAAATAAAAATATCTTCCTACAATAATTGGAATTGGAATTTGGAAATTGATAATACAAATTTTTTGCTGAGGCTCCAATTTTATGAATTTTAATTTTATTTAATGTCAGTAGAAAATCGGTCAGTTAAGCACTTGTGACTTAGTAAAGCGATGACGTGACAAGTGAAGTCGTTGAGATGGACGACAAAGCTCAATATTTAACTTTTAACTTTTTTTCTTGATTGAATAAATGTTTTCTTTATAAATTAATGCAAATAAAAAGTCAAAGTCAAATTTTCAATTAAGTATTACCATCCTTCTAGTGAAGAAACCAAACCTAAAAAGTAAAGATAAATTTAAATTTGAAATATAGAAGACCTAGATTAGAGGTTAAAAAATAATTAATCAAAATTCAAGATAGTCACGATCAACAAATGAAAATGAAAGTGGATTAACTTTGCTAGCTTGTGACTATGATATGCACGGGGGATAAATACAGTAGAATGAACTATCTCTGTTCCCCGATGTTTTTGCTAAATAGGAAAAACACACCTTAACAAATTAAAATATTGATCAATATACGCAGTAGAAATAATGAAATGTGATTGGTTGAAATTTTATTTAATGAGTTTATAAGGAAGCTAATTCAGGACAAAAATATTTATAATTTAGGAAGATCATTAAAAGAAAGAGAGATTAAGATTAATAAAATGATTTAGATGATTGCAAGAAAATATATTTTTCTTTGTGGGAGGAGACAACTTAAAAACTCAATTAAAAGCAACATTTGTTATGAAACTAGCATCATTGAAATGAAATAACAAAACAATAAAGAAGTTTCTGATACATATCATACATCACTCCTACACCTTGGTAGGAGACTAGAGGTGAATAACAAGATCACGAAGAAACTTCGTTAGGGAAAATCATAATGAAATCCATCATTATATAAACCCGGAATCAAATATGTCGAATCGAAGGAACAAGTTAATAGAACGTACTCGAGTCTTTGGTTGACATCAGTTCTCCTTGAATGACGTGGTTAGGTCTTACGGATCTACACGTACTATTAAGAGAACCTTTAGATTTTCTGTAGTCTTACAATCTCTCCGATAATGGGATGTCGGGGAGAACTAATTCGTACGTGCGATTTGGGAACCATAACCTTTATTTATAACTGTACCCTTCTAGGGTTTTGACACACTACTGTTCCGCCCATCATAGAACAGTAGTGGGCCACCGTTCTCTACACATGTAAGGCCCACACCGTATTAGATATATTAAAACCCAATTAATTGTATCCTCATTAGATCACTTTTAGGTTGGGCTATAACTATGACAATACTTACGATACATATTTAATCACATATAGCTCATCGTTGAATTATGATCCAACAATCTCCCACTTGAGCTATATGTAACCTTACAATATGTATCAACTAAATTTTGAGCTCAATATTACTGTCATTATAGCAATATATCTAACCCAATCCCGTCCATCAATAATATCAACATAGGACCAAAGCAGCCTTCATTACATCATCGTAACTCAACCCATCAATGATCACTTATGCTAATACAAAAGAATGACATATGGATTATGAAGTGGTTGTCTAGCATGAAAATTTCATGTGATGTGATCTCAACATGTCTATTTCCAACTGGTCCACTTTAAACATTAGTGAGATCCAAAATATAAACGAGTATAAGGAAAACTTTAATGTAACTTTATTTCGCGGAAAATATCCCCATAATCGAAAACCAAATTACATAAGTCAAATGTGCATCTAAATTACAAACTCCCACTAAAACCGAATATCCTCAAAAGAAGACACAACACCCATATGAGCCACATGCTCATGAAACCGATTGGATTGTATTGCCTTAGTAAGCGGATCCGCAATCATAGAGTTTGTACCAATGTGCTCAATTGACAATTCCCCACTCTGAACTCTTTCTTTCACAACTAAGAATTTGAGAGCCACAAACTTTGACTTTCTGGAACTCTTGTTGTTGTTGGAAAACATGATCTGCAGATTTATTGTCACAAAATAGTTTAAATGGTCTATGAACAAGTATCCACTATCCGTAGTCCCATGACGCCACATCCCATAACTAGATGCTTCATAGCAAGCAATGAACTTTGCTGCCATAGTGGAAGGAGCCGTAATTGATAGTTTGGCACTCTTCCAGGAGATGACACCTCCAACTAGCAGATTAATGAAGCCCGATGTAGACTTCATGATATCCATGCATCCAACAAAATAAGAGTCACTGTACCCAACGATCTCAAGCTGATCCGATCTCCAATATGTGAGCATGTACCTTTTTGTCCTCTGTAAGTACCGCAATACCCTTTTGATTGCTCTCCAGGTGCTCTAACCCTGAATTGCTTACGTATTGCCCCAGACATTCCTGTAATGTATGCAATGTCCGGACGAGTGTAGACTTGTGCATACATCGAGCTACCTACTCGCTGATGCATAGGGAACCTTTTCCATTCCCTTTTTCTCAAAATCATTCTTAGGGCACTATGTGAGACTAAACTTGTCTCCCTTAGCCACAGGGGTGTCTCCTAGTTTGCAACCTTGCATGCCGTATCTTTTCAATACCTTTTCGATATAGCTCTCTTGTAACAATCCAAGAATACCTCGAGAGCGATCTCGATGTATCTTGATACCTAATACAAAAGAGGCATCAGCAAGATCTTTCATCTCAAAATTCTTTGATAGAAATCTCTTGGTTTTGTGCAATAAGCCTATATTGTTGCTAGCAAGCAATATGTCATCGACATACAAAACTAGAAAAATATATTTGCTCCCACTCGAACTTATAATATATGCATTCATCAAGTAAATTCAACTCAAAACCAAACGAGAGAACTACTTGGTGAAACTTCACATACTACTGGCGAGATGCCTGTTTGAGTTCATACATGGATTTCTTTAGTTTGCAAACCATATTCTTTGGGTCTCCAACCACAAAGTTTTCAGGTTGCCTCATATATATAGTTTCATCAATGTCACTATTGAGAAACGCTGTTTTCACATCCATCCGATGTAACTCAAGATTAAAATGCACAACTAATGCCATTATAGTCCTTAAAGAGTCTTTTGAAGAAACTAGAGAGAAAGTCTTTGTATAATCAATGCCTTCCTTTTGTGTAAAACCTTGCACAACAAGGCGTGCCTTAAATCTCTTCACATTTCCATTTGAATCCCTCTTGGTTTTAAATATCCATTTATTACCAATGGGTTTCACACCTTCCGGCAAAGGGACGAGATCCCATACATCATTATCCTTCATGGATTGCATTTCCTCATTCATGGCATTTAGTCACTTACGAGAATTTTATTTTTCCATTGCTCGACGAAAGTTGAGCGGATCATCTTCCATCACTAAGGAGTTAATCTCATTGTTCATGGCATCTATTCACTCTTGAGAGTTAGAACTTTCACTAGTTTGATGAGAATCGAGTTCTATCAAACCAATGTTTATCTCATGTTCATGAAAAAATACGATATAATCATCCGGCACCTCATTTCTCCTTCCTCTAGTAGATCTCCTTAATGGCATAAGTTCTTGAGGAGTAAGAGTTTGTTCTTGAGGAACAACTACATGTACAGGAGGTGCAGGTTCATCAACATTGTCGTGTGGAGTGTTCGAAACAAGGTCGTGTGTAGAACCCCGATCAATGCTAATGGCACCTGTAGGGATATGAACATATTCCTCTTCAAAGACAATGTCTCTAACTGAATCTCCCTCCTCAAACTCGATATCCTCAAGAAATCGAGCATTTATCGTCTTAAAAATAACAGATTTGGGATCAAAAACTTAAACTCCCTTAACCTTTCAAGCGTATCTAACAAAATAGCAACTAAGCTGTCCTAGAGTCCAGTTTTCTCTCATTTGGCCTATGAGGCCATGCCTCAGCTGGACATTCCCAAATATGAAGATGATTTAGACTTGGCTTCTTGCCAGTCCAAAGTTCATAAGGGGTTTTAGTAGTCGCTTTAGTTGGAACTCGTTAAGAATGTATGCTGCAGTCTTAAGTGCATCACCCCAGAGTGACTCTGGTAAGGTAGATTGACTAATCATACTCCTCACCATGTCCTTAAGAGTCCGGTTTCGCCTTTCAGCAACACCATTCATTGTGGGTGAACCCGGCATGGTGTACTTGTGGGACGATACCACATTCCACTAGGAATTTTGCAAATGGTCCTGGACGTTGTTCACCTGAACCGTCACATCTACCATAGTATTCACCACCACGCTCGGATCTGACACTTTTTATCCTTTTGCCAAGTTGGTTTTCAACTTCGACCTTAAAATTTTTGAACACGTCAAGTGACTGAGATTTTTCATGAATGAGATATGTATAGCCATATCTAGAATAGTCGTCTATGAATGTTATAAAATATTGTTGACCATTCCAAGAAGGCTTTGGAAAATGCCCACAAATGTCCGTATGAATAAGTTCTAAGACGTCCGATGATATGTTGGCGTCAAATCTCCTTTTATTGGTTTGTTTGCCCTTTATACAATCAACACACACGTCCATGTCTCGTGAAAGTTAAACGGTCAAGAATTCTGTCTAACACGAGTCTTTCTAATCTCCTTTTGGAGATATGACCCAACTTTTTGTGCCACAATGCAGTAGAATTCTCATTGGTTAATTTTCTCTTTATGCCTTGTGTACTTAAATGCAGGGATTCGGAATATGAAGCAATTGTTTCAAGTGAATATAGACTATCACCATACAATAAAGAACCGAATCCAACCAATT
This sequence comes from Talinum fruticosum, assembly GCA_021018815.1. Classification (NCBI taxonomy): domain Eukaryota; kingdom Viridiplantae; phylum Streptophyta; class Magnoliopsida; order Caryophyllales; family Talinaceae; genus Talinum; species Talinum fruticosum. The sequence continues at coordinate 8,011,783 of JAITYX010000015.1, read as the reverse complement.
TTGAATCATGAAACAAACTAAATATTCCATTTCCAAATGAACAATAATAACCAGATTTGTCCAAAATAGGAACATAAATCGAATTCCGTCCGAACGACGGTACAAAAAAAGTTTCATTAAAATCCAAATAAAATCCAGTCTTTAGCAATAATCTAAACTTTCCAATTGCCTCCACAACAACTTTCCGACCGTCTCCCACGTAGATGTATCTTTCACCATCACCGGGTTTTCGGTAACTCGAGCAACCCCGCATAGACACACCGATGTGAGTAGTTGCACCGAATCCATCCACCATGTATGTCTAGGCACTAACCTCCGAACAAACGAAACCAAGAAGCATACCTTTCTTAGCACACCAAGCATGATATTTGATGCATTACTTCTTCTTATGATCTCGCAACACCGCAAAAGAAACAACCCTTATCCGCTCCAACAACTGGTTTCGCCTTCGTTGTTTCTTATGAGGTGCCTTATCTACAGCTTCCTTACTCTTGACCCTTTTCCTCTTGGACATAGAGGTTGAGGCAAGATGAGCACTTTCGGTCTTATCTAATTTCAACCTTTCCTCTTCCTAAACACGAGTGTGAGATGAGCTCATTTAGAGACCAAATCTCCTCTCGACGGTTGTAGCTCACCTTAAACTGGTTAAAACTTGCTATAAGAGATATCAAAATTAGATACACTAATAGGGCCTCGGAGAGGTCAAGTTTAAGTGTTTTTAGTTTCGAAGCTAGATGAGACATCTCTATGATGTACTCCTTGATGTTTCTATTACCTTTATACCTCATCGAAATTAGGTTTGTCAAGAGCGTACCAATTTCAGCCTTTTCGTTCTTGGCAAACCTATTATCAATTTCAGTAAGGAAATTCTTAGTCATATTTTTATCTTCGAGATATAGTGCTCCTGAATGCTTCAGGAATGACTTTCTTTATGATCATCGGACACATGCGATTTTATCTCTCCCACTTTTCATATTCCCTTTTTTTATCAAAGGTACTCGAGCAGTAGGTTTAGCAAGAGAGTCTACCCTTAATGTAAGGTCGAGATCCATGACTCCAAGAACAATTAAAAGGTTCTCTTGTCATGACTCAAAGTTAGAGCCTCTCAACATAGGAATATAGTTAATGCTGACGAGTGATATTAGCATAATTAGAGACAGATTGTATCAAAGGAAAAGAAGATAGTTACACCACGCTCTTAAACTTTAAAATTTAGTTAAAATAATAATAATAAGGTGAAATCCCATATCAAGATACCGATTTTTCATTAATATTCCATCTTTGGATGAAAATACTAACTTCTTAATGATATCTTGGCGCAGTAATCAAACACCGATAATAAACGCATATCAATTAAAGAATCTTCCTTTGGGCCGATTCAATAATCACATGCAAAACCAAATAATTATCACGTGTTTATCACCACAAAATTCTTACAATTTAAATCAATACTGAACTTCCTTTGGGCTGAACAATATTAACATAAATTGCATGAATATACCATTTATATTTTCAAATAATTAATCTTAACAAGCGAGGTCACTTTGGTGACATGTTGTCTTAATGAATTAATCGAAAACATAAACAACCACACCCGCAATATTTGAACTTAAAATTATCTCGAAATAAACTTTAAATAACAATTTTCACGTAATTAAACATGATTTGCTTCAAATTTCTTAAATACTTCAAGAAAGCCACATAAAATTGCAAAAATTCAATCGAAAATTTGCCAAAAATAAAATATTTCATAAAACTCAAAATTGAATACACCAAAATATGTCAAGAAGTATAGCAAACAAAATCCCTAAATCAATTTTGCTCAAATGGAATGAATTTAATCCCAATTTCGCAAAATAAGTTCCAAAAATTAGGGTTTTATAAAGCTAAATTTACCAGAAAATTAAACATGGAAAATTAAAATTGAGGGAACCAAAACATGATTAAACATCTGGAAAACAAAACCCCTAAACTAATTTTACCAAAAGAAAGTGAAATCAGCCTCAATTTCACAATCTATGGCCCGAAATATTAGGGTTCTTACTTGCGAAATTGTCCAGAAAAATAAATAAATGAAATTAAAATTGAAGGCTCCAAAATACAATCAATCATTCCATAATCAAAAACCCCAAGTTAATTTCCATCAACGCAACTGAATTGAGTCCCAATTTTGCAATTTTATGTCCGAAAGTTAGGGTTCTTGCAACCAAAATTGCCCATAAATTTTAATCAACGAAAATAGAAATTGAAAGCACCAAATGATGATTAAACATTGCAAAAACAAAAGCTCTAACTCAATTTGTATTAACCTAAACGAATTAAGCCCCAATTTCTCAATTTAAGTATCGAATATTAGGGTTTTTCGCCCAATTCGCAATAGCTACGAAAATGATGCTATTTGACAAGATAAATTACAATACAAATCATCTAAATTACTAAAAACATGAGTCTATCAAATCCCCTCAATCAATTTCAGAAAAATAGAAGAGATAAAGCCTAATTAAGCAAATCTCAACCAAAATTAGGGTTTTGAAGCCGCGGAAGCAAACTAGCAATTAAACCTATGATTAGTACTAAAATCCTTAATTGAATGTACATAATCATGCTATACAATGCACTAAACAATATCCTTTAGTTAATTTAGCCAGAGAAGGTCGAAATTAACCTAATTTTGCAAGTAAAGTACCAAATTTTTAGGGTTCTTGCGCCAAAAAGAAACTCGTAAATAACCTCATGCATAGAACCATAAATAATAAATTAAACTTGCATAATTAACTTGAATAATGTATTAAGAATAAACCCTGAATGAATTTCGTTAAATTGAACCAAATAATTGCAAATTGAAGCAATCAAAGTTGGCAGTGAAAGCAAACGAAAATAGGGCAAAATTCGTAAATTGAATTAACACAAAATTAATCGAATTGTTCTTAAAGATTCAACATAAGGGAAGCTCGATATCACTTGTTAGGGAAAATCATAATGAGGTCAATCATTATACAAACTCGAGAATCCAATAAGTCGAATCGAAGGAATAGTTAATAGAACGTACTCGAATCCATGGTTGACATCAGTTCACCTTGAATGACGTAGTTAGGTCTTCCGGATCTACACGTACTATTAAGAGAATCTTTAGATTTTCCGTAGTCTCACAATCGCTTTGATAATGGGATATCGGGGAGAATTAATTCATACGTGCGATCCGGGGGTCATAACCTTTATTTATAGTTGTACCCTTTTAGGGTTTTGACACACTACTTGTTCGCCCATCATAGAACAGTAGTGGGCCACCTGGTCTCTACACATGTAAGGCCCACACCCTACTAGATATATTAAAACCCAATTAATTATATCCTCATTAGATCACTTTTAGGTTGGGCTACAACTATGACAAGTACTTACGATACATATTTAATCACATATAAGCTCATCGTTCAATTATGATCCAACAGACTTCCTCATACAATTTGTTTCGAGCAACTAAGCGATTTCCCGATATTCGCTTCAGTGGAAGACTTTGATACTATGAATATATGCTTAGAGCATCAGGAAATAAGATTTGGGTACAAAGAACACCACATAGCTAGTAGTGGAGCAGCAACGAGTCCTTACAGACTAGCCCAGGTTAACATCCGAATGATGCACAATGATGAATGGAGAAGCTACAGGTCATAATTCAACCTACGCTTCAAGTATCTAAAACTACGCTTAACAACATGCACGTGAATAATATAGGGAGCACGTATAAAATGGGAACTACATGAATAGTATAAGCAATATTAACTCTTATCATGATCAAATATTGCAATGCACCTACCATACTTCTGTACCTAGAGGGGTTTGTAAGTAACTCTTTATTTGTCATATTCAAAAAGGTTTGAAAAAGACATAGGGTACTAATAAACCTATTAGTATGCATACGAAATTTATGAATGAGATCATGGAGGTACTTATGTTGGGTCAAAATTATGTTCTGAGAGGTTCGTATACCATCTGAATACCCAAATAATGTAGGTTATATAAGTCCTTCGTTAAATGGATGTGAGATACTGACGTCAAGCGGGTAATAGACTTAAAAAAATTGAAACCTGCATTGTTTTTTTTTTCATATAAGACAAAGTCAAGAATTAGGCGGGAGAAATTCTGCTTGGAATGCTTGCAGAGCTTTGAGATAGAGCAGTATAAGGATTTCCTTTGTTTTCATCTTCGAAACTAATTTTTTCCAACTTGTACAACTTGCAAGTAGAAGAGAAAAGCAAGAATATTGCTTCAACAACGGATTGTTTTATGGCACAATACGGTGTTGCAGAGGAAATAACCATTGCAGAACTTTGGATGCATGGAAAGCCTTAAACGAGGACATATTGAGACCTACAAAAATTCCAAGGCCCTTTCTCACTATAATCAGAAAAAGCCGAAATTCCAGAACTTGGTGTTCTGGAAGGAGAAGAGAGATAGGGCTGTTCATCGGTCCAGGACCGGACCGAATCGGCTCGGCCTGGACCGGAAACCGAATAACAAAAATTAGGATTGCGGACCGCAACGAATAAGATCGATTCGATTGAACCGGTGAAAACCCGAACCAGATCTGAACCGGACCGAACTTGAATTAAAAATCAAATAGAAAACATTCATTGACGAAATATATTGAAGAAATATTGAAGTTATTTCCAGTTCGAGTCAGCCTAGCACATTTAAGACTAAGGATTTAACAACTTGAATCAATTTTTATAAGCAAATTGAGTAGATCAAAGCAAGTCCAATCAAATCAAATAGAAAACATTGAAGAAATACAAATAGATCTAGAAACCAGAGGCCACTCAGGACCAAATCGAAAAGAAATCGATTTAGGGAGAAAGAGAGAGAGAGTGTGTGTCGTTCTCCTCGATGATCCAGCTAGCCTCTCTGTAGAGGACCTTTAAGACCTCATTGTTGTCGAGGTGCTTAGGGAGCTTGTAGTTTTCTTGAGCTCGAAGACCGGCGAAGACCTTGGTTGCGATGGCTTTCCTTCCATACCGGAAGCCTTTCCGATGATTCCCCTATTTTCGATCGGCGAGAAAGAGAGGGGCAGCTGTTGGGATTATGGAGACTAATGGGTTATTTGGCCTCGAGAATCACAAGCTACGGGATGGCACGATCGTGCAAGAGTGGCACGACCAAGCCGGAGCAAGGAGCAAGCTGAAAACGCAAGGCAAAACTAGACAGGAGCTTGGCACGGTTGTGACCATGCCAAACATATGGCACACTCGCGCCATATGTATTTTGGCTGCACCAATTGTTCTTTGTTAGTTTCTTGTGCGTTACTTGCTTTTAAGTCTCGATTTTTATGGCTATAAATAAGTGTTTTTTCCTCCATTGTTATGATGTTGCAAATTTGCAAGGTGTAAAGGTAGGTTATTAGGTTTAAGTGAAAATTCCTTGTAAAGCTATACTCAAATTTCTAGTGCATCGTTCATGATTTTTTCCCAATTTTGGGTTTTTCTAGGTTAAAATCTTGTATCCCATTTTCTCTTCTTTCTCTTTTGCTCTTTGTTGGCTGTTTGTTGTGGCGCCCGATCCTAACAGCAGCAAGCGACGGTAAAGGTTTGCATGGAGAGAAAGAGAGCAACAAGCAAGGGCGAGAGAGAGAGGAAAAGAATGGGAGTATGAGAGAAAAATAGAGAGTCGTGTGGAGGGAAGGGGGTGAGACAGAGGCGCAAATAAATAGAGTGAGAGAGCAAGTAAACACAATTGATTAGAATTTAACCCTAATTTTATTCGGTCTTTAGTCCGGACTGGTGGACCGACCCGAACCGGACCAAAGACTAAATAGCGAATATTTCAAGATCAAAGATTAGACCGAACTCTGTTGGTTTGGTCCGATCCATAATACTTTTCGGTCCGGTCCGATTTTAAACCAAATAATGCACAATGCTAAAGAGAGAAATGAGTTAGGGAGGTGAAATTTGTCATTACGCACACGACAACCACTATGAGGCTCACTACAAGTGTAACACCCGAAAACACCCCCGGGAGTATTACATCACCGAGTTCCTCAAATGAACTCCCAAGGCTCTTTCGAGTGTTGGTTTGGCTTTCTAATTCCAACTTAAGGTAATATATGTCGGATTAAGGAAAATTTCCTAAATATTTTGAGAGGGTTCCGTTTGTAATATGGACTATCCCCTAGGCTTAATACCTTAAAACCCTGCATGGAAATCAGAATATAACTCGACGAGCCACACGCTCGGAGTATACAACTCAACGGTCACACGTAGGAGTTCAACCAATCTTGCGATAAAACTTAAAACAATCTAAATGGCTCATTATACATCTGGTACAACTATATGAACTAAATTACAAGTACAATGTTTAGAAATATAAGAATGCATGTCCGCCACTTGAATCACTTAGCAAACAGACAAGCAACAATTGGCGGGAGTCCGGAATAAGCTAAGTACCGCACACATTTCCCGAGAGTGTACCTTGCAACACTCGGGAGGGGAAAAGGGGGAAATTTGTGGGGGTGAGCAATAAACCACAGGGCTCACTGAAAGTCTTACACCCTTAAAATGAAAATTCTCTACACATACTACTCATAATAATGAAATTGGTGAAAGTATAATACATAATACAAATCTATATACTTTTCAATGAAATCCCTTGGAATCATTTGTCACACATGAATCACAACACTTTACTTGTTCAAAATGCGGTTTCACATTCATTAACAATACTTTTAAAACTGAACCATTTCTACTAAGTCACTTCTCATGAATCATTTTCAATGAATCTCTTTTGGTGAATCACTTCCCAGTGTTGGGGGACTCGAATTAGCACTTCGCAATTTCTCATACTTCGTAATTTCTCTGGTTTCTCTAGGGCGCAACCCCAAAAAAAGGCTCCCGAGACCTATCTAGGAAGATTCCAATCGAGCATCCTACTACACAGGACCCCTAGCTAGTTGCCCCTAGTTAGAATCCTTCCTTGTGCTAAACGATCCGAGCAAAGTCGATTCAAAACCATTTCTTCAATACACTCACTCATCAAGCTTGTTTCAAACATCATTGGCAAATCAATTTCACTTCTTAGAAGTATGTTTTCACATTTGAAAAGCATATGTCACACAAGTCACATTCAAGTATCATTTTGCGTAAAACATAGAACTTCTTTCAAAACCAACTTTTGAACAACGTTTGGAATCAAGTTGCTTTTACAAGCCAAGTATTTCCATGTTAAGGTTCAACATCCACAACTAGCATATTTATTCAAGTATTCATGCAAGTATCTCACATCTACTCGTAATCATCCATATTCCTCTCAAGCATGAGTCTCCTATTCCCATATAAGTAGTTCTCGTTGTACTTTGTTTTCAATGCTACAAATCAATCTACATGGATGCATATTCCCTTGATATTTTAATTTCCCGTTCCTCCTTTATATTCCAAAGTCCATTCTCCTTAACTTAATTCACTTTCAAACCGAATGAGTTTAGGAACTAATACTTTTCCGAGTCACAATAACCACAACTAATCCTCATTTAACTCCACCGCACCAACTTCTCATAGATTGATAATCTTTACCTCAAACTTTCGTCTTATGTTTCTACCTTATTATTCAACTCTTGCTCGCCCATCCTCAATTATATAACTCTTAACCACCGTTCACCACTCAAATTTTGCTAGCTTCGCTTACCTTCACGTTTAGTTCAACCTCGAGGATTAAATATGTTTCGAACTCAATTAACCCGACAGTCACCCACTTCTCATTCCATGCCTCATCTCGTGCATCAATCAATATGAATTCATACTTTTATTTATACTTCGAATTATCATTCCCCAATATTCGCAATTAGCTCTCAATACCGCAGATTCAAGAAATCTCTAAGGCTTAATTAACTCACAATTCGTACCCAAGTCACCACTTTTTCGTCCTTAATGGTTAACCGAAACTTCAATACTACTCATTTGACCCATGTAATCTAACTTCATCGGAATCACCGGGTTCCCAATTCAACCTTAAGTAATTACTAAATTTCTTCAAAGTTCCCAATTCAACTATACCATTTAACCCAAGTAAATCCTCTCATGTCTCGATTCATCCCTAACCATTCCTTAAATCCATTATAAGCTCTTATTTCAATCTTAAACAACTACTAGGTCCGTTTCGCAATACGGATGCTCAAAATTCACAACAAATTCAATATTCACAAGCAAACATTCAATATTCACAATAAATTCATTTGGGTTTCGAAATTACTAATAGTTTAGAGTATAAGACTACCCACCTCGAATTTTAGGGTTTGAAATTGATTAAATTGCTTGTTGCTCGTGTTCTGCGTTCGGTTGTGTTCGGCTTTAAGGGACTCTCGCTTCCTCTTGCTTCTAGTTCGGCGTTTCTTGCTTCATCCGCTTCGAGCTCTCTGTCTCTCGCTCCGGGTCCTTCCGCCTCTCGTTATGTCCCTGGTCCCTAACTCCTTTTTCGTTCGCCGGTCGCTGCCCTCGGTCCCTCGCGCTTTTCTTTTCTCCTCTTCTTTGTTTCAGTCCGGCCTTCTCTCGCCTTTTGCTCGCCGGCCGCGACGTTGTCGTCGCTCGAGCGAGCCACAGCCCATGGGCTCTCACTCACACTTTCTCTCTCTTCCCTCTTCCGCCGCGTGCTCGGGCCTCCCCTCTCTCGCCTTCTTGTTGCGGTGGCCCTCTCCTTCTTTGCTCCTCCGCTTCCCCTGCGTGCGGCGGCCGCCTTTCCTCTATTCGCCACTCGGCTCGCCGGCCTCGGCTTTGATTCCCGCACGCCCTCTCTCTCTCTTTCTCGATTCTCCATCTCGCGTTTTGCTTTCTTTTCCTCTGCTCGGGCCTCCGAGCCCTCCTTCTTATCGCTCTCTCTCTCCACCGATTGGTTGTCGGTCTTCGACCCTATTGAGCCCAACATATTCTTCCTTATCTCCCTTCTTCTTCTTCTTTTTTTTTTTTCTAAGCAATAACTAAAGTCCATCCAAATAAGTAGCATAAATAGTCTCGGATTTTTTATTTAGCTAGTCCAAGCGGAAAATTCGGAGGAAGGGATTAATACGTTTTACTAATAATAGTTACGCGAGCTAATAATAATTCCCACAAATAAAATAATGAATATCTAACCACGTAGATATCCTAGTTACTTGACCCATTTTAACTAATTAGGGCTAAATTATTAATTTAACTCATATAACTCGCTAACCCAAAATCACAGTGTCTTACAAGAAGATAGCAAACGACAAGTAGGGTTTGCCGGTTGCCAACCAAGCTATGAGTCCCGTGGTGGCAGTGTTAGGCAGCACACTTTTACGACATTGGTTGGGTTTTCACGGTAGCAACATGGGTGCTAGGGTGGGTAGGGGCTTGGTGTGCGGAATTTGGCTGTAATGGCATGAAATAATATGTCCATTGGATTACAATTGGATAGCTTATATCAAAACTTATCATCTCTCATTCTATCCCCCACTTGTCATTTGATATATACAAAACTTGCCAAAATTGAAAATAATTTATACGTCCATGAATATATTTAAACAAGCAGATTTATAATACTAAAAAGATCAAAATATATACCTTCATTTTTTTATTTTTCCTTTGTAGTAGTAATTACTAATCTTTCATATTAGGGTAGTACTTTTCATCTTTGGGGGCCCATAAGATGGTATTATTTGAAGGTACTTGATAGATCTGGAGAAAATCAAATCAAATGTATGTGAATCACGTGTTGCAAGCGCCAATCAACAATCGATCCTCAGTCCCCACCACGCTCTGTGTTTCCACAGCCCTCAATCAATTGTAAAAGCAAATAATAATTACTATAAATGAATAATATAAGCCACTACTTGATATGCTTTGTTTGTTCATGGACCAGAGCTGTTTTTTAAGATAAATAGGAATTTAACAAGTTTAATATAATCTCCATTTGCTTATTATATAAACACTGTCATTGATCGCAGTCAACACATACCCAATTACCCACTGAAAAATCAATCATGGAGGTACTTGTTCCGTGGTTGCCCACAGTTGTCTCGGTTTTGCTATCTCTATTTTTTATTCGAAAATTTTTAAACAAGTCTGAGAATGAATTCCGATTACCTCCGGGACCCTGGAGGCTGCCAATCATCGGAAACCTCCACCAATTGGCGTTAAAAAATATGCCTCCCCACCACCGGCTTCAAGAGCTAGCAAGGGTGTACGGGCCTATCATGCACCTTCGCCTCGGAGAAATCCCCACCGTGGTGATTTCATCTGCGGAGCTAGCGAAAGAGTTGTTGAAGACACAAGACATTAACTTTGCAACCAGGCCAAAGCTTATAGCGGGAAAGATCCTTTTCTATGACTCCTCTGATGTGGGGTTCGCCCCATATGGAGAATACTGGAGGCAGCTTAAAAAGATTGCCACCGTAGAGCTATTCACCGCCAAGCGAATCCAGTCATTTAGGCACATTAGGGAAGATGAGGTCTCTAAGCTCGTCAACTCCCTAGCCTTAGAGACTTCTTCAGAGTCCGTTGTCAATCTTAGTGAAAAGCTTTTCATCTTTACATTCAACATCACGTCAAGGTACGTCGTTGTTAGAAATCAAGAAAATAATATTGTCAGGTTGGTGTACAATTAGCCCGGTTCTTTTCAACTGTAAGTAAAAGTCGTAAATGACAAGAAATTGTAAAAAGATGTAAATAACATTAGTGCGAGTTAAATAAAAAAAAAAGGTAATTTGTTTAAGAACTTTATCAATGTAGTGTCCTAAGGTCTCGTTTTGTTCACGTGTGTTTTCGGCACCAAAGAAAAGTGTGAACAAATATGAGAGGAATAAGAATTTTATATATTTCAACAATATTAATGACACTGAATATATATACATGCTAAGGGAATCCTAAATTCACAAGAAAAATAATTCTAGTACGAATTACAGCAAGAATGTCGCCTAAACAGAGAGACAACAAGATTAGGAATTCATACACGTAAGTCCAAGGTACATTAACAAACATAAAAGTGACAAAAACTTTTGGCTATGTTTTGATGTCCAGGGTAGTTTTTTCAAAAGAAGGCGAAGGTCAACAAACCTTTAGAGTGTTTTTAACAAATCTACTAGATGCTTTGTCTGGCTTTTACATAGCCGATCTTTATCCGTCTATCAAATGGCTCGAGTCAATAAGTGGCTTGAGGAGGAAGCTTGAGGACATGACTAAAGAATCTGATAGGATGCTTGATCCTATAATCGAGGAGCATATATCTAAGAAGAGACGAGGCCAGAAAGAGGAAGACTTGGTGGATGTTCTTTTAAAATTTCGAAAGGACAATCTCAATGATGACACTGATCTCTCTTTCTTCTTAACTACTAGCAACATCAAAGCAGTTATATTGGTAAGAAATTATAACTTGCTTATATTTGTTTCTTGATTTACTGAAGCACACACGTATTAATGTGCAGGAGATTTTTAGTGCTGGAAGTGAGACTTCTTTTGCGTTGTTAGAATGGGCTATGTTGGAGTTACTAAGGACTCCAGCACTTATGGAACTAGCACAAGCTGAGGTTAGGGAAATCTATCAGAGTACAGGCGGAGTTGATGAATCTCGCCTAAATGAGCTCAAGTTCTTAAAGTTGGTTATTAAAGAAACTCTACGACTGCACTTTGCCACACCTTTCTTGGCCCCTAGAGAATCCATCGCGCATTGCCAAATTAACGGTTATGATATACCTCCCAGAACTCGAGTCCTTGTGAATGCATGGGCCATTGCAAGAGATCCTAAGTATTGGACAGATCCTGATTTATTTAAGCCTGAAAGATTTGAGGGGTCTTCCATTGATTACAAGGGAGCCAATTTCGAATTTATCCCATTTGGCTCAGGGAGAAGAATGTGCCCTGGTATGACATTAGGTCTTCTCAACGTTGAGCTTCCCTGGCTACGTTGTTATACCATTTTGATTGGAAGTTGCCTGCTGGTCTTAAACCTGAAGATTTAGACGTGGATGAAGAATGCGGTATAACAGTGAGGAGGAAAAATCAATTGCATGTCGTTCCTATCCCTTATACTTCATAGAGTAAATAATTTACAACAATACTTGAGATTCCACTTCAACGATAATTAGTTTATAAAATAAGAAAAAGTGATATAGACTTGTTTTTGCTCGATGATTTACCTTAATTCCATCGCTTCACCAAGTCCTATTAGTGCCCCCTCTCATGAAGGTGAAGCTATATTCCAAGTTAGTGTGCGAAAAGTTTATAGCGTGCAATGACAAGCATATAGGAATGTGTACCTAAACAAACTAATTTGAATTAAATTGGAAATACTGAATACTACCAATAGTGGTGCCAAAATCAAACACACTACCAAAGGCGTTTTAGAAACGAAAATTTTTGTTACTAAACTGCAAATTTTTATCTCTAAATGCATTTAGAGACGAATTAGAAACAAAAAATCATTCATTTCTAAACCCATCATCGCACATGAGTATAGAAACAAAAGGAGATTTCGTTTCAATTAGAAATGAAATTTAGAGATAAATTTAGTTTAGTCTTAGATAGAGATGAGAATTATCGTCTCTAATGATGAAAATTTCGTTTCTGTTTGAAACAAGATTAGAAACAAAATGTATTTTGTCTCAGTTAGAGATGAAATTTTTGTTTCTAAACTAATACATTTTGTTTCTAATGGAAACAAATTTAGAAACAAAATTCTTTTCATTTCAATAGCGATGAATAATTGTTTCTAAAGTTCTGATTTTCTATATACCACATATTGGCTCTCAACCTATTCCTATAGGTAATAGCAGCTTGAGGAATGACATAAGTCCTTAGTGAATTTGAAGCTCATGACATAGGTAGGAATTGCTTGAGCAATAGCTTTAGTTAGCAATTCTCTACCAACCCAGGAGACTAATTTTCCCATCCAACTTGTCATACTTTCATTTTAAAACTTTCATAAAAGAAAGATAAATTGAAGTTTGGATCTGGTTTTGAGAGTTAGGATTTGGTTTTGATATTTAGGATTGGGTAATAGACCTGGAACTTGGTTTTAAGTTGTTGGCTTGTGGCCGATGAAACAATAGACCTTTTGGACTTTGGGCTTTGAGCTTTGGGCTTTTGTTTTCCGGAAAGCTTGGTATTTGATTATTTTTTTCCTTTGATTTTGGACAATATTTTTTATTTTTTACCGATAGCTAACAATTTCATCAGCACAGGTAAAATTTTAAGTATTTAAACTTGGGTTTTTGGATTAATATAAACTCTACTTTGAGTGTATTAGAGATTTACATCGTATTTTAAAGTTGAGCACCCGTGCATCGTACTTAGGGGATATTTAATTTTTTAAACAACCACCGAGTTTACTTGGTGGAAGAATCATTTTGGTGATGACGTGTTAGGTGGAGGAAAAATAAATTAATCTTTTACCCTTCTTATTTATTCATTCAAGCTTACTCTCTTTTCCTTGCATCCAAAATTAAAAATCTCTCTCCTCCTAATTCAACCCTCTCCCTCCCTTCATGCGGACCTTCATAGAAACCCCGGCCCATCCTCAAGCTCTCTCTTTGTACTCACACTCGGCTAGTACCCTAAACTAAACCAATTATGAATGAGACTAAATTACCACAAAACTAAACAACAGAGAAATTAGGAATCTAAAATTCAACTAAAATAAAAAAAGAAATTCAAAACAATCCACAATCCGAAACAAAACGCAATCAACACAAGCAACACTCGAACCAAAACGAAATCAAAGAGAATTGAAACAAAGTGCAAGAATTAGGAATTTATATCGGCAATATTGAATGTCCTCAACACAATTCCATAATCCAAACATTCAAACCCAAATCTGCATAAACAAATCACGAACCTAGTGACTCGAATTGTGAGCAAATCGACTCGAATACTCAAATTCGCATCGAACAACTTCAAGCAAATTCGCAAACTCGAAATCGGATGAATTCAATACCAGTAAAAGAAATCTACTCATGAATTGTACTTGAGAAGAAATCAAATTACACTAAAATTAAGAAACTAGAAACCGAAAATCGCAACCTAAAATTAAAAATTTAAAAACTAAAAACTAAGCTAAAATTTGATTACTAAAGACTGAAATTTTGAGGAAGAGGAACATTAAACCTAGGACTTCGAACTACCCCCGCCTTGCCGTGTTTATGTCCTTTTGATGCCTCGCCCTCCTCGTGCTCACCTTCTTGTTAGCATGACTTTCGGTTGTGGATAAAGTTTAAGATGGATGTGGGTTTCGGCTTGTGAGAGTGAGGGAGTTTGAGGCATGAAGAGAGAGAGAGAGAGAGAGAGAGAGAGAGAGAGAGAGAGAGAGAGAGAGGGAGATTTGTTGTAGTTTTGGGGTCTTCGAATGTCTAGCTTGTTACTCGTCATGTCGAGGAGGAAGAGAACGACAGCTTGGATGGGGATGGGGCTTGCTCATGAAGAGGAAGGCAGAGGAAAGAGGGTGAGAGCTGGGCAATATAAGAAGAAAGAGAGAACTTCAGGATGGGCTAGGGTTTCGTGAAGGGAGGGAGAGGGGAATTCGAAGGAGAGAGATTATTAGTTTTTGATGGAAGGAAAAAATAGTAATCTCCAATGAATAAATGAGAAGGGTAAAACAATAATTTAGCTTCCTTCCGTCTAACACGTCATCACCAAAATGATTCCCCCACCAATAAACTCGATAGTGGTTTAGAAACACTAAATACTCCCGAAATACGATGCACGGGTATCCAACTTTTCAATATGATATATAAATGTCCAATACTCCAAAGTAGGGTTTATTTTAATCGAATAATCCATTAAACTTTTAGTCATTGGATAAGGAAACTGTAAGAATACAATGTCCCTCTAATCATAGAGGATTTCAATCCTATAAACTTCTCTAATTATAGATATTTTTCATCTATAACATATAAATATGAATGATATTTATTTGAAGAGGAATAAATGGCGAACCAAGTTTTTCATTTATATAAGATGTAACATGATACATCCTTCAAAGTGATGCATACTCCCACCTCAAGTAAAATGGCTCCTTCAAAGTGATGAAGAAGCTCTAGAGATCAACACCTAGATACAAGCGGATCTCATGTATGCTATCAATGTTTAATAATTCTTCCATCATATTTGTGATGAAGAAGCTCTAAAGATCAAGACCTAGATACAAGTGGATCTCATGTATGCTATCAATGCTTAATAATTCTTCTATCATATTTTGGTTGTTTCTTTCTCCAGCTGACCTATACAGCTTGTTGTTGTTTTCTGCATTTTCTATCCCCTATTGTTATGGGCGTTGCCATTGTTGTTGAACTAATTTCTAGTTTTCCATGAATGTTGTTTCCTTTTAAAAAATAATTAATAGAGGATAACTAGGAATATAATCATGGATATATTTTATCCGTATTTTATAAACAATGCCAGGCTCCCATAAATCTCACATGGTACAGAGCAAGGTTTAAGTGGATATAGCAAACGTGCCAACATGACCAATGGGAAGGAGAGTACCATCACCAACCTGAACCGTAGTGTTGCCGGAGTAAATAGATTTAGAAAGTAACTTACCATCATCCGGAGTCATGTGAGGTGTCGTTGCTGAATCAGGCTACCAAACATGTTCATCAACTTAGACATGATTGAATATCGCATATGTAGGAAGCACCGACGCGGAACTAGGTGTGTAATGATTAAGAAAATTCATTGCAGAATGCGCAGGAGCATGACTCGAAGGATGATTGGTAGCGAAGTACGTAATGGTATAGTACGAAATGATGAATCAACTGAATTACATAATACAATACCTACATGCATACTCCGATAAGTGTGTTGTGGTGGATTTGGCTGATTTGTACCCTTGTTGTTGCGATCGTTATGTCCCACCCCTATGTTGTTCCAATTATTGCGACTCCCATGAAAAGTGCCACTAGATTTAGATGCCGATGAGGCGTCCCTTTACGCTGAAGCATCGCCGTAGTTGTAACGAAGGCTTGATGAACGACAGGGTTGCAATCTCTTTTGTAATTTAAATATTGCTCATAAAAAATTAATTTAGAGCAAAAATCATCAAACGAGGTAGACCCGAGAAGCATAGAAAATGTGGTAACAAAAGCATCATAATCATGAGGCAACCTAGTAGTAGTTAACTAGATCAATAGAGACAAGAGATCGAATAGCGGCTAAACCATCAGCAATGGTCTTAATTGATTGCAAGCAATCATCTATAGATTGACGCTCACCCATACTAATGTTAGGAAACATCTATAGATTGACGCTCACCCATACTAATGTTAGGAAACATCTATAGATTGACGCTCACCCATAATCATGAGACAAGACTAGCCATATTAAAACGCGACTTAAGTTGTTTCCAAACCCGAATACCGTGTTGCAGGTTACTTACCTTACTAAGAGTATCATATGAGATTGTGGCCAAGAGCCATGTACGGACTATTTGATCGATGTGGAGCCAAAAGGCATAGTTGGGATAAGGATGAAACGAGCCATTCGAGAGCCCGATTTAGGGAGGCAACCGAGAAATCGAACCATCTAGAAGGTCGTACAACTTATACATGCCAACGAATGAGGTGATTTGTGTTTACTAGGAGAGGAAGTCATCAACGGACGCCAAGGGGGTGGTGACGTAATTGCTGATGTTAACGGTTTTGATTGTGGATGGAATTTGTGGTGGTCCACCCGGAAGATCCGAACGAGGATCCATGGCAGCCGACCAAATGGAATGAGCACCGGTCATGGCCACAAAAGCAGAGGGCAATGATGCAAAGGGCTACGAGACCCGGACCATTCCGTCCCGGAGTTTGCAGGGAACGACTTCGAGAAGGATGGCACTAGCGATGACCATTGGAAGTAAGGTAAGGGTGGCGCAACCAACGGAGAGGAAAGGGTTGTTGCGGACCCAATAGAAACTTGTGAAGCCGCTACGGACAAAGGGTCAGCAGCCACGACCTGAGATAAAGAATTGGGCATGGTGAAAGTCGCCAGATACAGCGGGGGATGACAGCCACGACCTAATTAGTTGTTCTTTATTTTTGTTGTTTCGAATGAGGGCCAGTATCCCGGAAAATGTCTACTTTTAAGGGGGAAACTCGTCCGTTTTTTTTTCAAGATTCTTGATAGTTTAAGTTGTCTCTCAAGTTTTATCCGGTGATTCTAATTGTTATGCTAATTCTTATGTAATCAGTACAAAGTGCAAGCTAGCTAGCTTCTCATCACCTTCCCTTAGAACACATTGTGGCAACAAGTGGTGTTTACCTGGTGAAGCCAAGTGTCGTCGTTCATGGGGCACTCCTTTTAGTTGATTAGAAGAAGATGAGTGTGAGAGAAGTTGTGCAAGGGAAAGGCATCTATGAGTTGCCGATCCAGGCACCGGACCTCCACATTGTTGACAACGCAGTCAACAGTTTTGTTCCTTGGCCCAAGAGTTTGGTCATCCTCTTTACGATATTTCATTTGAAAATATTAGATTATTGGTTGTCAATATCACGTATATAGATTTCTAATTCGTGTATTATAGTCCTCTCTAAACTAGGACGTCGTGGAGAGAGCCGAGAGTAGGAGGAAAAGCACTCCCATGTCCTCAATTGGCCCCAAGCAATCATTCAATGGTGCCCGATTGTTGTTTAAAGTAGTCCCCTCTCCAACCCATTCACTAGTCATCTAAGAATCGGTGTTCTCTTCGAAAGTTTTGTGAAGACTTTTCCGGAAGACATAACATTCAAAATCAAAGCGCCAAATCACGTGTTTTGGGTATTAGACGGGGACGATGATGACTTGACCTTAAATGTGTTCTTGGACGACATAATGCAATTTCTGGAGATGGAAGAGATCGGCACAACCATTAGTATGCTTGTTATTATGTGAGTTACTATATATATAAGTTCATTTTATTGTTAGTTTTATTTCTAGCTATATATGTACAATTAATATGTAATAGGTGGTGCCAGGAGATAGGAATAGAGTCTATTCAGTTTCTCAATCCTCATGTCATTCAAGCAATTGGACAGGTAACTAAGAACCGATCCAAATTGATCTCGAGACTCATGAAAAAGGTGCAGAAAAAATGTTACTTGGCGTCGTTCATTGAGGGGTAAGTGTACAAATAACTTAAATGGAGTTTTAATGGTGTTGATAATTACATATTTATATATGGTATTTGTGTCGGTGTAGGTCACATTGGATGCTTGTTGCCATATATCCGAGGAGTAATATCGCAGTATTAGCTTGATCCTCCGGATCATCCTGTGAGGAAAGATATCAAAAAGTACTCGACTCGTGAGTTCATAACTTACTCATTTTATGTTTTTTTTTTTGTTAAGTATTCTTTTCAATTGTATGTTAATTTGAATTTTATTTTCATTCGATTGAAAAATAGTGCTCTCAAAATGTATTATTATTTGCGAGGCTCGAGATCCACACATACGAAACCAACCCCAACCGATGTCCCCGTAAAGATAAGGTTTTCTTGCTTAACGTTAAACTAGTTTTCATTTGAAATTACTTGCTACATAAGTACTAATTAATTCTCCATGTGTTGGGAATCTTAATTTATAGTATCACAAACAAAAGGGGAATGTGGAGTGTGGCTTCTACATTCTCCAATACATAAAAGAGATTGTGACCCAACCGATTTTCGATGATCACGAATCTAATCCCAAAGAGGTACTTGCACCTGCACTTGTATTTGTTTATGAAAATTTAAATTATATAGTTGTGTTCATTTGAACTTAATTAGTACTTGCATTTGACGTAATGATATTACTTTTACAGCATTGGTCATAGTATTTCTCGGGAAAGAAGCCCCGACTCACTATACACAAGCCGTGTTAGACGACCTAAGATATGGTTGGGTAAAGTTCGTGTATAATAGTATTAAGACACTTATATAGGTATATATGAACATGATTTTTTCTTCATTATTTGACTGCTAAATTTTGTGATTTTTTAATTGTATAACATACATTAATACTATTGTGTAAAACATATGTGAGGATTGGATATATTGTGGAATAATATTTCTGGTTGTATATATTCTGAAAAAGTTTGTGGGCTTGTTTGGGAGATGGCTTTTTGGATGGCTTTTTCATCCAAAATGGCTTTTTGGATACTTTGGTCGTTTTGACTCGATCATACGGATATATGAGATGTTTGGTGGATTGGCATTTTTCAATGGCTTTATGATCACAAAAGTCATTTTGTAAAAAGTTACTTTGATTAACTTTTTAGGATTGGCTTTTTCAACGTTTATCTTAAATGACTTTTATTGACCACAAGTTGATAATAATTACATTAATTACCATCCTCTTCATAATTTTCATATAATAATAATAATAATAATAATAATAATAATAATAATAATAATAATAATAATAATAATAATAATAATAATAATAATAATAATAATAATAATGAGCTTAAAAATTACTTTTTAATGGTCACAAAATTATTTATCATCTATTTTTGTTACTATACATATTCATAAGTATCTAATTTGATCAATTATTTTTGATTTATTTTGATTAATTGAGTTAAAGTTTAATTGTGCATCTATATATACTAGTGTTATACCCTTGCGATGCAAGGACTAAAGTTATTATTAATTTTAATTTTATTCATGTAAATAAATAATAAAATATATAGTTTTAAAATAGATAATAATTTCATAACAATGTAATTATTATTTTTTATATAATTTTTAATTTTTTTATTTTTACATCATTTACTACTTTTTAAAATTCTCTAATGTGTAAGATTTTTTCCTTTTATTTTTGATATGCCCATGAAAAATCTTTTAAATATTAATTAATTTAATAACAATTATATTACATTCTTACTAATTACTTTATACATATGTAATTAAAAAGTCCTTTGTTTTATTTAAGTATAGTATTGTATTAATTCAACATAAGATCAACATTTACCGGGACCGGATGGGATTCGGCCATTTCTTTCATAGACTCGTGGAATTTGATTGGAGGTTACTGAAGCGACCCTGTTCTCATTAAATTCGGGTATTCTCCTCAAAAAATCTAACCTAACTTACATTGTGCTGATCCCAAAAGGAATCCCTGAGGGGATGAAGGATTTCGAGCCCATTAGTCCGTGTAATGTAATATATAAGATAATATCGAGTGTATAGTCAATAGATTAAGAGAAGTAGTGAAAGAGATAATTGGACCATTTCAAAACGCTTTCATGCCAAGTCGAAACATAAGTGACAGTTGCTCGCTAGTGCATGAAGTTTTGGCACACATCAAGCGGATGAGGAACAATAAAAAGGGAGTGGCTTTGAAGGTGGATATGAGCAAGGCGTACGACAGTGGTTAGATGGGAGTTTTTGGCACAAGTACTAAGGAAAATTGGATTGCCACATAGGATTTTCCAGTTGATTATGCAATGTGTGACATCGATTAGATACGCAGTATTGATCAATGGGATACCATCAAAGATCTTTGCCCTGAAGCGGGATTAAGGCGGGGAGACTCGTTATCGCCATACCTATTCCTAATATGTATGGAAGTATTGTCGACAAGCCTAATCGAGGGCGTAGCGTGGGGAAATTAAGGGACGGAAAGTGGCAAGCTCAGCTCCGGAAATCTCACACCTTTTCTTTACCGATAATGCCATACTGTTTTCGGAAGCATCGGTGCAGGTGATGGTTGGCTTGAAGCGGATTATTCGAGAATTCCGTAAGGCATCCGGTCGGATGATTAATGCCGACAAATTGTCAATCGTGACATCAAAGAACATGAGCCAGGAAGAAGTGCGGGGTCTTAGGCTGCTATTCAATTTTCGGACTACGTAAGGATTTAGCAACTCTTTAGGTTCTACACCGATAATCCCAAAGGGAAAGGTTCAAGCATTACAAATATTTATTAGAGGTGGTGTAGAGAAGGACACGAAGTTGGAATATGGGATTGCTATCACCAGCGAGGAAAGGCAATAGTCATCAATACAATTCGATCGTAGTAAATAATCATGTTATGTCAATATTCCAAATCCCAGTATGTGTGTCGAGAGTGTTGAATGGTCTATTAGTTAATTTCTTTTGGAATGGAATTACAGGGGTCAAAAAGATCAATTAGAGGAGGAAAGAGGTGCTGGCATTGCCAAGGGGAATGGGAGGGCTAGGTATAAGAGATGTGGAGGCTATGAACACTGCATTTTTGATGAAGTAGTGTAATGACACCTCCCTAAGAAAATAATTAACCTTAAGTGCATTAAAAAATTAGCTCTGAGCGCGTGCATTTCGAATTCTCAAATATTTTCATATTACTCATGTGTATGTACGTATGTGTATATATATATATATATATATATATATATATATATATATATATATATATATATATATATATATATATATATATATATATATATATGTCAATGTTGTTTATAATGCAGAACCTGGATGATGACAACGACGACGCATGAACATATTTTATAAATTTTAATGGCTCATAAGATAATTAGCATTATTATGTAGCTAATTTATTTTGAATCTTAAAAATCCTTAAACGAATAAAATTAATATAATTTGTATAAACTTAATATTACTAAAAATAAAAATTCTTAGATTAAGATAAGTTTAATGAGAAAAATAATAAGTTTAGAAGATTAGGAAATATTGAGGATGAGTGAGTCGGATTAGAATTAGCACTAATGAGAATCGGGCCGGATGCTTGAGTAGGGTCAACCGGCCCATTCAGAGGAAGGCTAGAGGAGGGGGTATAAAAGCATAAGTTAACCTAGGGCTTCATTATTCTAACCTAAAGCCGATTAATCCCTCACTCTCTCTCTCTCTCTCCTCTCCAGCCTTCGTCCCCTCTCCCTCTCTCTCTACCACCGAGCCTTCCTCTCGCTCTGCGCCCTTCCTGTTTCGCCGCCGACCGACAGCACCGGCGGCCCTCTGGCCACGCCGACAGCCACCACCACCATCATCACCATCTTCGTCGATTCCCCCATCAAACACCCAAAACCCTATCCCTTTTTTCGCTTGCCTCCACCGTCTCCCTCTTTCCGTTCATCTCAGCCACTGGAGACGCCACCCCAACACCACCGACAACCACCGTCACCTTCTACTACCCTACGGTCGTCGTCCTAGCCATCAAACACCAGCGTCGTGCGTTCATCCGGATTCCGCCGTAAAGAAAAAGAAGGAGGAACGTCAGCAAGGTACGTTCATTGATCGTGCCCTTCAATGTTTTATTTATAAATCAAGGCCGGATATGGCCGACATTAACAACAATAAAGAATTGTTTGCAAATAATATTTGCCATCATTAATATGGACCCGCCTATCAAGTGCCATTATTTGGTACGCCCAATATCCAGGTTGGTAAGCTTTAAAGGTTAACCGCCTTCAACCGGACTATCCGATCGGTCCGGGTGTGTGCACATGCGTTTAGGGAAACCCGATGACCGTAAAGGGATCCATTCGGATAATTAATCGATAATGCTTTTACATTATTCACTCCCCTCATTTACAAATGAATTGAAATGCATGCGCTCAACTTAATTATTTCATTACTATTATTTTACTTGCATGATAGTGAGCGTATTGAGTTTCGACTCACATTGCGAAAATATTTCCTTATTTTGTTTTAGGTAAGAATAGTGAAGACGGCAAGTCATAGAAGAATCGTGTTCGAGGCTTAAGGGCTCGGCTCGCCATGATAACCTTTTGGAGACTCGTACATAGTGTCGTGGGTTAGAGCTAGTGAATGTTGGGTTACCCTGTACTTTTGTTCGGCTTTGTACATATTATAGTTTCCTTTTGTTGTTGACTGTTAAATAGAGTAATCTAAGTCGAATAGTTTAGTATCCGACTCTCGTTAGCCTTGCCCTTTCTGCTGGTAAGGGCGGCGGTGACGCTCCTAAACCTTTTCCACTGCGCTAATCACTGGTTAGCGGGTTGCTTAGCCTAAACTAGTGATTATGAGTTGGGAGCGTTACAAGTAGGCTTAGAGATTATATAGGAACAAGGAATCTTTGTTGGCGAAGGTCTATAGGGCGAAGTACAGGATAGAATCGCCAATCCTTAAAGTGGATGACGAGAGGAAGAATGAAAAGGGATCATGGGGTTGGAGAGGACTGTGTAAAGCAGCCAAGATGTTCAAAGAAGGGCTTAGTTGGAGGTGGGGAAAGGAGAAGATATCATTATTGATAAGCATAGGTGGATACAAGAGCAACTTTCTAGCTTTAAAAGTGATGCGGGAAAACTTAATGTCGGGGAAACCCGTGAGTTACCTCTTTAACAATAGAAGGATGGAATGGAATATCGGCAAGGTTAAAAAGCTCTTCTAGTAGGAAATAGCAAGGAAGATGTTAGCGATCCCGCTCGGAGAGACAACGTTGAAGGATGAGATACTATGGGAAAGGACAAGAGATAGAGAATATACTTGTTAAAACGGGGTATGTCTTTTTTATGGAAAAGAAATAGAGACATGAGGAGCTATTTGGGGGGAGGAAGAAGTGGAAATGGTTATGGGAAATGCAAATTGAGCCCAAAGTCAAGGTGTTTATATGGACGTTGCTAAACAAGTGCATTGCCACTAGGAGACAATCTAGTGCACGGAGGAGTGATGAATGAGGCAAAATGTGTACTCTGCAGGGAGAAGGAAGAAAGTCCGGATCATCTGTTTAGAGACCGTTATTGGGCTAAAAGGATTTGGGCATGCGGACACCGGGATTGAGGATAGATGTGGCGACCGGGTTAGCAATGCATAAATGGTTCTGGGATTAGTTCGGACTCTTGAGAAGTAAAGGACGGAATAATGAGGAGAATGGCCTCGATTTACTTCATCGCAACCTTGTGGCAGGTTTAGAAAGCAAGAAATGATTGCATGTTCGTAAAGGCAAGAATGGACCCCGGCAGGGTTTTGCAGGAGATAGAAGTCTTAGTTAATAACCGGAGAACAGACTAGACAAAGGATGAGAAGAGAAGAACAACTACCCGATAGGCAAGGTTAAGAATTAACGTTTGTCTATCAACAAAACGAAGGGGTGAGGAATCATCAAGTATGGGAATTGAAGATGGATGGGGCTTGGAAAAGGAATTCAAAGAATGGAGGAGCGGGATGGGTAATTACCTCAAACACAGGAGAAGTATTTAAGGGTGGATGGCAAGGGTATGGGGAAACGGCGCTACAAATGGAATACGCGGCATTAGAAGGAGGGTTGAATGAAGTAGTGAAGAGGGGAGGCCGGCGTGTAGAAGTCGAACATATTCGAAAGTGCTAGTATCGGAGCTTATAGCTGGAAAGAAGGAAGGGAGATCAAAAGAGAACAGTAACATTATACAATAGTGTACTTCGTATTCTTCAACTTTTTCAAGAAATTCAGATAAAAAAGTACCTAGGGCGCAGGTAAGTAGGGCGCATAAACTAGCAAAAGCAGCTAGGGATAGGAGAATCATTATGTAATTACCGTCTGTTTGCCAAAAAAAAAGTAATATTATATGGTTAGTACATATGTGTTACTCATATAATCATATATTTTTAATTTTGAACCAACATTTCTACATTGATTCTCTCCAACTTTTATGAATTATTAAAAAAAGTGTACTAATGCATATATGAAACAATAATGTTTGCATGAATACAAGCTGTTTAATTTATGGTACACAATTTTATATAATTTAATTATTTAAAATATAATTAAATGCATACCTTACATGAATACTACATTTATGACACAATTCCATATAAGCATCCTATATGTCACTTATGTAAAATTTCTATTTAACTTTTAATATATATATATATATATAATGAGCTTAAAAATAAGAGGCTTTCCGTATATATACAATGACATTGGATATTAATATCACCTATTTAAGTGGTCAATTTTTTTAGATAATATAGTTCTTATCAAAATAAAATTAGGTTAAAAAAAACAAATTAATATCTTTTTAATAATAAATGTAAAATTTGAGTGGTCATTGATGTATTTGTTCATCATGGAGAAACAAAAATAATAAATATCCAACTAATCAAAATCATGGGCAAAAAAGTTATCTTATCAAAAAGCCTTATCAAGAACAACTAAGTATACCAACACTTTTTTAGAAACAACTAATACAAACAACTAATATAAAAAGTAACACAAACATCTAACAACTAACAGCTAACACAAACACCTACCGACCAACAATTGATTGCCAAACAGAGCCTGTGTATGCTGTGTAAATGGTTGTATATATAGTCCGGTTAATTGTATAATTGTAAAGAGAGTACGAAAATAAAAAAATTAATTATTTAACAAAAATTCAGACCTTTTTATTACACTTTTTATCAAAGAACCATAGTAATAGGTCCGAAAATAACCTATTACTACGGTTTTTAGGTAAGAACCGTAGTAAAAATGATCCCTCATAAATTTTGGTCAAAAGTGGAGTTTAGGGCACGGACCTATTACTGCGGTTTTGAAGAACAAACCGTAGTAATAGATAAACATATTACTAGGGTTTTGCATGCAAAACCGTAGTAATAGGTCATCTTTTACTTTGGCTACTCATATGAACCGTAGTAATAGGTTCTTTTTTACTACGGTTGAGAACCGTAATAAAAGGATGCCCATCTACTACTTCGCCCGCATACACAACGCTAAGTAACCGTAGTAAAAGGTCTTTTTGAATCGTAATAAAAGATGGCTCCTGTAGTAGTGCGCTTATGTTACCTTGATCGAGTCATGAGACATTTGGAATCGTCGGTTGGGTCATTCTTGAGCTAAAGTTTTAGATGTTTTGAAGAAAAATATTTTTTTCAATTTAAAAAATTTTCTTGAATACATGTTCAATTTGTTGTTTAGCTAAATCTCATAAACTTCCTTTTAATTATGCTCGAACATAAAGCCGATTCGCCTTTATAGTTTATTCATTTTGATGTTTGGCAATCTTCTGCTTTATCTCATCATAGTTATTAGTATTATGTTATTTTTGTTGATGATTGCTCACGTTTGACTTAGCTTTATCCTATGCGACGTAAAAATGAAGTCTATGATTTATTTACTAAATTTCAAGTTTTAGTTGTAAACTTGTTCAATCGAAAAAATTAAAATGTTTCAAAGTGATGGGGGACGTGAGTTTGATAATTCTCCTATGTTGGAACTTTTTAATCAATGGGGATTTACTTTCGCAAATCTTGCCCCGATACTCATCAACACAATGGGGTTGCCGAGTGGAAGCATTGTCATCTTTTAGAAATGATTCGCACATTTTATTTGATGCTTTCATGCCCGACTATTTTTTGTTAGATGCCGCTCATGCTGCTATTTTTACCATTAATAGGTTCCCTACGGTTGTGTTAAAATATGTTTCTTCCTTTGAAGTTTTATTCAAACGAGTTCATGACTATACTTTTCTTAAACCCTTTGGTTTTCTTGTTTTCCAAATTTTATGGCCTCATCTACTAATAAACTTCAACCTTGATGTGTTCACTGTGTGTTTTTGGATTATGCTGCTAATTACAAGCTATTAGTGTTTAGATCCTATTTCTAAGTGTGTGTTAGTAGTCATGTATGTTTTCATAAAAATCATTACCTCTTTCCCTAGCTTTTTAGTTAAGCTCCCCACATGACTTGGCCATAAGTGTTCAATTTTGATAGTATGTTGCGTCTCACTTGTCACCCAAGATAATAGGCCTCGCATCCTCTCCTTAGCTCAACCTACCATAGCTTCTATTGACCCATCGTTGTGCACTTTTTCTGTAGCTCAACTAACTTGCTCCCTCACCCCTCTTCCATCTAGGTCCATTTCTAGGTCCAAGTCCATGTTTGGGTCGCTTGTCTCCAAGATAATTATAGGTTGGTGTTGAGTCCAAGATTATCTTATTTTTAATACCTTTATACATATAATATTGTTCATAACAATTATTAAATTAGAACTTTTAATTTATTTTATTTTATTTTTGTAGGAAGTGTGTAATAATTCGGAAAATAAAAAGAATGACGAAAATTGAAGAATTGGGTTGTTTATTTGGAGATTGGGCCGAACCGAGCCCCAAAATTCCTTCGGTCGCTGAACCCTCCTCTTGTCTCCTTCACCAGGCCAGGCCATCTCCCTCCCCCTCACTTACATCTCGCTCTCGGTTCCCTCACAAAGCACTGAAACCCTAGTTTTCCTATGTTCCCTCCCCTCTCGTTCTCCTGTTGCTGCACGACACCAACCCGAAAACCCTAGCCAGCCTCATCTCCGTTTTCCTCACGCCTCTTCACGACACCAGAACACTTCTGCTAGCCTGAGACTCCTGTTCCTTCACGCCATTTCCCTCTCGCTCTCTGCCCGAAAACCACAATACTCCATTCTCCCTCAATCTCTCCATCTTCCTCCTCTCGGTCCTCCAAAACCACCAGAAACCAACCTCCGCTCGACCTCTACCCTTATCCATCCACTAGGCATTTATCCAGAACAGGGCAAGAACAAGGAAACAAGCAGCGAGAGAAGAGGAGACCGAGAAGCTATAAAAGGTGAGCTCGTGACAGAGACGAGAGGAGGTCGAACGGCGGAGCCAAAGGTGTGACAGATCGGAGCCAAAGCCAAGGTCCAAATTTAGGTTTAGCTTTTGTTCTTCAAATTTTAGTTCCGGTTCTTGTTCAAAATTTTAGTTTCAGTTCTTCAATTTTAATTTTACTTTTCAGATTCCAGTTTTAGGTTTCGAATTCTGGGTTATGTAATTTGATTTCATTCAAGAATTTAGTTGCAAGATTGGTTTGTGGAGCATTACATTCGGTTGATTGTTGCGGTTTTGAAATTACTTGCGTGAATTTGAAGTCTGTCTCGTTCCCCTGTTCGAATCTGAGTAGTGCACGGCTGGATTTTGTTCCTTGGTTCGCTGGGTATCATTCTCCTTCTGTTGCATTCTTTTCTCTTAATTTGATTTCTGATGTTCTGTTAGAGTAAAATCGTGATGCTTATAGTTAATTTTGTTTGTTGATTCTGAGTATTGAACTGATTAATTACCTCATGTTACGTTGATAATTTTATTTAAGGTTAATGTTAGTTTAGGTAATTTAGGTTTGAAAATTAGAAATCTTTAACTCCTTTTGCAATCTGAATTCAACTTCAGTCTATCTCTATGGTTTGACAAAACACCTGGACTTCCTAAAATCACTCCAACAAAATGGCGCCGTTGCCAGGGATGGCGTTAATTGAAATTAGGTTGCAAATTGAGTATATGAATTTTTGTTTGATTCCTAATTTAAATTTTAGTTTCTGTTTTAGATTCATATTTTGGCTTAGTATCTTAGTTGTTTTTATTGATTTCTGATTTTAAGTTTTTGTTTTTGTTTGGTTTTATTAGTTAGTAAGTTTAGTTTATGTTTAGTTGTTTTATGTTTAGTTTAAATTTGTCTTAATTTTTGTTTTTGTTTTAGTTGTTTTATTTTTGAAAAACTAAAAAAATCAACAAAAAAAAGAACAAAAAGAACAAAAATATATTTGTGGGGTGATTAGTATATAGAGAAAATGACTAAACTTGGACCATATGAGATAACCTTGAGTTGTCATTTTTATTCTTCTAGGGATTTAAACTTTCATGTTTTGACTTGCTTAAGTTGGGATTTGATGTCACTCTTTTGATTACACAAGACTATATTCGAGATGCTCCTAAAATTTTATGGTTCGAAGATGCATACATGTTTTTGATGGAATTTGATGAAGTGATCTCGTTATGCATATTTATAATATTTCTCATGATGAAATAATAATGAGATTAATTTCTTTTGCTTTGAAAGATGATACTAAAAGATAGATGTATAGCTTAACCGCAAACTCTATTTCTAGTTGGGAAGATTCTGTCATAATGTTTTTGAGAAAATATTTCCTGAATAGCAAAACCGTGAAATTAAGGAATGAAATCAATCAATTTATTCGAGTTGGATAAAGAACCATTTTGGAATTATTTTGAAAGATTTAAGAATTTGTTAGCCTAATATTTGCTCGGACCCAACCTCCTCGTGGTTACATCGATGTTGATAAAAGTTATAATAACATGGAGAAAATATGGAAGACTATGACTAAGTACTTGACCTAACTTAAAGGAATTCTTCTTAGTCAACATGATGTGAACTTTAAGAGCATTACCCTTCTTTTGCTAGGGAGCCATATGTGAATGATAATGTGAGTGACCAAGGATTAATCCTTATATTTTGGTCCAAGAGTCATCTTCCTACTCTTCTTCTCGAGAGACTGGTTTATCTAGTACTTCTAAGGACACTACTGATGGTGTTCCTCCGGAAACCTTTGTTGATTTTTCGAAAAGAGAAAACTAAGGAAAAAGATATTACCGATACGATGAGAACCTTCACCTCTTATAAATTCTTTCTCTCCTACTTGTTAAATGAGTTCATGAGCTTGAAATGCATGTTAGTTGTGAGAATGAGCATGATATACCTATTGAATCAAAGATCTCAATAGAAAAGGATGTTTATTTTGAGCTCATTGATCATGATAATTTTTAGTTCATTCCGAGTCCTTTTCCATTGATCCCATGACTACTAATCATCAATTTGAATTTTTTGAGTCCATGCTTTATGAGTATAAAACTTCCGAACCTATTGGTTCACAATTTGACAAGTTGAAACCGACTCTTAATGGTGTTACACCGATATTATGGTTATATTCTTGGCACCAACTCCGAGTTTTCATTACCTATATTTGGCTGAAAGTTCTTCCTACAAACTTGATAAATTGTTACGTGCTTTAATGAGATTTAAATTGAGATAGCAGCTTGAGTTGATATGGAGTGGTTGATGCTCCATGAGTCTCCATTTGAACTAATTTCAAGAGACTTTAACTTAGGTGTACCCAACACCTAACCCGGTATAATCTTTCCTTTCTCCTTTCTCCTTTCTCCTTTTATTTTATAAATTTTGCTAATTGTCACCCTTAGGGTGATAGATAAGAAACATCTATGCAAGAATCTTATTTGTTTAATTTTATATATATACTAAATAATTTATTCAATATTTTTTCATAAATTACAATATTTTTAGTTTCCTAATACAAATCAAACTTTCCATTTAACTTTACAAAAATTACGTAAAGATTCCAAAAAGAAAAATCCCATTTTTGTATAACCTTATCTTAGACAGACAACCTCGACTTTCCTAACGACATCGTTATAGGTGTTGGCAACAAGTTTTTCCTTGTCGGATCTAGCAATGGCTTGGCTTGTGTCAATTCGCCCTTTCCTTCGCTAGTTATATTCAATCCATCTACCCGATTCTATAGGAAAATTCACCATGAAAGTATGCATGATTGCCCGTAATGGAACCTATGGAACACGAGTGCTATTATAGATAATGATTTAGTTCACTAGAAGTTCGAGCTCTTGTCGAATGACAAATATCGGATTGCTTGTTTTGTTCTTCGTGACAATCAATGGGTTGATGATGTGCCATTGCCCGACTTTTACACAAAAGATGATACCCATTATTTTGCTACTATGTTTGACGCTTATAGAGATAAAGAGATTCATTTGCTTGAAACTACCATGAAATTAAACTCCACACTTTTATATGTTGAAACTACACAACCATTAAAAATACACCATCACGCATGTCTATCTAAGATGAGGTGATACAAAAATGGAATTTTTTTAAAATTTGTCGTGATTTTTGTGAAGTTAGGTGGAAAGTTTGATGACACTTACCGTAGCGGATATCACTAGTGAGGAAACATGGCTCTCAGCCTCCACTAAGAGGTCATTGGGGTTCCATTTGTGATGAGGACATCACTCTTGCCTTAAGAAGTTATCCTAGGTTAGACTTTCGGCTCTTGTCCTTCTTATGGGATGGGCACACCTTCGGGACATATTTGTGATAACTTCTAAGAAAACCACTCTAGCTTTATGAAAGTAAGATTGGAGCAAACTAGAGCAAGTAAGAAGGAGTAAAGAGAAGAGCAAGTAAGAAGTGTGAAAAATGTACCCACAAGGATCTCCTTTTATAGGAAAATTTATCCAACATTTCAAACTAAAAAAAGAAGAGAACAAGCTTTGAGCGGCCGGATGCATACTGCTGTGACAACCACCTACCCAACGCCCGGCCGACACGGGTCCCCAAGGCCTTACTCGGAGTCGGCTCGGCGCCGGCTTTGCAGGAGTAGGCTCGGGCCTAATCGACGTTGGGCTCCATCAAGCGTGGATCGACTAATTACGCAGTCTGTGCATGGAAGTGAGCTCGTGGGGCCCACCGTTTCATCTTTTCCAAATTCATTTCCCAGTCTGTTTGACTTAATTATTCGAGTAAAAATATTAAACTTTTGTGTATTCGATTATTTGCTGACAGTATGCTATACAAAAAATTATTCAGCCAAACTTTAGATCACGAAATGATCAAGCTTCAACAATATTACTTGAGCTTTAGGACTTTAATCAAGCCAAGCTCATGACTATGTTAGCTGATTTCGAACGTGTAAATCACGATCAAGTCCAGGCCTTTTTGGAGTTTAGGCTCAACGACGGCCAATTCGGACCTTTTGTAATAATAGGCATATGAAGCAACACCAGAAAACGAGATAAGTACCCTTTAGTGTCTACTTTGACCCTTCATCTTTCGGACTCAGCGTGGGAGCTAATTGTAGACATAAAAAACATGTCACCCTCATCTCTTTTATTTTCGTTATTATTTCTATTGGCTTGGTGATGAAATTCCAATCCTGTTTGCGAAGTCGGACCATGGTCAAAGTTTGATCGACGTGACGGAAGCTAGTAAACCACAAAAAACCCCTTAGCACCACAAAAGAAAGCTTTTGTTTATGGGTCGGCCCATAAACCCCTTTTATTTTTGTCGAACCAAGCCCGGTTTGGGCTCCCAACTAGGTAACCCAAACCTGCGTCGCGTTTCACTCATGTTTGCACATTAAACGTATCATTTCATTCTCAGCGATCGAGCATGACACGGAACTCAATTTCGTATGATGTTGTCAAGACCAACGCCGCGTTTTTAGGCTCAAATTGACAAGATGTGTTTTTCCTCAGCAGTTTGCTAGGGCATAGAACTCGAGGCGACCGTATGATACCGTTTTGAAGGCGGAGCCGCGTTTCTCGGCTTCCTCATGGAATTCTCCAGTCCAATAGGATTTTATCCGGTTCACTCCTTTATCCTCACCGGCAAATCCAGGCCCTGGTTCAACCGATTTCCGACGATCGAAGCACTTTTAGGTTATTTTTGTGACCTAAATTTTTTTCTATAAATAGAGGGCTTACCTCCTCATTTTTGGCTACTATATTTTTCATCCGGTTAAATCTCCTAAGCTGAAAATACCACCTCTCATTCCCTTTCACTCTTTATTCTCTCCATTTGGTCATGCCGCCACGCACATTTCCTTTACTTAAAACACATAAACAACCTTCTTTGTCCTCCTTTTGAGCTTATTACCTTGTCTGTTAAGTCTGCAGGATTCGGTTCTTGATCCAAGTTCAGCGGGTGGGACAACCTCGAGGGTATCAAGTCTTCTTCTAAATTCGCTCTATGATTTTTATTTACTTATGCTATTTATTGCTTTCCGTATTGTGGATCAACGGATGTAATATGTTTTTATTCCTACCCCTCCCCCATTGTAACTTTTAATTTTGTTTTGCTTTCTTTATTGCTTTTCTTTATTATTTTCCTATTTGCTTATTTATCGCTTGCCTAGCACGCCTTGTTTGTTTTAAATTCAACACTTAACATGTCGTGTGCTTGATTGATAAAGACGTTTTTAACTCACAACTTGAACTAGTAAAGGTCGTCTATTGACGGCGAAATGGAGAGCTTATTTCTTCATTTTGTATTTTCACCCCGAACACCGAATTCTCGGTTTAAGATAGATGAAGTCTCTTTTAAAACCTCCTTTAAACTTAGTTTTTCCATACTAAGATTGGAAGAGTAATTTCTTTATTTTTGTTAGTTTTTACTTCCTAAAATTGACTGCCGACTCTCTCATTGTTGTTTTTATTTCTCATAATTGTTTCTTGGCATTTATAGTTAAAAATGGACAAATGTCGATTACTTTTTGACATTCGGAGCTATAGGACCGAGACCGATTTCTCGGTCACGGCTTTATAGACGGCGCCGATTATTAGTCGATCTTGGCTCTCACCGACGCTGACCGATAACCGAGCATGACTCTCGGTTCAAACTGGTGTTTTGACCTCTTTGGCCCGAAGCTTTGTGGCTAAAAATAATCTTTTGTTTTTATGTTTTTCTAACCATGAAATAACATTTCGAAATTTCTTTAAAATTAATTTCTAAAATAAATAATTAATAAAAAACGTGGATCACCATTTATCATCAAGTTTAAAACAATGGAGAATTATTTATATTTCTTAATTAAACTCAATCTCAAAGCTATATTTTTTATTCCCGTTTAACTTTATATTTTTATATTTATTTCCAACTCACTTTGTTTTTTTCACTTCATTTTTGTTATCTTCATTCCATTTAACTTTATTGTTTTTTTATATTATTGACATTTAACTTTTTTTATTCACACTAGGTAATTTAAGATATATAAACTATTTCACTTTATTTTTTCTATCTTCATTCCCATTTAACTTTAATTTTTTTATCTTTATTTCATTGAACTTTATTTTTTTATCTTTATTTATTTATTTTGAACAATTTTTTAATTTTTATTTACATTAGGTAATTTAAGATATTAAAAAATTATTTCAATTTATGGTTTTTTTCTTTATTCCCATTTAATTTAATTTTTTTCTTTTTTTAAATTAGGTAATTTTAAGATATTTAAATTATTTTACTTTTTTTTTTATCTTTATTCCCATTGAATTTTATTTTTTTATTTTTATTCACACTAGGCAATTTAAGATATTTAACTTTATTTTTTAATCTTTATTTCAATTTAACTCTATTTTTTATCTTTATTCCCATGTAACTTTATTTTTTTATCTTTATTCACATTAGGTAATTTAATATTTTAAAAATGATTTCACTTTTTTAATCTTTATTCCTATTTAACTTTATTTTTTAATCTTTATCTATTTAACTTTATTTTTTTGTCGCTATTCACATTAGGTAATTTAAGATATACCATCATTACATTTAAAACATCAATAAAAATCAATTTCATTAATATCATTGCACACTTTAACATCATATAACGTGCATAAAACATTATAATTCTTATTTCAATTAAGCATAAATAATTTCAATTATAAATATTATACATTAAAATTCCAAACTTTGTAATCCGACGTATACTCAATTATAACTTTACATTAATAAAATTACAATTACATGTTCGCCTTCACAAATATTCATTTCAATAACATATATATACACCACAATTACAATTTGTCTTAAAAAATTATAATTTTGAGCAATAATTATACATATGAAAAATATCATTACCTCTAATTTATAATTTTCAACATCACAAATTTAAACTAATTTTATTCATAATATCACAAATTTAAACTAACTTGAACTATTTTATTTATAATATATCATCATCATAATATCATCACAAATTCAAAATATTTTATAATTACTTCTAATTCTCAAATTTATTATCATCATCATCACAAATTTTAGTCATAAAATCGTCATCATAATTTCACAGTAGAAACTAATTTATAATTTTTAACATAATTAAATAACTTTTACAATTATTAAAAACATCATTACCACTGATTAATCGGCTAACCTCACCGGATTTATTGCAATTAAAAGGGGCAGGTTCAACGCTTTCCGACGGCTTTCATAGCTTCCAGGGTGGTTGTAGGTGGTGAGCTTCTGGCGGCGGATTCTACGACAGGTTGTTTCTAACCACCCAACTCTTACTCTCCCATCTCTGGTGGTTTAAAGACGGTGGCTGCTATTCTTCGGCGACTTGTTTGTTTGCTGTTCACGGCGGCGGCGGCCATTGGCGGTAGATTACTCTCCCTCTCGTTCTCACTCTCCCTCTCCCGACTTGTTCGATTTTGTTCATCGAGTTTGCCCAAAGTGAAACCTAGAGTTGGATTTTTATTGGGATATCCGATAGGATTTGAATAAGGAAACCTGTCATAGAAGTTATCTGACAGGTTACCCGATGTAAAACCCTGTCGGATAGCCCACATAATAAATAATCATTTGTCAGTGTCCAATGGGTTCTACAATGTAAAACTCGTTAAACAATGACAAATAACATAAAAAAATACTTGTACGACGGGTTATTCGATACAACCCGACTTACAACATAAAAAAACAAAATACAATACACAATATCCTTTTTAGACTGTCCGATGGAATTCACATTGGGTGTCTGACGTACCCATTGGACTCCCGATGTAAATCCCGTTGGACAGCCCGCAGTAGTAAAAAAGAAGCAGACTGTCGGATAGCCGATGTGAATCCCATAGGACTGTCCGAT
The DNA here is from genome assembly GCA_021018815.1 of Talinum fruticosum. Taxonomy (NCBI): domain Eukaryota; kingdom Viridiplantae; phylum Streptophyta; class Magnoliopsida; order Caryophyllales; family Talinaceae; genus Talinum; species Talinum fruticosum. The sequence goes on along the minus strand of JAITYX010000015.1, from coordinate 7,976,447 downwards.
AATCTCCTACCCTGTTGGATATTTTCCATCGTTATTTTGCTGCTTTTTTGTAGTGTACAACCTTCAACAATGATGAGATGGTGCTTTCACACCGTACTCTCTGTTACCATTCAAGTGACCTGAACAATCAACAATAGAGAAGAGGAAAGTTGTTGCAGCAATCCACCATCACCGTTACAAATGCCACAATCAACCATCCCCGTCACTGCCACCCCCAGCCAAACTCGATAAAGGGAGGATGATTGGGAGAGTGAGGGAGGACAAGAGAGAGGGAGGATGACAGAGAGAGAGAGAGAGAGTGAGCGAGCGAGCGGGAGAGCAACAGAGAAGGGAGCGAGAGAATCAAATCTGGTTTAGAGAGATAGCATGGTAGAGATAGAGCAGGGGAAGAGAGAGAAAATCATAGAATTCATTTTTTTTTTTTTGTGTTGAGAAATCAAAATCGTGTATAAGTAATTTTTATAATAATATTGATGATTGAATTTTCATGTTCGCTTCCTCTTTTTTTCCATTACGAAATACCTAAAATATGGTATGATTAGCTATTATATAAAAAAATAATCATATAACTCGCATATGCACATGGTTTGCTTTTTACACTTGTTGCAAGTATGGAAAAAAGAGTATCAATAATCAAGAGAGATATCAGCTCTCATAAAAAAATACTACGATGTTAATTGACGATGAAGTATAACTCACTTGACCTGTTGGTCATCAACCCACATCAAGAGCAAAGAAATTTGCCACCTACATTACCTACAAAGTAGTGAACTTATCACAAAAGCATATTTAAAATTTTAAACAGCCCAATTTAATAAGAAATTTATGATAAGCAATATGATAAATAGATCACAAGCTAAGTTTAATTATAAAAAGTTTTAATATAGATATACATGTGAAGGTAGAAAGAAATCTACATAAACCAATTAATTACATCAACCATTTAAAAATTTAAAGATATCTTAAAAATTCACATACTACGATAAAGATTCAGAGGAGGAGGGAGGGCCACATCTCAAAAATGAAATAAATACAAGCAACCCCCATTAACATTTGCTTAAGATATAATAAAAAAGTGCCCCCGCTAGCGACCCCAAACCCTAGCTTCCTTTCTCTCCGGCGGAACCCTAGTGTCTCCAGCTGTGTGAGTCTCTTGCCTTCGTTCGGTAGGGCGCTTGCGTGGCCTCTCTGTAGGTCGTCATTGGTGGCCTCTCGGTAGGTAATTCTTGGCAACTTTGTTTGCCCTGTTCTCCCTGGTTCTTTAACCGCCCGACACTCCTCTCGTCGTGCATAGCCATCTCTGTCTCCTTCCCCTTGAAACGCATGACGGTGATAATCTCGACCATGGAGGACAACTTGGATTTGGAATTGAATCGGATGAGTTTGACGAAGAGGAGGCGTATGTAGCTGATTTCGATGAAGAAACTCCGCCGAGAAAACAGAGGAAATTGCCCTTACTCTTGTAGGCAACCGATGACCGACGGAAATTTCAATTCTCGGGTGATGAGGAGTGTGCTAAAAAACATATGGAAGCCCCCAAAAGGATTGGTAATTCGTGAATTGGACAATAACCTATTTGTTTTCCAGTTCTTCGCTAAAGCATATAGGAGTTTCGTTTTGAACGAAGGCTCTTAGGCTTTCGATGGCAACCTGTTGCTTCTTCGTGAATGCGCATGACTTGAACAACCATCGAAATTACTTTTACGATGACTCGGTTTTGGGTAAAGGCGTATGATGTCCCCGGGGCATGGAAAACAATGGCGTTCACTCGAATTCTTGGGTAATCAAGTGGATACGTTTGTTGCCTGTGAGGATGTGAATATGTTTGGAGCTGATAAATCCTTACGCTTCCTAGTGGACGTCAATGTGACCAAACCTTTACGACGAGGAATTAATGTGAAAGTGTAGGACAAAACTTTATGGATCCGAATAAAGTACGTCAAACTACTAGACTTTTGTTATGGATGTGGAAAACTAGGAATGTTCGAAAAACCGTGATTTGATCACGGAAGAAATCGAAGAACTTGAACTTCAGTATGGGACATGGCTCCGTGCGTCACCACTAAAGTCTAAAAGACGCAATGTGGACGTTGAAATTAATGGAGAGAGAAAGTTGTTTTTAGCCTTGCATAATAAGGGTGGAGTACCAGCTAAGAAGAAATTGTTATTTGAACCCTCCAAGGCCACGAGGAAGTAGTGAAAGGGACCAAGGACACGTTAACGAAATAGTTTCGAGCCACATGATTATTGACGACACTTTCCCAATCAAGCCTAGTAATGAAGCACTCAAGTGAAAACACAATGAGGAGAAAAAGTTGTAGGCATCGAGAAGCTCCGTGTACTTGGGAGTGAGGAAAACTCAAAGGAGTACAAAGCTAAAGCTGCGGAGGCTGCCCAACAGCCCCGCAAGTCACAATGAGTGTCTTATGCTATAATCGCTGGGGACTCGGTGAGCCCGAGGCGCTTAAGAACCTTTGTAGCTTGCTACGAAGGCGATCACCGAAACTGGTCTTCCTCTCCAAGACTAAGAGGAGGAATCGGGAAATGCTTGAAGTCCTTAGTCGGCTAAGAGACTACGAAGGTGTGTTCGAAGATAGTGTGGGGCGTGCGGGTGGACTAGTCTGTGTTGTGGCACAAGTCAATCAAAGTTACCTAGTTGTCTAAATCCCTTCATCATATTAATGTACAAGTTGAAAGTCTTGGAAGGAACGATACTTGGAGGATTACGGGAATCTATGGGTGGTATGAAACAGGCCAAAAATTGCGTACTTGTGATATGATACGTGACTCATCAACCCACTTCTCGCTGCCTTGGTTAATAGGGGGTGATCTCAATGAGATTTTTATAATTTTGAAAAACGAGGAGGGTCAATTCGGAACTAGAATATCCTTAACTTTTTCTGTGAGACCTTCCAAGAGTGTGGGTTGTTTGACTTGGGGTATTCCGGTTATGACTACACTTGGGAGAATAGAAGAGAAGCTGGAGAAGTTGTGGAAGAATGACTGGATCGATTTTGCAAGTACTGCTGAATGGTCCCTTTTATTTCATGACTCGAAGTTCTCCACATTAACGAGTGTCTGTCGAATCATCTACCTATACTACTAAACTCCACAAGACTCCAACGAAGAGGTGGAAGGACCCAAATGTGTTCCGTTTTGAAAATATGTGGATACATGATCCCTCTTACAAGGATACGATCAAGTCGGCTTGGAGTGAACAATTTACCGAGGATGATTGGGCAAATATTGAGGGCAAAATTAATGCTTGTCATCAGGCTTTGAAGTCGTGGAATATGCAAACTTTTGGAGAGGTGCGATCCAACGTTAGGAGGCTAGAAGTGAAGCTGAAATAGGAAAAGTCTCTCAATATTAGACGCAGTTTGCTTAAGGAGCTAGGGGAATAGAGAAGAAAGGAGGAAATCATGTGGGCATAGCGAGCAAAAGCTAACTATTTAAAGTTCGGCGACTCGAACTCACGTTGGTTTCACGCCCGGGCACGAGCTAGGCGTGCAACTAATACTATAACACAATTGGAAAGAGCCGATGGAACACTAGCTACGTAAGAGGATGAGCCGAGCACATCACAACCGAATTTTTCTCCAACCTCTTCTCGTCCTTAGGTACCCGGGGATGCACAAGGTCTTATCCTTTGTCTCGAGCAGAGTCACCGAAGCCATGAATGAGGTTCCGTGCATGCCGTATAATGAAGTCGAGATCTTTGAGGCTCTAAAAATGATGCACCCCGATAAGGCCCCGGACCCGGATGGACTCAACCCTCTCTTCTTTCAATAGTTCCGGGACGTGGTTGGTGCGGATGTTACCGGAGTCATTCTAAATATTCCGAACGGTCATCCAGTCCCCGACAAGCTTAACCATACCAATATTGTCTTGATCCCTAAGGTACCTCACCCAACCAATCTTGCTAATTTCGAGCCCATCGGTTTTGCAATGTCATTTATAAAATGGCTACTAAGGTGATCACAAATAGATTAAAGAAAATTCTCCCCTCGGTGTTTCGAAAACCAAAGCGCTTTTACTCCGTGGAGACTTATTATCGACAATGTCTTGGCATCATATGAAATGTTCCATTCCATGTACAACCAGCGTAGTACTAATGGGTCCATGGCCATTAAAGTGGATATGAGCAAAGCGTATGATAAAGTTGAATGGACATTCCTGCAAAATGTGATGTTAAAATTGGGATTACGTAGGCGCTCGGGTTAATCTTGTCATGAACTACATTGAATCTACTACTTTTTCCTTTATGATTAATGGATTGCCGAAAGGGATAGTCGTGCCTTCTAGAGGTCTCCATCAAGGGGACCCAATCTCTCCCTATTTATTCCTATTTGTGACGAAGGCTTAATGGGTTTGTTAAGGAACGCGGAGAGTAGTGGTTAAATTTCGGTCATCGTATATGTCCTATGGCTCCCTCGGTTTCACATCTCTTGTTCGCCGATGACTCTATGTTCTTCCGTGGGGCTAAGTGTGACCAAGCTGAGGCGATTAAAAGTATTTTGGGTTTCTATAAGCGAGCCTCGGGTCAGGAAGTCAACTTTCATAAATCCAAGTGTGGTTTTTGCAAAGGGCATCCCTACGCATAGGAGGGCGGAGATCGTCATGATACTCGACATTAGAGAAGTTATCTCGCATGACAAGTACTTGGGACTCCCTTCCTATGTCGGCCGGTCTAAGAAAAAACCCTTCTTGTTCCTAAAGGATAAAATTATGAAGAGACTTTCAGGTTGGATGGAAAAACTAGTTTCTTGGGCGGGTCGGGAAGTGCTAATAAAGGTTGTTGCCCAAGCTATCCCGACTTATGCTATGAGTGTGTTCAAGCTTCCTAAGGTACTAAATGCTTTTATCCAATCTATTATTAATCGATTTTGGTGGAGCAATGATCCTTCAAGAAGGAAAATTCACTGGGTTAGTGGTTCCCGCTTGTGTAATAGCAAAGACGATGGTGGGCTGGGATTTCGTTACCTCGAAGATTTTAATGAGGCCTTGCTTGCTAAACAGGTTTGGGGACTTGTCCAAAATGCAAATTCTCTCGGTGGCTCGCATTCTAAAGGCTTGTTATTTCTCTAATTGTAATATCTTAGAAGCGCCTCTCGGGACCAAACCGAGCTTTACTTGGCGAAGTATTTGGGGGCAAAACGTTGTATCTACATAGGGTCCGAGATGGATTATTAGTAACGGGAGGCGGTTCACGCCTGGACCTCTAGGTGGCTGCCCAGCACCATGGATCTTCAAACCTATTACGAGTGCAAGAAGGGGTACATATGGACTCGAGGGTAGCCGACCTTATTGATAGAGATCATGGGGAGAGGCGTGAGGAGCTAATCCGAGACACCTTCCTTACTAACGATGCTGAAATTATTTTGAAACTACCCCTTTGCTTGACATGGCCTAATGACAAACTCATATGGCACTTTACCTCTAATGGAGAATTTTCCGTTAAATCAGCATACTATATAGCGAGGGCAAGTGTCAAGGAGCGAGGCTTCCTCTAGAGGAATGGGCAATCGACCCGATTGGAAGATGTTGTGGAAACTAGATGTCCCACCCCGCATTAAGCTCTTTGGGTGGAAGTTAGGAACCGGGGCTTTAGCAACAAAGGACAACCCGACTAAGGGTATCGCAAGTTTTAATATGAAATGTGACAATTGCGAGTGCCATCGAGGAATCCGATATCCACTCTTTGTTCCTCGTGCCCTCTCGCTCGAGAAATCTGGAATGGCAATGATTTTGAAGAAGCCCTGTGGAACGGAAGGCACCCTTCAAGCAATGGAAGCTCTAGTTTATGCTTCGGAAAAGTTGACTCCGGATCGACTTGGTATCTTCCTTGCTGTCATGTGGGAATGTTGGAACTCACGGAACCGTTTTATATTCGGCGAGAAGGAGGGTAACTGGTTAGGACTTATAAAAAGAACCGAGACATTTGTGCTTAGCTTTCGAACTATAAGGGAACCCGCGAGTCCGGTAGAGCGAGGAATCTAGGGGATTTGTTGGTCTCCGCCGGAGACGAGTTTTCTTAAAGTCAACTTTGATGCTTGGGAAGATCGGAGAGAACGGCAGAGGGTGGGGTTTCGTGGTCCGAGACAGCTCGGGCGAGGTAGTTCTGGCTGGAGCTCACCAAAACCCGGGGTTTTAAGAAGCTGAATTGGAAGAGGCAAGGGTTTGCATCTTCGTCCTCCGACATGCTACGACAAGGGGCTTCCAATGAGTTATTTTTGAAGATGACTCCCGGTTGCTCATTTTGAAGATTAAGAAGAAAGACGTCCCCAACTTTCTTCTTGATTTTTTCATTTCGAAATTCTTGCTTTAAGTTTATCATTTGATTTTATTTCTTGGAATTTTGTTCATAGGGATTGTAATTCGGTTGCTCACGCAATCGCTCACTTCCAGCCTATCGATTTCGTCGAAAGGATATGTATGGAAGGAGGACTAAATCTTGTCCATGATTTGGTAACGAACGATATATGTATGTTTGTGGAGAATCAATTAATATAACACCCCTACCCGTTGATGATAAAAAAAAGATATAATAAGTCATCAAGGTTTCACCGACTCAAACAGGAGCTATTTTTAATGGGTCCAGTATCTTAAAATTACCAAATAGGATTTAGCAGCCCAAGAGGGATGAGGAAAATTCAGACCCAAGGGCCCGATTTGTAACTATGCGTATATCCATACAAAAAGAATTGTGAGTCATGAGATTCGATCTCATAACCTTTATAATAGAAGGTTACTTCAATGCCAAGTGAGGTAAGTGCTCATTGATTACAGGGACCTAAATAAAGAGTGAAGAAAAGTAACCTAAAAATTAATTTAATTCCATTACTTATTTTCTAAAGAGTCCGAATAAGTGAATCACATATTGTTATCCAATGATATAACTAAAAATGGAGGATTAAAGATGAATTAATATTAAAAAACTCGTTGTAGTGAATGTATAATAATTAATACCAAACACACGAGATATACCCGATTTTAAAAGGTAGATAAATAGAGTACAAATGTAGGAATAAACAACTTTGATTTGATAAAGCTACTGAAAAATTGTATTTAGTAATGCCCAAAAGGTAGTGCGGACTCCGGATTTAAATCAAAGTTAATTCAGTGGTCTGCGAAAATATACATATAATTTTAACATTATTATTAACATTAATTTTTTTAGATTTGATGTATTAACGATTGATATTAAACAACTAATACATTATAATTGTAAAATGAAATTAAATAACTAATACATTATAATTGTACTCGAGTGAGGTTTCTTATTACGCAATCTGAAACATAATTTTTTTCATTGTTTATACTTTTAAAAAGATCATCCTTAAAATAAGTAATAACAACATCATTTAAAAGCTCATATGATATAACACATTGATTGTGTACAATTATTTGCCCCACCAATATGCACATCAAACTAGCTCTTCCTATGCCAACCCTTATACCCTTTACTTGTAAACGAATCCCTCCACTAGACCTGGGTATTGGACTAGGTGTCAAATGGTTTTAATTGGGTAGCCTAAAAAATGGGTCAAAACACCATTTAATGATTTAAATGGACTGGGCATGAAGTGGGCCGCCAATTAAGGGAATTTTCGGGCCCGGACTGGGTGGGTAACCGGGCACCATTAACCTCTCTTTGTCCATCGTGTTTGACAACTCGTGTTGCTTGCTCTCACACGCTGTGTCTCTCTCTCTGTCCATTGTGTTGCTTGCTCCACCGTTTTTCCTCCCGCTCTCTCTCTCTCTCTCGACGTCGTTCTTACGCTATCTCACTCGGTGAACTGGAGCCGGAAGCCTTTCCTCATTGTCACTCTTCTTCCGTCGCTATTGAATATGCTCTCTCTCTCTCTCTCTTTCTCTACTACCACCGATACCCTAATTTGGCATTTGCTTGACTGATTCTTCGCTAGTTGTCCATAAAGAGGTACTTGGAATTCTTGCTCTCAACTTCGATGCTTAATTGGTTTCCGGGTCTAGAAATTTCCAATCTTTAGGTCTTGGGAATTCTTGCATGTTTGAAATTAACACAAATTGAGCTTTGAATGTCACAGAGTTAAATATGGTGGGTTTATGGAGACATCTTTCCTTGGAATTTCCTTGTCTAACCATCTGCAAGCTGAGTAATTCCATCCTCTCTCTTTGAGAACTAAGGTTTGATTTCTTTCCCTTGTTAATTTGAAGTTTTCTGGATTAAGTTGCTCAAGGTTTTCCTTGTAACTTCAAAAAGTGATTTGTTTCTCTGCAATTTACTCAAGTTTTTGGATTATTTCTAAAAAGTCTTAAAAACCTTCGGTCTTTTAACAATATATAGGAAGGAAACATGAATATTTGGTGGTAATATTTATTAAATAATCAGTAGGGGCAAAATTAAAGGCTGAGAGAGAGAGAGAAATTAGCCCAATTGAGCAGGCAATGTGCAAATGTGTGGCTGAATAATTAAGCAAAGAGAAAGAGAGGGGGATTGGTGTTATCGTTATTAGCATAACAACATGGCAAAACCCCATAAAATGATAAAAATTTATGGTTTGACTTGAATTGCAAAACAGAAAGGGGGCATAGTTAGAGTCTCCCGAGCAACCCGGATCTTCTAGCCTGTGTTTTTGTGTTGTCTCGCTTGGATATGCTCATGGCTGCTTATGTTGTTTTGGTGTAGCGTGGATCTTAGTTATGGTTTAATATGAAATGGAAAGAAGGAAGTACTTTCCTGTAAATCGAATTTGTTTTTGTGTTGGTTTTTCAATGGAATTGATTATTGATAATGAAATCTTACTTCGATAATTATGTCTTTATCAGATTATATGTGTGTTTGTGGAGGTATAATACTTGAATGAGGTTGAGAACTGGCATTTTTGGTGCTATCGCTTCTAAAGTTTTCAATTTCTTATTTGCACAATTGTCTCGTGACATGTGGAAAAAATGTGTATAATTGTCCTGTGACATCTTTTTGGCTTCGAACTTGTATAATGTAATACCTTTCTCCAATATAGGCTATAAAATGTGAAATAATTTTCCTAAAATGTGAGCTTTTCTATTTTTTTTTTATAAGAATTGTGTTATTGCCATCATAAATTTATTAGTGAGACAAAGAGTATCAGCTAGAAAGGACTAGTTACCTTTCCACATTTGTTGAGTATTGCCCTGTGCTAGAAAGTGCAAGTGTTTCAATTGTGAAAGGAAGAAGGAAAAATAGCTAGTGTTGTGCTGTCTCGTGGAACCTGTTAATGTCATTGACTCGTTGTAAAAACTAAGATAGTGGTTCAGGTTCATATGGATAGCATTTACTAGCTGTGGTAGCAAGTTTGAGATCATGCCTCACGAGTTGTATTCATTATATCAGCAATAGTGGTCTAAGCTATCTTATTCTTGCAAATGGTAATGGTATGACGTCTTTGAGAACCTTCCTGTGCATGTGTCATGCTGAGTGCAACTATTGGCTTCTCTTTCTAAACAAATAATGAATGATTAAATTCTTTCTGCAATTGAATGATTAAATTCTTGATCTCCTTTTAGTTTAATCAAGTGAAAGAATTGTAATAGCTTCCCAAAATCTCTATCACTTATGCTAATCATTGTTTTTGTCATAATTTACATTTTAGACATGGAAAGTGAAGTAGCAACTTCATCAATCCCATTTGAAGATGGATATAGTGAATATAGTACTCAACAACGTAAAAGGAAGAAGAGGTCTAAAGTATGGAGAGATGTTGTAGAAGGCAATAATGCGCAAGGTGAGAAAATTGCAACATGTAAGCATTGTAAAGTAGTCATGTCTCGCCAATCCAAATAATGACACTTTTCACTTGAAGCGTCACTTAGATAAACAAGTCGTCCTAGTGGAGGGAAGTTGGAGAGTTGGGTAGTGATCATTATGAGGAATTTGTTTTCAATATAAATAAACTTCATAAGGAAAGTGTGCTCTATATTGTGGAAGGAGCTCACTCATTTGCAACTCGTCGAAGAAAAATCTTTTAGACGGATGGTGTTTAAAGCTAATCCGAACTTTGTGCCATTTAGTCATTCAACAGCTAAGAGAAATTTATTGTCTATGTATGTGGGAGATAGAGATAAGGTGAAGGGCTTGCTATTGAAAGCTCCGGGTAGGATTTGTTTGACTAATGATAATTGGAAGTCAAATCACACTTATCAACATTATATCCGCATCACAGCCCACTTTGTTGATAATGCTTGGAAGTTGCACAAAAGGATCCTTAGATTTAGGGCATTGATACCTCCTTATGATGGTGAAAGTATCGCGAATGAAATAATTATATTTCTTTGTCAATGGAAAATTGAGAATAAGATACTCACCATTACCGTAAATAATGCCAAGTACAATGATGTGATGATGTCTAATTTGAAAAGGCATCTTGTTCCCTGGAGTGGGTTGCTTAGTAATGGTGTTTTCTTCCATGTTAGGTGTTGTGCACATATTCTAAATTTAATTGTGCAAGATGGTCTCCATTTTATTGGTGAAATTCTAGAGAAGATTTGAAGTTTGATAAAGTTGATAACTAGATCTACTCATAGAGATAAAGATTTCTACGAATGTGCTCAAAAAAAATTTCATTTGGATGTGAAAAGGAAACTGAATTTGAACATGCAAGTTCGTTGGAATTCAACTTATAAGATAATGGATAATGTTTTATACTATAAGAACGTGTTTGTTTACTTGGTATCCACTAATTCACCATTGAAGCCATATGTTCCTTTAGAGGAGGAGTGGGAAAAGGTCATTAGGATACATAAGTTTTTGAAGTTATTTTATGATGTAACTTGCATGTTTAGTGCGGTTAAGACTCCTACATCCAATTTGTATTTCAAGGGGCATGGATGGTTCATCGTCATTTGCTTGAGACGGCCGAAGGTCCTTATGACTACCTAATTGACATGGCAAAAACATGCTTGGCAAGTTTGACAAATATTGGTCGGAGTATAACTTGCATTTATCATGTGCTGCAATTCTTAATCTTAGATTAAAAGTCAAATTCATTGAGTATTGTTTTAGCAAATTGTTTAGGTCCGATAAAGTCTGTGAAAAGGGTGGATAATGTGTTGTCAACTTTACGGTCCTTATTTAATGAGTATAAGCTACAATCAATGTCAACTTCCCCAATTATCAGCTCTTCTCCTATTGCTAGTGGGTGCTGGGAATGATTATTTTGATGACTACAATAGCTTTAGTGTAGACGTTCAAGGCCACAATTGGGGAAGTCACAAATTGATATATATTTGGAGGAACTGGCTTTTAATTTAAATATGGAGTTAGATGTTCTAGATTTTTGGCACAAAAGTTCAGGGAGACACCCAAATCTTTTAATGATGGCACGAGACTTACTAACAATCCCGATTAGTACTTGTTGCATCGTAGTCTATGTTTAGCCTAGGAGGAAAAACCATCTCCCCAACTCGTAGTGCTTTGAAACCCAAGACGGTACAAGCATTAATATGTCTTCAAGATTGGCAACGTGCGGAGTATGACGCTGGCGTTGCTATTGATAATGATTCTAAATTAGATGAGGATGAAGTGAATGGGGATGAGGAGGATGATACAAGTCTCTTCTTTTAGGTAATCATACTAGACCCTTACTCGGTGATCTAAATATGCATGTTATTAACCGACTCAAATTATTTCTTGTAGCTCTTGACAAATCTGACTTAGATGTATTTGAGGCTATTTATAAAGGTTGATTGAGGTATTTGAGGCTTTTCCATGTTTGCTTGTTGTGGTCTGTAATTCTTGTTTATTTGCATGTTATTAATTGTTATTCTTTTAGGTAATCATACAAATCTAACTTAGATCTAAATATGCATGTCATTAATTGTTGTTTCTGCAATTGCTTCGCTGTTGTGAGCTAACTGGATTTTGCAATAACCATTGTCTGTTGTGAAGTTGAAGTTGTTGTTGTTGTGTTATGAAGCTGAAACTGTTCTTTGTTGAGACCAGGCTACAAGTTGCTTGGTGTAATTGACCCATTTGGGTGCTGTTGGGCTGCTTTATTGAATTGGATATTTGGCAAGTGATGTCTATTTTGACCGAGAGGAAACTTAGTTTTTAAGCCTGATTGAAATGTCTTACTTTATGCTATATTCTAACCATGACCCAAATCTTGATTCTTAAATAAACAACAACATAAACAGAATGCAGCGTCTTGCTTTATGCTATATTCTAACCAAATAGCATAATCTTTAAACCATGATTCATTAAACCGATGCATAATTCCAAACATGTCGGTTTGACCATGGGGTTGATAAGGGCCTTTTTGAAGATACTCATCACGATCATTTAGATGATAATGTGAAATTGGTTTTACGTCCGAGAGATCCGACGAGAAAATCACTTAGATTAATACCAGTTCTTCCTAAAGAAGGGGTATTTGGCTCAAAAGGTGGTAATTGAATACTATCTTTGTCATTTTCTTGATTTAAAGGTAAATTTTCGGTATTAAGCTCGGGCTTGGGCTTCGATCGGCTTAGGATTATTTTCTTTGTTTGTTTTTATTTAAAATATTTCTAAATTTAAGGTTATTATCAAAGTTAATTCTATATTTTTGCGTTAGTTTTAAGAAATAAGGGTTTGAATGAAACTACGGTGATCTTAATAGTAATTTTATATACCCCACTCTAGCACACTCAAGAAAAAAAGTGAACTTATTAATCTAAAATGAGTCAAATTAAGCGGAACATTGCTCAACTCGGACCCTAACACTTGGCGAGCCCGAGGTGGGGTAATGGAAAATGTGACCATTTTTCAATGACAAGCGACAGGAGTCCAATCGGTTTAATTAACGAGGAACACAAGTCTAATCGGCATGATTTGCACTCGTAGTTAACCTCAATTTCTTTAAATTGTCGGACACTCAATCTCTATAAATAGCAGTTGTATCTTAGCCAAGGATATGTATATATGCTCCAAATTACTGCATTGCATTTGGTGACTTGTGGAGATGATGAAAGTCGGCCTTGTTTTCTTTTGCATGGTGTTGATTCTCACGTGTTTCGTTTCCCATTCTTCGGTACGACTTTTCATTTACGATGCCATAGCACAACAAACATGAGCAAGGCAATACCATTATTATTATTATTATTATTATTATTATTATTATTATTATTATTATTATTATTGGATGATGATACGTGTCTTGCATAAAGACATTAGTAAAATGTCTTATCTTGACCTATATTAATATACTTTATGATTTGAAACCACTATTTTTTTAATAATTACGATTGATTATGAAGGTAAAGTTTTAATAATCGTCGGCTATGCCGACAAATATCAAATGACATCCTAATCAGATTAACCCTACCTAAAAGGTGTGTCATGCACATAATTTTACAAATATGAAAAATGATGAATAAAATGGTGATTTTACGTAATTTGTAAGTTATAATATACTATTTAATCATATCATTCTTTTTCAATTTATTACATGATATAATAATTTTTAGGTCGAGAGAAAACACTTAAGGTGTGCCTCATACAAGACATGCGTCATTTCCCTTATTTTATTATTATAAACCACGAAACTAGATACAAGCCAAAATGGCCACAAGTACTCGTATATAAAACGAACATACATCATCGAAACAAGGCGAGATTATGTTAATTAAGGAGCGCATCACAAGGCAAATCGATCCGAATGCCATTATTAACTACTACATCAAGCTAACTATGACGTTCTTCTTATCGCACGGGATCCTTATATTTTAGATTCGAAGCGGTATACGCTAGCCAAGCTTAGGCTATGACATTCATCGAGAATCGAAGAAGGGATATGAGTACTAGACTCGGCTTAGAGTACTTGGGCGGTGGTTCACCTCGCTTTGGTGTTGTAAGGTCGCTCACTTGTTGCTAGCCATCGATAGACCGCAAAGTCACTCTCAAAATTTTTGACACCATTGTTATCGTATGCCCCAGGTGTACACGAAATCGAGATACCAACCGGGTTTGTTGCCACTATTGTCATGACGAACAATCATCCTACAAGCGTAGGAATACTCGCCATTGGTAGGGATCTCGAAAAAGTCATGATTGCCTCTTTCGAAGTAGTCGTAGGACGACCTTCTAGTTCCGCATTGTGCGAGGTTGGGTACGTGTAGGAAGCATGTGCTCACGGAGCATAATGTGAAACTCATCGTAACATTTGTCCCTGCATCTTTACGATCTCCGGTTAATACCTCAACTTTGTAAACGAGCCCTGCATTTTTAGACTTATATGGCAAGATAGATGGATTAGTGTCAAACTTTTAAGGTCTTTAGAGTGAACATACTTTATAAATTAAAGTGATCTGATCTCAAAGTAAAAGTAACTCTAAATGAATTATTAACCACCTTAAAAAATTATGAGAAATAAGCTTAAACCCTAAAATTCAAAATACCCATAATCTAACCACACAAGATAACTCTAGTAAGTTGTAACCACCAAAATAAGTCAAGAGAGAGAAGAAGAATAGAGAAACAAATCCCCTAATAGACCATTTCTTTACTTGCCTTGCTCTCAATCCTCATACTCTTCGCTCGTCGAAGCGCATCCACTTCCTTCAACAGATCAAATTCGACACCCTTCTTCTTCGGTTTATCGACGCACTTCCCGAGAAGCTTGTCGTCTTGTTTCTCTCTCTGCAGGAGCTTCTCGAGGTGGATCTCGACGTCGGTCTTGTACCAAATTGCCCAGATGATGGAGACCGAGAAGACAAAGGAGTAGATCGAGAGGATCCATGATTTTTGGCAGACGGGCAATGGGGAAAAGAGAGAGAAGAGGAGGAGGAAAGAGAGAGTGGAAGAGGAAGAACAAAGTGTAGAGGTTTGTGAGCTCTTTACGAACTCCATCAATTTGGTTCTCTTTTAGAGAAATTCGATTGAGAATCGGGTCTTCTTCTTTGAGCCATTGCTTGGGGAGGAGCTTGTGCATTGGGGATTCGAGCATTTTGATCGAAGATAGCATTAGCCTAACGAAGGAGAAAGAGATTGAGAGAGGGGGGATAGGAGAGAGACTCAAATATGGTGGTCAATTGTGTTTGAGAGTAACGAAGAAAGAGATAAAGTAGTTTAGGGTTAAATAAATAAAAAATATGAGTGTAGTGGGGTTCAGTTTTGTAAGAGCATTTTCGTCTATTAACGTCTCCAGTCAATCGAAAATCCCAAGTTTACTTACAATTCTAATATGTCGAGTAAACTCGGGGGTTGAAAATTATTTTCAATAGTACATGGGTAGAAAAATGATTGCAGCATAGTACGAGGGGTACAAATGTTAATAATCCAATATATATATATATATATAATGTATTCTGTCGCCTTCTATCCTTCCTTCTCTGCGTAAAAAGTTCCTTCCGTCGAGCACCTGCTAAGGTTTTACTGTAAGGGTTTGTTCGGGAGTCTCACTAGAGGCAACCATAGCCGGTTAGTCCCTGTTCCTAGGGCTATTCAAATTACGATCTCCGATCGCTTAGTGGGATTACGGTATTGGTCATTTCGGTGTCTTTGATTTTTTTATCTAGTTTTATTGACGAATTCGTGGAGGGTGTAGTCGGATGGAGGAAGTGAAAGTAGGCTTTGTGGATGATTTAACAGAGGATTGGAAGAACCTTAAATTGACGAGAGGTTGAAGAGAAAGTCATAGGGGTGGATATCGACGGGGAGAGAATGATGATTTTGACAAATCTTTACTCCTATTGGCTAAGAAACTCTATACTTGAAAGGCCCTTCTCTTTTGAAGCAATGAAACAGACGCTTACCCTAATTTGAAAAGTCAAGGACGGCGTATCAATAAAGGCTTTGGAATCCAATCTCTTCATATTCCAGTTCTTCAATCTTGGAGACAAAGAAAGGTTTCTTGAAGAAAGGCCATGGAGCTTTGATAATAACTTGCTTCTTTTACAAGAAATCACCGGGGATACATAACCATCGGAGATTGCCTTAAACCTATCACTGTTTTGGATCGAGTTTACAACGTCCCACTAAATAGAAGAAATGAGGGTACTGCTCGAGCAATTTGGGATGGCATGGGGGTTTTCTTAGAGTTTGATAATTCGGACCCATTAGGGCTTGACCGCCCAATGAGATTCTGAGCGCCGG
The DNA here is from genome assembly GCA_021018815.1 of Talinum fruticosum. Classification (NCBI taxonomy): domain Eukaryota; kingdom Viridiplantae; phylum Streptophyta; class Magnoliopsida; order Caryophyllales; family Talinaceae; genus Talinum; species Talinum fruticosum. The sequence continues at coordinate 7,960,354 of JAITYX010000015.1, read as the reverse complement.
TTCACGCGCATAAACCCGTGCAACGTGGATTGAATATCATTGTGGGAGGTGAGAATATGAAGTGGGTGGACCTCAAGTATGAACACGTGCCATCTTTCTGTTAATTTTTTTGAAAGATAGGACATGTGGACAAAGATTGTAAGTTTTGGAAGGATATAGAAGATAATGATGTTATCTTCCAATATGGAGAGTGGCTAAGGGCTAGCCCTTAGAGGAGAATTACTAAGACCATGATGGAGGATCGGGACAAGGATAGGGTTCACCTGGAAGCCATGAGGAAAGCTAAGGGCAGAATGCTTAGCGCAAAGGACAAGGAAGCTCGTACACTAGGACCTCCTAGTGCAGCCAAAAATTGAATTTTGCGAAAGAAGGGGAAGAGCCTAAAAAAATGATATGCCAGGTAGAATCGGGTCAAGGTCTTAATGCCAAGAGAGAGGGTTACACCGAGAAGGATGAGGCTAGAGTGGGAGGCACTGGGAGTCCATGTGGACACAAATACACCTCAAAAGGGAGAAAAAGCAGTAGACATTCCCAAGATCCTTCCAGTTCAAGGTATTTCCCAAACAACCCCGACAAATCATATCCCTTTGGAGAAGAATCTAGACTCTAATTGCTCCAATATTCAAGGGGATAAGGGGAACCTTGAAAAGAGTAACAATCTCGCCCATGAAGCAGGAAAAAAGAATAAACGGGCACTCGGGGTGGCAATCTAGCGTAAGACTACCCGAGGTTATGGCCCGAGTTCGTTATGGGAAGGGATGATTCCAAGAAAGTGGGTGGGACATAGAAACGGCTAAAAAATTATGGACAAGGATGAGATGAGAAAGCAAGGAATACCAAAGCTGGAAAAAGGAAGAGCAAAGCTGTAATGGAAGTGATGATGGGCATAAGAACAAGTGGAGTCGGATGGATATTAATAGTGCTTGAATCGCAAGAAGGCACGATTTTCGGAAAGGTCTACAGTTGTGCGATAACATGAAAATCATATGCTGGAAGCTGCCGGGGGCAATCCTCGAGTAGTTAAGATGCTTTAGAAATGGAGCAAAAATAATGGCCCCAACATCGTTTTCCTCTCCGAAATGATGTTGTCGGATTGAGCTATGGAAAACATAAAGAGAAGAGTGCAATTTGATAATGGTATCTATGTGATTAGTAACAGGTGCTCAGGTGGACTTGCAATGCTTTGGAAAGATATGGTGGACTTCCGTTTAATCTTGTATGACCAGCAACATATTTGTAGAGACATTTGGGAGGATGGTGCGAGGGTTATGAGATTTACCGAAGTGTATGGATGGCCTGTGATGCAAAATAAATGGAGAACTTGGGAAATGCTTAGGGAGTTAGCTGAAGACTTAACTATTCCGACGCTCCTTAGTGAGGATTTTAATGAAATTCTCTCTATGGAAGAAAAGAAGGGGGTAAACGAAGCAAAGTGTGATGAATGCTTTTAGAAATGTGATGGAAGAATTGGAGTTAAGGGCCTTGGGGTGTGATGAACGGTGGTTCACATGGGAGAGAGGAAAAACACCATAAACATGCTTAAGGGAGCGGCTCGACAGATTCATAGCTAACACTTTGTGGTGCACGGCTTTCACGATGATTCGTATAGAGGTGTAAGTGAGACTCAAATCATACCATGCTCCTTTGATGATTAACACTAACTGGCAGCCCTAAGACATGAAACATTGGCCAAGGACTTTTAAGTTCAAAAGTATTGGCTTGATAGTGAGGAGTTTAAGTGGTTAAAATGGCATGGAACTCAAGTAATACGGGTGTCATTATCGAGCATATCCTTGCATGTAGTAATGAACTTGGGAAATGGAGTAAAGAAACTTTTGGAAACTTTGGATAGCGAGATAAAAGATGCAGAAAAAGATTTGACACGCCTCCAAGGGTTGGAGGCCACAAGCGACGATCTAGCCGAGTGTACAAAATTGGAGAATACCCTCGCTGAACTCGAGTAAAAGTACGAATATTTTTGGTACATGAGAGCAAGGGTAATGGAGTTAAAAGATGGTGATAAAAATTCAGCCTATTTTCATCACAAGGCGAACTCTAGAAGATGGAGAAACTATATAAAAGGCCTCGTGGATGCCGACAACATATGGAGGATGAGTCCAAAGGATATCGAAGCAATTGTTACTCATTATTACCATAACCTTTTCCGGGCCACTGAATGCTCTAGTATCGATACAGCTCTTTCAAGGGTTGATTGTGTGGTCTCCGAAGAAATGAATGTGAGCCTTAGACGCCTCTACACAGTAGAAGAGATACGAGCTTCCCTTTTTCTAAATGCACCCTCACAAAGCATCGGGCCCCGATGATATGCATGCAATGTTCTTTCAAAAATTTTGGCACATTGTATGTCCAAGTGAATTGTCTTTTGTGACTGGCTTGCTTGAGGGTAGGCTCGACCCAGCTGAAATCAATAAGACCACGTTAGTTCTCATCCCAAAGACAAAGGCCCCTAAATCTATGCTAGATTATCGCCCCATTAGCTTGTGTAATGTCCTCTACAAAATTGCTTCCAAGACCCTAGCCAATATAATCAAAACCTTTCTCCCTCAATTAATTTCGAAAACCAGAGTGCCTTCGTTCGAACCCGCCTTATCACTAATAACATCTTAGTGGTGCACGAATTGCTCCACACCATGAAAAATCATATGAAGGGGAAAAAAGGTTGTATGACTCTCAAGCTAGACATTAGCAAAGCCTACGCCGAGTGTCAAGTGGGGTTTCCTTGAGAAGGTCTTGATCAAAATAAGCTTTGAGAGGACACTACTATAGATATGACTTTTTATTACGGTCAATTTATGACTCGTTAAAAGGACAAACCGTCATGAAAAATGGACCGGTGGCATTTTTGTAAATAAGCACCACCTATGACGACAAATGTTTAAATAAACTATCGTCATATGTGAGGCTGCAAGCATACGGCGATGGTTTATTGTAAGAACTGTCGTCATAGGGCACATTTGATGACGGTTCTTCATTCAAACAGATCATTAAATGTGTTCCACAATTAGATCTAAAACCCGAGAACTGGTTCCTACTCTTTTACACGCCCAGTTCATCTTCTCTATTTTCTCGATCTTATCGCTCTTCCATAGTTCCTCTCGTCCATAATCCTCGGATCTAGATCTGCTCGGCTTGATACTTGTCACTCGTAATCTCTCATCGTTGTGTGCCTCTTATTGCTCTTTCCTCTCGCCAATTCCACCCGGTCATCTCCGCATCTCTTCGCACGTTTGGGGTTTATATCGCAGCTAGGGCGAATACCCTCCCATACCGTTCAGCATCGACTACTAGAAGCATCAAGCCCATCCCATGTCGCCTCACCTGTGAACGCATTTGCAACAATCATCCCACACGTTGTAGGAAACATATCTCCGCTTAAATCCCACGGCTGATGAGTCCGTCGTCGCACCATAGGCATCAAGGGTGCCGGGTCTTGAGCGCCACATGAGTTTCCCAATGTAGCACCCACCTCCACCCTATCGTCCGCCCTAGACGAGGAGTGGTGGTATGTCAAGCAACGAGAAAAGGGGGAAGAAAAACATGTCGGCGTCCCCTTTCTTGAGTGAGGGGCATTCCCTCACCTACGGTGGCATCCACGTCATCAAGGGCCTTGGCGTCACCCAGGGAAAATGCTTGCCTAGCAATGTTTTCTGAAAATCCAACATCCGAGCCCACTGTTGCTAGTCCGCCATTTCCCGGGTGAAACCCGGTCCAAGACACCGCTTCATCGCCGCTTACCACAAGTGAATTTAGTAGAGGTAGTCATCCTAAAACCGGATCGGAACCCGGTGCTCTAATACCACTTGTTAGGGTTGGATTCGATATGCAGCGGAAGCGAAAAGGATAATTAGATTTGAGATGTAGGGAAATTGATAAAGTAACAAATATAGGTGAGGTGATGACACATAAATTTTACGTGGAAAATCCAAATCGAGAAAAACCACGGGCGGCAACAATATACTCAATTACTATGTCCTTTTTGTCGATTTGCTAGGGGTAATTCCCTTATATTTGTACATTGATGATACAAAAACAACCAAAGCTAAACATTTTGATTTGCGTAGAAACTCCGTAATCAAGTAATGGTCTACTCGCAGAAGGCGTTGGTCTACATTGTCCCTCTTTCTCTAAGTGTTGAAAGAGTGGACTAATAATAAAATCATAATTTCTTATTGTCTATATATTTTTATTTTGTGGTTTGATTTATGATTTAATTTTTAAAAGTGGTTGAACAACTTTACTACTCTTTGGCCTTTGTTGGGTTTTTCCAAACCGATGCAATCCACAAAATAATATTTAGGCTAGTAAACATAAGCTAGCAGAGATTCCAATCATTTATGTACGTTGACAAATAGTAGAATTTCTACCAAAAGAAGTTTTGGTTAAGTTTTGATTAAGGAGATAGTGACCTCATTATAATTAGAAGGAGAATATAAGTTTGAATCTCGGAAAGAGCACTTATTTAGAGGGCCTTTGCTTTAAATACCGCAATCCGAAAGGGTTTACTCCCTTACTCAAATCAAAATAAATAGTAACATTTCTACCTAGGTATTCTCAATAATCTGTATTCAAGCTCAAAATTCAATATTATATATATATATATATCACCAAATTATTGAGAATAATTTGTTCAATAGTTGAGAGCAATTGGACCGGTCTAGTTTTTCGCTTGGGATTAGTAACGTCCCATACCCTCCAAACCCGGGATTGGTGTCCAATTTCTCTTTGTTTTTTACTATTCAAGTGACAAGTTGGTTAAATAGTCTAACAATTATTTACATTAATGAGGTCTCAAGTTCTAGTATTATACTTCCTCTGTCCCTTAATGATCTTTTTAAATTAGAATTCTTTTTGTCCCAAATTAGCTTCCTTATAATCTCATTACATACAATTTCAACCAATCACATTTTGTTATTTCTACAAAAATTTATCATCTATTGGTCAATATTCTAATTTCTTAAAATATGGGTTTTTCCATCTAGGAAGAATATTATGGAACAAAGGAAATAAAGTAAAAAAAAATTGTGGAATTAAAACTTTCATGAGTCTCGTTAGCAATCAACATAAGTTGGTCCTTGTAAATGTTTTGAGTGGTACCTTACTGTTTTACTATATATTGTAATTTTGTGCCGCGACTGCCGAGTTTGTGCTATTTAGGTTATTTTGACCTAATTAACTTCTAGCATCCTAAGAGAGTTGTATTACAGTTTTACTATATACTAGGTTGTGGTTTCAACCTAATTATTCAAGTGGTTTTGAGAGCTATTCTTTCTCCCTATTCCACATACATATTTTAGAGAGTCTTAAAGAGTTTTTCTCTTTACTTTGACCTCATAGAACTCATTATCCTGGAGATTGTACATTGTATTCCCTCTTTATTATAATGGATTATTTTTCTCTTTGCCGTCCGTGGTTTTTCCCATATTTTGGTTTTCCACGTAAATCTGTTGTCTTTCTATTTATAAGTTTCATTATTGTTCTTGCCTCTAATCTCTTGATATCTCCACACCTTATTCAATATGTTTCTGCTGCAAATTAGTTAGGTTTATTTCCTAAAAAGCGGTATTAGAGCCCTAGTTTCAAATATGGTTTTAGGATGTCTAGATGAGGGTCATTCTTACTGCGAATGGTTCAAAGAAGGCTTTAACTGGAAAAAGGCTTGCTTTAATGACTAACGAACAATGGGAAGAACTTGAAGATAAGGCACCGGCATCTATTCAATTATGCCTTACACCTTCGATTCTACGTGAGGTTATCAAAGCTGAAACAACTGCAAATCTTTGGCTAGAGTTAGAGGAGCGATATATGACCAAAAGCGTCGCTAAAAACATCTTCTTCAAAGAATGGTTATACGCATTCCGGATGGCTAAAGGTACTCTTATTCAAACTCATTTTGATGAATTTAATTCTATTATTATCGATCTAGAAAATATAAAAGTTGAAGTTAGTAATGAAGATAAGGCAATATTGTTGGTTATCTCTTAGCCCTCTACCTATAGACACTTTAAAGAAATCTTTTTGTATAGTAATTTTGATACTATATCGTTTGAGGATGTTAACGCAAATCTATTGTCTAAAGAAAATTTTGATCTTAAAAAGCATCCCGAAAAGGTGAAGGCTATTAGAGAAGGAATGGGGGTTCAAAGGTTAAAAGGTTATAATTCCAACAATAAATAATGCTTGTAAGAAAAAGGGGCATGATGTATCCGAGTGCTACAAACTAAAAATAAGTTAGAAAAAAGAGAGAAAATTGAAAACAATCTCATGAAAATGCTTAAGCTGCCTTTGCTTTCGTTGATGATTAGTTTGATGGTGGTGTCTTATTTTCTACCTACTAAAAATGAAAGTACTTCTGATTGGGTTCTAGATTTTGGGTGTCCTACTCGAGATTGGGTTTTTACATATGATTCTATTGATTCTCGCTGTGGTTCGCATGGGCAATGGTAATCAATACAATGTTATTGAAATCGATACAGTTCATATCCGGGCTCATGATGAGGACTTTAACTAAAGTTCATTATGTTCCTAACTTAAACCACAATCTCATCTCTTTATGCACCCTATTATCCAAACTGTACAAGTATTCATCTTGAGGTGGAGTTATGCAAGTTTCAAAGGGTACATCCTACGGGTAGGTTCAAATGCTATACATTACAAGGCACTACTATTCCATGCCTCAAAGTCCATCCTACTATTACTAGGTTCAAGTCTCTCTTGGACTTAGCTTATGTAACGCCCCCAATCACTATTACTTAATAATCCCCTCATTAGGGACTATTACGTAAGGTCGCAGCGGAAGGTAACGATCGAAGGCGCTACCGCCGTCCTAAGAATAGGACAAGGCTAAATAATTTGAAATAAAATGAAATACGATTTGTGCCTCCATCGTTATATATTTCCAACAATGCTTGTTAGGGGTGACTACTTATTACCCAAGTAGTTAGGTCACCCCAAAATACCGTTCATTGGTTTAGCAACACAAAACTTATACAACCTAGACCTTTGTCTATTCTACAAGATAATATACAACATGCAACAATTCCCAAGGTCATACCTAAACCCCGGTTGAGGGTAAAATCACCTGTGAGCGTCTATGTACCTTCGGACTCCCAAATGCCACGTGGCTGGCTAGGGTTTGCCTTCGCCGGACTTGGTGAATGGTTGGTTGTTCACCAATGCTTCTTCCTAAAACAAAAACAGTAAAATATTTGGAAGAGTGAGTCGAAACTCGATACGCACATTCCTGTCATTGTAAAATAACTTTGAAGAATATATTGATTGAGCGCGTGCATTTCAATTCATTTTAGTTTGAAAACAGGGGAGTGAATATAATTAAAACTTGCTTGCCGGTTATTATCCGAAAGTGGAACCCCTTGATAATTGATACGATCTTAGTAAGGTGCACACCTCCGGGCCGACCGAGAACCCGAGTTGAAGCCGCGCGGGTTGGGCATAAGCCACGATGATTGATAATTGATGGGCATAAGCCACGATAATTGATGATTGAGCGGGGACCACTTGATTAGGTGGCAAAACTTGATTTGCAAATGATTCATTATTAATTATATATATGAGAAATGTTGAGATTTGATGAAATATGTGAATTTTCGAAGGGTACGAGGCAATGAACGTACTCGAATTGAGAATATTTGTTTCTCCCCTTTTGCAGAAATTTAAGTCAGCAGTTGCTCGGCAACGAAGTGGCCTCGGTTACGCTTAAAATGGATTTCTAGGGTTAATAATGTTTTCTTGAGTTTTAATGCTTGAGTTTGTATAAGCTTTAACAATTTAATTCATTTCCTATATTCGTATGAAGGTCGATTAAACTAATGTTTGTATTACTTAGCTTTCATTGCGTTTATATAATTTATATTAACTAAAGAAATTGATTAGGCTAACTAAATACTCGATGATTTTGGTGTAATTCAGTTTGTTAGCGACTTTGGATTGAAAATGGTATATGTATATATATAAATATACCTAACAAACACTTATTCCTAGTTTATTCCTCACTTCTCCCTTTCCTGCATTCAAGACTCATAGTTAGGCGGTTGATTAATCCATCGAATGTCTTCCTACGGGAAGGTTCCATAATCCATCGAATTGTTCAACTTCCGTACATACACCATGTTAAGATCATAAGCATTGTTCTCCCGACCAATTTCACATTCACAACCACGATTAGGCAACCCTAATGCTCAATTATTTTCCATGCCTGTACACTTGTACATTATCGAATTTCAACTTCTACATGTGCATTCCTCTTCATTTGCTCAATATAACCAAAATGTAACAATTCCATCGACTTGCTAAATTCTACAATAGAACATCCCTAAACTCATTCACTCGATTCACAATTTCCCCAAGAAAATCACATTCGTTCACGTTCATACACAATCAATCAATCGAAATAACACAACTCAATCATTCACACCAATTCGGATTCTCCCAAATTAATCTTTAAATTCACCTCACAAACGTATTTCTAATCATATACTTCAGTTTACAATTACAATTGCTCAAATAACCAATGAACTTGATAATTTAGGGTTTAGGGTTTTACCTTCGAATTCACGAGAAGAGGAAGGAGGGGATTGGGTGTGCGGGTGCGCTATGGCGGCTAGCTGGGAGTGGCCGACGACGAGCCTCGGCGTCGGGGCTGCGGCGGTTGGCCGCCGAGTGGTCGCAGGAAGCGAGGGACAGGGCCACGCGGAAATAGAGCGAGAGCGAGAGCACGACCGAGAGACAGAGGCGAGGCGGAAGAGAGACGCCGGGCGTCTTCCTGGCGACGCGGCGCCGGCTGCTGGCTCTGGCGTTGGTGGCTGAGACCGAGTAGCGAGATGGAGGCGAAGAGGGAAACAGAGCACGCGAGGAGAGAGAGAGCCATCGCGCGAGAGTGTGAGAGGGCGCTGCCGGCGGTGCCTAGCGCCGGCTTCGGCCGGCGTTAGTGGCGTCCGGTGGCCGGACCGGGAGGCAGCAACGAGCAGAGCGAGAGGCGAGAGGGGATGAAGGAGGGAAACAGGGGAGCAGGGGAAAGGGGAGCACGAAGGAGCACGGGAGAGAGAGAGGATGAGCTCGAATATATTTTAGAGTCGTTTAACGTTCCAGAGAATTCTTTCTCTGGATTTTTCTTTAGAAAAATTTAATTTCGTCATTTTATTATTTTGATTTATTTCTTTATTTACTTGTTTTGTTTTCTTTTATTGTTACTTTTAATTTTATTTTAATAATGATGTTCACAAATTATAATCTTATTATGAGATTTTTATTGGGGCCACTTCGTCGCCTTAGCCGCATAACATACGAGATAAAAATAGTTTAAATATAAGATATCGAATTGAAGTGCACGCGCTCAATTATATAAATAGTGTAATTAATAAAATAAATAATGTGATTTTAAAATAAATAATGTGATTTAGGGTCGGGTTGTTACAGACTTATATTTTTATCGCTTGATTGCCCTTTGGGGCTACGTCCTATAGGTAGGGATGACAATGGGTCGGGTCCGATCGAACCCAAATCCATTTAATTTTTCTAGACATGGACCCAAACCCGATCCGAACCCGACGAGTCCGCAAAGACTAGACCCGGACCCATATCCGGCGAGTCCGGTGGGTCTCAAATGGGTCCTCCATAATTTTTAGCCTGAATGTCAAAATTAAAGCATCCAAGCATCGAATCTCGGAAGTCATATCTAGCGAGGAACAATTCCAAAATCGATAGAGAGAGAGGTAGAGGCGCCGAGCGAGTCGTAGAGAAGATGAAAGTGGAGCCTAACCGCATAAGGCTGAGAGGGTTAGAGACTCAAAGATAGCACTCAAGGTCCGGTGTCGAAGAATCAAAGAAAGCCATGGCTACTATCCATCACCGGAAACGGAAGAGATAGTCGAAGAGAAAGATAGAGAGCAAAAGTCGAAGACGAAGTTTGAGAGTGAGAACGAGTCGAAGAGGAAAACAGAGAGCGAGATTTGAAGAGGAGGACAGAGAGCACAAGCTGAGAGAGAGAGCTTAGACCAAAAGGGTTGAATGAGGGAGTGACTAAGAGAGTAAAGACATGAGGTCTGAATGAGGGAGGGACTACGAGAGGCCGAATGAGGGAGAGAACATTAGGGTTCAAACTTCGGACTTTATAGAATAAAGAGACTTGAAATTTAGTATTTTTCTTTAAAAATGTACTTTCGGGTCCTAACTCGGGTCTTGAGCCAAGTTTGGGTCTAAAACCCGAGACCCGGACCTGCACCTGGATCGTTAAGTCGTATTTTATACGTATTTTTAGTAGTTATTGAGTTTATATTATATAGTTTATTTTATCTAATTTATTCTATTTTGTCTATTTATAGGTAATTATCGAATAAAGTGGGGAAGAGAAGAAAAGTCGTTAAAAGTGGATTTTTAGCTACCGACAAGCATCCAAGAAAATATATGAAGTCGGTCCATAAATATAATATGTAATAAAATATTTATTTTAGGATATTATATTTTAGGAAAAGCATCCAAGAAAATATATGAAGTCGGTCCATAAATATAATATGTAATAAAATATTTATTTTAGGATATTATATTTTAGGAAATCCTAAGTGGAATAGAAAAGGGAAACTTAGAAGAGAAGAAAGAGAAATAAACCCTAACTCTTTCACCCTATATATACTACTTATTATCATCATGGAGAGAGACCTAGGAAGCCAGCCACACACAATCACCACTCGCTCGCTGTCCACGTCCACCTGCTGCCCGACCATCACCGATGCTGCCGCCTACACCTGGCTGCTACCGCCGCTGCACCACCAGCCAGCCGCTGCACCTGCCGCCTGAACCTGGCTGCTGCCGCTGCTGCCCCTTGCTGCTGCTGCTGTCCGCTGCCCAGCCAGCCACCATCCATCATCATCTTCTTCATCTTCCCGGGTCAAAGAAACTAATATCGGTAGTATAATTTAGTTTTGTAATTTTTATTAGAAAAGATTGAGTTTTTATTGATAGATTAATACTAAAGATGGTAGTTTTATTTAGTTTACATGTTTTAAATTACATGATGTGTGAGTAGTTTTTCTTATACTTAGTATAATCTCATTGAAGCCATCTTAAATTATTTATTTTGAAACAAAGTTATGATTTTTATTGTCTTATTGATTTGATCCATGATTCTATGATAATTTGTGTTTAATGTTTATGAATTTATGTCTAATTAATTAGAGTGCACGCTATTTAGTTTTATATAAATTCATATGATAGTTTAGAGGGTTTAAGTACGTAATTGCTTGATCTTTTAGACATAAGTATCACCCTAGTTAATCATGGATGGCTCATACCCATCTCTTTTAATTAGGAAATTATCATAGATCCTTCTTAAATCAATTTGCTAGTAGATTGGTTATTAGGTGCTAGATGATGTTTTTCTAATACTTAATGCTCTGATTTGATTAAATTCTAGTGCTAGTGCTAGGGTTATCAATATTAGTAGGGTTTATATTAGGGCTAGGCCTAAGTAAACTAATAACTAAGGAAAAACGGGAAGATCCGCTAGTGGTTGTCTTCTACAGTTTAGCTTATGGGTAGATCAATTTGTGTGTTAATGATAAATAATAATTTGCATGGTGGATATAGATTATACTAAGTGTTTTTATAAATTTGATATCTTTGATAATTACTTGCTTGCCTTTTAGTTATTTTCTTGAGTTTATTAATTTTTATTCATAAAGTTATAGTCTTTTATTATCAATTTCATTAAACCCCCTAAAGATCAGTATTTTAGGTTAGTTTTAGTAATTTTATTTTAATTTAACTTTGAGTCATTATATATTTTAATTTTCAGATTTAATTTTCTGTTAGTTTTTATTATTTTGAGTCAGTTTGTTAGAAATTAGTTTAAAAATAGTTTCTTTTGTTATTTTTCGTGTTTTATTTTCTTTTAGGGTTTAGATAGAGTCCTAGTTTGCTGTGATTAAATTTTAGAATTTTTGGAATTAATTTGATATTTTTTCAGATTTAATTCTTGAATTTAATTACTGCAGGTTTTTAATAAAATAAATTCGTAAATTAGATTTAAAATTTTTTTTTATATTTTTAGGGTCTGGTTAGGTTTAGAAAATTAGTATTATTATTCTGGGTAATTTTAGTATTTATTTTCGTAATTATTTTAGTGCAGAATTTTACTTATTTAATTTTCTGTTTTAGAATTTGTTTATTTTCTACTTTAGTTTTCTGTTTTAATTATTCTAAAAATATACAAAAATATTTCTGGGTTATTGTAGTTTTATTATTCTGTATAAATTATTTATTTAGTTATTAGATAATTTTCTATGAATTTTAGTTATTGATTTTAATTTATATTTTCTATTTTGTTTTTAAGAGTAGTAAATTTAATTAGATTAAAACTTGCATGTTATTATATCTTTCCTCGTGGATTCGATCCCTACTTGCCCTTGCTATATTGTTTATTATAAGTTTAAGTAGTGGTTTAATTTGTTGCTGTACGACAAGCTCAACACGGACCTGCACTCCATTGAGGTTAGTTGGACCCGGACTCCAACCCAAACCCATCGGGAATAAATTTGGCAGACCCATACCCAATTATATGGGTTGGGTTTGGCGGGTTTAGGTCAGGTCTTGGACCTACAGCCATCCCTACCTACAGGACTCGACCCTTCGAGGTCCTCATGACGGTATTGACTATTTTATGGTTTTTGGTCCAAGGTGGAGATGGTTGGGTGTGGCCCAAAATCCATCTATGTCTTAAGGCATTGCTCGACTCAAGCCCGTAGACTTCTCACAACAAGGCTCGCATCCCATGGAGGCCGTAAAATCAGACAGACGGAAAGAAAGAGGGTCGAGTAGCATGGCATGACCAATGTCACGCCACATGGAACAACCGTGCCGAGCCTTGCATGACAATGCCACGGTAACATTGGCTTAGAGACAAGTGAGCCACTAGAGTTATAGTAAATAGAAAGCCATTGGGCAGGATATGAGACCCTATAGAAAGAATTTATCATTCAAGTTCACATCTTATATGTATGCATAAAATAAGTTATAGTAAATACTGCAAACTTATAAGGCATACATAAAATAAGTTCCATCAAGCACAACAAACTTGAGAGTTAAATGAATATAAAAGTATGCTAATGGAAACTGAAGCAATGAAGAGAAGTTAGAAAAGTACAATGCAAACTTACATGTAAAAATTGTTACTTACCAGGAAAAAGTGAAGAGAAGTTCTTAAAGTAATGGATAATGCATATTCTCCTTGAAGCGAGTTGGCATGACTTTTTCCAATGCATTTACAAGCCCCTAATACACCAACATATATAAAAATAATGAACTTTAAATAATTATGAATAAAAATAAAATGATATGATTAATAAAAAAATTTGAACTATGTAATAAACTTGAACTTACCTTGTGCCTGTCTGACATTATTGTATATCTAGACTGATCCTCAAGCTGCATCAAGTGCCCTTATAAAGCCAGTCAAGAAGAAACCCCATTCTTCTTTATTCTCAATCTCAACCACTGCATATGCTAATGGAAACTGACCATTGTTTCCATCTAAAGCCATTGAAGTAAGGAGTACTCCCCTATAAACTCCTTTCAGGTGAGTGGCATCTATCCCAATAAAGGGCTTACGGAATTGCTTGAATGCGGTGATAGCGGGACCAACACAAATGAGCATGTGTTTGAAAACAGGATTTTTACTAGGGCCTTGCTCCAACCAACTTATGACACAAACAGATCCGGGGTTTTTGCCTTGAACTCTTCAACATATTTAGGCAAATACTTATACCCCTCTTCATGTTTCCCTTCAACAGTTGCCCTTAACAATCTTCTTGCCCTCCAACAAACTTAGTCTAGCACAAATGTCGAATACTTGTTCATTATGATTGACTGCATTCTCTTGACATCCAATTTTGGAGAAGCAATGAAATAAGGCAATAGTTTTTGAGCTGCCCAAGGTGAGTTTGCCAGCTTATGTCTCTCGGGCCTCTCAAAAACATGCCTCCCGAGTGTGTAATTTCACCATCCAGGTTGTCCTATTAACAAGGACACTGCAGTGAATCCTCTAAGTACACCTTGGATCCTCACATCTCTATGTGTACCTAGTCTCCTCATTTTTCTCTTTCTTCATTATGAATCCCTCCACAATGCAATACTCTCTCATAACTGCAAGTAAGTCCTCTTTACAATTGAAAATATGACCTACCATCAAACTTATAGTCCCATCCCTATTCCTCTTCCATAAACACCCTTGCCTTATTATCTTAGCCATTTTATTAACAATAAGGTCCTATCTTCAGGACTGTCAATGATTTAGGCACCCACTTGCATCCTCTTTTCATTTTCTAACTCTAAGTCTTCCTCTCGAATCACTAGAAAATATTTCTTCATCCAGAGATTCCTCCTCCGACTCATCCACACTCGCCACGGTAACACCCCCAATTATCATTACTTAATAATTCCCTAATTTGAGAATGTTAGGTAAGGTCGCAGCGGAAGTTAGCGATCGAAGGCGTTACCGCCGCCCTAATAATAGGACAAGGCTGAAATAAAATGCCACAATATACTGTGTCTATTAGTTATGCTTAAGTAAGTCCGAGGAACATTAAATGTTACGCCGCAGGGAGTCAAGCCGACAACTTAAATAAACCAATCCCAAAATACAGTTCTGCTACATATTTACATATATTAACAGCCATTACAACAGTCTAGGATAGGAAATACGTAATGTTTAATCACAATCCAAGGTCAAACCCAAAATTAACGAGGAGGAGAATCACTGTGAGCATCTAACCCATCATAGAACAATGATAATGAAGTATCCAGCTAAGTCTTGCTCCCGTCGAGCTTCTTAGGCAAAAGACTGTTCACGGATGCTTTTCCTAAAAACAAAAACATTAAAATAATTCGAAAAATGAGTCGAAACTTAGTACGAACATTCCTGCACAGTTAAATAATTTTGAAACACATTGATTGGGCGCGCGCATTTCAATTCATTTTAGTTTGAAATCGGGGGAGAGAATATAAGTAAAACTTGCTTGCCGGTTATTATCCGAAAGTGGAACCCCTTGATAATTGATACGATCTTTGAATAAGGTGCACACTTCCCGGGCTGACCGAGAACCCGAGTTGAAGCCGCGCGGGTGGAATTGAAGGGTCTAAGCCACGATAATTGATAATTGAATGGGGACCACTTAATTACGTGACAAAATTTGATTTGCAAATGATTCATTATTAGTTATATATATATAAGAAATGTTGAGATTTGATGAAACATGTGAGTTTTCGTAAGGTACGAGCAATGAACGTACTCGAACCGAGAATATTTGTTTCTCCCCTTTTATAAAAATTGAAGTTACCGGCTATTCGACAATTGAAGTGGCCTCAATTCTGTTTCAAATAGATTTTTGTTGTTAATAATGTATCTCTTGAGTTTTAATAATTGAATTTGTATAAGCATTGACAATTTATTTCATTTTATACGAAAATCGATTAAATTAACGTTTGTATTACTCAACTTTATTGCGTTAATTCCGTTTCAAATATTGAATACAACACATACTAATCAAAGAAGCTGATTAGGCTAATTAGATACTCAATGATTTTGATGTAATTCAATTTATTAGTTGATTTGGATTGAAAATGGTATATATATATATATACATAAACAATCATTTATTCCTAATTTATTCCTTCTCCCTTCCCCGCATTCAAAACCCATAGTTAAGTAATTAATTAATCCGTCAAATGCCTTTCCATAGGATGGTTTCACAATTTGCCGAATTGCCCAAAATTCATACATACACCATTTAAGGGCCTAAGCATTATATTCTCAACAGAATTCACATTCACAACCACAATTAGGTATGCTTAATATTCGAATTATTTTCTCACACCTCTCGTACTTACACATTAGCTAGTTTCAGCTTCTACATACATTCTCCCCTTCGTTTGCTCAATATAATCATTCCCAAAATATAACAAATCCATCAAATTACTCAATTTTTATAACCAAACATCCCTAAACTCATCCACTAAATCATAATTTCCAAATGAAGACTCGGACTTTTACTTACTCGTTTCGAGTTCCATCAAGGAATCGGTATAAGACTTCATCCCTTATAGGGTTTTGACTTCAAGACATTCCATGCATCTTAGAAACTTTTCCGAGTGATATAACATTTCTTCCGAGTGTTATCGAATCTAGTATGGGGTTTTCGCCGACTACGATTGACTCGGAAAGCATAATTCTATATGCTACTTCTCACTCGGTTCCGAGTCACCCAACACTAAGATATTTCGCATGATTCAAACACTATCTTTTCCGAGCTCAAACTCGAGTCCGACTTCATAATTCGAGAATTAAATTGTTCCAAGTCGGCATATTTAGTTTGAATTTTGTTTAGTCTAGTTCAAGTCTGTTTACTCGATATTCTTTATCCGACTTAATTGCCTTCTAGATCGACTAAGATGGAATTTGAGTTTCATGGATATTAGACTCAGAAAATTCCTTTTCTTTTCGACTCGGATAATTAGTCACTTAATTATTTTACTTATAATATTATCTCGTGTCTAATCTTGGACCAAAGCATTTTATACTTTGAGAACCAAATTGATTTGCTTTTGTAGGTTATTCAAACGAGGCTATCCTAAATTTGAATTACAAAAGTAACCGAGCTTCAAAACGTCAAATCACTAGCGAGATAAGGCTTTTTCCACCTCCGACCTAGCCCCGAGACATCTGTGTCGGGGTTGTCTGTTTCCAAAACTTGAAATCTGCAACACCAAGCTCAACGGTGGTTTCCACCTTATTTTTCAAGACACCACCAGTGGTTTTGGGACTTCCAAAGGAGTCGAGAACCGTTGCTCAACGATCATATCTCAACGGATATTTTACGAGTGACTCGAAAATCCTTTACAACGGTCACGAGAGGACTTCCGGTCGGAAGATGGACACAACGGCTATGCCGCTTGGTCATCTATAAATAGAAGCCAACTTTCAAGACTTGAAGATTGCCGAATCTATTATTAATATACATACTTGATCAAAAGTCATTGTATTCATTCTCAATCTTTTACTTACAACTCCAATTACGTATTTCATAATATTACGAGTTGTAAGGTCTTGTACTCGATTACAAACCCTTTCTTTCTTACTCTCTAAGTAAGGTCCCTTGATCGAGCTGTAAGGGTTAACTCAGCTCGATTGTCCCTAACTCGTAAGGGTGATCTCGGTTAGGAAGTACTAGATCGAGATAAGGAAATTTCTCGGTCTAGGAAAAACTTGTAAAGAGTTGTCTAAGGGGCAACTCGGGTCAAGTTAGTCTATTGTATTTTGTGGACTCAAAATAGTGGATTTGACTTCGTGCTTGGATTAGCACGGTCCAGTGGTTTTTGCCCCAGGAGGGTTTCCTCGTACTTTCTGAGTTATTAATTTTTTAGTGCATTCTAGACTCGGACGGGTTTAAAGTTTCGTTTAATATGTTTCTTCACTCTTCACCGATTTACGAGTTAGTGCTTTTACGAGCTCATCTCCGACTCTCACTCACATCGATTCATATCTATTTTAAATTTGAAGCAAATTTCATCATCACCCTATTCACCCCCTCTCTAGGGGTGACTTAGCCTCTCCCGAGCAAACCTTCACCAAAAGAATCATATTCGTTCACATCCATACATAATCAATCCATCAAAATACTAATCACAATGGTTCACACCAATTCACAGTTTTCTCAATTCAAACCTTAAATTCACACCATAACCATATTTCTAAATCATATACCTCAATTTACAATTACAATTGCTTAAATAAATAATGAACTTGGTAATTTAGGGTTTAGCGTTTTACCTTCAAAATTCGGAGAGGAGATGCCAAGGAGAGGAAAGTGGAGATGTTGGTGTGCGGCTGCTGGGAGAGGCCGGCGACGTGCCTCAACGCCGGAGCTGCGGTGATTAGCCGATGGATGTGGGTCGCAGCAGAGGCAGAGCGAACGCGGGTAAGAGCGAGAGAGGAAAGCGAGAGCGCGAGGGAGGGAGAGAGCGAGACGGAGAGGAATGAGGGATGGTAGGCGTCGGTCTTCCAGCCGGCGTCGGTCTTCCAGCCGGCGTCGGTCGTGCTGGTAGCCGGAGAAGGCAGCGACAAAGAAGGAGGCGTCCGCGAGGAGAGAGGCGGGGAGCATGGAAGAGGCGAGACAGGGGAAAGCAAGTGAGGAAATTGGGATTGAACTTGCCCGATTGTTTTTTTTATCTTTAACCGCCCTTTCTTCTTTTTTTGTTTTTTTGTATACAATTCTAGAAAAATCCATCTGGATTTATCCATCAAAAAAATCTGATTTGTTTATTTTTATTTTTATATTTATTTATATTTATTTATTTATTATTATTATTATTATTATTGTTTTTTTCTTATTGTTACTTTTAAATTTTATTTTAATAATGATGTTTACAAATTATTACCTTATTATGAGATTTTTATTAGGACCACTTTGTCGCCTTAACCGCATAACACATATAAAAAAATAATTTAAATATAAAATATCGAATTGAAATGCACGCGCTCAATCATATAAATCTTGTAATTAATGAATTAATAAAATAAACAATGTGGTTTAGGGTCGAGTTGTTACAGACCAGCGATGCTTGAAATCCTCATTATCACTATCATCGGAAGATGAACAATTATCCCTAAGCATCTGCAACTTGATCCCCATCACCAACAATTTGAACCTCGGTTTCATTACCACCATCCCACTCATTTTCACCATCCCACTGAGGCACTTTTGACGGTGACATTACATCAAAATAATCTAACTCTTCCAGTCCAAGCACGGGATAACAATCGGCAGCGACCTTGTACTTAGTTTTGGGAGAGGCGGTTTTGGCTTGGGTTGACTTTGGGCGTGGTTTGTTTGATTTATCGAGTGGGTTGTACAGGGTTTGAAAGAGTAGATGAGGATCTTGTATGTGATTTGGTTGGGCTAACAGGGGTTCTATAGGACCTATAGTTTAGTAGAGACCCTTGTCTATGGTCTGTTGAAAGGGGAGATTTTGGTGAAGTTTCGATCTTGAAAGGGGAGATTTTGGGGAGGTATCGGTTTTGGGCTTTGGGGAGGTATCATTTTTGGCCTTTGGTGAGGTTGGCCTCACTGGAGAATTAGCCAAAGATCTTGTGATTGGTCTCCTAGGTATCAACTTAGTAGGTTGAAAAGATGGGGTACAAATTAGAGTGTCCGCCCATTTGTTTGCTTGATCGACTGTTGGGTCTTCATCAAACACCCCAATTTCTTGTTTGTCTATTGAAGGTTGGTCATTTCCTGAACAATCATTCAAATTTTCAACACTCGCACTATAAGTTGGGCTTCACAAGGCTCGCTTCAATTCAACCATGTAAATGGGAATACACAGACAATTTAGGTACGGAACCCCAAGATTTCACTAATGCAATCCACTCACTATCGGTGTTCACTTGTCATTCTTTGCTTAACTCTTTTTGGGGGATGCCACTCAAACCCAACATACTTAGGGAACTCTACACCATACTTCCCACACCAATATTTAACATCCTTACATAACTCGGTGCTATTATACTCATCAAGGCTGACCCTAGGAACCTCTATGACTTTACCCTTAAAATAAACCTTCAATTTCACAATTTCAGTCCCTGTTTTAACACAATAATGCAGGATTAATAAAAACAAAAAAATTACTCAAAACGAACCCAAGCAACTCTACAAATCATCATCGGCTAAAAAATTAAACACCGATAATCAAACATTAAAAAACCCTACAAAATTGTATCGAGACAAAGTTCTCATGCAAAATGCCAAATCTTGTGCAAAACTTTAAATTGTCGAAGTAGAATTCTCCATTCAAAGATTATTTCACAAAATTATGGTATAAAATTTATTTTTCAACGAAACCCCCAAATTTAACCCTAAAATGAAATCAAAGCAAAAATTCGAAACTTCTACCACTTACCATTTTCGGCCTCGTTTTCTTCTACCTTTGTTTATTCTACTTTCGTCTTCATCTCCTGTTTTCGTCTATGGAGGACGATTCTTCCTCTAAAAACGAGTTACGGATCGGAGTTGAAGAATTTGGGGCGGAGAGGGGGAGAGAGAGACGAGAGGGTGATCGAGAGTATCGGAGACATGACGAGCAACGATAGGCGTGGTTATGGTAGAGTTAATTCTCCTCTTCCCGCGATTAAAGAAGGGTATTTTAGACTTTTCACAACTCAGTCGAAACTCGGGCCGGAATTGGACCCGGAAATAGTTGGCCCAATTATTTAAGGCGCCTTAATATAATTTTTGATAACTTTGGGTCCAAAAAGTAGATGTCCTAAAACTTAAGGTACCTACTAGTTTTTTTGCATAGATAAATGAGTATTAGTAAGGGCAGAATTGTAATTCATCATTCCTAAGAAACTCATGTGCGTGACATGTGCAATCGTCAAAGTAACACACATTAGTCTTTTGAGTATTTTAAGTCTTTGGGAAATTGACCCAACACCCATTGGTCAATTTTCCGAAAAATATTACCAAAGCATTTACTCCATTTTCATTTTGTCGACGGAGGATTTAATGGTGCTGCAAAGGAAGAAAAGGAAAGTGGACTTTGGGTAGCATTCACATGGGCTTTGGGTATTTTGCATTTGGCTTTTATTAGTTTCTCTACATAATTGGAAGGGAAAAACTAATGGAATATGTGTGTGTGTGTGTGAGAGACCCCCACCGAGCAAGTGTGTGTGTGTGAGACACACCACCACGAGGACAGTGTAAGACACATCACTAAGAGATAAGAAATCACCAAGGGAGTTCTAGCTTGGTGGGTTTAGCAACTGGTAATTAGTTGTTGGGAAATACATCCGGATAGGGGCTATGGGAAGGGTCATGTTTATAAGTGTCTAGTAATTAGCACTTGTAAATAGGGAGAGTTGTTTGTATATTATCATATAATTTTTCTCTCAAATTGTCTTCTTGTATTTGTTTATTTATTTTATTGCGTTTTTGATAATTTTTGAATCTTACACGCTTAAAAACCCAACATGTTTTTGTGGTTAAGTAGGTATACATCAATTTATTAATAAAATATCCATAAGTATATAAGTTAAAATTGGCCACATTTGCTCGTGACCTGAAGGAATAAACTTAGCAAGATAATAAGCGGCGGAATTATAATCCCCTTTTAACATGCAACAAAATACAAATTATATCAAAATCACTTATATAACGAGAAAAGTTGTTAAGAGAGAGAGAATATGATTCACAAATGATCTTCTCGAAGTTGAATCGCTTTGCTAATTGCCATAGAATGCAGCTTTTGCCTCAACGTTATAACTGACCATGTAGCTTTCACTCATTTGACTGCCGCCGTTAGACCTCTCCATTAGCATCTCTTGCCATCAGCCCAAGCCCCGCCTATCCGTCATTTTGTATGGAAGTGTCCACATTTATTTTGATGAAATTAGTCGGCGTGGTATCCAAACTACAGCTAATTAGTCTAGTTGCCAAAAATATATGAGGAAGAAAAGACAAACGTTACATAATTAAATGCTCCACCATAGGATTGAACTAAGGGTGTGCAAAATCGGTATCTATTAATCGAATTCTCAGTTCAAAAATTTGTTGAACCATAACCGAACCGAAAAAATCAGTATCAATTAGACAAAAATGTGAACCGTAACCGAACCGAAAAATCGGTTAACCGAATTTTCGGATCGGTTAACCAATTATTTGGTTCGGTTACTTGGTTAACCATTTCCAACTAAATTGTTTTTTTAAGCTTTAGAAAAATTGAAAAATAGTTATACAACTGAGAGAAATCAACACATCAGACATGAGTTGAAGACCACTCAGACCAGAAAGAGAGAAGAAGAGATCCCAATCTGTGCCACTGCTTTGTCACTGACCGTCCTCGGAGCCCCAATTGATTGTTTGTTGTTGGGAGAGAGGAAAGGCAGCCAGAAAGAGGCAAGCTTCATGAGAATCGTTGTATCCTTCGCAAAATTCATGAGAGAGAGAAAGAAAGGAGTTTGATAGGAACTTGGAGAGTCTTAAGGGATTTTAGAATTGGATTAACTTAAGGTATGGATGGTGTGTTTAGAATAATTGATATACATATCACAATGAGAATATGTGTTCTCGAGCAAACAAATAATAATTGCATATCATATGATATGATATTTATAGAAAGATAAAATTTCTTCAATTGACCATGATGATGACGTAGGCGTTTGGTTGAAATGGGCTGCAAATCAAGCACGAAGCAGATTTTGCTACCGCGCAAATTTGGTCTTAACTGACTCATGTAATTGCCTTTTGTTTTCTTCGTCCAAATTGGTTATAATTTCTATACGTGGTTGTGTTAAGCAGTAGTTTTCTAGGCAGTGATTAGTGTTTTAAAGAAGATAAAACATTACTTATCTAAAAATATAAGTGTTTGATAAAATAATGTTTGACATAATGAATAAAACTTTAGGTAGTGTTTTCGAAAAACTACTCAAAGTAATGTTTTCAAAAACACTACCTAGTATTTGCACATAATGTCTTTTTAAGTCATTTTATACAAATCTGCTATTGAAACAATTACTATTACCAAACATAATTATTTTAAATCACTAGTTGAACATCTAACCACTAACTACTAGTCAATAACGACTAATAGCTAATAAAAGAGCTAACGACTACTAAAACGAGATAATCGGTATTAAAATAGCTAATTTTACTCGAACACGTCCACGATCATCAAGCTTAAAAAATGACCAATTTCATCTGCCCATTTATTCTACAAAATTAAATAAAAACATCCAAATCAAAAGCATTTATACGATAAAAAAAACCACAAAATAAGGGGTTAAAAATGTATAAAAATTTTAGCTCAATAACTTTCAAAACTTACCTCATATTTTCATAGTACTCAATTTTTAAACAATATTAAACTATATTTTTTAAGCTATGTCATACCACCAAATCAATAGATATAAAATTATGTTACAAGTATGGTTAAATGTTTTTAATTTTAGGGTCTAAAGAAATTAATTATGCAATTAAACCTAGCAATTGGGCCATTCGGTTCCAAGTTCGGGTTAACTTCGGTTCAAGTCAACTTTGGTTCAATCTAATTCCGATCGGATTCGGGTGAGGTTAGGATTTGGTCAACTTTGGGTCGGATTCAAGCGAAGTTCAACTTAATTTTGGATCGGGTCAGCTACGGGTGAAGCCAATTGAGGTCAATTTTGGTTTGGGTGGGTCAATGTCGATTCGAGTAGGTTTCGAGTATGGTTTTGGGTCAATTTTGTATTGGATTGAAATCACGTCGAGTCAAAATCGGATCGGGTAAGATTCTAGTCGGGTTACTTTCAAGTCGGTTAGATAACTTAAGATTTTTCAATGGACTCGGTTTATGTGTAGCTTTGTATCCCTTGTAAACGCCGCGGAGCCGTAGGGATGCCCATGATGGTGGATTGGATTTCGACCCTAAATTGTTTCAACCATAACTTTCTCATTCAAACTCGTATTGACGCGATTCTTAATCCGTTGAAAATTTTATTGAATCTAGTTTTTGCATAAATATACCAAAAATATAAAACCCAAATATAATTCCGGAAGGGGATAAACTCTATGATGCAAATGTGGCACTAATTAATTATCTTTTCTTAATCATTAAAAATATAAATATATTAGAAAATAAAATTATAAATTATACAAACATATTTTGGTTTGAATTATCTCATATTTGGGTCGATTCGGGTTCGGATCATTTGTTTTCAGAGTTGAATGAGTTCGAGTATAAATCGATGTAGATTTGATTCTACTCGGGCCATTTAGGGTCGGGATCTAAATTGGGTCAATTATGTTTCGAGTTGGTTTGGTTTCGGATCGGGTCACTATGATTTGAGTGTGAATCGGGTACATTACATTTTGGATCGGTTTAGTTTCCGGTGAGTCAACATTGGCTGAGCTATTTTGAATATTGGTTCGGATTGAGTTTTAGTCAACGACCCGACTCATTCGATTCATGACAATTTTGCCGGATCTTAATACAATTTATAATTTAGGATTTGAGTAAAGTTGTTTCATTGGAATCGTACCCGTATTTTGGTGGGACTTTTGGGGAAAAGTGAAGGGTAAAATTTATTTATGTACTGGCCTTTTTATTGTACTTGTTCGGTGGTCACTTATAAATGTCATCATATATTCTTACTCTTGCTTGTTATATATTTGTTAGAAAAACTTTATATCTTATTACACTTTGAAAAATTTGTATAGTACATTTTGTAATTTCTTATGATCTAGTGGGCCTTAAAATACTAATTATTGGAAAAACAACGACTATAATTTATAAAAAATAATAGTGATCACTTCAATATATTTTATATAGAAATTTTAATTCTTTGGAATACATGCTCCCTTTTCATGACTTTATAGCCCTAATCCAAAGTATCTCTATACAAGAACTAATCTTTTGAGAAGGAATAATAGGATGTTTATAGAAATTGTAAATATAGTTCTATTGTAAAAGCAAGAAGGATTACAAGGAATTGGAGGCAACAACTAGAAAGTTAAACCGAAATTTAAATTGATCGAGACACTTAAGTATAAGGTGTCAAATTGGATTAGTAATTTGAATTAGAAGATTATCATTTGTAAGCTAATTATTGAGATTTAACTGTGTTTTTATCCTATTTTCTTGTATTATGTACAATATATTTATTTTAAATTTTATCCATCACATAATAAAAGATGAAAAAAATTTAAGAGCAAGGAGTTGTTGGGTGTTAAAAAAACACTGAAACCGAAAAACTGATATGAAAAACTGAATTAAATAATAGGTTAGCCGAATAAAATTTTCAAAAAATCGGATCGCTTAACCGAACCGAAAAAATCAGTTAACGATTCGATTTCAATTCAGGTTTTTAAAACCGGTTAACCGTGGTTAACCGAAATTTAAATGTTTTACATTTTATTTTAAAACTCTAGCTATATATACTTCACCAGCCGCTTCTTCTCAATTATTGCCTCTGGAACTCTGCTTTCCCATACAGATCTGAGCTGTTTCTCTCTCTCTCCACCATCCCATCCTATCCCTCCTTCAGTTCCCCTCTTGTTTCCATTGCCTACCAAACAAATATGAGAGGTTAATCCAATTCTAAAATCCCTTCTGGGCTGCTTTATCTCTCTATCTCATGAATTTTGCGAAGGATACAACGATTCTCATGAATCTTGCCTCTTCTGGGCTGCTTTTCCTCTCTCCTAACGATAAACAATCAGTTGGGGCTCCGAGGACGGCCAGTGACGAAGCAGTGGCCCAGATCGAGATCTCTTCTTCTCTCTTTCTGGTTTGAGTGGTCTTCAACCCATGTCTGATGTGTTGATTTCTCTCAGTTGTCTAGCTATTTTCCAATTTTTCTAAAGCTAAAAAAATAATTTAGTTGGAAATGGTTAACCAGTAACTGAACCAAATAATCAGCGATTTTTTCGGTTCGGTTAAGGTTCACATTTTTGTCTAACTGATTTTTTCGGTTAGCCGATTTTCGATTAACCGTTTTTTCGGTTCAGTTACAGTTCAACAAATTTTTAAACCGAGAATTCGATTAACCATTACCGATTTTGCACGCCCCTAGTTCAATCCTATAGTGGAGCATTTAATTAGGTAAGGTTTGTCCTTTTTTCCTCATATATTTTTGGCAACTAGACTAATTAGCTGTAGTGTGGACACCACCACCGACTAATTTCATCAAAATAAATGTGGACGCTTCCATACAAAATGACGGATAGGTGGGTCTTAGGCCGGTGGCAAGAGATGCTAATGGAGAGGTCTAATGGCGGCAGTCAAATGAGTGAAAGCTACATGGTCAGTTACAGCGTTAAGGCAAAAGCGGCATTCTATGGCACCCAATTAGCAAAGCGATTCAACTTCGAGAAGATCATTTGTGAATCATATTCTCTCTCTCTAACAACTTTTCTCATTATATAAGTGAGTTTGATATAATTTGTATTTGGTTGAATGTTAAAAAGAGATGATAATTCAACCGCTTATTATTTTGCTAAGTTTATTCCTTCAGATCCCGAGCAAATTTGGCCAATTTCAACTTATATATTATTGGACGAGATTCATAAAACGGCTACTTAGACCCGTTAATTTTCACTTAATTAGTCTTCCACTTATCCAGGAAATGTTCCTGGATAAGTGAGATGGCTAATGAAGTTGAGATAGACTTAAATTCTTAATTCTGGAGATAGGAGCGAATGCTCCTATTTAATCTGTAATGGAATATAAAGAATAACCACATGTGAGAAAAATAAACGTAGCATCCCTTGCCTCTCACAAGCTTTCTCTAGAAATCCACATCTCTCTCTCACGGTGAGACCCGTCATCCCCGGGGTCCTCGGGTTTGTATCGTGGCTGCTTTTAGTCGACTCTAGTAGCCACCGGCTATATCATTCCAAGTGATACTTGGTAGATCCGAATTTCGGAGTACAACTAGAATTGGTGTATTCGTGACGCGAGAATTCGTTTGTGGGCTATTGAACGACAATCGATCTAGTTGCTTCCGCATTACTAAGGTAGTCCTTAATTTTCTTACAGTGGTGTAAACATAAATTTCGAGTCAAAAATAAATAAAGACAGGAAATTAGGAAACAAATATAATTTGTATTAATTTTTGTTGAACGAGTACAATCTCTCGTATTGAATACGATAAACGTAATCCTCCGATTCGATCTCCTTGGAACTTGAATGATTCGAGGCGTTGTAGCTCGATCTCGAACGTTGATGTTGGGGTATATGATGAACGCCGAATGGTTCTTGATCCTGGATGTAATAAGAGTCTTGAATTTGAATCGTTGACTCGATTTACGAACGGTTGCAGACTTTGATCCTTGACGCTTGGTAGCTAGATGTCGTTTGCGGTTTGAGCTTTAGATTTCGCAGATGTCGCTCTCGAAAAATGAGGCGATGACCTCTATTTATAGCCTTTTTGGACCTAGGGTTTGAGCTAGGTTTTGGCCGGCCATAATTCGATAATTATTTCTTAAAAGAAATATTTACTATTTACTTGCATCATCAACGACACGTGGCAACTTTTAATTGGCCGGAATTTGATTTCTTTTGATTTTAATTTTTAAGGCTTTTCAAGACCAATTTTACATGTGGCAATTTACGATAGGTGGAATAAAAATAATTAATTTTCCACGTGGCGACATATAGTTAGCTAACGAATTTTTGCCTCCTACAAATGCTCCCTTCGAGAGTCACTGCGTGCACGAGTTTTGTTGAGTGCTTGGAGCGATTGTATCTCGAACATTTAGAAAATGATTGATATATGTTGATTTTAATCACCTTCTCGATGTGAATACCGTGAATCACCTATATCACATGTTTGGATTTGTTTAGGTATAATTCACAGGGTTCTTTTTTTTTTTTCAGATGAGTCATCGAGACTTTTCTTTTAAAAAATAATGACTAACTATGGTTATACAAAAAAGTTAATTTAGATTACAGCAAAATTTAGTAGAGGGAATAAAACCCTAAAAATTCACAGTTCACGCAGCCACCCGTTACAATAACATTTTTAATTTGTGGGTAATAGCACCTTTTCATTTCACCTCTCTAAACTGCTCAAAACCCATGAACTTCAACTTCTGAAAACGGGTCTCTCTCTCTCATCAAAGCCTTCCATGGCTTCACCTCTTTCCAAAATCACCAGCCCCTTCACTGCCCCTCCGTCGCCGCCCAGAACGCCGCTATGGCAGAAGGCTCAGCACCGGCCTCTCGCGCCTGACGCCACCGCACTCGCCTCCTTCTTCACCGATTTCACGCCGCGGTTCGAGATATCCCTCCATGGGTTCCTCCTGGCAGCTTTAGCCTTCGCCAGAGCAACGCCTGCCGCCGCCGACTTCTTCCGGTCTCGAGGCTAGCGATTTCTGATGGTAAATCTCCGTCGAGGCAGCCGCTCTCCGGGCTTTCCGGTTGTCAATCGCGTCGCCGTCTGTCTCCAGCCCTGCCGCCGGTCGACGACTTCGTGCTGGGTAAAGGTGGCGGTACCGTGATTTTCCGGCTTCGATCCCACTAGTACGCACGTTTCCTCGCTTTTTTTTCCGGCGAGTTCTGAACCCGGTATTCTCTTTCCTCTTGTTTTCAGAACCCGGCGACATGGGTCTGCTTTGAACTCCAAGGGTTGCCGGATATTCTTATGAACATGGGCGGAGCCTTTCGTACCTCGGAACAATGGTGGTCAAAGGAAGCGGAGGGGGATGAATTCTGAAGTGGTGGAGTTGGAGAGGAGTGAAACTGACATTTGGGGGCTCTCGGTTGTGGTTATTGTGACTACTCTTGCTGTTGTTCCCGTTCTACTTTGTAATCTGATAGAACTCCATTGATCTTCTCTTTTTCAATTTTCAGATTTTCCAATGTTTCTTGCATTTCCCTTCGATTTTGCCTTGAATTTCGTCTTCTCTGACCTGGGTTTTGAACTTGGCTTTTCTGTTTCTCCCCTGTTTGGTAAGCAAAGGGTCGGTGGAATTTGAAGAGTTTGTAGCCGACTGGGAATGTAAAATTTGAAGAGTTTCTAACTTAGGGGTGTAACCGAGCCGAGCTGGCTCATGAGCCCTCTCGAGCTGGCTCGTATAAAAGCTTGCTAGCCGAGATTGTGACGAATCCGAGCCGAGCCGAGCTGGATAGTTATCCGAGCCGAGCTCGAGCCTGCAATGTTGGAGCTCGTAAGCTCGCCGAGCTCTACACGAGCCCATTACATACGAGCCGAACGAACGAACGAGTAAACGAGCCGAGCAAACGAGCCGAACGAGCCTACCAAACGAGCCTAAACAAGCTCGGCTCGTCGAGCTTACACAAGCTAATTACAAATGAATCTAAACAAATTGAAACAAATGAGCTAAAATTTGTGGAGATTAGTATGTGAAGAAATTTTTTTATCATCGATCTAGCAATTAATTTAAATTTTTTAATTTAGCATAATTATTTTGATTTATATTTCTTAAGTAAAGCATTTGGTTATACCTAATCTATTAAAACTTTTGTTTATCAATTACTAACATTTATATACATGAAATCCCGGAATCAAGATAGATGAAATGTTGATAATGAATATATGATTCACATTAATCTAGTGTAGGAGGTAGAGTAATTGATCCATATCGTAGCTCGTTAGATCCTAAAACGGTGGAAGTTTTGATATGTGGAGGTGATTGGTTCCATCATCTACATGGTGTCACAAAAAGAGGAGGAATGTAGTTTTTGTCAATTTAAAGTATAAGTTAAAATAAAATTGTATTAATGATTTAGTTGTAACTTTTATTTGTCTCCCTTTTCTCAGGTGTTAAAAGAAGACGATCAACCTAAAGAGTTCATATTGCCAATGTCTAATGAAGGATCGACGTGCCCACTTTGATAACATTTTGCTATATTGGAAATGTGAAATAAAGAGCCTTTTTTTTTTTTTTAGTGAATGATAGATGTTATTATTACAAGGATTTTAAATTAAAATTCAAGTTTTTTAGTAATTTGTATTTCATTATTAAAGAGTCAAATGTTTTATTTATGTTTTATACTATTTTTTTAAGTGGTATATTGTGATTGTTGAGAAAAAGAGTCTCAATTAAATTTAATTTTATGTTTTTATAGCAAGTATATATAAAAGATGACTTTGAACCTAAAAACAGGAGTTTAATAGAAACTTTTGACGAGCCAATGACGAGCCGAGCTTGGGCTCGAGCTTTTGGCGAGCCGAGCTTAGGCTCGAGCTTTTGGCGAGCCGAGCTCGAGCTTGATTGTGCCGAGCTTGGCGAGCCACGAGCCGAGCTCGAGCTACAAATGATACTCACGAGCCGAGCTTCGAGCCTGGCAAGTTCGGGCTCGGCTCGGCTCGAATACACCCCTAACCGATCGGGAATTTAAGTCTCGGACTCATATATGATTATATAAACACGCTATATTTGCTCTTCTTACTCTCGTATCTGCGTTCATTGTTCTTGCCCCTGTGCCTCTTTGCTTTCGAAGATTTGTGCCGGGTCGCGAGGTTTATTTACTCCTTCGATCTCTCTTTTTTGTTTTTATGCCGAGGCTTGCTTCATTCCTCTCGTTACCTTTGAAAATTCAGCTTGATATTGAATTACTGCCTGTAAAGCTTGTGGCTTGCTTGGCTTTGATGAAGTGAATAGGTTTTTTATTATTATTATTTTTTTTTTGCTGATGTCGTTCTTGCAAACTTTCCCTTTTATTCGAGTAAATCATTCACGTCAACACTTGACTAAGAGACATCAAAGCGTGCTATTCAACTCATCCGGTTTAGAGACGTTAGAACAATTTATTTGATTCCGAGTCTCAAAACGGGCCATCCGATTTATTCAACCCGAGCGACTCGGAGTTTCGAACGAGCCATCCGACTTATCCAGTTTAGAGACGTTAGAACAATTTATTTGATTCTCGAGTCTCAAAACGAGTCATCCGATTTATTCAACCCAGGCGACTCGAGCTTCGAACGAGTCATCCGACTTATCCGATTTAAAGACGTTAAAACAATTTATTTGATTCCGAGTCTCAAAACGGATTATCCGATTTATTCAACGCAGGCGACTCGGAGCTTCGAACGAGTCATCCGACTTATTCGTCAGCGAGACGTCCGAGCGATTTATTCGGGTCGGAGACATTGAAGCCGATTATCCAAAAAATTGACTTTTGGTTAATCCTTTGTATGTCTTACTCTCTTTAGGGTATATGAACGGATTAAACCTCTTTTAATGACTAAAGGATCTATTTGGTGACTTGGGAATCTTTAATTTGAATGACTTGAGAGTCGTTCGGACTTACACTTTATTTGACTTGATAGTCTTGAGTTTACGTGACTTAAAAGTCTTGAACTTATATGACTTGAGAGTCTTCTATTTGTGTGACTTGAGAGTCTTGAGTTTACGTGACTTGAGAGTCTTCAATTTGTGTGACTTGAGAGTTTTGAATTTATGACTTGAGAGTCTTGAATTTATGACTTGAGAGTCTTGAACTTATGTGACTTGAAAGTCTTGCATTTTGCTCGACTTAGGAGTCTTGAACTTATGTGACTTAAGAGTCTTGAACTTCGATATTATGTTACGTTGGCATTGGTTTTGAGTATATTAAAATAAATCCATACTTAAAGGATCAAGCCGGACATAAACATACCCTAAAGGATCAAGCCGGACATAATTCAAACTGAAAGAAATGAATTATTTTATTGAATTTTTTCGCCGTTTGCGGGTCGGGAGTAGCACATTTAATTTCAACTTGCAAAAATGAGCAGTTTAGGCTCTTGCTTAGAAGCTTACATGCAGCAATGTTCAAGAATAATAAAACTTCAAGAATTTTCCATTTATGGGATCAACTCATACCCTTTCAGTATCGATCTGTCTTGTAGGCACCATTCGTGTAGACTTCTTGCATCACATAGGAATCCTCCCACTTTGAAGTGATCTTGTTTCCAATCTTGTGAGACATGATGATCGTCTTCTTATTAGAAGTACCCGATCTTCTACTTCGGATGAACGCAGATCAAAATTTTTTTATGCCCGTGATAATATTCTAACTTCGTTAGGCCTAGAATCAACCGGTTGACCTGTAAGTACCACGGTGCGTCTTTTTACTCTCAGCGAGCCATCTTTCTTTACGTCCGAGTGTTGAGACGCGCTTCATGCGGGAAGGGATAGAACTTTGTACTTCATTTGTATCGCCAAGACGATAGAACACCGAGTCTTTCTGCTGAACTGGTGATGACTTAAACACATCTTTTTCCTTCTTGATTTTGCTTGAAAACTAAAGGTTCGACTGCCCGCTTCCTTTTATTCTATAGAATACCGAGGGTTTGGGATTTTGGCCTCCCCTATTCTCGTGAACATAGAAGGGCGTCTTTCCGAGGTAGATGACCGCAACCTATCAAACACCGAGGACCTTGCGGTAGGTTGGATATTTTCATCATCATTGTCCTCCACCTCTTCTTCATCTTCGGGTTCTAAACACGAAGTCATGTTCACCGTGACTTTCTCAAAGAAATTTGTCGGGAAGAACTCCTCTAAGGTGATTGGAACAAGTGGCTCTTGTTCAAATAAGTTAACAGGTTGGATTTCTGTTTTTGCTTGTCTTTGACCCTTTCTTGTTCTTCGGACGCTTAGGTTGCTTCCTTCGCTTTGCCTTTTTCTACGATTGACAGATGGTGACTCGAACATGACTTTGTCTTCTTGGCCTTCGGCGAGTGACAAGGCTCCATCCTTCTTGATCTTCATGTGGAATATCTACGGTAGGATCGACTTTCATTTGCGGTGCTTGTACCGTTAATGGCAAGATCAGTGGTTCCAGATTTCCAAATTGAAGTGTAAACAACTCTATTTTGGGAGACTGAATTGGAGGGTTTTCTAGTTGGATGGAGGTACAATTGGTCTCAGCTGTGTCATCCACATCTAATATGATCTTTCCATCTTCGGCCAATTGCATAAGACGCTCCTTAAGTGTGATACACTTCTCAAGAGGGTGACTAATAACCCTATGGTATCGACAATATTTTGGAATAGAAGTCTTTTTGCTTCTTCGGCCGTTTTGGTTGAGGAAGTTCAATAACCTTGTTCTCTAACAAGTCATCTAACATTCCCGACAAGTCCGAGTGCTGGGAATGAGTATTTCTTCTCCTGAAGCTCTTTAAGTGTGAGATGCTTCTTCATAACATCCTTTATGATTTTCTTTTGCTTTGACTTGGACTTTCCAGAAATTTGCACCGGCTCTCCGATGGAAATATACATTGCCTCTGTTTTTGAAGACTTAGTACTATTCTTGTACTCGCCTTGGTCCTTCTTTGATTCATATGAGGATGAAGACTTATCGCGACGGCTTCGTTATTGTCATCTCGATGTCATGAGCCTTGGTAGCCAATTCTGAAAAGTTCTTGGCTTGCTCACTGCGAGAATGTAAAGCAAGTCCCATTCCATGCCATGAGTGCACATTTCCACAGCAGATGTTTCGGACAATCTATCCTTACATTCAAGGCTGAGGGCTCTCCAGCGATTGATGTAATCAAGAACTGGTTCCTTTCGTTGTCTTGCATTAGTCAACTCCGTCATACTAACAACACGTTGGGTGCTATAGAACCTGTTGAGGAATTCTTGTTCCATTTGCTCCCGAGTTGTTGATGGATTCTAGCTCTAAGTCCGTGTACCGGTCAAAAGCAATTCCTTTCGGAGTTCGAACGAACCGCTTCACCAACCTATCTCCTTCCGTGCTAGCATTCGCTGCATGTTTCGATGAAGTGCGCAATGTGTTGCTTAGGATTGCCTTTACCATCGAACTGTTGGAACTTTGGTGGTTGATAGCCATGCGGCATTCTTAGGGCATCGATCCTCTTAGTGTAGGGCTTCGTGTACAGGCGAGACTTACGAGACCCTTCTCCTAGCCGATTCTTGACTCGCCTTTGCGATTAAGTTACGAATTTGTTCAACGGATATTGAAGTTAGTGGAGTCTCCTTCGTTCATCGTCGATTCTTCATCGTGGTTAGACTCCTTATCGGATCCCTCGTTGTCGAGCCTTTCTTAGAAGCTTCGGATGACTTCTTCTCCAACTTCTTTGTCGGGCTAGCAATTTGCTTGCTTTGGAGCTTGATTTGTGCATCCTTTTCGCGCTCTCTCTAGCAAGTCTTGCTAGTGTTTCCTTCATGTCATTCGGTTGTTCTTCAATATTCATAGCTCCTGTCACCATTGCGGCATAATGACAGGTGTCGGAGGATTCAGCTTCAAAATGAGAGAACAACGAGTCTTTAGGAGACGGAGGTGTGGAATCCCCACCGGCATAGCCATCGGCTTCTTCAGCAGAAAGCATGAAGATAGGGTTGGTGTAAGCTTGGAGTTCGTCCATCCCGCGAGGAATCGTTTGCTTCATGTTGAAAACAAGAACAACTCTCTCCTTTAGATCGATATGCGACACAGTTTGATTGACTCCATTGAGTAGGTTGGAGTCAAGGATTCGAATCGGACGTAGCTGAAATGTCTGCAGCTACACTTGGTTCCTTCACAACGACAACAGCAGCAGCTCTTGCCATACTTCTAGTCACCATTCCGCTAGATGTATCGCCAGCGTTGGTGGATCCCCGAGAAGTGGATCCGGTGGTTTTGTTCTTTGAAGATTGAGCGACGGCGTTCTTGGGAGCCATGTATTCTTCAAAGGTGTAGAGTGTTGATTTGTTTGGAGAAAGAGATGAGAGGCGAGAGATGTCCCACCGGGCGT
The DNA here is from genome assembly GCA_021018815.1 of Talinum fruticosum. Lineage (NCBI taxonomy): Eukaryota > Viridiplantae > Streptophyta > Magnoliopsida > Caryophyllales > Talinaceae > Talinum > Talinum fruticosum. The sequence goes on along the minus strand of JAITYX010000015.1, from coordinate 7,926,093 downwards.
GTCAAAATTTGTAAACACAAATTTCGAGTCTAAAATAAATAAAGACAGGAAATTAGGAAACAAATATAATTTGTATTAATTTTTGTTGAACGAGTACAATCTCCGTATTGAATACGATAAATGTAATCCTCCGATTCAATCTCCTTGGAACTTGAATGATTCGAGGGCGTTGTAGCTTGATCTCGAACGTTGATGTTGGGGTAGATGATGAACGCTGAATGGTTCTTGATCCGGATGTAATAAGAGTCTTGAATTTGAATCGTTGACTACGATTTACGAACGGTTGCGGACTTTGATCCTTGGCGCTTGGTAGCTGGATGTCGTTTGCGGTTTGAGCTCTGGATTTCGCGAGATGCTCGCCTCCGAAAAATGAGGCGATGACCTCTATTTATAGCCGTTTTGGACCTAGGGTTTGGCTTGGGTTTTGGGCCGGGCCCATAATTCGATAATTATTTCTTAAAAGAAATATTTATTATTTACTGCATCATCAACGACACGTGGCAACTTTTAATTGGCCGGAATTTGATTTCTTTTGATTTTAATTTTTAAGGCTTTTCAAGACCAATTTTACACGTGGCAATTTACGATAGGTGGAATAAAAATAATTAATTTTCCACGTGGCGACATATAGTTGGCTAATGAATTTTTGCCTCCTACAAGTGGTATCGGAGCTTTGGATTGCTAGTTCCTAGCCTCGATTAGTTTTAGCCTCGATTAGTTTAGGCAAACTCTAAATCTTGCATGATTTGCTTAGTACTTATTTTAATCTCGTTTAACTAAGACCGCATTAAACCCCCGACTCGAGACTCTCGTAAAGTCCAACCGCTTTTGTGGCAAACCCCTCAACCATGGACAACCTCCGTGGTGGACCACATCCCTCCACCACTCCGGCCTCGGTGGCGCAAATAAAAAAATAAATAAAAAAAAGGTAGAAGAAGAGTAGTTATCGAACTAACCCATCGATCGCCGAAAAGAGGGGTGACGTGTACCTACACGCGCTGCCGACGAAGATTAGTTCTTCCCCTCGTTTTACTTCCCAGTGCCGATCTACCACCACCGAGTACCTTTTTCCCTAAAACAGTCCCGGCGGAGGCGCATGTGGGTCACGCGCCACCACGCCGTTGCTTCCACCGCTCAAGACCGGTGTTAATCGATTGCTTGGCGGCCGATCTACACCGTGGCGGTAGTACTTTCGTAGAAAAAGGTGGGACGAGGCTTGTGGGTCTCTTTCTTTGGCTCGACGGCGAAGGGCGGGATTAGCATCATTTGGGTTAATTTTTGGGTCGCCGGAAAAACGAAAAGTAAGGTCGTGGCCGTGCTTGGTGTCGTCGGAGATCATGGAGTCGGGTCGAAGCCTTCCTCTCGTAGCCATGGCTACTCACGGAGGTGGGGAGAGAGGACAGAGAGACCGAGAGAGAGATAGGATAGAGAGAAGGTCTCCGGAAAAATAAAACTGTGTGAATAAATGAAAGGGGATAGGTCGGCGTGAGTAATCAAGGGCAAGCGTGCCCTTTCACCATTTTTTATTTTATTACCAAGCCCTGGTTTATTTTTTTGTTCCCGAGGCTTCCAATTCTTCCAGCCCTTATTTTGCTTTTGTTCCTAAGGCACGCGTTTTTCGGTTCACGAGGGTCCATTTTTTATTTATTCAATTAGCATGTCTGTTAATTTAATACGTTTAATACGTAAATTTTTATTTTTATTTTGTGTAAATTTAAATTAATATTAATCCAATTTTATAATTTTATGTAAGTTATTTTAAGCGAGATAATTTTATTAATTAATATGAATCTGTTTCATATTATGTAAATTATATAATTGTGTTTTATGTAATTATTTTGTTTGGCATGTTATTTGTTCAATATATGTAATTTTGTATTACATGTTTTAAAGTGGACAATTAGCATAAACATTATATAAATATGTTTAATATAATGTTGTGTAAATTAGTTTTATAAAAAGCAATATCTTTGCTTCACATGCTATATATATATGAATTCGTTTCATTAAGTCATATCAATTATAAAATTAGAATTTATATAATATGAGTTAAGTGATATTATCTATGAATTAGTTTTTAGAATTAATGTGAATATGTTTCATGTGAATTAATAATATCACGTACAAATTTTTTTGTAAATTAGTTTTACATCTTAACCACCTTTGTGGTGTGTAAAGTTTAATGTTAATTCGTTTAACATTAAAATTCATATGAATATGTTTTCTATGGAATTAAAGTGTTAATTAATTTTTCTAAAATTTATAGTTCATTCCATATGTGATGATTATGAGCTTAGCAAAATTTCGATCATATGACTTGAAGAATAAATTATGTGAAAATTTAATTGTTTAAAGATGTGCCTAAATGTCCAATTTTACTTGTAGATATGGCAACGAAACCTATGACCGATATGACCTCTATCGAAAAGTTACTAGGGTCCAACTATGACATTTGGCATCGGAGGGTTAAGTTCCCTCGGAATGAACTTGAACCGCTAGACTTTTTGACTCGCCAAAATGTATCCCCTCGCTACTAAGGATAAAGATGACAAGGATATTGATACTAGTACTGCACAATATCAGCAGGATTTGAAAGCATATCAGGAGTGGTTCAAAAGGACCGCTCGACGCGGTATGCCCTATTGAACCTTATGCATGATGACTTAATCGATGAGTTCGAGAACTGTCCCACAGCTAAAGACATGTGGGATCAACTTAAGATCAAGTTCGGGTAAACTTCGCTACTAAGCTCCGTCAATTGCATCTTACGTGGATGCAATACACTTTTGGCCCGGAGCATAGTATAATCGAACACATACGAACATTGAGTGCAATGGTTCATGATCTTAAGGCTGGAGGGATCGAGATCTCTAAGCGTGATCAACTCACGAATGTGATTCGTGCTATCCCATCCGAGGATCCTTGGAAAACCTTTAAGACCCCGATGGTGCATAGTGATCACCTCCGGATCGTGGACGATATTGTTCGTCATCTCGAACTTGAAGAGGATCGCATGAAGTCACATGCTCCTACTTCTATTCCTGCTGCATTAGTTGCTAAAGGAAACAAACCTAAGGGAAACAAGTCTAAATGAGGGAAGAAGAAAAGTTCTCATCTCTCTAAGAAACCCGGGCCTACAGTGGAAATGCCAAGAAACAACGATAAGGCTAAGGGCAATAAAGAGAAAGTTATGGCACGTGTGAAGTGTTATAATTGTGGAAAGAAGGGTCACTATGCTAGGGATTGTCCCTAGCCTCAAAAGGTGACCCCTCCATTAAAGTCTTTGAATTATTTGTTTGTTCCCATGCATTAGTTGCTAACTCTCTTACTAATTGGATTGTAGACTCGGGAGCAAGCAAGCACATAGTTCAAGACCAAGCTGGGTTTGTAGAGTTTCACCCTTATCCGGTGGGCATACAAACCATGACATTAGGGAATGACACAATTGAAGTCGTTCTTGGTGTGGGAACGTATTAGCTTAAGCTACGTGGAGGAAATAAGTTACTTCTACTAGATGCTCTCTACGCGCCTGGGGAGCAATGTTCCCTTATTTCCTTTGTCTCCTTAGTTAAAGTAGGTTTTCAGTTTGTTTCAAAAGAAGATGGTTTAGAGATTTATTATGGTGGCAATTTGTTTGTCCATGCACATTTTCAAAACAATTTCCCTGTTTTGGATTTAGACGTTTGCTATGATAATTCTACATTAGTTTTATTTGATTCCAATTCGAATCTGTTAAATGACATGCTAGACTTGGTCATATTGGCTAGATAGAATGACTAGACTAGCAAAAGAAGGTCTTCTAGACCGGCTCACTAAGGTTAGGTTACCTAGATGTGAGCCATGCTTAACAGGTAAGGTGACCTACAAGCCTTTCAGTAAGGCTTCTAGGGCATCACATCCCTTAGAACTTATTCACTCCGACATATGTGGACTTATGAATGTCAAAGCACGTCATCGTGCTAGTTGTTTTCTCACTTTGATAGACGACTATTCATGATATGGGTATGTGTACCTTTTATCACATCGTTATGAAGCTTTAGATGTGTTCAAAAGCTTCGTAGCGGAAGTAGAAAACATATTGGAGCGTAGAGTGAAGTCTCTTTGCACCGATAGTGGTCGTGAATACCTTTATGATATGTTCAAAGAGTTTTGTGAGGAAAAGGGCATACGCAGGTAACTTTTAATTCCAGGCACTCCTTTACAAAATGGTGTGGCCGAGCGCGGAATCGAACATTACTTGACATGGTCAGGACAATGATGGCCGAAGCTAATTTGCCAATTAGTTTCTGGGGATGCGTTGCTTACGACAACTTACATCCTGAACGAGTGCCTAGTAAGAGTGTTTCAATCACTCCATATGAGTTATGGAATGGTAGAAAGCCCATCTTGGACCATTTACGCGCCGAGGGGTTTGGCTGGCTATGTGCACAACCCAACTCATCAACATGGAAAAATTGGTCCTAGAGCTACAAAAATGGTGTTCATCGTGTATCCGGAAAATTCAAAAAGGATATTTCATATATGGAGAACATCCAACTGGCGGCATGATGGAAATAGAATCCCGAAATGTCGATTTTCTTGAGGATGAGTTCCCAAGTATTGGTGAAATTAAGAAGGACTTAGAGTTATATGAGTTACTATCTCTATTGTCTAGTGGAAAACTATTGTCCTCGGTGACATGATGAGTATTCAAATCATCCCTCTCACCGAGAGATAATTGTTGTGGGAGAGGTCTTACCATCTCTAATGATGGAAATGTATCTACATAGGAGATCCAACAAGAGAATGAGGAACGTCCTCAATCTCCAGCTTCCTAATCAGGAAGTCGAGTCCTCCTTCTCCGAAACCCTCATCCACATCCCAAGGGATTAGTGGGAGAGATTCTCCTATTACTCGGAGTCCCACACCTCAAAGGAAAAAGGGGAGGGATCCCGAGCCTAGTCGGACAATAGAGCCAAGTCCTAAAATTATTCGAAGGAGCGGGCGAGGAAAAGTTCCTCGACGATTTTTTCAAATCAAAGAGGATATCTTGTTTTGCATGCCTTTGGAAATAGAAGAGCCGACCTCTTATGTAGAGGCTATAAACTCACCAAACCATACAAAATAGATGGAAGCCATGGGATATGAGTTGGACTCAATGGCAAAGAATGAAGTTTGGGAACAGGTTGATCCTCCCGGACATAAGGCCATTGGAAACAAGTGGGTTTTCAAGGTTAAACGTCGAGCAGATGGATCAATTGAAAAGTTCAAGGCCCGATTAGCGGCGAAAGGTTTTACACAAGTTGAAGGTGTAGATTATGAAGAGACTTTTTCTCCTGTGGTGAGAATGACCTCCATTCGCCTACTTCTAGCCCTGGTTGCTCATTTTGGACTTGGAGTTAGTCCAGATGGATGTAAAGATTGCCTTCCTCAATGGTAATCTAGAGGAGGAAATTTATATGGATCAACCTATTGGTTTCGTATCAAAAGGACAAGAGGACAAAGTTTGTCGTCTTAAAACATCTATAGACGGTCTTAAACAGTCTTTCGGATCATGGTACTTTAGATTCCATGAAGCTATTACTTCGTATGGCTTAAACATGGTTTTAGAAGATCATTGTGTATATGTCAAGAGGTCGATAGTAGGGATTATGTTCCTTACATTGTACGTTGATGACATACTACCGGCTGAAAACAACCTGGAAATGATCAACGCTACTAAGAAGTGATTGTCTTCCGTCTTCGAGATGAAAGACATGGGTGAAGCCAAGTATGTCCTAGGTGTGGAAATAATCAGGAACCGTTCTAAAAACTTCTTGGTTTATGTCAAAAGGCATATATCAAGAAAGTCCTGGAACATTTTCGGATGCAAAGTTCCAAACCCGTTGACACTCCAGTCGATAAGGGTCTTACTTTGAGTCATAAGCAATGTTCTAAAACAGATAAAGAAAAGCGTAAAATGAGTAGTGTTCCCTACACTAGTGCGATAGGAAGCTTAATGTATACCATGTTATGTACATGGCTCGACATTTGCTTCGCGGTTGGATGGTTAGTTGTTACCAAAACAACCCGGGATTTGCTTACTCGTCGGTGTGTCAAAAGAATAATGCGCTATCTTCGTGGAACTACCGACTTGGTACTTTGTTATCAAGGAGGGGACCTCAAACCGAGGGGATACTCGGATGCAGATTGGGGTGGTGACCTGGATGAGTCCAAGTTAACCTCGGGATATGTTTTTACCCTTGGTGGGGGAGCCATATCTTGGTGCAGTAAGAAGCAAGACTGCATAGCTCGTCAACTATGGAAGCGGAATATGTCGCTAGTTGCCTTACCGCTCATGAGGCAATATGGCTAAGGAGTTTTCTCCAAGATGTCAACCTTTCTCCAAGAGTTGACGATCTTGTCAAGATGTGGTGCGATAACACTATCGCCATTCAATATGCTAAGGATCCTAAGTTTCACAGGAGGGTAAGCATATTAAAAGGCGTTATCACTTTGTGAGGGACGCTATAAAGTTGAAAGAGATTGTTGTCAAATATTTATCTACTAACAAGATGATCGTTGATCCTTTGACTAAACCGACTCTTGGAGATATGTTCAAAACTCATATGATGAGTTTAGGTCTTCGTAGAGTTTAGTCATTTGAAATATCTTGTATTTTTTTTTGGGCATACATTTAGATGAACTTTTTCATTGAAATAAAGATTGGTGTTTCTTTTTCTTTGAATGTTCATAACTTTTTTGGTTGCTTGATTTGGCACATCCGAATGTCACTAGGCTTCGATTATCTCATCACACGAATAATCAACACTAACACTTAAGTAGCGGTTAGGATGAGACTAAAAATCATATTGGCACTAGGTGTGCAATATTGATTAATTTTTTGTACTCGGATAGTATGAAAAATATACATGAATAGTCGCCTTAGTAAGTGTAAGATGAGATTTAAGAAAAATCAAATGTAACACAACCTTATATTGAAGCCTTTTAGCCAAATTTAAGTGTCGGGATTACGTTGAGTGCGCTAATCCGATGACTCAAGTCGCTTTTGGAAAAAAACTTGGACTTGTTATTCGTATGATATAAAGTGACAAGCTCACCTCGGTGGAAGTGTAACACCCCAAAACACCCCTGGGAGTATTACATCGCCGAGTTCCTTGAAGGAACTCCCAAGGCTCTTTCTGGTGTTGGTTTGGTCTGTCTAACTCAACTTAAAAGTAATGCCGGGGTTTTCCCAAAAGAATCCGAGATTCTTTGAAAATTTCGGCGAGTTCCGTTTGTAATATGGACTAACCTATAGGCTTACAGACCTTAAAATCCTGCATAAAAAGCATAATAAAACTCCACGAGCCACACGCTTGGAGTATACAACTCAACGGCCACACGCCGGAGTTCAACCAATCATGCGGTAAAACTTAAAACAATCTAACTGGGTTTCTATACATTTAGGTACAACTATATGAACTAAATTACAAATACAATACTAAGAAGTATAAGAAATGCATATTCTTGACTTGAATCGCTCAGCACGCATCAAACAACGAATCGGCGGAGTCCGAAACGTGTTAAGTGTGGATTATGCTTCGAAAGCATACCTGCAACACTCGGGTGGGGACGGGGCAATTTGTGGGGGTGAGCAATAATCAACGGGCTCACCGGAGTCTTAAACCCTTAAAATGGAAATTCTTTACACGTAATACTCATAATAATGAAATCTGCGAAAACATAATAACGTAATACAAATCTATATACTTTTCACTGAAATCTCTTGCAATGAAAAAGATCATGACTCATTAATCACTTAAAAGCACATATTCACATTCATAAACAATTCTTTTCGGGTTGAATCAACATTCCAGGCCTTCGAGGACTCGAACTAGCACTTCTTTAATTCGGGCGCGACCCGACAAAAGGCTCCCGGGACCATTCTTCTAGGAAGTCTCGGGCGGGCATCCTGTCTCTCCAGGACCCCTATTAGAACCCTTCCCTCGAAGTCTCTAGCTGGGCGTTCCCGGTTCGAACCCTTCGGTATGCTAAATGATCCGTAGCCACTCGATTCAAAACAATTTGCACATTCTCATTCATCACATTCACTTTCTACCTTTCTCAAATTGATTTCACATCAAGGAAGGCGTGACACCGCGTGTCACCCTTATAAATTCACTTTTTCAAATCTGATTTACTTTCTCAAATACGTTTTGCTTCTTTAGGATAGAATCACATTTGAAAGACATTTCACAGAAATCACATTCAAGGGTCATTTCACGTAAAACACAAAACTTCTTTCGAAACTACTCGTGAGCATCACATAAAGTAAACACATAGCACGAACAGTCACCATTCAATACAAGCAATCATTCCCAACTCTTTTCCAACTGTGCCTTTCTCAATTCATCGGTTTAATACGATTATTTCCATTTTACGGGCCACAATAACCACAAGTACATATCACTCAAGTTATGTTTCAAGTTCGTCACAATTCATTGCCTTTTGCCTCACTTACTCATTTTACGCTTCTACTTTATAACTCACTTCTTTTGCCCGTATTTAGCTACACGACTCTTGTTCTCACTTAATCGCTTAAGTCCCTTTCGCTGTGCTTAACTTCAAACCTGATTTCATCCCAAAGACTAAGATATGCTCTAAACTCATTATTTAACTCTTGCTCGTCCGTCCTTGGTTAAGTAACTCTCAATCTCTTTTCATTATTCGATCTCCGTTACCTTTGCTTATTTTCACGCTTAGTTCAACCTCGAGGGATTAAATATACTTCGAATGTAATCAAGCTCACAACTGCCTATTCTCACTTACTTGTCCCAATCGCGCATTACTCAATACGAATTCATACTCCTCTTTATACTTCAACCTACCATTTCCCAATGTTCGTAATTAGCTCTTGATACCGCAGGTTCAAGAATCTCTAAAACTTAGTTAACTCGTAATTCATATCCATGTCCTAACCCCTTACTCCTTAATAGTTATCCGGAACTTCAAAACCACTCATTTGACTCGTACAATTTAACCTTTTCGGAATCAGCGAGGTTCGGTTCGACCCTAAGCAACTACTAATCTCTTTAATGTTCCCAAATGAATTCTCTATTTAACCCAAATGACTCCTTTTGTGACCCAATTCAACCCTATCAATTCTCTAAAATCCGTTCTAAGCTCTTATTTCAACCTCGGACAACAATTAGGCCCGTTCCGCAATACGGATACTCAACGTTCACAACAATTCCATATTCACATAACACATTCAACAATCACAACAAATCCATTTAGGTTTCGAAATTACTAATAGTTTAGAGTATAAGACTACCCACCTCGATTCAGGGATTGAAGGTTTGTGGTTTGCTCGAGGTTCGAGCTCCCCGGTTCAGTTCCTTCTTTCGTTTCTCCTTCCTCGCTGCTAGCCTCGGTTTCCGCCGCCCTCCACTGCGCTCGACGTCGTCGCCGGTCGCCGTCCCGCGTCCCCGGTTGCCCCCGGTTCCCGTTCCTCACTTCCTCTGTTTCGGTTCATGGTTCTTGGCCTAGGCTACCTCTCGACCAGGCCCTGCGTGCTCACCGCCGGTCTTCCTCCCGGGCAGCCGCTACTTTCCCGGTTTCGGCCTCTCGGTTCCTCCCGCCTGTCCTCGCCTCCGGTCCGGCTTCCGCCCTCTCGCTACCTCGGTCTCTCGCTCTCTTTTCCTCTTCGCTCGCGCCTAGTCGCTTCGCCGACCGCCGCCTTTGGTCTCGCGGTGGTCGCCGGTCCTCCCTTCGGCCTCTTTCACCGCGCTCGCCGCTTCTCTCTCTCTCTCTCTCCCATTCGGTGGTCCTCTCCCCTCCCCTGTTCCGCTCGCTCTGCCTCGCTGCTCGGGCTCCACCGAGCTTTCTTTCCACTCCTTCCTTCCGATGTGGCTTCTTCCTAAATTGCTAGCACACCTTCCCTTCATACTAACTTTCTTTCTATTCTCAACACCTAATGGCCCCTTTTTCCTATCCCTTGGTCAATTACACATAATTCAAGCCCTTATCCTCCTTGATTTAATTAATTCAACACCAGCCTCCAAAGGGATTATAACGTAATATGTCCGGCAGCAAATAAAATCGAGTCACTCAACCCCCTAGTCTGCGGGAATAATATTCAATAATTCTATGCTTTTCAACTGCTTTCTTTAAAATTTCGGGTATTACAGGAAGTTATATCATAAAGCACACTTTATACCGTGTGTGCTAAAAGACGACCTTGTGGAGTGACAATAGTTTCCCTTCCTTGTCATCTGTGTGATCCCGAAACATTATTGTTTCAAAACACAATTCCCTTTGACTTAGAACTATGGTGTGAAATCTAAGTTGGATATTGCTACTTTAATTTACACTCCAAGAGTTATAGAATTATACGACTCAGCTGAATACATTAGGAAAGCAATCTTACCGAGACGTAACATCATAAGTGGCTAAGGAAAACCATTTCATATTCGCCATATCAGCCGGGCGATTATATTCGAATATAATCATATGATATATATCGGTAGGCATAAAGGGATTATATATGCCACAGGTGATGTCTTTGAATGGTTTGGGGTATTGTCCTTGTGAAAGTGTCATGTTAGTTAGATGGTGACTTAATATGACACTACCGATTCCTTTTTGGTGGCACGCTTCATTCCCAGTATGAAATGTGAGGAGATGTGAAGGATTAGAGATTTTTAAGGCCTATGTGGCCGAGTGGGAGCTGTTGGACGAGGTTCATAAAACGGCCACTTAGGCCCGTTAATTTCCACTTAATCAGTCTCCCACTTATCCGAGAAAGGTTCCTGGATAAGTGAGATGGCTAATGAAGTTGAGATAGACTTAACTTCTTAATTGTGGAGATAGGAGCGAATGCTCCTATTTAATCTGTAATGGAATATACGGAATAATCACATCCGAGAAAAACGAACGTAGCATCCATTGCTTCTCACAAGCTTTCTTTAGAAATCCTCATCTCTCTCTCACGGTTAGACTCGCAATCCCGGTGGTCCTCGGGTTTGTATCGTGGCTGCTTCCGGCGACTCTAGTAGCCGCCGGCTATATCATTCCAAGTGACACTGGTAGATCCCGATTTCGGAGTACAACCAGAATTGGTGTGTTCGTGAAGCGGGAATTCGTTTGTAGGCTATCGAACGGCAATCGATCTAGTTGCTTCCTCATTAATAAGGTTAGTCCTTAATTTTACTACATATACTTATGGAGATTTTATTAATAAATTAATGTATACCTACTTAACCACAAAACATGTGGGTTTTTAAGCGTATAAGATTCAAAAATGATCAAGAACGCGATAAAATAAATAAACAAATACAAGAAGGGATTTTGAGAGAAAAATTACAAACAACTCTCCTCGTTTACAAGTGCTAATTATCAAACACTTACAAACCGACTCTTCCCACACCCCCTACTCGAATGTATTTCCCAAGCAACTAATTACCAGTTGCTAAACCCACCAAACTAGAACTCCCCTTGGTGATTTCTTATCTCCCGGTGATGTGCCTCACACCTCTTCTCCCGGTGGTGTGTCTTTCTCACACACACATATTCCATTAGTTTTTCCCGTTCCAATTTTATAGAGAAACTAATAAGAGCCGGATGCAAGATGCCCAAAGCCCGTGTAAATGCTACCTAAAGTCCACTTTCCTTTTCTTCCTTTGCAGCACCATTAAATCCTCCATTAACAAAATGAAAATGGAGTAAATGCTTTGGTAATATTTTTTGGGAAATTGACCAATGGGTGCTGGGTAAATTTCCCAAAGACTTAAAACACTCAAAAGACTAATGGGTGTTACTTTTATTCTTGCACATGCCATACACATGGCTAGCTTAAGAATGATGAATTACAATTCTACCCTTACTAATACCCATTTGTCTGTGTAATTTAAGAGGAGGAGAGAGAGAGGCACAAATAGAGACAGAGAGAAAATGCTTTGGTAATATTTTTCTTTCCCCCAGGCCTAGGGATGCAGCAACTTGCTTGCCTTTTTCTTTTCTTTTTTTAATTTTTATCACATATCCTGGCAAAACAAAACCAGAAAAAAGGAAGGAGAAGCTATTGCACATGGGCAGCTGAGTTATATTAGTGCATGTCCTTTTGCTATACTGACAAAACAAAACCAAAAAAAGGAAGGAGAGGCTATTGCGCATGGGCAGCTGGGTTATATTACTGCATATTTGCTATACGAACTCTAAATTATGTATCTAAATTATGTATGTTTGGCCGCTTTCCTTTCTATCATTTTTTCTCTTTTTTATTAGATTTGTGACACAAAGATTAAAGTCTGTGTGATCGAAACTTTTATAATGACGACTCTAGAGTTTTATTACTAGACTTAGCCAAGTTCTTTTTACCTTTAACATATAATTCCTAATAGTTACTCACTGATATTTACATTTTTTACAGTTAATTTTACAATTATCTTACATTTACTTACATATTTACCGTTTATAACCTTACAACTCCTTACATCTAAATTTAATTGAGATATTTATAGATGAATTATGACTTATGAGAGTGTTCGGTTATTAGTTTTTTTGTGAAAGTTTTCTTTATTAAATTAACCTTTTAAATCTAGATTAAATAATTAATAAAAATATTTGATAAACTAAATTTCTAAAATGATTTTTCCTCTTAAAATCTAATTTAAAGTATTAATTTTATGAAATTAACTTCTAAAAGTTATTTTTAATTTCACCTTTTCTAAAATTTCTTTACCCTATTCACCCTCTAGAGTAATCTGAACCAACTGAAAATAACTAAGAGGTTTTTATCATGGTTACTCTCTAATACTCTCTCCTAGTTAGCCTTTTTATAAATTATCCTCGTCTTGTCAGAATAAATTATTAAATTGATCATACCACCGGAACCTTTCAATGCCTATAAATAGCACTTGCCATGGGTTCAGAAGTTCACCAATTTCTCGCAGCAAAATACATTAAAGTTTCTGAGTTGTAATAGTCTTTAATAACATTTGGTGGTCGTAGTCATGCAGATGAAAGCAAATCATGTTTTATTTTGCCTCATGTTCATGCTCATCAGTTTCATTTCCCATTCCTCGGTATATTTCTTTTTTCCAAGTAACTTGAGTATCTTATTTCATTCTAGTATGTATTTATAGAATTTATTTAGTCCGATATGTATTCGAACCAAATTCATTTGAAATATCGACTAGTTTTTGTATCATTTTCATAGTTGAATGCTTTTTTTAAAAAAAATCAATCATAATAATTCATCTTGAATACTCAACTATATGAGATTGGTTTTCAAAACTATCATACATTGAACTAAGAGTCTCAAGACAAACTATCTTTTTGGGTATCGGCCAACCGTCCCCTCTTGTGGCCCTATCCAAGGCCAAACAAGGGCCATGAGTGGTCACTAGGGAGGGCTCCTAGGTAAACCTCCTTTGTCACCACCATTTTCCCAAAGTCGTTATGATGATTGATGGAAGCCATAAGATCAACAAGCCCTAGTAGGCATTAATACAAGATTAAAGTTATGATGAGAGTGATACAATTACTTTAAAGCTCATCTTTCCTAATTTTTTTAGGGTGATTACTCATTTAGGGTTACTTTTACTTTGAGATTATATCACTTTAATTTATAAAGTATGTGATTAGTTATTCATTCTAAAGAACTTAAAAGTTCGACACTAATACATCTATCTTGCCATATAATTCTAAAAAAGCAGGGGTGTGTTTACAAAGTTGAGGTATTAACGGGAGGTCGTGAAGATGCAGGGACAGATGCTACGATGAGTTTCACATTATGCTCCGCGAGCACATGCTTCCTACACGTACCCAACCTCGCGCAATACGGAACTAGAGGGCCGTCCTACGACTACTTCGAAAGGGGCAATCGTGACCTTTTCGAGATCCCTACCAAAGCAGAATGTTCCCACGCTTGTAGGATGATTGTACGTCAGGACAACAGTGGCAATAAACCCGGTTGGTATCTCGATTTTGTGTACACCGGGGCATACGATAACAATGGTGTCAAAATGTTCGAGAGTAACTTTGCGGTCTATCGGTGGCTAGCAACGAGTGAGTGGCCTTACAATACCGAAGAAGAGGTGGACCACTGCCCAATACTCTAAGCTGAATCCAGTGCTCATAACTCCTTTTCGATTCTCCAGGAATGTGTCACAGCCTAAGCATGGCTAGGAACGCACTGCTTCGAATCTGATATATAAGTATCTATAAATTAATGTATCCTGCGTGATAAGAAGGACGCCGTAGTTTGCTTGATGTTTAAGTTAATAATGGCACGGATCGATTTGCCTTGTGATGTGCTCCTTAATTAGCATAATTACGCTTGTTTCTGATAATGTATGTTCGTTTTATATAGGAGTACTTGTGGCCATTTTAGCTTGTATGTAGTTTCGTGATTTAATAATAATAATAATAATAATAATAATAATAATTATTATTATTATTATTATTATTATTATTATTATAATATATATATATTTGGATTTTGTAGTAAAGATAAGAACATGCATTAAATAACGTGAGAGTTTAAATTAAACGTTAAATTTTTTCTCCACCTAAGCATGCATTAAATAAGATAAGACTTTAAATTAAAGTATTAAACTCTTTTTTCCTAAATTTTTTTTACAAAATTTTCATTTGAATATTAGTTTACAAGATTATTTTTTGATCCAAGATAATAGTTTTTGTTCATATTAGTTTATAAAATAATTAAATAAGGCGAGAGTTTAAATTCCCCTCTCCCAGTATGGATTAAATAAATTGATACTTTAAATTAAAGTATTAAATTGTTTTTCTATAAAAGTTTTTAAAAACTTTCATTTGAATAATAGTTTACAAGATTATTTTTTTGATCCAAGATAATAGTTTTTGTTCATATTAGTTTACAAGATAATAGTTTACAAGATTATTAAAGGAAATAAAATGATAAATTTATTTTAAAAAATCATTTTAAAATGAAAATTATTAAATTATTTTAGGGAATAAATCCATTTAAGTGCCTTCAATCAATTAAATAATATGAACATAAACATACACTTAACAATAAATAAAAATTAAAAAAAATTAAAAATAACAATTCAACTGTACACCTCTTTCATACACTTCCTTCATAGTTAACAATATAAATGAATAAATTATGAACTCTATAAACGTCCATACAATTCATAGTTAAACAAAAACAATTCATACACTTCTTTAATACTTAGCTCTTAATCCATTGTCATGATTTCAACTCTACATGAACTTCTCCACCTAACAATTCATACATCAACAAGTTAAACAAAAATATGAGACAAATCGAATTGATGATAAAGAAAAAAGCAATTTGATCCAAATGAATGGGAACAAAACGTAATCTTATTTAAAATCGACCCGACTTGAATTCGAAAAACTCATGCATATTTTACAAAAAGTTTTTAAAAAACTTCAGGAAAACAAAACCAATTTAAAAAATTAAAAATTATTTCCATTTTATACTTTTTTCCTCCCAATTCGTTGAATAAATAGCTTATAATCCTAGAAAAAACTGTTTTAAAATGACTAATTTATAGAAACAAATTTCCTTTAATAATTAGATTATACAAATAAATTTCATAATTAGATTATAACTAGTTTATTTGTATAATTTATAGTTGCTTCTATTAAAGAATTTTCTCTCTTTATATAAATTTTCATTTTAAAATTTATTTCTTCCCATTTCCCGAATAAATAATTTGCACAAGTAGCCGTTGTTTAGCTTCAACGGACTGATTTTAAACTTCATTCTATATCTATATAGTAGCCATTATTATTCATTTTATTTAAAAAATAATAACAATTTTTCTCTAACCAAATATTATAAAACGTAAACAAATAAATAACAACCCATGCAACGCACGGGTCGAAAAGCTAGTAATAATAATAATATTGCCTTGCTCGCGCTTGCTGTACTATCGTATCGTAAATGAAGAATCGTACCGAAGAATGGGAAACGAAACACGTGAGAATCACCACCATGCAAAAGAAAACAAGGTTGGCTTTCATCACCATAGTCACTAAAATAGAAAGTTTTGATTCTATATTTTGCGGTGTTAGAAAATAAACCTAACTAATTTACAACGGAAACCGATTGAATAAGATGTGGAGATATCAAGAGATTCGATACAAGAACAATAATGAAACTAATAAATAGAAAGACAATAGATTTACATTGAAAACCCAAATCTGAGAAAAATCATGGACGGCGAAGAGCAAAATAATCCACTAATGAAGAAGGAATAAAAGATACGATCTCCGGGACGATGAGTTACGTGAGATCAAAGTAAAGAGGAAAACCTCTCTAAAACTCTCTCAACTAGGTATGTGGAATATAGAGAAGAAATAACAATCAAAATAACTTGAATAATTAGGTTGAATCCACAACTTAATATATAGTAAACTCCTAATATAACTCTCTTAAGAGGTTAGAAGTTAATTAGGTCAAAATAAACTAAATAACACAAACCCGGCAGCCGCGACACAAAATCACGAAAAATGCTGAAAAAAAGAATGGCACTGTCATGCCAAGGCCCGGCATAGTTGTGCCATATGGCGTGACATTGGTCATGCCATGCTATTGACCCTCTTTCTTTCCGCTGTCTAATTTTACGGCCTCCATGGGATGCGAGCCTTGTTGTGAGAAGTCTACGGGCTTGAGTCGAGCAATGCCTTGAGACATAGATGGATTTTGGGCCACACCCAACCATCTCCACCTTGGACCAAAAATCATAAAATAGTTATTACCGTCATGAGGACCTTGAAGGGTCGAGTCCCGTAGGTAGGGATGGCTGTGGGTCCAAGACCTGTCCTAGACCCGCCAAACCCAACCCATATAATTGGGTATGGGTCTACCAAATTTATTTCAAGTAGATACATAAAATCTAGTTGATATATGAATATGATACATAAAATCTAGTTGATATTTCAAGTTGAATTTGGTTCAAATACATATCCTACCAAACATATTCTTTAAGTGCACTAAAATGAAATTAAATACTTGATCATGTATATATATATATACCAAGCAGTGGTGGATCCAGGATTTAAATCAAGTGGTGTTAAGGTTGAAACAAAAAATTTATAATTGTAAAATAAAATTTTTAAAAATATTACTAAAATTAATTTTTTGTAGATTCAAAGTACTAAAAATAAAATTAAATAACTAATACATTTAGTTATAAAATAAAATTAAACAACTAATACAAGCTCAAAATTACTCAATTTGAATCAAAATTGCATTCTTCATTCTATAAAAGTCTTACATTTGATTATTTTACAAGCCCAAAATTTCTCAATTTGACCCAAAATTTCTCAATTTGAACCAAAATTATATTTTATTACCATGAAATAACTTATGGCTCTGTCCAATAACAATATTAAATCAAACAATGAAACAAAACAATCCATAATTATAATTTATAAAAATTTAAAATAATACTTAATTTACAAACCTAAATTCAATCAAACAAAAATACGCTATGAAATGAAAGAATTTAACTAACAAAATAAATCTCAATATTTTATTTTGATGAGAATTAGATTAATTACCTACTGGAGTTATCAAAGGAGTCTTCACGGTTGAAGGCGGCATCGGCGACTACCAAGAATCGAGCGAGGAGAGAGCAAGCGCCAGCACCAGCAGCGAGCCGGTGAAGCGCAGGGAGAGAAAGAGAGAAGTAGCCGGTGCCAGTGCGGGTGGCCGGCCAGCCGCCGGAGATGGATTGGCGCAGCTGCAACCGTAGGGAGAGCCTTGGCTGGAGAAGAGGAAGAGAACGGGTGTGGGGTGGGTGCTAGCTAGGGTTTTGGGTTGTCGAGAGTACACGCCTCCCGAAAACTTATGCACTATTTGGATAGAAGAAGAGGAGGGAGGTTAATCAAGGGGAGGAAAATGGAAGGGAGGGGAAGGGAAGGGAGAGAAGATACTTTCCCCTTGTTTGAATTTAAAATGGAGGGGAATGGAGGTTACCAACATTCCCTTGCTTGCATTGAAAAAGGGAGAGGGCGGGAAGGAAAACATATTATTACTATTATTATTATTATTATTATTATTATTATTATTATTATTATTATTGCTATTATTACCACCATCAACACTTTAATAACAAATTTAAATTTAGTACAAGGAACTCATTTCCCTACCAACGTTCCACCCAAAAAAATTCATTTTTTTGATAATTATTTTTCTATTTATAAGTTATTACTTAAAGTGAAATAAAATAAACAAATTAAATAATATAAGCACCCAAAATATAATTAAAAAATAAAAAAATAGGAGAACGATAAAGATATTAATGTCCACATATATATTCATGGTGATTAATATATATATATTATCTACTTTATTTATCATAATTATGAATTTAAAAAAGATACTTAAACTAATAATTTGAACCAAAAACAAGTAAACAACATATGAATTAGATTAGTTACTAACTAAAGGAAAAAAAAGTGAAGAGATATTAATCTTCATGACGATCTTTAAAATAAAATACCAGTTTAACTCTTATATATATATATATATATATATATATATATAAGAAAAATAGAAAAAAAAGAAATTTAGAGGAAAATAAGAAAAAATAATGTAATAATAAAAAGAAATAAAATATAAATTAAATTAAACAAAATTATCTTTTATTATTATTTTATTTCTTTCCCCTCCTTTCCCCTTAATTTAAAGTGGAATAAAAAATCAACAATGAGAGTCAAGAGTGGAGGGACGAAGAGTTCTCCCACCTTCACCCCTCTATTCTTCTATCGCAGATAAGGAAAATCAAAGGGAATTATTCCCCTTCCCATCCCTTCCCCTCGCTTCGCATCCCTTAACCTACGCTCCAAATATAGGCATACACTAGCCACTACACCAACTAACTTTTTGTGATTTTTAATGGTGTTAAATTATGACAGAATTGTTTTTAATATCTAATTTTGTTTCCTCATAAGTTGTCTCTCCATTTCATCATTTTCTACTGAAAATTTATCCGTCTCAAATCCCATGACCCTTTCTTAATGGGGCTGAATAATGGAAGAAGAAGAGGTTTCTTTCTCATGCTGGTGATCTTTGTTCAGATTTGGGGCCTGTTGGGGACCCAATTCGCATTTGGTTTGAAGTATCTGCAGCCACGGAAAGGAGGTTCTTCCTTTAAGATTGCCATTTTCGCGGATTTGCACTTCGGCGAGAACGCTTGGAGTGACTGGGGCCCAAAGCAAGACGTGGACTCCATCAAAGCCATGTCCTCTCTCCTTGATGAAGAAAACCCAGGTCCCCCGCCTAATTTTCGTTATAACTTTGCTTTCTTTCTTTCTGTTTTTTTTTTTTTAATTGGTTCTTTGGTTTTCTAATGTTCGAGCTGGGGTTTATGAAATTTTATTGGAAAATGGGAATTTTGTGACGTTAGTCCTTAGCAAGTTTATGGGATGAGGAAATTTATGGTCTGGATCTTTATCTTAGGCCTTAGGGACAACCATGTTTTTTTCTTTGAAGCGGGGAGGGGGAGGGGGAGGGGATTGTATAAAATAGGGTTTTGAAATTTGTTATTTGGGTTTGGTTTGAGGAAGGGATTCCTACTAACCAAGAAAGTAATTGCAAAAGAAACTATACGAAAGAAGGTTTTGATTAGCGTAAAATTTCGTGTTTTGCACTCTGTTTGAATAAATGTCAGAATCATTGATTAACTCAAAGTGACTATTACAATGGGAGCGAATTAATTTGCAAAAATTCTATGCCACAGGCACTTATCCATGTACACTACAAACAAGTCATTACTATGTTCACCCTAATCTTCCTCATGTTCTGGATTTATTGCTGAGTTACTGTCCCTATTAAGTGACTGTCAGCTGCGTGGAAGATATTCATCTCTCTTGTGTTTGTTGCTATTATGATGGCCTGATACTAAGATACATTGCAGATTTTGTAGTATATCTTGGAGATGTTGTCACGGCCAATAATGTAGGTGTTGCAAATGCAAGCCTCTATTGGGGTCAAGCAATCTCACCGACAAGAGATAGGGGCATCCCTTGGGCTTCTGTGTTTGGAAATCACGACGATGCACATTTTGAGTGGCCTAAAGAGTGGTTTTCAAGAACTGGGGTTCCCCACTGTATTGCCCAGCATCTGATCCATCATATGGTGGCAAGTGTCATTTACGTCCATGAGCTAAGCTTTAAAGTTTGAATTAACCGGTATTTATGTGTTGCAAACTTGCAATCTGTGCCATTCTAATTTGATGCTGTTAAAACCTCCCTTCCCTGGGGAAATCAAATATATAAATCAAGGCAACTCATCTTCACATTGAGGCCTCTAGAGACTAATTCTTTTGATGTTATTAATTTGTACCATGGCAGGGGATGAAAACTGCAGCTTCAAGGGCACAGGACGACTGGAGCTGATGAATCATGAGATTAGAAATAAGGCATTGTCATTATCTCAACATGGACCCAGATATCTTTGGCCAAGTGTATCCAATTATGTTCTTCTGATCTCATCATCAGATAATCCAGAGCTGCCTGTGGCACTTATGTATTTTCTTGATTCAGGAGGAGGTTCCTATCCTGAAATAATTTCAAGTGCCCAAGCAAAGTGGTTCAAAGCCATGTCTGAAGAAATTAATCCCGATTCTAGGTACTGAATATGGAAGTGCACCTTTTTTCAAACCTGTTCAAACGTCTGGCTGAAGTAATTGTTGATCATTCTACGTCCGATCTTCTTGTTTCATTTTATTATGGTTCCTCTCAAATAGTTGCAAGGATATGCAAGTTAGGTTAAGAGGCAAGGAAGATCAACTCAAGTGTGATGGAACTAGAGATAGCTTATTTTATACTTGCTTCTAAATGATGGACAATATTTTTCTTTCTTATTGTTTGTAAATCACTCATGACTAATGCAGTTTTATTATCTTGCAGGATTCCTGAAATACTTTTTGGCACATACCTAGTAAAGCATATCAGAAGGTTGCACCTCCTTGGCTTTTAGTTCCATGGCCTTGTAAAGGTTCAATAAATAAAGAGAGAGTATGTACTCAAGAAGACGAGATGGGGATCATGAAGATCTTGGAATCTCGGCCTTCAGTCCAGGTAACTTCTGTTTCTATGATCATTACATTGTTAGCTTATGCAATGTACCACGCAAAAAGATGCCACTATACAGATAATTGTTGCGCCTTAGTGTGAACAGTCAGCATTGCCTATATAATAGTTGTACGAGGTTGTTCAGCCGCTCTTAGCTGCAATTAAACTCTCTTTCTTTGAGCTTTATCCTTTGGTGTAAGTTGTAATGCGGTATGCATACTCCACTTTATGCTTTAAGGTTTGTAATTTTCATCGTGTCCTCATTTCTGAACTGGAGGGAGTGCATTGACTATCCATTATTGAACCACATGACTTTTCTGCATACTAGTAATTTCATTTATTTGTGGTGGTCTATTGGTGCTTTCAGACGCATGACTCAACTTGTTTATCTCTGTACAAATTCTGTGAGAGTTGCTGTTTGAGCATGAGATATTTATTTGATTTTACACCTGGTGATATTGACTCAACCTTGATTAACTACCCTGAATTACTCAACTTAGACCTGAAATAAGAAAATCCAATTTTTGACCCTGTTTCTGCATTGATCGTATCCTGACCAGAAAGGCAAAAATTTAACTGATCATATATTGCTTAATATCCATTGTGAATTTATTGGATGGACTGCAAACCAAAAATAACCTGGACTTGGAAAGATGCAGCGCCAACCTCATCTGACTTGACTATTCCACCAGTTGATTCTACCCAGCCTGAAATTTACTCAATTCAAACACTATCTAAATCACCCATATGTGATATCTATGCTGTTTATGGATGTTTTTTCTGCCTTTTTTGGGGGCTCTGATGATTCACAGTTTTCTGTTATTTACCTAACAAGCCTAATGTTATTGGTGCTCTTAGGTAGTGAGCTTATTAACATAGGGTTTCTTTTATAATAATGACTACATGGATGCTCATGCCTCCTACGATTTGTAGATGGATCTTGTGAGTTTTTTCTTTTTAAAAAAAAAAAAACAAGGCTATTTAGATGCATCTCTAAGGCTTGATCACCATTTGACATCAGTAGGGATTTCGTCAAATTATAAGTACTTTGGAAAGTTGGTATTGATGGATTGTTTGTGAAAATGAAATGACATGCTTAAATTTCTTTGCTTCATTAGGCGCTATGAATTTTCTACCAAGCTTCTTCCCTTCCTGTTGGCAGGCTGTGTTTGTGGGTCATGACCATGGCAATGACTGGTGCTGCCCATACAAGAAAATGTGGTTGTGCTATGCTAGGCATACCGGATATGGTGGATACGGAAATTGGCCTAGAGGAGCCAGAATACTGGAGATTGTTGAGCAGCCATTCTCTCTCAAGTCATGGATAAGAATGGAGAATGGTGCTGTTCATAGCCATGTCCTTTTGAGTTCCCATGCTTTTCCTCTCTATATCTCCTCTGCGTTCCTTTTCTTGGTTCTACTGTTGCTGTTGTTTTTTGGAATCAAGTCCTTCTACCCCGTCATTTCATCGAAGACAAAAGCACTCATGTCTCCACATGCATAGTGAGGAAATAGCCCTGCATAAACAAGAGAAAGCCCAACGTAAATACTGTCGAATCAGAGTACAAAAGATTCAGATGTACTCAGCCGCAACTCTGGAAAATAAATGGGTTATTTCTGAAAATATTTGTCTTCCACGTATAATCATGACCCTGAATCCTTGATATCTCGCCCAAGGCCTAAGAATTTGTCCTTTACAGCAGATTGCTTTAAGGACATTGCTATCTCATAACTTGTAGAATACTGCATTACCAGTGGTGGATCCAGTATTTAAATTGAGTGGTATAAAGGTCGAAAAAAATTTGTAATTGTAAAATAAAATTAAAAAATATTACTAAAATTAATTTTTTTAAATTCAAAGTACAAAAAATAAAATTCAATAACTAATACAGTATAATTGTGAAATAAAATTAAACAACTAATACAAGCTTAAAATTACTCAATTTGGATCAAAATTGTATTCTTCATTCTATAGAAGTCCTACATTTGATTATTTTATAAGCCCAAATTTTTCAATTTAGAGAGAGTTTGGGAGAGCTAAGTAAGAAAAGGACACTTTCAAGAGAGTTTAGGAGAATGCTTTGTATTGAACTCTTGGAATGGATGATTATAAATGAGGACCTCATGGGGGTATACATGGCCATGTCCTCAGTGGACGACGAAGATTGATTTGATCCGACGGTCAAGATTGTATATCTAGAATTCTCTATACAAATATTTATAAATTTACACGAGTGTAGAATATTTTGAAACTTGGGGACCTTGGTCGAACCAGGAGAGAATTCTAAAGATTTCGTGCTCTGCCAGAGCATTCTGTGACATCGAGCATCGAAAAGGTGTTGCAAGGCCACTCACTCATTGCTAGCCATTGGTAGACTGTAAAGTCACTCTTAAACTTTTTGACACCATTGTTATTGTATGCTCCGGGGTATACAAAATCGAGATACCAACAAGGTTTATTGCCACTGTTGTCATGACGGACAATCATCCTACAAGTGTAGGAACATGCTCCGTTGGTAGGGATATTAAAAAGGTTACGATTGCCTCTTTCGAAATAGTCGTGGGATGGCCGTCTTGTTTTATATTGTGCGAGGTTGGGTACGTGTAGAAAGCATATGCTCTAGGAGCATAATGTGAAACTCGCTGTAGCATCCGTCCCTGCATCGTTACGATCTCCTGTTAATATCTTAACTTTGTAAACGCAACCTTACATTTTTAGAATTATATGGCAAGATTGATGGATTAGAATGACTAATCAGTCACTTTATAAGTAAAAGTGATCACAAAATCATTATTAAGCACCATAAAAAAATATCAAAAATCAGCTTTGAAGTATTTGTATCACTTTCACCATAACTTATATATATCAAACTAAAAATCATCATAATTAAACTACATGCACAAATATATATCTCAGGGCTGGTTGGTTGATACTCAAGATAAATAAAGTAGTTACATTGTAAGGATATGTAATATACATGAGAGTTTCAAAACCATCTTACATATATAGTTAGGTATTCAAGTAAAATCAGGATTGACCATTTTTCTTCATTTTTAGTTTCGATGATATAGAATATAATACATAAAATCTAGTTGAATTTGGTTCAAATACATATCCCACCAAACATATTCTTTAAGTGCACTAAAATGAAATTAAATACTTGATCATGTCTATATATATATATATATATATATATATACACCAAGTAGTGGTGGATCCAGGATTTAAATCGAGTGGTGTTAAGGTTGAAACAAAAAATTCATACTTGTAAAATAAAATTTTTAAAAATATTACTAAAATTAATTTTTTGTGGATTCAAAGTACCAAAAATAAATTTAAATAACTAATACATTTAATTATAAAATAAAATTAAACAACTAACACAAGCTCAAAATTACTCAATTTGAATCAAAATTACATTCTTCATTCTATAAAAGTCTTACATTTGATTATTTTACGAGCCCAAAATTTCTCAATTTGAACCAAAATTACATTGTTCTTCACAAACTCAAAATAATTCGACTCAAAATTATATTTTATTACCATGAAATAACTTATGGCTCTGTCCAATAACAATATTAAATCAAACGATGAAACAAAACAATCCATAATTATAATTTATAAAAATTTAAAACAATACTTACTTTACAAACCTAAATTCAATCAAACAAAAATATGCTATGAAATGAAAGAATTTAATTAACAAAATAAATCTCAATATTTAATTTTGATGAGAATTAGATTAATTACCTACTTGAGTTAGCAAAGGAATCTTCACGGCTGAGGGTGGCACTGGCGACTACCATGAATCGAGCAGGGAGAGAGCGAGCGTCAGCACCAGCAGCAGGCCAGTGAAGCGTAGGGGGAGAGAGAGAGAAGGAGTCGGCGACCAGGTGCGGGTGGTCGGCCGGCTGCTGGAGATGGATTTGTGCAGCTGTAGGGAGAGCCTTGACTGGAGAGGAGGAAGAGAACGAGGTTGGGTGGGTGCTAGCTAGGATTTTGGGTTGTCGAGAGTACACGCCTCCCCGAAAACTTACCTTCTGTTTGGATATAAGAACGGGAGGGGAGGGGAGGTTAATCAAGGGAGGGAAATGGAAGGAAGGGGAAGGGAAGGGAGCGAAGATACCTTCCCTTATTTAGATTTAAAATAAAGGGGAATGGAGGTTACTTAATATTCCCTTATTTGGATTAAAAAGGGAAGAAAAATATATTATTATTATTATTATTATTATTATTATTATTATTATTACCACCATCACCACTTTAAATTAAAAATAATAAATTTAAATTTAGTACAAGAAATTCATTTCCCTAGCAACGTTCCATCCAAAAAAATTTATTTTTTAATAATTATTTTTTCTATTTATAAATTATTACCCAGAGTAAAATAAAATAAATTAATTAAATAATATAAGCACCCAAAATATAATAAAAAAGTAGGAGAACGATAAAGATATTAATGTCCACATGTATATTCATGGTGATTAATGTATATATCATTTATTTTATTCATCATAATTACGAATTCAAAAAAATATGTAAGCTAATAATTTGGACAAAAAACAGTAGGCAACATATGAATTAGATTAGTTACTAAATAAAGGAAAAAAAAGTGAATAGATATTAACCTTCATGACGATATGTAAAATAGAATACCAGTTTAACCCTAATATTATATATATATATATATATATATATATATATATAGAGGGAAGGGTTCAAGTAAGAACCTTCCTATAGGTAAGCACCAAATAATAAGTAAGAACTTTTAATCCCGACCGTTGAATCTTAATCTAACGGTTTAAATTAAAAAGCTATTTTTAGCACTTAAAAAAAGAAAAATAAAAAATTAAGTGGGAGGGGTCGGTAGCAACCCTCGACATTTCCCACTTTCCCAACCTTGTTTCCTCCGTTCTCTTTCACTCTCGGTCACCCTCGCCGGAATTCGCCCAGCCTCGCCTCCTGCCGCCACCGTCGCCGGCTCGTCACCGAAAGATTCCAGCCGCCCTCGGCCCACCGCCTATCTCCGGCATTCGCCCACCTCGCATTCTCCTACTCGCTGTCGGTCATACCGCCTATCTCTCTCGCATTGCTATTTAGGTTCAAAAAATTGCGAATTGCTTTCATTAGTAAGTTTTTACCGTCTAATTTTTTGCGAAACAAGTTCTGCAGACCTCCGAAATCTCCTCTCGTGATGCTCTTGGATTGTTCTAATTCAAGTTCTAGTTCTTGGATTGTGCGAATTAAAATTTTGTGAATTCAACTTCTAATTTGTTCTTCAATTTGCGAAATCGTTTCTCCTCCCCTCTTCAAGTCTCCCTTATTCATGCTCTCGGATTGTCCCGACTTAGTCTACTAATTTCATTGTATTTGAGTTTATGTGTTTGCTTGTTATATGTTTATGTATTTACTATTGATTTTCTTGTAGTTTTGTACTTCGTTTCTCTGTTTGTTAGAGTGATTGTGGTTTGAACAAATTTCTCAATACCGAATTGTGGGAAGTTTTGTGGCTTGTGATAGCCTTGTGGATGAAACCAGTTAAGTTCAATATTGAGAATGATATATATTTGCTTGTGGGGGGGTTAATTGAAATATATTTGCTTCACTTCTTGAGTTGTATGAGGCCAAATTTGTGAGGGGTTAATTGAAAATCTGCAGAGAGATATATGTGATCTAACTTCCCGCTTATTGTGCTTCACAAGAAGTCTTTCCTTTTCCTTCTATGAAGCCTCGGGATAAGCCATTAGCTCCTTAAAGTACTGAACAATGAGAGAATTATTGGTCGTCTTTAAAATTCAATGGTTTCATTGTTGGTTAAGGAACAAATTGATCAATATATAAAAGCTCTTCAATAACTTAAGTTTTGAGGTACCTTGTCAATATAAAATGCTGAACTGTGACCCTATTATACATATTAATGTCACCCATGAAAGCTGAAATAAGCTTTTGGGCTATGTATTTCACCACCACTGAACAACATGTGCAATTTGGTCTCTCCTATTGGAACACTATTTTGGGTTTTTGAAGCTGGGATCATTAGGAGTAAAAGGATACTTGCTGCTGTCCCACAAGGAAATGGTCCAAAGGTTATGTATTTGAGTGCTTCGTGAGTGGAAAATGCTAATTACTTAGAATCAAATTGATTTATAGTGCTAGGAAATGCTTAGATTGGATCAAATTATAGCTAGATTTGGCTTGCTTTTGTGCTTTTGGCCATGACAAGCATGACTTTTTTTGATGTATGTGTTGTTAGTTCTTAGACCTGGAAGCCATTTTGCTTATATTAAAGCTGAATGTTCTGCGTCGTCTCTTGGCTATACTTCATTTCTTGTCGTGGCATAAAAGCATACAAGATAAAGAAATTTATCCTTGTCCTTCATGGTCAAAGAACTTGATCAATATGGGTATGTTGTGGGCCAATGTCTCTTGTTTATATGCAAGCCTATTAGCTCAAAGGTAGAGCAATGTGTAATAACACAAAGATGTGGGTTCGAATCCCACATAGGCTGTTTGTGCACTAAGTAATAACCGTATGCTTGCTCCGGATATCAACTAGCAAAAGATGATTTTGTGTTCCAACCAACTAAGAACTTATTGCAGACATCGAATAAAAATGCTTTAATTGTTCCAAAATAAAAATTTTGTTGGAACCAAGAACTCAATGTGCTGAATTTTGTGGTCAAGCTTGGACAATCATTCTCTTTATTGATTAGCATCCTTTCCTGGATTTCCAAAAATAGCGAGACTTGTCTAAGGCTCTCGGTGGCCTCAAACTACACTACCACCAACTTTTATTCACATCAAAGATATTCAGAACCTACTTTGTCCGCTTTTCCAAAGAGAAACCAGTTCCAAAGAGAAAAGCACCAGTCAGATCAATTGATTATGTTACTAATTTGTCCGCTTTTCTCATGTTCATGTTTTTGTTTTGATCCAGTTTCAGATAGCCTATGTGGGATTCGAACCCACGTCGTTTGTGTCATTGCACAAATGCTCTCCCATATTGAGCTAATAGGCTTTTGTTACCTTAACAACAAAAAGAGAGGTTCTAGTGAGTCAAATGACAACATGAATAATTTGAGCTAGCTGAATATATTTCGAACAACATGAATACTTCTTGTAAAGCTTTCACAAGATATTCTCGACCAATTCCTAGCTAATTATCTACACAACTTATGTACGGACAAGAGATTAACTAGAAAGTTTGCATAGATAGAACATATTAGGCAAGGCTAAATATGGACTGTTGTTAAACTAAATCAATGTATGCAATCTTAGACTACTTCCCATTATGAAGATGAGCAAGTAATGTAATCACTAGCACCACAATCTATTATCCAATCAACATTATCAAAAGATGTTTGAACTCACTGTTCGAATTGGAAAATATATAAAAGTATATTTTTTCTTTACCACAAGACCACCAAATGTGGCACATCCTTTCCGAGTTGGCCTCGATACAACAATACAAGCACATCACAGCCACAAACTTGGCCTCGATACAACAATAATTTTAATAGATGGGAGTCATTCAAGTTACGAGTTGAGTTTGGTTGTTTATGGTGTAGGGAGAAGAAACGAGATGCACAAGATGGAAGATAGAGCCAAATGTAGCACATTGGCAGGACAATTGGTCAGCTAGTGAGAAAGAGATTGCAAATAGCAAAAGATGGCAAACAAAGATTAAATCTTGCAACACAACCATAGCACACTGCCCTTTGAATCAATCCGAATACAACTGCTTGATATCATTAGGATCCAAATTGAAATAACTTCTCACATTTCATAGAGCTTTGGGCTTAATTCTAAATATGCAACCTCTAAAAATCTTATCAAGAGAACAACAATAAGAAAAGGTGAAGGTTCAAGATTTTTAGAATTCGATTATACCTGAGCAATATCACCGGAGGCATATTCGCGGAATAGCACAACGCAATTAAGCTACAAAGAGAAAAGTGAACCATGTTTCAGGTTGTAGTAATGAAATCGCCTAATTTCAATTTTGAAAACCCTAAAAGGGAGAGCTTTTACCGTGGAGTGGTTGGCAGATATAGATTCTTTGACAGTTAGACGGTGGCCGATAAATCGGCAACATTGATGCGGCCAACCCGGAGAGAAGACGGGCCACGGGAACCGCCGGCGACGAGAGAGAGCGAGAGAAAGGAGGTCCGACCGAGAGAGAGGGGGAAGCGAGGTGAGCGAGGTGGGCGAGGGAGCAACGGCTGGGCGCCCGGCGGCTGGAGGCGGAGTCCGACGACGACGGAGTTGGCGACGGGTGGCTATCGGCGACCGGCTGGCCGAACTCCGGCGAGTGGCCGAGCGAGAGGGAGAGAGAGAGGAGAGGGAGAGAGAGAGGAGAGGGAGAGAGAGAGGAGAGGAAGAGAGGTTTTGGATTGTGAAGCTGGGAAATGTCGACAATGAGTGAGCTAACCCCTTCCCCTAATTTTTTATTTTTCCTTTTTTTTAATTATAAAAATCCCTTTTAATTTAAGCCGTTGGATTAAGATTGAAGGGTCAAGATTAGAAGTTCTTACCTATGGTTTGGTGCTTACCTATAGGGGGTTCTTACTTGAACCCTTCTCTCTCTCTCTCTATATATATATATAATTATTTTGGAAGAAAAATAAAAGAAAAAGAAAAATTTGGAGGGAAATAAGAAAAGATAATGTGATGATAAAAAGAAATAAAGTCGAGGAGGCTAGTGGCGTGATGGCTACTAGCTCTATCTTCCATCCACCCCACCCAAGTTCGAATCCGGGTGGGAACAATATTCCTCATTTGTGAGGATATTGTGTGGTGGAGGATAATGGGCTTAACACTCCCTTATCCCTTAGCCTCGTTAAATCTGTTGGATTTTCCCTGAAATAGAGGGTCCAACGAGTGGTCCAACGAGGGAAATACTATGCATGCACACACCTTCCTGAAAACTTAGCTCGACCACTACAACAACTAATTTTTTCTATTTTTTAATGGTGTCAAATTGTAAATATAAAATTATTTTTATGAAAATTCTACCAAAGTTCGAAAAAATTTTCAACTATGGTAGGTGACAAATTAAGATCGTCCATTCAAAATAACTGATTTGAACTGTTAATAATTTTTAACCATAGTTAATTTCATTGTTCTCTCTCTTCAACACTTTCTACTATTCTCTGTTGCATCCCTATCCCGCCCGGATCGAGAGTGCGGGCACCTATGGCTCTCTCTCTCTCTCTCTCTCTCTCTCTCTCTCGATCTCTTCTCCTCCTCGTCCTCCTCCTCCCTCTCACTCTCCCTCTCGGTCTCCCTCTCCCTCATGCCCCGATACATTGTGAGGAAGATCGAAGAAGACAGAAGAACTCGTCGGCGATGCCGCTGAAACGACGAACTCGTTGGTAATTCTACCAGGGACAAAAACTCGCCGGAAAACCAACCAAGTATGTTAAATCATCCACCCACTCACCCCAATTTCGATCTGTTGTTAAGTCTCCCCACCCCAATTTTCAAGTTGTTGAATCTCCTCGTCCCTCGCCCCCTCAATTTGGAGTTGCTTTCTTCCTCTTTGTTGTGTCTATGCTACTCGGTGGCTAAGTCGTCACCCCCACCTATTATTCGCTTTCTTCTTTCATCAACAATGTATTCGAGATCGGTTACTCATTCTCTGTCCTTCTCTCTCAATGTTACATACCGGAGATTCGTCAATGGTATCAAAGTCGAAACAAAAGTGGATTGAGATGCTTTATAAAGGCACAAACTGCGATTCAGAGGGCAACCACCAGAAATGGAAGTAACGTCCACCAGCCTTGACAACCAAATATTATAGAAGACTATTAGTACTCAAAAACTTAATTGTATTTTTGCAGTGAAAATAGGTGAATAACTGAACCCACGACCAATGTTATTTATAGGCATTAAAAGGATAATTTATTCTGACAAGATGACGCTAATTGATAAAAATGCTAACTAGGAGAGAGCATTATTAGATAGCCATCATAATGAAAACCACTTGTCCACCCCTGAAAATTCAAAACCACCTTAATATACAAAACATATTTGGTAAACAATGCTAACTATTCTAAATAAAGTTGACAAAAACTATTTTAAATATATGAGATAAAAAAATCATTTAAAAATTTTTTTAGCCAAATTAATTTTGAAAAGTTAATTCTAAGTCCATAATTTAAATGGCTTCAAATTAGATTTTTAATTAAAGAGGAAAATATTATTTCAAAGAGTTGATTCGTCATTAATCTTTGTGTCATGAGTATTTATACTATATATAATAACAATCTTTTCAAAAGTATGACATGGTGATCCGACATTGAATTTAGGAGTTTCGTTTAATAAAAAAATTGATAATTTATCCTTGAAAAACAAATAGGTTTGCACTCATCATCTAGGTACTATCTTTTGCTCCTTGCCACAATAAATATAATCTACACTATATATAATAGCAATATTTTCAAAAGTATGACATGGTGATTTGATAGTGAATTTATGAGTTTCGTCCAATTGATAATTTATCCTTAAAAAAATTAGGTTTCTACTCATCTAGGGACTCTTTTACTCCTTGCCCCAATAATAATAATAATAATAATAATAATAATAATAATAATAATAATAATAATAATAATAATAATAATAATAATAATAATCTACGCAATATATAATAATAGTATTTTTAAATTTGATAAATATTGCAACGGGAGTGATTGTAGAAGCTTAAGGTAATCTTAACCATAAAAATTATTTGTCAATTAAATATAAGTCATTGATGTAAATAGTTAGATAAAAATATAATTTACCCAAATAAAAAAATTCCGTTTATAAGTGAACTCTCCTCTCCTTTTTTTTTGTGTATATGATAATACAGTCTTATATATATTTTTTTTTTCATATATTGAAACAAATGTTGAATAATGGTAATTGGCTTATGTGGAGTTAATATTTTACCTTTCACATTTCTTTTCTACAGTTTCAAAATCTTAATTTATGTTATTTTAATTTTAGTTGTTTGCGCGATAAATATAATAGTCGTCGTTTAGGATCAACAAAATTTGGGAATAAGAAAATGATATATTTGTTATGATGAAAAGAGAAAGGGGTTTTAGAATTACTTGGAGAACGGGTCGAAGGTATGTGACTTTGAGTTATAGATTCCTAATTGTAGCAAGCTTGGTTGTTTTGGCAGTTTAACTTTAGTATTAAGCATCTCTTAATTTGCGCCTTAGTCGTATAACAAGTGTGTACTTTAAATTGGGGAGGAGGAGTTTGAGATGATGTCACGATTGATTAACAATAAATTCTAACACTTAATTTTATTACATTTTGTTCATAAATATAAGGTCAAAGAATAGAAATTAAATGATCAAGTTTGTCATATAATATTTAAAAGAAATTGAAGGCATTTCAATAACTTACCTCAAATATATGAAATATTTTCATTATATGATTTTTGCCTAACTTGCTAAATTACACCAACCAAAAAAAAAAAAATGTCTTAACTTACATGTCTTTAGGATTTGCATATATTTTCCTTTAGAAATCATTTTCTTAGTTCACTAAGTACTTGATGATTAATATGATTTATGAAACCTAATTTGGTAATTATTAAGTTGAATTTTATATGATTCACTTGCTAATTTATGCAAAAGTGAAGTTGTCATTCTTTCTCACTGCATTTCTATCTTAAATGATTTTAATGTCTAGAATTTTTGGGTAAGCTTGCAAAATGAATTTTATTTCAACATAATTTTATCATTGCGTGTGAATATTTACAATCAGTAAATTTATTCTTTAATGAATTTTCTCATTCCCTTTTATATGACTAAGATGTTATGACTTTTAGAGTAACTGCAAATTCAGTTTTAAAACCGAGTAAAATCTGTGAATCTATTTTACAAGCTAAGTTGGATGCTTGGACAAATGATTGAAAAATACAATTGATTTAAGAATGCAAATGTACAAGAGAACGGGTGGAGTCTCAACATAAAGTTATTTATGTTTAACAGGTGGAGTTACAATTTGAAATTATTTATAATTAACTTCGTTGTCTATAACTCGTTGAGGATAATTGAAAAGTATAAGAGGAAAAGTGTAACGCCCCAAACCCGTAATCACCGGCTTTAGTCTAAATAAACGCTAACCGATGATTAGCGCAGTGGACAGGAGGTCGGTGACATTACCGTCGCCTTTACCGGAGGAAAGGGCAAGACTTTGAATATATCTATATGTATTTCTACCCGTGGTTACATCTAGCTAGACAATTACAATTTATAATATCATAAACAAAAGTACACGTTAATACAAAGTCAATGACACTTGACCATTAATACCCCAACTTGCCACTCGCGAGTCTCTAAGTCCCCAACATAACTCTTCTCTTGCTTAGTACCTTCAACATCTTTACCTAAAACAAAACAAGAAAACATTTTCGAAATGTAAGTCGAAACTCAATACGTTCACTATCATACTCGTAAAATACAAGTTATGAAATAGTTGAGTTGAGCTCGCGTATTTCAATTCATTTTATAAATGAAGGGGAGAGAATAATGTAAACAATGTTGTTGATTAATTATATAAGTGGTTACCCTTATGATCATCAGGTTTCCCTAAAGCATGTGCACACTAACCGGACCGATCGGAAAGTCCGGCTCAAGGTGGTCAACAGCTACTGATGTTAGCTACCCGAGTTGATGATGAGTATTGATGATACCAAATAATAATATTGATGGACGGGTCCACTTTTATATGGCAAATAATATTTGCAAATGATTCTTTGTTGTAATTGAAATTAGCCATACTCAATTTGATTTATAAATGAAATACTCGAAGGGCACGATCAATGAACGTACTCGATGAACCGAAATTGATTTGTTAAACCGAATTTGATTCTCTTCCCTGTAATCTTGAGCAGGACCCGAACAAGCGATGATCGATGACCTTGAATATAATATTTACAAAAATAACTTGCGTTAAGAAGTCAAGTTTTTAATTAATTAATTTATTTATTTCCAACTTGTGCTAAAATTCAATTTACAAAGAGGTGATTAGTTCAAATTATTTCTAACATGCTTCCAGTTTAAATAGCTCAATTAAGCCTTATTTCTTATCACATCACATATGTATCATATTAACACTAATTATCCAAAATCTTTCTCTCACTACCAAAAATCATCAAATTTCCCACTCGTAATTTTCCACTGAAAAATCATAGTAGGAAAATTTTCACTGTTTTTCCACTACTTGATTTTTTTCGCTGATTTCCCACCGTTATATTTTCAATGAAAAATTTCCCACTAAATTCCCTCTAATTTTCCACCACCAAATATTATCACAATTTTAATTTTAATTTTAAATTTATTTCCTACTAATTTCCCACTAACATTTATTTATTTGAATTTTCTCCTTTTTTTAAATTTTGATAGCAGCTCTTTCTCCCCAAAATATTTTACTAGTAAATTTAAATTTTCAATTCCCACCAAATAAAAATTTTGGTCAAAGTGTGTCTTAAAAAAAAAAAATTGTAACCAAAGTGAGATTAGCTTATACGAGCGTGTATACCTGCTAGCTAGGTGGGAAATAATTAAGCCAAATGTGTACTCTCTCTTTTCTCACACCCTCTCGACGCCTCTCTGTCCTTCACACCCCCGAGCCCGAACCCTAGCTCACGCCTGGATCCAAGCATCCGACCTCTCCGAAACCCCGCTGCCGTCTCCGGGAACTCATCGCCCGCCGTCACTCCGGTGACCGACGATCGAGGGCTCTCCGAAGACTCGGAGACTTACGCTAGCCGCTTTTACAAATGTTTCGATTATGGGTTTTGGGATCCACCGTCTCGGCAACCCCACCACCGTCTCCGGGAACTCATCGCCGCCTTCACTCCGGTGGCCGACGATCGACGGCTCTCTGGGTGTCTCCGAGGAAGACTCGGAGACTTATGCTCGCCGCTTTACAAGTGTTTCGATTCTGGGTTTTGGGTTCCACCATCTTCGCAACCCCGCCACCGTCTCCGGAACTCATCGCCGCCATCACTCGGTGGCCTTTTTTGACTTCTCTCTAGGTGTCTCCGAGGAAGACTCGGAGACTTACGCATACGAAGTGCGGCGTCTTTGACTCTAGATTTCCAAGTGATTTGGACTACGAGCCATATGACAGAGAGTGGTGAGTGCATTTCCATTGAAATGTTCATACTTGATGAATGGGATTTTCGATTTTTCTTTTTTTGCCTTAGTTCTAATGGAAGTATCTTTCCTGTTGTTCTTTATATTATGCCCTTTGGTAGATTTGGGTTTTTGGGTTTTCAGCCTTGAGATTGTGAATCTTTCCTGAATTGCAAGATGAATGTGGGATATATAGTTTACACTCTTGACTTGTGGGCAATGAACTATGGTTCTCGTATACATATGGTTAACAAGAAATGTTGTTTCTCAATCTCTCCATGAGTGATTTTCGGTCAACCGAAAGATGTCTGGAACAGATTTTCTTGATGATTCAATAGGTTTTGGATTTGCTACTGGGAGCTACTAAATGGGCAGCATTAATGCAGGCCCTAATATACTCGTATATCTAAAAGTTGCTCGCTCTTTAAGTTTTTGGAGGATTTAGTTTTAGGGGTGCATATTAATCCTCATACTACTAGGAGGGATATTGTATGTGCTACTTCGATATTTAGGAAACTTGTGGTTGAGCTAATAAGTTAAAGGGAATGAGCTTTCTTTGGGAGATCACATCTGCTGTAGTTAAGTTCTATGATTTTTTGTTGTTTGTTCTCTTATGTTCTTTGCTCCTTGGGTTATGGTTAAGAAGAAAAAAATGATGAGGGATTTTTAGTTTGTTAGAGTTGTTGAAAACTATCCTCTTGGTTTGAGCATAAAGGAGGTTTTAGTGTTGCATTGGTGTGTTTGATAAGATTGCCTTAGTGGGCCACTATGTTGACAGATAATTTCGCTATGTAGGGAAGTTGGAAACCGAAGCTAGCATAGTGCTGTTACATTATGATACTTCCAGTTCCTTGCCAAGGTTTTCAATCTATCTCTCGAGCTTCTTTAAATCCAATAGCATGTTCACCGATTAAAACATCCTTCTTTTGGTTTATTTCTTGCAACTCTCTTAGCTGGGTCTCCATGAGCCTCAATGTGTCAACATGACTCGGAGTTTAGCTCGGACAATCTATCAACAATAACAAATGTTGTTGTTGCACATGGAGATAACTTTCTCATTTCATCACGACCAACCCTCATCCTCGTTCTCCAACTCGTGCTGTGCTATAGCAAATGTTTTTCTGTTCAACTCGATCTTAATTGTGATACCCCTCTTTCTCTTTTTCATAGCACTCTTGTTGATGTGATTCACTCATGACCATCGTCGCCCTCTCGAGAGACATGAGCATGTTTTCCATGTCATTTATCCTATCATTTAAACATGAGTTGAGCTCGTCAATTGTTGATTCTTTCTCGGAGATTTGCCTTAATACTCTACCCAGCTGTTCGGATATCCAACCCTTTCGATCGAAATAGGACTTGAAGCAGAATCAAATTGGTCGAGGCATTTCTAAGTGCATTATGCCCTTCTAGAAGAGTCTCTTCAATCTCACAACTCATTAGTTCCCAATCTTCTGCCATCAACTTTATCTCCATGTCTTTTTCCTTTTGGATTTTATTATTTGTGTGTTTGACTTTATCATTTTTAGGGCCTATTCCTTTGGACTTATTTTTTTATTGAAAAAATTAACAGTATTTTATTAAACTTATTTAGTTGAACTAAATTTATTAAACTTATTGTCATTGTGTTTGTGTTTTGACTTTATAACAGAATATCAATGATTAAGATGTATAGATTGCATAAAAATCCAAAGCATTTATCAAGATTTTTTTCTTCCTAATAAATTAAATTTATCAAAACTTATTCAAATTAAAATGAATTTAAGAAATAAGAATTTCAAATGGACAAACCTTACACTATGGTCAATGATGGTGCATTTTCTTCCTAACCTTTGTTGCTAATTACCAGTGCTCTCTCATCCGCCAGTTGAACATCCCTCATCAAGGAAGACACCATCTCCTCAATTTTTTCCCGTGATAACCTCTCTTCTTTCAGAATTATCCTTAGGATATCGAGCTCCACTTCCATATTCAATATATCTTCCGCATGTGTCACATCTCCATGGTTAATTCTACAATCCTCTTCTTTGACTCGCACCAAAGCTCTGAGCAGGTGGAGGCAAATCCTCCACCTTCTGTTATTAAATTTGAGGATGTAATGATTAGAGAGAGCAAATAAAATAATTAAACATGTCTATGGGAGATTATTGATTATTCATAAGCAGTTCTAGTACAACATGGACTAGCTTCAATAAAAACCTTGCATTGATTTTCAGCCTTCGTTACTAGCTATAACATATGTCCTTCATTATCATTTGTTCGAGAGAAAAACTTCAACTATGTTTTATCTCTGTAAAATCTAACCTACCTTCATGGTTTTAACAATGTCCTGGCATTCGCATGTCACCGGTTCTTTATTTCTCAACATAGCTTGTAAATCCTCAATTTCTCTACAAAATTTGCTGCAAGCTATTAGTGCAGACCTCAAGATTGGAGATAGTCAAGATTCTATTGTTGTTCTTTATGTAACGCTTCTATGTAATTTGATCATTATTTTGTCATCCTAAATAATCTTTCGAATTTCTCCGTACCAAATGAATATATATAAGCCAAGATTTGAGTTTCTTAACCCCTCCATGGCTCCCCTTCCCCTCCCCCTCCCCCACATTCTTTATGCTAAGAACCATTTAGATTGTTTTAAGTTGTAATGCATGATTGATTGAACTTCGGCGTGTGGCCATTCGGTTGTAAACTCCGAGCGTGTGGCTCGTCGAGTTATATTATGATTTTTACGCAGGATTTTAAGGCTTTAAGCCTATGGAATAGTCCATATTACAAATGGAACTCTGCTGAAATTTTTAGAAAATTTTCAAACTCCTTTGGGAAATTACCTTTATCACCTTAAGTTAGAATTTGAAAGCCAAACCAGCACTTGAAAGAGTCTTGGGATAAAAGGGTCAATATTGGGCTGTGTATGTTTTTACAGTTTTATAATTTCGTCTTATATTAAAAGGTCAATATTGAACAATCTTGCACATGTTTTTTTAAGTTTACTTGTAGTTGATTCTTTTGCATTATATGTTGTTATGAAAATCATTGCATAAAGTTGGGTGATCTAGCGAGGTCTTAGTTATTTTTCTGGTTCTAGCATTAGTGATGTATATGCATGGTTGTATATTTTGGTAAAAGTGTTTGTAGTTAAAACTATGGTTGTATATTTTTTACATTCTAGTCACTTATATTGATATAACTATGCTAAATCATGATTACTATATTAATTATATATTGTGATTGTTTTGTGGAGAATTATTTAATGGCTCTCCTTGGTCTTGAATATGTCGTTTCTTTATAATCAACTTTTATATGCCCTATCTTGAAGTTATGAGTTAAGCAAAGCTATTATTTGTTTCTTTATGTACATGGATTTTAATGCAAAATTTACTTATGTTCTCAACTTTTTAATTGTTTACTTATTATTTTTCTGATTTTTCCATAATATTAGAACAAGTTAGAAGGAAGAAACAATCCAAGAAAGTTCACAAATATGCAGGTCCAAATGTTGCAATGGTATTCGCTTATGAAGATCCTCCATCCTAGGATTCCGGAACCTAGAGCGGTGCTAGAGTCATCAAATGATAGTGAAAATGATGGTGAAGGTGATCATTTAAATGATGATGATGTTAGTTAGGGTGTCACTACCCAACTTTTGGTTGTATTTCACAACTTTTGGTTCTAACATTAGTGATGTATATGCATGGTTGTATATTTTGGTAAAAGTGTTTGTGGTTAAATCTATGGATGTATATGCATGGATGTTAAATATTATTGGTTGCTTGGCAATATAGTTTGTTAATTTTGGGTTATTTTTGTTGTATATGGAGATATGTACTACTATTATAGAGCAATCCATCGAATTGTTCAATATTGTACAGGTTGTATATAAATTTTTGGTACTATTACCAAGCGAGGTTGTGTGGTTAAATTATGTAAAATTTTCCACTGTTTTAACATTGAATCTACAAGTGGATATTTTTCCACTAAAAATCTTTAGTGAAAACTTTCCCACTCGCATTCAAAGTAGTAGGAACTTTTTCACCGTAATAAGTTCGGTGGAAAATTGTTCACCATATTATATTTGGTGAAAAAATTTCGTGGGAAGGGAAACAATGGATAAACAGTGGGAAAATTTCCCACCGAGAATAAAAACAGTGGGAAATTACAATAACCCCCTTACTTTTACCCACTGTCATTCTCAGTGGCAAAACAGTGGGAAATTTCATTTTCCCACTGAATATTTCATTTTTCCCACTGAATTTACAGTGAAAAATTTGATGATTTTTGGTAGTGTCTAATCATTATTTATTGACATATACTCCATAATTAATCAAGATTAATTGTGCCTAATCTTCTTTTTAATTCTATCATGCATCAATACTACTATTATCACTATTTTTACCTTAATATTGCTAACCTAAACATATTCATCTATATGAAGATCATCTAATTTTTAACTCTAACTTCCATCATGCATGTAATGATTTAACCTCCTCCTTTTACCTTAGCATTATCATCAAAATTTAAAACACTTATATCCTAAAATCAAATCTCTTAATATACTCATAAAATGACTATTTATAATTTAATTAATTTAGTATAAGATTAACTAAGAATTTTACCTCAAAAGAGAGGGGAAGGAGGCTAGGAGGCTATAGGGTGGTTCAAGTGGTAGCTGGGTGATGTTGGTGGCGGTTGTTTCCCGGTTGCAGGATGGTGGGCCGCCGACGGCAGGTGTTCGACGGCAGGGAGCTTTTGGACAGAGGAAGAGGCGTCAGCGGCGGCGCCTGGCGGTGCTATGGTGGCTGGGCAGAGGCAGCCGTGAGAGAGGTGAGGGGGTGGTTTGATGGGTTTTTGCTTGATGGTGGTGGTGATTGCAGGGGCTGGTGTTGGTTCTGGTGGTGGCTGACCGGTGGCGGTCAAGCGGTGGGTGACGGCAGTCAGGTGGTGGGCGTCGTTGTGCTGCTCGACAGAGGCAGAGACAGCAGATGGTTGGCGTGGCTGAGCAAAGGAAAAAGAGGAAGTGATGTGTTTAATGGATTTTGGGTTATTAATTACGAGCTGATTGCTTTTAGCCAGTTGGTATTTACCCCAACTCTCTCTCTCTCTCTCTCTCTCTCTCTCTCTCTCTCTCTCTTGTGCTGTCAGCTTCTTAAAATGCTTGTGGCCCACCTACCTCCAACTAATCCAATTTATTTCTATCCTTAAATTTATATACTATTATTACATATTTTTTTAATTTATATTCTTTTTATATTATCTTCTTCTATTCTTACCTTTACCTTAAAATTATTATTATAGTTTTTCTTTTACTAATATTTTTATTATGCTAATCTATAATATAAATCTATATATATATATATATATATATATATATATATATATATATATATATATATATATATAATATTACTAAATTTATAGACTGAACTTACACTAGTCTCGTTTCATAAAATTTTTTGAGATTGGAAATAATCTAAATAAAGAAAAATATTTATGCTTGAAACAATAATTTCAATAAACCTACACATTCCAGACATATTTTTACTAATTAATATTTTATTAATTTAAACAAAATAAGTATATGAGTAATAAGTTATAATAATCTGAATTTTACGAACGTGGCCATCATCGTCGTTGTTACTTTTCGGTCCTGCATTTGAAACAACATTGATAGATATACGCATATATAATGCGATATAAAAATATTTATTGAAATGCATGCGCATATAATAATTGGACGTATTAAAAATAATACGTTTTTTTTTTTTTTGAGTTGGATTGTTACAAAAGGGATTGCCTTTGTGTGGAGAGGTGGTAAGAAAGGTAAATAATCATGTTCACCCTATAAGTTTTTTAAAAATGAGATCTCATTATGGGTATATGTGTACTTTTTAAGGATTACATGAATATTTGAGTCAATGATGTTTTAATAGGTAGCATGTAGATATTTATCTAGACGTCAATTAAGTCAAATTAGTATTGACTTTATAGATAGTTATGAGTTGTAAATTTGACATTTTTTTATTGATTTGATGTATTTTGTATTGTAATATTAATTTGTGACATAATGATATTTACTTTCATCTATAGGTCATCTAATTGAATATCTACCAATCATATATTATTCCTTTTCCTACTAATATTTATCTTTTGATACACAAACATATTGTCACACGGTTTCTATAATTGTATGAGTGAGGTTTATTTAAATTGTCCGATTCTTAAAGGGGTCTGCCCTCTTAATGTTTCAAATCATAAGTATAATCTTAAAACCTTGATGATATTTTTTAACATTCTTTTTATTTATCGTTTTGGATCCTTTATTTATTCTTTAGAAATTTAAAATGATTGAAAGATGAATTTTACTCGTGCTCTAATGATTTTTTTGTGTTGGGTTCTGATAAATTTGATAAGCCACGAAAGCGTTTTCACTGTGAGGGCATAATATGTAAAAGAATATTGTTAAATGTGAAACCATTCAATAAAATCAAACGATCGGGAAAAAGAAACTCGAAGTACAAAATCGCTCCATGATTCAATAATTTCTTAATGTATACATAATATAACATTACTTCGTGCATAACACGAGTCCACACTAGTGCTCAAAAAAAGAAATGAAAAGCCGCCTAAGATAGATCGTTAAGATTTAATTTTTTTTTCCAGCTTGTTGATAAACTCAAAAAGGCTTTGAATACAAGTAAAGTAATGCAAATTCTTGTATGTTGTAAATTCTTATATTCATCTCGGGATATACTTTTAGGTAACACGTTATTATGTTAGCTAGGCATATAAAATTCCCACTATTTTCTCTTCCGTCCAATAATCTGTTGACATATATGCGAGGAGCAAGTACTCCCAAGTGTATGATTGACGATCTCCTTATATGCACTTGGGAGCTTATACTCCCACGTGCCACATCATTATTTTAAGTTCACAAAGCTCCCCTATTTTTCCATTCGTCCAATCATTTGTTGACATATATGCGAGTAATAGTATTCCCAAATATATAAATGATGTTACGATAAAATAACTTACGGACATTAAAAAAAAAACAAAAAATCAAGAAGCAACTAAAACCAATCCTTATCATACTACTTGTTATACAACCTGCAATGTAGCGGTGGCAAAATTTCATTCGACCAGAAAAAAACCAGGTCCAGGTTTGACTTTTTATCCGAATTTTAAATTCAAACAAAACATTTTCATATTTCTATTGTACGAACCTGATTTTCACCTGAATTTACGCTTGTGTGAATTGTCCGACCCGAAACAAATCGGGTGTGGGACAAAAAACTTTGTCCGATGACCGAACCGACTCCAAAGTTTCGCCCGCACTACTGCAATGTAATATCCACATTTCTATTCTAACACCAGCTAACAGTGAAGAGTTTCCATCCTACTACATAGCAAACTCGTCCAATGTCATTGTATATCATTATTACAAAATAGTAGGGCACGGACTTTTGTTGACTACTACATTATTCAAAAGTCTTATAGAAAAGAGCACCTTGCTCTTAGCAGCCCATGTGTAGGAGTTACCCTAGTCTAGTTGGCTATTACCTCTAAATGGAAGTTGTTGGTATTTTAAAACATCGATTTATGGGGAAGATCGGTGGGCGGGGAACTTAGGACCGACGGTTCTAACAATCGATCGGGATATGAGGGATCAAGCACATCTTTATATTGTATAAAACAACGATGAAATGCAATCGTTCATTGATGAGAAAAAATCCCTTATAAGGAGACAAGTACCGAGGAAAAAAATGAGACGTGGGTACTGACCCATCATAATCGCACATATATTAACCGGTTCGGAGATAGAGTCATCACGAGTCAATTGGAAGAATCACGAGAACATATCTCGCAAACATTAGTAAGCTTTGCTAGAGGCGGCAGTTGAAAGTTATATCTTACCTTGTGTATGACATCAATAGATACTCTTTTTATATAAAGAGCCAAGACAATAGAAGCATTGTGCGAAATAGTGGGGTCGGAGACTCATGCGGTTTATGCTTCCAGTCCCAAGGACAAAAATTCCGAGTGTACCTAAAATGCCATATTACGGAGTCATTGAGAAGATATGGGAGCTAGACTATTTTGACTTCCGTAAGCCCGTTTTTCGGTGCAAATGGGTTGACAATAACAATGATGTCCGAGTTGATGAGATGAGATTCACGATGGTCGATCTCACAAGATAAGGGCCTAAAGGGGATCGATTTGTTATGACATCCCAAGCAAGACAAGTGTTCTATGTTGACAAGCATGGCCAATGATAAGGGGTCTATTGTTCTTCAAGAGAAGGGGCACGTTCCTGGTGTGGATGGTGAAGATGTGTGTGACTTTGTTGAGGAAACTCCACCCTTTTCCTTGGGAATGCTTGTAAAAAATGAGGATGTTAATTTTGAAGAATTGTATTTAAGGGTTGACCA
Organism: Talinum fruticosum; assembly: GCA_021018815.1. NCBI lineage: Eukaryota > Viridiplantae > Streptophyta > Magnoliopsida > Caryophyllales > Talinaceae > Talinum > Talinum fruticosum. The sequence goes on along the minus strand of JAITYX010000015.1, from coordinate 7,882,462 downwards.
TCAAGAGGGCATATATATTGAAGATAAGTCCGAAGGAGGGGAGAAAGGACACAAACCATGTAATTATATCAATTCGATTAGAACATTATTTTATAACAATCTTTATTGATGGATATCTATATTGTTGCTTGTTTCAGTAATTGCAACTTGCCTTTCATTATTTTTGACTTGTACTATTCATATAACGGATCATTGTTCGATGAGAATCAAAAGGACTAAGTTGTCCAATGGAAGGGTAGAAAAGTTTTTATAGTTAAGAAGCGGAAGTTGAGATTAGCGATCAATGTTAGTTTTGATTTCATTTCCCATTTTATAATCATTCTATGTTTGGTCTGTTTCTTATGGAAAAGTTGTTGCTTTAGATACCTGAATTTTGTAGATCAACCAAAAGTCAATGATATGGCTTTTGAAGTAGTTGATTCCAAAGGTGCATACATGATGATGACAAGCTTTTTCAGGTAAACAAGTAATTTATACCCTTTTTGGTCGCTAATCTCAACTCCCGCTTCTCAATAAAGAATTTTTGGTATAAATTCAGATGAAGTGATTTATACCATGAAGTTCCTTGTTGAGAATCGGGAGCGAGAACAGCGACCAAATGTTAGGTTTTTATGTCCCTTTGTAATTTATGATCCTTACTATGTTTGTAATGTTTCTTGTGGATAAATTGTTGCTTAACATTTTTCTCAATTTTTACGTAGACAAGAACTCCAAGCAATGTATTTATGAGAGGAGCATCACTTTGGGACAATGACAAAGGAAATAGAGATTGTTGGTGAAATGTCCTATTTGTATATTCCTTTTTCAGTACTTATGTCAAAAGTTAATCTCTTTCTCTTGAAACTTTGTGGTTTAAATGATTTTAATATTTATGCCAAATGGTTCATCTCTACTTACCAAATTTATATTTTTTAGTAGATTGAGTTATGTGCTTGTCTTTATGAATATATTACTTGCTTGGACTTTGTGCATTGGTAGCGTGGGCAACAAATATGTTGTGTGTATATTGTCTAGGCTACCAATACAACAACTCCAAGCAAGCAATATCGTTACAAAGACAATCACATATTTAAATCTACTACAAAACTTCAAAAGCATGATTTTGGGTAAATAGAGATTTCCTTTGGATGTAAACATTGAAATCAGTTTATAACACAAAGTTTCAAGACGAGAGATGAATTTTTGACATAAATATTAAAAGAAGAGTACTTGTTTGTATTATATTTCACATCATTATAATATACTCTTTGGTGGAACTTATTGTGAAATATGGAATTGTCTTGTCAAACTTGTTAAAGATGGAACTCGTTGTGGTTGTAGTAATGTGGAAAATTTTTGTAATATTGAAACAATTGAGGTTGGTTGTTGTTGTGTAAGTTGTTTGTGATGTATTTTGTAGTGTATTTTGTAAAGGGGTACAAAAAAAGAATGTCCGGATTAAGTTACCTTTCAACTCTCTAGAATTGTCAAAAATGCCACTAATTTAATCGATGGTAATCGTCCGGCACTAAGCTAGTTATTAAGTAAAAAAATACCCTTGAAGGTAAAAGTGACATGCCGAGGCCTGTAAGAACCCGGGCAACCGGTCACAACCCACGAATCTTAAATGTTTAATTCTATTGAACTGCCTCACTCTCTCTCTCTTCTCTCGTTTTGAATGAAACCGGTGACAACCATTGAAGAACATCTCTCTTCCCTCTCACTCTGTCTATCTCTCTCTCTCTCTCTACTCGCACCATTTTCACTCGCTCTCTGTCTATTAATTGGAAATTCAAACCCTAAATGGTTTTGATACCGCTTGAAACCGAGGAAAAAGTTGAGGTGATTAACTGCAGACGGGGAGGGGATACAGAGGAACTGTGATCAACCAACGAGCCGGGTAAGTTTTTAGGGTTTTTTTTTATAAAAATTATGACAAGTTGGTGTTGGAATTATGAGATTTTGGTGTTACAAACCTTGTATAATGTTGATACTAAGTGAATTATTTTTGAAATAGTAGTTTAAATTTGTGAAATGCTTGAAAGTTAGTATTTTGGGGGTGAGTAATGCTCTGTTTGGGTATGAAATTGATTTTTTTTTATCAATGTTTGTCGTTATTGTTTACTTGATTATTTTTGTAATTTTCAGAATGAGTGGTGTGGGAATTTGAAAGCTACGTATTTTCCATGGGGGAATTTCAAAGAGTTCCACACTTGATATATAGTGAGCATGAGATGGATGAGATAAAATGTGATCCCGATTTATTGAGTGTTGGGGATGTCAAAGAGAATGTAGTAAACTTAGGTTACACCGTCAGATTGAGACATGATTGCAGTTATTTGCCTTCGATTCTTCTTCGATTTCATGACACAAACCCTAATTCCTCTCCCACTATACCCAATTTCACTCAATTTCGTTTTCTGTGGTTTTCTTTCTCAAACCCTAACTTTTTAATTTGGGAGTGGAAGTTGCAAATGAACAATTAATTGGAGGGAATTCGTTGCAATACATTTAAAACTCTTAATAGTTAAAAAAAAAGAATAATTAGTTTTGTCAACCGGTTGCCTGGGTTTCTACCGGCCTCAACAGGTCACTTTTACCTTCGAGGGCATTTTTTTACTTAATAACTACCTTAGTGGCGGACGATTATCATCAATTAAATTACTGGTATTTTTGACAATTCTAGAGAGTTGAAGGGTAATTTATCTCGAGCACTCTAGAAAAAAAAATTATAAAAAAATAGACATATTACTACGGTTCTTAAGTATGAACTGTCATAATAGGTACGAATATAATCTATGACGATGGTTTTTCCTTAAGAATCATAGTAATAGGTATTGGCCTAAATATTTTGGAAGAACAGGGGAATTTGGGCCAAGACGTATGACGACGAATCTTAAGGAAGAACTGTCGTCATATGTTAACCTATTACTATGGTTCTTTTGAAAGAACCGTAGTCATAGAAGATATATGACGACGATTCAACGGAAGAACCGTCGTCATAGGCCTTCTTTTTCTACGGTTTTAAACCGTAATAAAAGATGCCTACCTACAATGACGGCCACATAGACAATACCGGATAAGCATAATTAAAGGTCGTTTTGATCCATATGTAAAAGTGGTTCTCGTATTAGTGTGCTTTCCATATTGTGGATCAAAAGATGTAATCGCTTTTTATTCCTCCCCACCCATTGTAACTTTTAATTTTGTTTCACTTTTATTACTCCTTTTCCTTATTAGTTTCCTATTTGCTCATTTATCGCTTTCCTAGCATGCATTGTTTGTTTTAAATTCAGTACTTAGCATGTTGTATGCTTGATTGATAAATATGTTTGTTAACTCACAACTTGAAATAGTAAAGGTCGTCTGTTGACGGGCGGAATGGAGAGCTTATTTCTTCATTTCGTATCTTCACTCCCGAATACCCGATTCTCGGTTTAAGACAGATGGAGTCTCTTTTAAAACCTCCTTCAAGTTTAGTTTTTCCATACTAAGATTGGAAGAGTAATTTTTTTTATTTTTGTTACTTTTTACTTCCTAAAATTGATTGGCGACTCTCTCATTTTTGCTTTTATTTATCCTAATTGTTTCTTGGCATTTATGGTTAAAAATGGTCAAATGTCGGTTATTTTTTAACACTCGTAGCTATAGGACCGAGACCGATTTCTCGATCACGGCTTTATAGCCGCCGCCACTTATTAGACAAGTGCTGGCTCTTGCCGATGCTCGACCGATAATCGGGCATGGCTCTCGGTCCAAACAGGTTTGTTCTACCTCTTTGACCCAGAAGCTTTGCGGCAAAAAATAATATTTTATTTTTTCTGTTTTTCTAACCATGAAATAACATTCCGAGAATTCTTTAAAATTAATTTCTAAAATAAATAATTAATAAAATCGCTAATCACCATTTCATTTAAGTTGTTTTAAAAATTAAATTCTGAAAATAAATAATCTTAACAAGAGGTGCACCCTACTTTCAAAAATCATCCTTAAAAATACAAAACTTTTACGTACTTTTAATTTTAATTTTAATTTTAATTTTAAAAATCAGCTTCTTGGGGAAATTATGGTCCCGGTACTGCCCGCCCCTGCACGGGGAGGCGGGGGCTGCTGGTTCCTACAACTTTTTCCTTTTATAAGTCTATTGTTGATGTAACCACCTTGACTTTACTCCACCATTTAATATTTTGCTAATTAATAATAATAATAATAATAATAATAATAATAATAATAATAATAATAATAATAATAATAATAATAATAATCTTACCTAGTTAAAAATAAAATATAATATCTAATCTTACCTAATTAAATTTAAATAATACTTTTGCATACTTTTAATTTTAATTTTTTAAAATTGCCTAATAATTAAAGTCATTTATCATCATGTTTAAAACAATTGAGAATTATTTCTATTTCTTAATTAAACTCAATATCAAAACTATATTTTTGTATTCCCATTTAACTTTATATTTTTTATGTTTATTTCCGACTCACTTTATTTTTTTCAGTCCATTTTTTTATCTTCATTCCCATTTAACTTTATTGTTCTTTTATCTTTATTCCCATTTAATTTTTTTCTTCACATTAGATAATTTAAGATATGTAAACTATTTCACTTTATTTTTTTTATCTTCATTCCCATTTAACTTTATTTTTTTATCTTTATTTTATTTAACTTTATTTTTTTATCTTTATATATTGAACGATTTTTTTATCTTTATTTACATTAGGTAATTTAAGATATTAAAAAATTGTTTTAATTTATGTTTTTTTCTTTATTCCCATTTAACTTTATTTTTCCCTTTTTTAAATTAGTTAATTTAAGATATTTAAATTATTTTATTTTATTTTTTTGTCTTTATTCCCATTTAACTTTATTTTTTTATCTTTATTCCCATTGAATTTTTTTATCTTTATTCACATTAGGTAATTTATGATACTTAACTTTTTTTTATTTTTTTATCTTTATTCCCATTTAAATTTATTTTTTTATCTTTATTCCCCTATAACTTTATTTTTTTATCTTTATTCATATTAAGTAATTTAACATATTTAAAAATTATAGAGTGAAAATAATAATAATATTAACACCTCTCGCGCCTGGAGAGTGAACCTCTTCCGCGTCAATGGCGAAAAGAGGTCGCCCACGCAAACATGGCTCCTCTCATCGGAAAAAGCCCGAGCCTACGCCACGCTCTTCGCCCGCAACCGGTGTTCCGACCCAGTCTGTTTCGGGAGGGTGTGATGTCTCCTCCGCCTCCCGAAGACCGGTTGAACAGGCCACCGCAAAACCCTCGAATCCTGATTTGAGCCCGTCTAACCCCACCGAGAATGTGCAATTGATGAAGGAATTGGTCCAAGAAATTGCTTCGCTCCGGGCAACGACACGCTTCCAGCGATCGCGAAGAATCGAGGCTTCTTCGGGCCCGCACACCTCCACTGTTCCAACGAAGGACGCTCCCACCTATGCTGCAATGGTGAATACAAATGAAGGTATGGCTTTGGACTATATCCCCTGTATCGAATTCAATGGTGTCAAATGTGCTTGTGATTGACAATGATGACATAGCTAATGAAATTGAATATTGGTCATCTTCGATTGTTTGTTGTGTTCTGGAGCGAACCCTCCATACAAAGTGTTCTCTGGTTTTCGAATCGAGTCCGGACAACCTATAGAATACATAGGATTGTAGCCATGAAGGATGGTTTGTTTTTAGTCCAATTCCATACTATAGAGGACAGGGATGCAATACTACAGAAAGGTCTCTGTTTCTTTGATAAGAAACCTGTTATGATGAAACCATGGAGTGCGGACCTAGAATTCAAACGGGAACATATTGAACAATTGCCAATTTGGGTGAAATTTCCCAACCTAGATGCGAAGTATTGGGGACCCCTAGTCTAAGCAAATTGGGGAGTATGTTAGGAAGGCCTATCAAAACAGATAAGCCAACAATGGAGAAATCGCATTGCATTATGCCAGGTTACTTGTTGAGGTGAAAATTGGAGACAACCTCCTGGATAGCATTGACTTTGCCACGGAGAAGGGGTTTTGATTACTCAAGCTGTTGAATATGATTGGAAACCGGATAAATGCAATTTTCGCAAAATGTTTGGGCATTTGGAAGCCGCTTGTAAAAGAAAGGTTACTAGACAGGTATGGAAACCTCTACAGCTGGAGAACCAATCTGCAGTCCCCACCGCACTGCAGCTCCGGTCCCTGCAGCCCCTATTTCACCACCTGTTTTACCTGCAAACACCCCTGCATCACCTCACTTGGCAGCTAACCAACCTGCAGCTCCTCAACCTGCAGTTCCTAGAGCCCCTCAAGCCGCAGTCACTCCATCACCCGAACAAGAGTGTTCTACCGACTCCCAAAATGAGTTCGGACTTGTCCCTAGAAGATCGATTGCCGAAACCTAGATCAAACAGTGCAGGTTGCTCACCGAGTAACCAACGGCTTTAATAGTCTTCTAGGGGGACAATAGATCCAACATGAGGATCCTCTGCTGGAATGTGCGAGGCCTGAATGGGCCCAATAAACAAGAAGATGTTAAGGCTTTCTTACGGAAAATAAAACCTGGCCTAGGTGCTCTAGTGGAAACAAAGATCAAGGATCGGAATGTGGCGATTGTTACTAAGTCACTCTTTCCAAATTGGCAGTTCTTCATCACAAATAAACATCATCCAAATGCTAGAATACTAGTTTTTGGGACCCAATGGAATTTCAAGTGCGGATAGCTTATAGTTACGCTCAAATGGTTCACTGCTTAGCCACTTATAGAAATGGTACCCAATTGGGTGTATCTTTTGTTTATGGTTTCAACAAGGGACAACTGCGAATACCCCTTTGGACACAAATTAAAAATATACATACGAGTGAATAGCTTACCTTGGTGTATTCTTGGAGATTTTAATAGTGTTTTGCTTCCACATGATAGATTAGGTGGCAATGACATTACTGTGCAGGAAATGGAGGACTTTGCTTGACTGTGTTCGACATTGTGAGTCGATCGAAATGTTAGCCACTGGAGCAAATTACTCCTGGACTAACAAACACAAGGATGGGACAATGATCTACTCCAAGATTGACGGATGCTTCACAAACCTTATTTGGGCTTTACGGTTGGACACTATGGCTGAATACCTACCTGAAAGAGTCTCGGATCACACTCCTCTTATGGTGGCTACAAAGGACACAGCTTTTTCACCCAACACTTTCAGATTTTGCAATATGTGGCTTAAACATCCTGGGATATCCACCATAGTACGCAAGGCTCTTGACACCGAAATCGGGGGTGTGCAATGTATAGATTGATGCAGAAGCTGAAACTCATGAAGCAGCCCCTTAAACAGCTCAACAGGAGGGATTTCCACAATATTCACCGAGCATAGAGACATGCTTTCGGTACGGTTAAGCGATACCCAAGCTTTATTGATACAAGATCCTACTAATCAAACCTGCGGGTTTTAGAAGCTGAAGTCGAAGGCAATACTTACGAGCACTTGGAAGCATCATATGCTTTAATGAGACAACAAAGCAAATCCGATCTGGATAAACTATGGCGATACATGTTCGAAATTGTTCTTCCTCACTGTTAAACAGAGAAAACAACGAAACTTTGTAAACGCACTTCAAAATGAGGGCAGAAGAATAGAAGGGCGGGAAGCCGTGAATGTTCACATGTTAGACTACTTCCAATGCATGCTTGGGTGCACTCGAGACACAACATAAAAGCTGCAGCAAAGATATCTTCCAATTTGGGACTTGCATTGAGTTTGGAACAACGAGATATCATTGTGTAAACCTTTTATCGAGAAGGAGATCCAACAAGCAATGTTTAGTATTCCCGATACTAAGTCACCAGGGCCAGATGGCTTCAACGAGTGGCTTTTTCAAAGGATCGTTGGGCTGAAGTGGGACCATTGGTAACGAAGCGGTGCAGGAATTTTTCACTACTGGTAAAGTACTAAAACAAATTTGCCACACTAACTTAGTACTCATACCTAAGATTGCTTCCCCTCAAAATGCTTTGGTGATTTTAGGCCTATTGCTTGCTGTGCAACCATCTACAAGTGTATATCCAAACTTTTGTGCATTAGGCTGAAAAGTGTACTCAATCATCTGGTAGACCTAAACCAATGTGCTTTCATCCCGGACAGAGAACTGGTTCACAATGTTATGCTTTGCCAAGAGTTAATAAGAGGTTACAACAGGAAAGGAGGGGCTGCCGGATGTATTATGAAGATCGATCTACGAAAGCCTATGACTCGGTATATCATGACTTTGTTGAAGACACATTGATAGGCTTGAAATTCCCTAGGAAATTCATTCAATGGGTCATGATTTGCTTGAAGAATGCCTATTTTTCGGTGGTAGTGAATGGAGAAAGTCATGGCTACTTCAAGGGTACTAGAGGATTGAAGCAAGGTGATCCAATTTCACCTTTACTCTTTGTACTTGGTTATGGAGACCTTCAATAGATACACTAAGATGCATATACAAAATGCAAATTTCAGCTTTCACACTCGTTGCGGGGAGATGAAGCTTTGCCAACTCTCGTTTGCGAGATGACCTGCTATTATTTTGCAAAGCTAACAAGCAATCGATAACTTGCCTACTTCAGGCTTTTGAGGCCTTTGCAGAAGCTTCGGGAATGAAAATAAACCTGCAGAAGTCCCAAATGGTCATAGCAGGTGTTAACGAGTCAGAGAAAAGTGAACTGCTGCAACTCACGAGCTTCTCACTGGGAATATCCCCTTCAAATACCTTGGTGTACCTATTACAGCAAGTAGATTATCCATCTCGGACTATCATCTTCTGGTAGAGAAAATCGTAGCAAGGATAAGAACTTGGCAAAGCAAACATTTGTCTTATGCTTGGGAGAATTACCCTTATCAACAAGTGTGCTAATGGGGGTGTATGGTTTTTGGGCTAATAATTTTGTACTCCCCGAATGTGGTGAAGAAGATTACCTCCATTTGTAGAAATTTTCTATGGACAGGTAATGACCTATACACCAGGAGACCTCTTGTGGCATGGCACCAAATCTGCCTACCAAAGAAACAAGGTGGTTTGGGCTTGAAAAATCTGGAAGAATGGAATAAAGCCTTGATTGCTAAACATGTGTGGGCGATAGCGAGAGAAAAAGATGCTTTGTGGGTAAAGTGGATTCATGTACACTACTTAAAGAAAGTTTCTGGTGGAGCTACGCACCAAAGGCTGATTGTTGCTGGTATTTCAAGAAAATGATCAAAGTTAGAGACCAAATGTCCTCTACTAATCACAACTTCCAAGCTTTCTTAAATCTTAGGGGGATTACGAGTGCAACATTGGGCTATAAGCGGCTACTCTGCAACAAGTTGGCAAGGCCCCGTGGACCAAGTTAGTATGGAATTCAAGCAATACTCCGAAACATTCTTTCATCTTGTGGCTCATTATGCTGGATAAGCTTCAGGTCCTGCATAAGCTAAGTAGCTACGTGGATAACTTGGATACTACCTGCCCCATCCGTGCCAACCAGGCAGAAACACAACAAGCATATCCTTTTTGAGTGTGACTTCGCAAGCGAAGTTAGAAATCAAATTATGAAGTGGCTTCAAATCAAGTATCCAGCACAATCATACTCTCAGCTACTCAAATGGTCTGTGCCGGATGCGGAAACCGGGACAGATTGCCGGCTTCATAAGAGCCACAATGGCTGCTTTGTTCTATGAGGTATGGAAGAGCGAGGAATGGAAAAATTTTCAATCAAGTGAACCACGATGCGAATAGAGTTGTGACCGTTGTCAAAAGCTGTATGAGGTTAAGATTTCATTTTCTTAGCAAGGGTGGGACAAAATACTAACAATGTAAGCCTTGGATGACCTAATGTGCATAGAGATGAATATGCACAATGAGTTGTACGTATCCCCGTAATCTTCACGGGGTTGCGTTGTTTTTGGTAATGAAAACTTATTTTCTTCCAAAAAAAAAACATATTTAAAAATTATTTTACTTTATTTTAACTTTATTTTTTATCTTTATCCCATTTAACTTTATTTTTTTATCTTTATTTATTTATTTATTTATTGGATAAAAAAAATTTTATTGTTTTATCTTTATTCGCATTAGGTAGTTTAAGATATACCATCATTACATTTAAAACATCAACAAAAATCAATTTCGTTAATTTCAATTGAGATCAATAATTGAATGTATATGTATATATATATATATATATATATATATATATATATATATATATATATATATATATATATATATATATATATATATATCACAACTAGGATGTTTTGTATCCAAATCCTAACTTTTACCGCCTTTAGGAGAACCTCTACTGGAGTTAAGTCATGAGATCGTGAAAATAATATATTTTAAGGTTGTTTTTGCCATTGAATTGAGATGGATTCATATATTAGCTTGATCCAAGTGATGACGATCCATATATATCCATAAGTCATCCTCATTACACTTGTCATGTTATAAAGGTCTATATTAAGGTTTGATCACATTTTACTATTTTATTTTCTAACATTTCTTTAATAAACATCACTTTTTAAGCCAATAACAACATAACATATGGTTTATTTTTAGAAGTATAGGCTTAACTCATTCTATGAGTTCACTAAACTTTTACCCTAAAATCCGAGTATAGGCAGTAATAAGGGGTAAATTAACAATCTTACGTTAAAATTATAAAAAAATCAAAAAAAGTTTCATGTACCTTGGATTAGAATAATCATTTACTGTCTATTAATACTTCATAAATGAAAACTACTACACATTTTGAATATGTATTTTACTTTAATCTACCGATGTAATTCCAACAAACAAAAAATCATCAAGATTAGGTTTTTAGCTTGCAAGTTGAAGGGTAAGTCCAAAACACTTGCAAATATTGGAGCTCAATATGAGCCCAATATGATTTTCCAAAACACTTTAACCGTTGGATGTTTACTAATGTTTTTATGTTGTTTATGTTAGGAAATATGGAGAGAGGTCGAGGCAGGTCAAAAGATCGGCTACTCGGGGAAGGGCTAGAAACGTCGGTACCGATGGTGAAGGTAATGATGTAAGCACTTCTAGCCCCTCTCAAAACCCTCCTTACCTTTAGTCTCCTGTAGGTGGAGCACTATCTCCACACTCCCCTTACAACCAAACTCCAATGGGTGGGTCATTTATTCCCAACCCTCCTTATTTCCAACCTCCAAACATCCTACACATGCAAAGCCAAATAAGAAGAAATTATTGTGTATGACTTATTGTGTATGTTTGAACATTATATTATAATTTCATAACTTATAAACTACTTTTTCATTTATACAGAAATTTTACACTTGGTCTCTAACGGATAAAGTCCAAATAAGAAGAAATTTTGATAAGAAAGGAAGTGATCGATTAAAGGACTTCATGCTGAAAGCAAGGAAAAATAAGAAGAAGCCGAAATGGTTGGGTGACAACTACGGCGAGAGTTGTTAGAATATTGGGAAACTGCTGACTACAAAAAGTTCCGTGATCGGGCTCGGAAAGACCGCAATGCTGATCAAGGTGGACTTGGTTCATCGCTCCATACTTGTGGCTCAATCCCTATAACGGAGCATAAGCGGCGATTGGTATATACCCCTTTAGTGATTACACATGCAACTATTAACATGTTCATATTAGTAAATTGAATCTCTACTAACTTTTTTGTATTTAGATAAAGGAGTTTAAAGGAGTTCTTCCTCTACCGACCTAACTATTTTCACAAACCCACAAAACAAAAAAGGATGAAAGGGTCGACCAAAAATCCAAGGCCATTTATGTGAGTAACCTTATATATGCAATTTTCATATTTTTCAATATATGGTCTTCTTTGACAACCTGTGATAGTTACATGCCTCAAATATTTATATATTATTCAGGAAAAGTTTGAAAAAGAGTGGGAAGAGTTGCAAAACACTCAACCCACTCAACCATCTACCGATGACCCCAACTCTTCGAGGATTATGTGTCCACCCCTTCACAACATGAGTTGTGGGTGAAAGCCAATGCAAACAAGAAAGGTCGCATTTATGGACTTGGATCCGAGGCTAAAAACTTAAAACCAACCATGTCCTTCAAATCACCGAAAGTTGTTACTCCAGATGACTCGGATTTGAGAGCAATAGTGCATAATTTAACTTCTGAGTTACATCAATGGATTGAGCATGCTTGTGTGCTTGGGTTGGAAAATAGGCAGCTCAAAGAAAGGGTGGACAGTTTTGCTGAGCCAGTAGTATGCTTCATTGAATTTATGAAATCTTAGCAAGCATCTCGGATCTCACCGTAGACCAGTACAACCACAAGAGGAAGAGGAAGAGGAAGAGTGAGGACCCCGAATTCGTTGTGAACTTTTGTGTATTGGTGAACATTTTGCAAACTTTTCATATAATGTGTTTATGGTTCGTTGTGAACTTTTGTATGGTTGTTTTTGTGAACTTGTGAATTGGTTGTAAATATGTTTGGATTGTTGATGATTTTGAACTCTATGTTGGATTTGTATATCCAACTTGGATGAATAGTTTATGGCCGACATATGTAAATGTCAAATGTAATTGTCACATATGTGAATGTTGGATTTATATATCCATTCACGTTTTTTGTACTAGGTTAAAGAAAAATTAGAAAAAGCTATTTTGGAATTCTCGCTCGAGATAGCGTCGGATTAGCGACGGATTAGCGATGGAACAACGACGAAATTCTCCAAATTCCGTCGCTAACTTCAGCGACGAAAAATGTATTCCGTCGCTGATTTCCATCAGCTACGAAAGGCATTTCCGTCGCTGCTCGTCACTAATTAGTGACGAATTCGGAAATTTCCGTTACTAAAATTTAGCGACTGACTTTTAGCGACGGAACATTTCGTCGCTAATTCCGTCGCTGTTTCCAAAAATTTGTCGCTATTTGATAAATTTTCGTCGTTATTCGTCGGTTTTCTAGTAGTGGAGATAAGACCGGATAGAACCGGGATGGCCGATGCCTGGCCAACCGAGTGCCCCTAGGGTTTCGTGCCCTAGGGTGTTTCCAAGGGAGTTTCCGGGGCAAAACGTAGTGTTCGACTTACTATTTTTGGGTGGCAAACGCCGGCCACATCGACTTTCCAAAAATGGAAAATTTTCATTTTTGGCGGGTTCCATTTTTGGCTTTTTCCCATTTTTGGTAGGTTTCATTTTTATGTGGGATATGTGCTTCTAGTCTTGGGTGGACTGTCTTGGAGCCAAAATGCAGTACTTTCATGCTTGTGATCATGAAATGCAAGCATCTAACATCATCTTGAGATCTTCAACTCCTTATCCGGTTGGATCGAAGTGAAACGCAAGTATTCTAAGCCTGGAATTTCTCGGTACACGCGCATTGGACTCTGTTGTCTCCGAAGACTTGGCCCAGTTCTTGGATCGTCCGAAAGAAATGGAGATTTTTGGATCGACCCGAGGCAAAAGGTTATTTATGTGGTGTTGGGGGTTATCTCGTGGTTTACTAGCTTATGTCGCACCAATTGATCACGGCTTGAGATCCAAATCCTCAAACAGGACTCGGGGTTGCATCATCGGGCTAACAATAAATAACGAGAGAAAAGAACGACACTTTTTTGGTGTATACAATATCCTCTCTAACGGGGTTCGAAACTTGTGGAGATAATTTCCTTACAAGTTGTGCAAAGGGGTTGAGATGAATCGTGAGTTTGGGCTTTTAGTATGGACTTGATATCTTTATCCTCGCTAGGCGTTCAAACGCAACCGAAATTACCCCTAAAATAGGCGTCTAGTTTTTTTTTTTTTGATGCTGATAGGCGCCTAGTTAAATACCCTGTATTTACCGTTAATATATATATATATATATATATATATATATATATATATATATATATATATATATATATATATATATATATATATATATATATGTAGCTCAGTGGGTACGTATATGTACTGAAGGAGGTGGGGTGTTTATTTATGGCAATGGTTTTCAATAATATTAAACCTTGTCGTTGTATGTTTTTATTTCTTTTTGTTGTTTTCATCATAGAGTACCACTAGACAACTAATAAATCCAATCAAGTAGTTATAATTGGATGCTTTCTACTCGATTGAGCGTAGACACAACGTGGTGGGGAATCCATGGTTGATTAGATGGTCTCCAAATATATCAAATAAGTGAAAAATATATGAATTATCGGTATTAATAAATAATGGCAAAATGTATATATATATATATATGTATGTATATATATATATATATATGTATGTATATATATATATATATGTATATGTATATATATATATATATATATATGTATATGTATATATATATATATATATATATATATGTATATGTATATATATATATATATGTATATGTATATATATATATGTATATGTATATATATATATATGTATATGTATATATATATATGTATATGTATATGTATATATATATATATATATATATATATATATATATATATATATATATATATATATTTTGCCATTATTTATTAATACCGATAATTCATATATTTTTCACTTATTTGATATATTTGGAGACCATCTAATCAACCATGGATTCCCCACCACGTTGTGTCTACGCTCAATCGAGTAGAAAGCATCCAATTATAACTACTTGATTGGATTTATTAGTTGTCTAGTGGTACTCTATGATGAAAACAACAAAAAGAAATAAAAACATACAACGACAAGGTTTAATATTATTGAAAACCATTGCCATAAATAAACACCCCACCTCCTTCAGTACATATACGTACCCACTGAGCTACCCACTGAGTAATCAACCATGGAGGTACTTACTCCTTGGTTGTTCACATTCATCTCCGTTTTTATATCTGTATTTTTTGTACAAAAACTTTTAAACAACTCTGAAAATAAATTCCGATTACCTCCGGGACCTCGACAGCTCCCAATCATTGGAAACCTTCACCAGTTGGTGGCCAAAAACAAGCCTCCCCACCACCGGTTGAAGGAGTTGGCGAGTGTTTATGGGCCGATTATGTACCTTCGCCTGGGGGAAATCCCCACCGTCGTGGTTTCTTCAGCCGAGGTAGCAAAGGAAATGTTGAAGACTCATGACATCAGCACTGCAAATAGGCCAAAGCTGATGGTGGCAAAGATACTTTTTACGACTTCTCTGGCTTGGGGTTCTGCCC
Source organism: Talinum fruticosum (assembly GCA_021018815.1). Lineage (NCBI taxonomy): Eukaryota > Viridiplantae > Streptophyta > Magnoliopsida > Caryophyllales > Talinaceae > Talinum > Talinum fruticosum. Next base: position 7,867,295 of record JAITYX010000015.1, on the reverse strand, counting down.
ATATGGAGAACACTGGAGGAAGCTCAGAAAGATCGCTACCTTCGAGCTATTCACCACAAAGCGAATCCAGTCGTTCAGGCACATTAGGGAAGAGGAGGTCTCTAAGCTCATCAAATCCTTGGCCTTAGATGCTGATTCAGGATCCGTTGTCAATCTTAGTGACAAACTTTTCAGCTTTATATTCAACATCACATCAAGGTATCATACACTAAGGAGTTGGCGAGTGTTTGCTATCATACATCAAGCTTATGTCTGGTTCTTTCATCTGCAAGTTAAAGTCGTAAACAAAAAGAGATTTAAAAAAAATTGCATTATTGTGATAAAAAATATATGTATATATATATATGAGACGGTTTGTGCGTTGTTTGCAACTAAAGACAAGAGAAGTGACAAAAATTTTGTGTAACGTTTTGCTGTGTTTGTGATCAGAACTGTTTTCAAAAAAGAAGGCGAAGGTCAAGGTAGCTTTAAGGTGTTTTTAACAAATCTAGTTGATGTTATGTCTGGCTTTTATATAGCCGATCTTTATCCGTCTATCAAATGGCTCGACTCAATAAGTGGCTTGAGGAGGAAGCTCGAGGACATGATTAAAGAATCTGATAGGATGCTTGATCCTATAATTGAGGAGCACATATCTAAGAAGACACAAGGCCAGATAGAGGAAGACTTGGTGGATGCTCTTCTGAAGTTTCGAAAGGACGATCTTGATGATGACACTGATGACTCTTTCTATTTGACTGATAGTAATATCAAAGGCATTATCTTGGTAAGAACAAGAACTTGTTATTTTCAAATTATAGCACAAAAATAATACAGCACTAGTACGACACTTTCCTATCTCCTAGGTAAGAATAAGGGATTTCCCTGATAATCAACCCTCCCCCCAAAAAAAAAAAGGAAAAAGGAAAAGAAATCACTTATTATTATTTATGTTATTTTGAATATGAATTGACTATAGCTAGCGCACACACATTCATGTGCAGGAGATTTTTAGTGCTGGAAGTGAGACAGCTTTCACTGTAGTAGAATGGGCAATGTCTGAATTGCTCAGGAATCCAGAAATGATGGAAATTGCACAAGCTGAGGTTAGAAAAGTCTATAAAAGTGAAGGACAAGTTGATGAATCTAGACTAAATGAGCTCAAGTTCTTAAAGTTGGTCGTCAAAGAAACTCTTCGACTGCACATTGTTGCACCTCTATTGGTCCCTAGAGAATCCATTGAACATTGCCAAATTAATGGTTATGATATACCTCCCAAAACTCGAATCCTTGTGAATGCATGGGCCATTACAAGAGATTCCAAGTACTGGATAGATCCTGATTTGTTTAAGCCAAAAAGATTTGAGGGTTCTTGCATTGATTACAAGGGTGCCAACTTCGAGTTTATCCCATTTGGCGCAGGGAGAAGAGTGTGCCCCGGTATGACACTAGGTGTTCTCAACGTTGAGCTTGCACTAGCTATGTTGTTATACCATTTTAATTGGAAATTGCCTGACGGACGTAAACTTGAAGATCTAGACATGGAGGAAGTATGCACTATAACATTGAGGAGAAAAAATCAATTGAACGTCATTCCTATCCCTTATGCTTCATGAGTATCATGTAAGGTCTTATACCTCAATAGTTTACAAGCATACTTGAGGTTCTGCTTGAGTGATGCTTGCTTTGTAAAATAAGAGGTGCTGAAGATTGCTTACCCCATGACTTGTCATCTTTGCTTTTAACACAGGTCTTATTGGTCCGTCTCTCATGAAACTATTCCTAGTTTACTAAAAGTTGTACAGTGACTTAAATAAACTAACAATATGTCAGATTCTGCAAACCGAAATCCAAGTGTAAAAAGTTAAAATTAACGAATTTCACACCCTCAAGAATTTCTTTTTCCGGACGATAATTGATACATGCTAGGTGTAACACACTAACATACAAGTACAACTCAAGTAAGCAAAAATTAGGCCTCTTTATTGTTCGATCCAAAACTGGATTGGACCGAAGACCACAACAAAAAAATGTGTTTAAAAATCAAATAATTTGAACTCTAAATTACTAGTATGGACCTGTGCAATATAGAAAGCAATGTTATATAATATACACCTTAAGAAATTATTGAATCACAAAGCAATGTTGTATAGTTAGTTCCTTTTCCTCAATCACTTGATCTTATAATGGTTTCACCTTCAACAGCCTTGTCTACATGTTATTCCCTCATGGGGAAACGCTCCACATCAAATTTATCGAGCCCCAACATATAAAAATCATCGAGCCCAACACATTATTCATCTTTGATCATTCTAAATTTTTGAAGAATAAACAAAGAATCTAAAAAAACTAAAAAAAGGCGCTCCGAAAAATATCAACATTTTGAGATTACGAGTTGTCAATTGGAACATTAAGAAGTCAATCCCTCCAAGAATCCAACAATTTAAATAAACCTCATTGATACAACTTTAGGAATAGTGCGACAATATGTTTGGGTATCGAAAGACAAATATTAATAGGAAAATGAATAATATATGATTGGTAAAAATCGAATGAGATGACACCCATATATATGGCAATAAATATCATTATTTAACAAATTAATATTAAAATACAAAGTACAACAAATTAATAATAGGATATCGAACTTAAAATTTATAACTCTCTACAAAGTTAACATTAGTTTAACTTAATTGGCGTCTTGATAAATATTCACACATGCAAACTAGTAAAGCATCATTGACTTAAATACTACACCAATCCTAAAAGGTATACACATATACCCATAATGGAATTTCAACTATCAAGATTCTATGGTGAGCATGATGATTTATTTGTTCTTTTTTCCTCTCCACACAAAGACAATCTTTTTTAACCTCTTACACTTTTTGATCCTTCTTAATATATTATGGATAATAGAAGTTTAGTCATAAATAACTTTAAGCTGAGATGAATCCATCTCTTAATCATAAATAATTTTAAGTTGAGACTCCACCTCTTATTTTCTTACATAGGCATCCTTAAGTAAGTTTTATTCCCCGTTCATGTTCCCAACATCCAACTCATGTGCCGAACATCCATATACTTGATGAAAGCTATTACAATGTCTTTAATTTATTTTAAACATTATATAATAACTTTGATCCTCTAATCTTTATTCTTTGACCTTATATCCATGAAGAAAATATAGATGAAATTAAGCGCAAAGATTCAGCTTTAAACGATTGAGACACCATCTCAAACTCCCTCTCCCCAATTTCTAATACACATTATTATTCAATTAGGACCCAAATCAAGAGTTGCCTAAATACCAAAGCCAAACAGCCAATGAAATCAAGTTTGCTAAAATTAGGCATCTATAGCTCAAAGCACATACCTTCGGCCCGTTCTCCGAGTAGTTCGAAACCCCTGTCACTTTTCACCGAAACAAATATGCTATTTTGTTATTCATAAATATTATTTATCCCCAACGACCACTCTATTCTGTTTATACTGCGAACAACCAAAACTAAAACAACCAAAACTAAAATCTTGAAAGTGTAAAAAGAAACACTAAAAGTGAAATAACCACTTCAAATAAGCCAATGGCCATTATTCAACATCTGTTTCAATATATGTAGGAGAAAAATATTAATGAGACTATATTATAACACAAAAAAAGGAAGAGAAAAGTCCACTTATAAAATAAAATCTGTTTTTTTATTTGGATAAATTATATTATTTAATTATATAATTATATACATCAATGACTTATATTTAATGAATAAATAATTTTTATGATTGAGATTGCACTAAGTTCATACAATCACTCCCGTTACAATATTTGACCAATGTGAAAAGATTACTATTATAATTATATTTCATCACCACTATAGGAACCACTTTTAACGACGGACCTTTAATGACGGTTAAAAGGACAAACTGTCATGAAAAATGGACTTGTGGTATTTTTGTAAAAAAATACGGTTATTAATGTACATATGACGATGGTTCAATTATTGAACTGTTGTCAAAAGTTCAGCGAAACTTTTGATGACGGTTCGATAATTGAATTGCCATCATATTTGCATCTATGACAACGGTTTAGCGAAAGAACGATCGTCAAAAGTTTTTGACGATGGTTCTTTCATTGAACCATCGTCGTAGGTCATTCACAAAAAAACCCTCGCTCGCGACTTCTCACTCTCCTTTCGAGTCCACTCTTACTTAACTCTCTTGTTGCCGTAGTTAGGTTTCCGGTTGCTCTTCTTTTTCTTCTCTCTGCGGTTTCGGTGGTTTCCGGTGGTTTCCGGTGTTTTCCAGCGTGTTTCTCACGCTCTTTGTGGTTTCCGGTCGTGGCTGCACCCCCATTCATTCTCTCTGTGGTTTCCGGTCCCCCAGTCGGTCTCACTGCCGGTATGTAACTTATATCTCCCTCTCTTATTTTGTAAATGAAATATCTAAATGTGGCATGCTTTATGGTCCTCAGTGTGAGCTTGAAACTTGGGGCTTGAATCTTGATATGTAACTCATAGCATTTAGAGTAGAGGCCAAGTATATACTTGTATGTTGTGTAAATGAAATGTGTAAATTAAACTTGAGAAATACATACTTGTACATGTTGAATGTTATGCATTTTGTTGAATGTTATTATAAAAGACCAAATATAAGTGATAATGAGAGGGAAAAACATAACACACAAAAAGAAACCAAAAAAAAGGCCAAAGCGAGGAACCAGGGTGCTTGGGCAGCTAGCACGGGTCGTGCCATACTACACGGTCAGCCCGTGTTGGCTGCTGCCCAACCCAAATTATGTGTTTCTATGTGAAAGTTGTTGTACATGTTTATTTATCAAGATTTGTATAATTTCTTATAGTATAAAATGGATTCTTCCAAAAGTACAAAAAAATCGAGGGGCGAACTATGATGAACAAGGAGACGTTGTTCCGGCGTAGAGACGATATAACCATCTTTAAACCAGTCGATATGGATAAGCACGGAAACACCGTAGGTGAGCATAAAGCTCCCTTTATGAGCTATGTTGGTGTGGCAATGCGCTCATACGTTAACATCAATTACGGAAAATGGAACGATGTCCCCGATTACATTAAGGACAACCTATGGAACGATATTCAGGTAAATGCACTACATCTCAACTTAGTATTACAACTTACTATAAATTGTTAATATATATGTACTAATGCATATCGTTCTTGTGTTTCGGAGAACGTTAAACTTGAACGTTAATGAATCTGAGATCCCCTTCGTGAAACACAAGACCCTCATGTCGGCGATAGAAAAATTTAGAGATTTCAAATCTCGCATTGCCGCTATATAGGTCTACAAAACAAAGTAGATAAAACAAGAAGATAGACCCGGGAGGTCTACAATTGTGTCACCGAGGAGGACTGGAGATCATTTGAATCACACGTCACCTATTCGGAATACATCGTAATTTCATTACTTTGATACCCTTTTTGATACTACATCATCAAATGATTGTAACAAAAGTTCATGGGTACCTCTAAGAAGAAAATAGTGAGTTCAAATAGTATGCAACATCATTCAATATTTATAGACAATCTCATATAAAAATATTGTGATGTTGTTTTTCTATAAATGTAAGTGGTGAGATCTACTTGAGAAGGTCGGATCTAGAGGACAATGAGAGGGGAGTTGTCTTATGCACTAATATTTTCGTTGTCGAATTGATATAAAAAGGAAGAAATTGTCAGTGATATATACAACTATTTTTGATTTAAGTCTTATGCATCGATGTTTTAGTTGTCTTAATTACTCGCGCAGGAGATAGGTGAAGCCAACTAGAAGAGGATTAAGAGCAATGCATACCCTCATGTGATGTCTCGTAGGGGATACGCAAAGTTGGAGGAGAGGTTGAACAAGCAAAAGCTTGAACAACTTCAAACCATATCTGGTGAAGGTTCCAAGCATAGATACTTCGCAGCTCATTATCTATAGAGACGAGTCGTGGGTCAAAGGAAGAAAGAAGAAAGATGGAACCTTCGATGTAGAAGCTATACAACGACTTGTGAGTTTTTTTCACTCTTTCCTTTATTTATTTTGAGAACTTATCGGTTTTAATATTTATGAATTTTTAAATTATAATATTTTTTTCTTTTTACAGGAGTCTTTGTCACGGACATTAACTTTAGAAGTCGCCGACACCACCGAGAAGAGGGACAAGTTAGCCTTGGCTCTACAAAGAGATGAACATCTCGGTTGTTTTCGAGTTAGGTGGGTGGGGATAGTTGAGCACTTTTGGGTTAGGAAGAAGTGTCTCGTCACTTCTAGCCAAGCGTATATGAAGGCCAAAATGGCCCAAATGAGGTCCTAAATAGACTCCCAACAGTCCATAATGGAGTTCCAACCGACCCAAAGGCTACCAAGATGGCAAAGATGGAGGCCCAAATGAGTTTGTACTTCATCACCAACACGGGTATGCCATTACCTAGCCACTTTGATGATGTACGTCCATCATTACCCCACAAACCGGCCAGCGCAAACGAGAGCTCACCTGTCGACTAATTCGAAATTCTGGCGGAGGTAATTCAAATTTTGCAACCTAATTATATTTACAAGCATGTTTATATTTTGACTAATTAATGTATAATATTGTTAAATAATTATTTATATAGTATGTTTTTGTTGTTTTGGAGAGTGCCTTTATTTACATGCATGTTTATATTTTGACTAATTGATGTATAATCTTGTTGAATGAATGGTGTATATTGCGTCATTGTTACGTAACTCGGTGTGTGGCCGTTGAGTAATTACTTATTTAGTATGTTTTTCCTGTTTCGGATGAGGGCCGTTATCCTGGAAAAATGTTTACATTTAAGGGAATTTCTTTCCGTTTATTTTCGGGATTTTTGGGTTGTTTAAATTCTATGTCAAAGATTATCCCATGATTGTAATTGTTATACTTATTCTTATGCAGCCGACGAAGTATAAGCTAGCTTCTCATTACCCTCCCTAGAGCATGTTGTGGCATTGAGTGTTTTCTTGTGGAGGCCGGATACTCGTCGTTCACGAGACACCCCTTGCAGCTGATGAGATGAGGGTGACTGTGAAAGAGGTCATACACGGAAAGGCGAGTGTGAGTTGCCAATCTGGACACCGAGCTCCACAATATTAACGACGCGAGTCAACGGTTTTCTTCATTGGCCTAAGAGTTTGGTCATCCTCTCTATGGTAATTTATTTTTATTTAAAATATTAGATTTAGTCAGTTGTTAATATCACATATATATATTTCGTTTTTTTATTGATTATTCATTAGGATATCGGGGACAGATCCGAGAGTAGGATGAAGGGTGCCGAGTGGCGCAAGCAAACGTTAAGTGGCGCCCGTTCGTCGTCCGAAGAAGTCTACTCTCGTATCCATTGAGGAGTCTAGCACGGATTAATGTACTACTCTAGAAAGTTATGTGAAGACTCGTCAACGAGAGGAACCATTCATCTCGTAGCGCGCTAGGTCACGTGTTTGGGCAACGATAATGGGAAAATGAGGACATGACCTTATATGTCTTTCCGAACGACATAAGCCAATTTTTACAGATGCAGGATATTAGCGAATCTGCTGTTATGCTTGGCATTATATGAGTTAATATATTCATAATAAGTTCTTTGTTTACTATTAATTTCATCAATTTCTAACTACATATATCATTAATACGTAAGGTGGCTGCATGAGATTGGAAAGTTAGACTTCGTTTAGTTTCTCAACCCTAATTTCATTCAAGGATTAGGGCAAACAACCGATGAATGAGCCAACTATATCTTTAAAGTGATGAAACATAATGCACGAGGATAAAACATTGTACTTGGTGCCATTCAATGAGAGGTAAGTGTATAAATAAACTAATTAACTGAAATTTTTATGGTGTTATATGTACTTACATAAATGTGTTATTTATGGTTGTGTAGCCACCATTGGATGCTTGCTGCCATATATCTAAAATATAATATCGCGTATCGGCTTAATCCTCTCGGCCATACTATGAGGGAAGAAATCCGAACGTAGTCGAGGCGTGAATTCATACTTTAATCATTTTATGTTGTTTTGTTAATTAGTATTCGTTCGATGGTATGTCTAATTTGAATTTTATTTTTCCGATTAAAAATAGTGCTTTATCACGTAATTTTTATAGCGGAGGCTCAAAAGACCGACGAGCGAAATCAAAGCCACTAATTGTCCCCATCAAGGTGAGGTTCTCTTGGTTATTAGAGTGTACTTTAATTATTTTTCATTTTATATTACTTGCTAGGTACATAAAGTACTAATTAATTCTTTATGTGTTGGGAATCTAGTTTATTGTAGTGCCATATACAACCGGGAACGTAGAGTGTGACTTTTACATTACCCAAGTACATAAAAGAAATTGTGACCGAACTCGATTTAAATTCTAATCCCAAAGACGTATACTTGCACTTGTACTTGTAATTGATTATATTCTTTTTTTCATCTTGATTAACACTTGCACTTAACTTAATTAATATGTCTTTTACAACATTGGTTACAATATTTCCTGGGAAAGAAGCTACCCACTCCTTATACGAGATGAAGTGCTCAACAAGTTAAAACAAAGTTCGCCGGAGTTTATATATAACCGTATAAGGAAATAGGTATATATTTATAGTTATTCTTCATTATTTGATTGGTCAAGTTTGTAATTTTATTAGTCATATAGTTATTGGTATATTTGTACATAGGCATATATATTTTTACACTGTCTTGTACCATATACAAAAAATCGATGAATATGTTATTTTGTATATATTCTAGTGAAGAGTACATTGGATTGTGGTTTGTATATTTTGAATGTGTAAGGTTGTATATGATTTGTACTATACATAGGGCAAGCAAACACGAGAAAAATTATTAAAAAAATTAGACCTATTACTACGCTTCGTAAAAGGTCCGGTTGGAGGCCTATGACTACGGTTCTTCACCTGAACCGTAGTCATATGCTTCTCTAAAACGACGGTTCTTCATCGGAACCGTCGCCATATGTGCTCCATAATAATTTTTTCCACTACGAGAGGAAGGCCTATGATGATGGTTCATATGAAGAAATTGTTGTCATATATTGACCTATGACTACGATTTTCCACATGAACCGTCGTCATATGTACATCTATAACTATGGTTTTGAACCATAGTAAAAGATGCTAGGTACAACGACGGCCACATTCACGACGCCGGTTAACCGTAGTTAAATGTCGTTTTTAACCGTAGTTAAAAGTAATTCATGTAGTAGTGCATATAGAATATAGATTAGAAAGTGTTAGATCTAAATGGTTCTTATAACCTCAAAATAGGGGGATAGTGGTAATAGATAATTAGCTCCATTAGTGTCTTACCATTCGAGGTTGAATTGAGATTCCAGAAAATTCCCTCATCAATAAAGATAATAATGGCTTTATGAATTTAACAAAATTCGTATACCAAATTTGATTGACATATATAAAGACAATGGTTCTTCTAGTTAGTATCTTACTATTCAGATCGACATATGCATATTGTATATACTACAAAAAAGGATATGACTTTTTTTTCCTCGTGCAATTAAGGGGAATCCACTCGCACCCTTGGGCGGATACCAACTCGCATGAGCCGTTCTGAGCCATTAATTGGAGAGGTCAATATGTACATGGTCATCATAGGGAGTTTAAGTTAAGTGAAAAAATATATTAACTCGACCTTAATTAAATTTATATATTAGAAGATCTAAATCTTATCATATTATTGGTAGTTATAATTATAATAAATTCTTGAGTTATAAAATTTATTAATCTCAAGGAATGAAAAAAGTGCCAATAGATTATCAATTCTGTTAGAAAAAAATTATAAGTGTAATTTTTTAAATCACCGTAAGAATAATTTTTAAAATTAAGAAAATTTTTCTTTTTTAAAAAAAAGATTGATGGAAAAATACTATTAAGACTATTATCACACACAAAAAAAAAATTAAAGAAAGGAAAGACAAAACTTCACTTATAAAAGAAAATCTGTTTTTTTTTTTGAGATAAACTTTATTATTTAATTATTTAATTATTTACATAAACAACTTATATTTAATGGAGAAATAATGTTTATGTTTGACAAATAATTTTTATGGTTGAGATTACACTAAACTCCTATAATTATTCATGTTGTAGTATTTGATCAATTTAAAAAAATTACTATTATATAAAGTATAGATTAAATTTAAACTCTAATACACTTTAAAGATGGATTTGAGGCTTACAAAGAGTCTATAAATATGTGGTGCCTAATTTAATTGGATCTCTAACTTAGGGATCGACTATGGAGAGCAATAGTTATTGGTTTCACATTGAGACTAATTGTAGCAGTTACTAATAGAGAATTATTTTTTGAGTTTTAAGGTGAAACTAATTGCATTGGATATATATATATATATATATATATATATATATATATATATATATATATATATATATATGTGTGTGTGTGTGTGTGTGTGTGTGTGTGTGTGTGTGTGTGTGTGTGTGTGTGTGTGTGTGTGTGTGTGTAGATTTTGATGTTGAATTTAGAAGATCCATTAAATTAGTTATTTACTTTTCTTTTTTATATTTATGAGCTTTTTATGGTTGGTTTTTGTAAGACCTCTAATTTTGGGTTAGGTAGTTATATGAGTTAAACTAATTACTTAGCCTTAATTGAATAAAGTAGGTCGAATGACTAATATATATTCGTGAATTTATTTGAGAAAATTATTATTAGTTCGCGTAACTATTATTAGTGAAGCGTATTAATTCCTTCCTTCGAATTTTCCGCCTGGACCAGCTACTTATAAATCGACACTCGCTTATGCTACGTATGTGGGTTTAATTATTATTATGTTTAGCAATAGAAAAGGGAAAGAGGAGTGAGAAGGGGGGATTAAGTGTTAGGTTTGGAATTGGATTAGTGTAAAGTGAAAATAGGTGTGCTTTTCCTCGGAAGCCACAAAGAGAGAGAGAGAGAGAGAGAGAGGGGAGCCTTGGGACTGAAATGGAAAAGGAGGGAGGCAAAGAGTGAGAGAGAGAGAGGGAATCGGGGGAGCAGAAACAAAAGAGGGACTGAAATGCAGTAGGGAAAGGGAGGGCGAGCGAGAGAAGCATAGAGAGAAAGGGGCGAGCGTGAGAGCCAGCAAAAGGGTCGATGGGCGCTTGAACGACAAGAACACCGCGGCCAATGAGCAAAGGGAGGGAGAAGACCGGACCCGAAGTGGAGCAGAGGAGGAAAGCATAAGAACTAAGGGCCCGAGGGAGGGAAGAAGAAAAGAAGAGGAGGCGCGCCTGAATGACGAGGGTGGCAACCGGTGAGCGAAGAAGCGGCGGCCAGCGAGTGAGAGAGCGGTGGCCGGTGAGCAAGAATACCATGGTCGGTGTAAGCGTCACGCATAGATGAAGGCGGTGAAACCGGGCTAGACCAGGGCTAGTAGGAGAGTAAGAGGAAGGAAAGAAGGAAGCCGACCTAGGCTAATCCGAAATTCGCAATCTTTAATCCCTAATTCGAGGTGGGTAGTCTTATACTCTAAATTAATAGTCATTTCAAAACCCAATTGAATTTTGTTATAAATATTGAATAGTTGTTGCGATTATTAAATGGTTGTTCTATAGAATGAATTTTGGAAGTAGTTAGGGCTGAATTAGAACCCGAGAAAATTTGATTGAGTATTAAGGGGTTGAATTGGGATATTAGAGAATCCGATTGAATTAGATCTTTAAGACCTTATGGGTGATATTGGGAGTTCAGTTAGTGACATTGGAATTCTTGTGATTTCGGTTGCAGAATGTCAGTTGAGGAGATAGTTGAATCATTGGTGACTTCCTCAAGTTTCGAGTTGGATTCTAAGTAATTATCTTGTGAATTGGAGATTTGGAGTAAAAGTGGAGTAGAAGTGCATGCCAATTAGTGTATAATTAAGGTATGGAGGTAGAAAGCGGTCGTTGGGATAAATTGAGATAGAGATATACCTAAATCCTTGAGTTTGAACTCAACTTGAAGATAAGCGGAACTAAAGGAATTTGAGTGGTGAAATGAGAATAAGAGTTATATAGTTAAGTATGAGCAAGGAAGAGTTGGATAATAATATGAAAACATAATATAAGAATTTGAGGTAAGGATGATATTATGTGAAGAGTTACGACCTTTGGGTTAAGCTATAATTATTTATGGATATTGCTCTTGTGAACTAAATTAGTGAAAGGAAAGATTAGGAAGATACAATATGCGAGTTCGAATTGAATATAATAGTTTGTAGCGAGTTGTGAAAATTTGGGCTAAATTATGATGGGTTGTGATTATGTATGGTTTTACCACTTGTGGTTATTATGGTTCGGAGGAGTTTTACTTGCTGAGTTCATTGTGCTTAAAAATGAATTGAGTTAAGGAATACGAATGTTGGAGTGTAGGAATGGAGGGGAATTTGGAGTATCGGGGAATAGGTATCTATGTTGATTGATCATGACTTTGAAAACAGAGTGAAGCAAGAATTACGTATATGAGAAATAGGATACTTGCTTGGATAGCATATGGATGAATATAAGATGTTAAGTACTTAGGTGAATCCTTAAGTTAATGTGCTAGTTTGGAATGTTAAGTCTTAGTATAGAGATGCTTGACACGTGAAGTGATTTGATTCTAAATAACGTTCGAAAGTTAGTTTTGAAAAGAGTTCAAATGTTTACGCAAAACGCTACTTGGCATGATTCGTGATTGAAGACTCAAACCTTACATATACATCATTCTGAGTTCCATCAAGGAATCAGGTATAAGACTTCATCTCTTATAAGGTTTTGATTAAAAGTCATTCTATCTATTTTAAAAGCTTTTCTAAGTGATATAGCATATTTTCTAAGTGTTACGTAAATTATTGCATATGTTCTCAATTAATTGTGACTCGACTCGAAAGCATATTCTTGCTTATCATTTCACACACAGCTTCGAGTCAATCGGACAACACTCGGATATGTTGCATGTTCAAACATTCACTCATATGTGCATAAACTCGGATCTAACTTCATGATCTAAGCTTAATTGAATTATTGTGTTAATTTAACTTTCTAAGTCAGCATGTTTGATTTGAACATTGGCAGTCTAGATCAAGTCTTTTTACTCTAATGTTCTTTATCCGACTTGCTTTACCTCTAGATCGACTCAGATGGAATTTGAGTATAATGGATATTAGACTCAGAAAATTCCACTCTTTTAAGACTCGGATAATTATACACTTAATTATCTTAATTAAATTATTATCTATGTCTAACCTTGGACCAAAGTATTTTATACTTTGAGAACCAAATTGATTTAATTTTGTAGACTATTCAAACAAGGATATCCTATTTTTGAATTACAAAAGCAACCGGCTTCAAGATGTCAAATCACCAATAGACAAGGCTTTTTCTACCTCCGACCGAAGACCAAACACTCGTGTCGGGGTTGTTTGTTTCCAAAACCGGAAACTACAATGCTAAGCTCAACGGTGGTTTCCACCCTACTTTTCGGACACCACCAGTGGATTGGGACTTCTAAAGGAGTCAAGAGCCATTGCTCAACGTTCACACCTCAACGGATATTTTCCGAGTGACTCGGAAAACCATTGCAACGGTTATAAAGGACTTCCAGTCAGAAGATAGTCACAACGGCTAATCTTCTTGGTTATCTATAAATAGAAGCCAACTCTCAAGACTTGAAGATTGCTGAACAAACTGTCAATACACGTACTTAAGAAAAAGTCATTGTATTTCATCCTCAATCTTCTACTTACAACTCCAACTCTATACTTAACATCTTTCCGAGTTGTAAGGTCTTGTAATATGTTACAAACACTCTTTCTTACTTTCTGAGTAAGGTCCCTTGATTGAGTCGTAAGGGTTATCTCATCTCGATTGTCCCTAACTGTAAAGGTTGTCTCGATTAGGAAGTACTAGATCGGATAAGGGAATTTCGAGTTTAGGAAAATCTTGTAAGGAATTGTCTAAGGGAGCAATTCGGTTAAGTCTTTCTACTGTATTTTGTGGATTAAAAATAGTAGATTTGACTTGGTGCTTGGATTAGCACTGACCGTGGTTTTTGCTCCGGGAGGGTTTCCACGTAACTTTTGAGTTAGTACTTTTTGAGTTCAATCTAAACTCGGACTTTCCTTAGAGTCATTTCTAGTTTTATTCTTCCATTACTTGTTTAAATTTCCTTATCACCCTATTCACCCCCTCTAGGGTGACTTAGTCTCTCTAAGAGCAAACCTTTAGTGATAACTGCTTTTCAAGCTTGAAATGTGTTCTAAAGAAGTGAAACCGAGTTGAAAAAGTGAATTTAAAGGGGTGGAACGTGGTGCCATGCCTTCTATGATATTAAACTGATTTGAGATTATCGTTTAAAACCAAGTTTGATAAGTGATTGTGATCACTTTAGTTTTGAACGAATTTTGGGCTAAGGATTGTTTAGACTAGAGGAAGGAGGTGGTCGTGCGTATCGGACCACGGGGTCCTTGCGTATCGGGATGCCCATCAACCAGAGAAGTTGATTCTTTCCTGACGAGGAAAGCGGAGCATTCTAGGTATTTGACTAAAGATAGGTCCAGGAACTCGAGTCAAGGGATCGCCTGATCCCCGAGAAAACTATCCGGTGCTAGTTCAATTGTCTAAAGCCCCGAAAAGATATTCAGTTTATGACTGAAAGTATTTGAAAGAAAGTGCAGGTGACACCTTGTTTAAAGTGATTCAATTCCCGAATGATTGTAAATCGTGCTTTTGAATGATTAAAATGTTATGATCTTTAAGTTGTAAGAGGTTTCAGGAGATTTCATTTAAAAGTATCTAGATTTGTGTTACGTTATTATACTTTCACCGATTTCATTGTTATGAGTAGTATGTGTAAAGAATTTCCATTTTAAGAGTGTAAGACTTTCCAGGTGAGCTCGTAGTTTGCTCACCCTCACAAATTTCTCCATTTTCCCCTCCCAGTGTTGCGGTACACTCTCAAAAGGTGTGATTTGTATTTAGCATATTGTGGACTCTTGCAGATTGCTGTCGCTTGCTCGCTTGCTGTTTCGTCGATTGCTGATTGCTGATTGCCGAAGTGCCTCAAGCTGACTTGCATTCCATGTTTCTAAGCATTATAGCTTGTAAATAAGTTTATATAGTTGTACCGGATGTATAGTGAACCATTTAGATTGTTTTAAGTTTTAATGCATGATTGGTTGGACTACGACATATGGCCGTTGAGTTGTATACTTTGAGCGTGTGGCTCGTTGAGTTATATTGTGGTTTTTACGCAGGGTTTTAGGGCCTTAAGCCTTGGGGATAGACCATATTACAAACGGAACTCTGTCAAAATTTTTATGAAATTTCAAACTCCTTTGGGAAATTACCTTTATTACCTTTAAATTGGAACTAGAAAGTCAAACCGACACTCGAATGAGCCTTGGGAGTTTCTTGTGAGGACCTCCGGCGATGTAATACTTCTAGGGTGAGTTTTGAGGTGTTACGGTTTCGCATTTAAGTAGCTATTTTTTCTTTTTCCTTTTTAATTCGATAATATTAAGGCGGAACTTATTAATGAGAAAACAAATAACTAATTTAGTAAAAGATTATTAAAGTATATTATTATTTTTATTTAGTATGCCAATTGATTTTCTTCTTTGCTATTAATAATTAAAAAAACCTCCTTTTGAAAAAATTAATTGTATTCTTATTTAAAATTTGTTATGATTATCAATTTAAAATATTCCTTTATAAATTTAATAGTTAGAGGCCAAGAAGTTTAAACCTATATTAGTACACCTTTTTTAATATTGTAATCATTATAGCCATTATTATAAATCAACAACATATCAAATTATGTATTAGCATCAATAGATAAAGCAAAGAAAGTATCATTACTGTAATTCTATTAATGTTGTATAATTGATGATGATATCATTTTTCTTTCTCTAATATCATATTTATATGAACATTCAAAAAATTATATTTATTTATTTATTATTTATTTCATACTTTTATAAATTTTAAATCCATTTTAAAAATAAATTTATGTGATAAATTTAAATAAAAAGGAAAATAAGTCAAAATATATGACTTGAAAAAAATTATAATTAATTTTGTTAAAAGAAATTAAATATTACGGTGTTCACATGTGTCCCATAAGCTTTTAAGGTGTTGATGATAATAATGTTTTGTAATCTAAAACAACATTCAATAGTTTGTGCAAGTACAAAAATTCATCAAAATAGCGACATAAATAGTCCGATGGATAATCCGATGAGAACCAACAATATATTGTTTTATATGATAGGCAATCCGACGGATTGATTAATATTTAATTAAGAAGTATTATATATTGTACATGAAGCATATTCATTGTATTTCTTAAAAAATTAATACATGCACGATGAATCTAGAAAAATATATATAACACAATATATAATTTTCTATTTTCAAATATGAATACTTGGGTTTTGAGATTGTCTCATAGGTTGCTATTAAATGTTACATTTATTAGTTGGTTTTCCTCTCTTTTTTAATGGAGTGTTTATGGATTATTATTAATAAAAATAAAAATATTAAAAATTAATAAGTTTGTATTAATAAAAATTGTAGGAATCACGATCCGTCCCCCTAGAGGGAACTAGATTTGGACCGAGCTTCCCCATGAATGGCGGGTTTTTTTTTTAAGATGATTTTTTAAAGGTTGATAATTTAAGAAATGGGATGTTTCTCTTATTAGGATTTCCTACTTTTATTATCTGATTTAAAATAAATTAAGCAAACATGATAGGCAATTTTTATTAGTCGTTTTATTTTAGGAATTATTTTTAGAAGCCTCGGGATGCTATTTCACAACTTTAATAAAAACAAAATAGAATTAATTAATTTTAGCCATAAAGCTTTTGGGCCAAATCGGTGTAAAAACACCGGCTTGGACCGAAGCTTGACTCGGTGACCATCCGAGCATTGGCAAGAGCCATCATCGTACGGTCATCGACGCCGGCCATAGGCCGTGACTTGAGATGGTCGAGTCTCGGTCCATGGCTAGGCTGTTAAAAAATAAAATTTCTTTTTTGTTATTTTGGGTTGGAAATGTCGAGGAGCGAATTAAAAGAAATAAAATAGGAAAATGGAGTCGCCAATAAGTTTTGGGAATAAAAACTAGCAAAAATAAATAAACACTTTTTCAATCTTAGTATGGAAAAACTAAGCTTGAAAGAGGTTTGAAAAGATGACTCCATCTGTTTAAAACCGAGAATCTAGATTCGGGGCGATGTCACAAAACGTAGGGATAAGCCCCTTACTGTTCCGTACGTCAATAAATGGCCTTTACTAATTTGAAAAGTGAGTTTAGGTAATGTATTAAAAGCAAGTATACCTGGCAATCGGGTCATTCGGTTTGGGTTCGGTTCGAGGTTAGTTCGGTTCGGGTTAACTTTGGGTCGATCTTGTTCGGGTCCGGTTCGGTTTCCGGTTCGGGTCAACTTCGGTTCGGTTTAATTTCGGGTCAATCTCGTTCAGGTTCATTATGTTTCGGTTCGGGTCAACTTAGATTCGGTTCAACTTCGGGTCAATGTTGTTCGGGTTCGATTCGGATTAATTTCGGATCGGGTCGTAATCGGGTCACTTTTTGGGTAAAAACGATTCAAAATTGTACCACCATAGGCACAAAAGTCCATCCTAAAAAATGTGGGTTGGGTCACTTTTATTTAGGTTAAATCGATTCGAGTCCGATTCGGTTCGGGTCATTTTGGATTCGATTCGGTTTCGGTTCGAGTCATTTCGGTTTGGGTCGGAATCGGGTTCATTAGATTTCGGTTCGGTTCGGTTCATTTCGATTTTTGGGCCAAAATCGGTTCAACTATTTCGAATGTCGGTTCGGTTTGGGTTTCGGGTCGTTCGGGTTGACCCGTTCGGTTCGAGTTAGTTTTGCCGAGTCTAGAAGCAAGCATACAACATATTAGATGCGAAATTTAAATCAACCGAGGCAAGCCAAAGAAAGCGATAAAAACATATGCGAAAGCGATAAATGAAAGTAATAAAGAAAGTGAAAAGAAAAGAAAAAGAAAGAGAAAATAAAATAAAAGATTACATCGGGCGGGGAGGAATTAAAAGCGATTACATTCTTTTTCCACAATACCAAAAGCAATAAATAACGAAAATTAAATAAGCCATAATAGTTGAGGGCGATTTGGCTCTCGAGGTTGTCCCACCTACTAATCTAGGTCTCGAATCGGATATGAAAGCGTGACGATGGTGACTAGAAGAGGCTTTTTGTGAGTTTTTATGAAGGTAGATAGAAACATGTATGTAACTGATGAAGGATTGGGGTTCGAATATTGGTAACGTAGCGAGGATTAGCTGAAAAGAGACCAAGAGATCGAGAATATGCAAATATTCACTAGCTCTTAATCAAACTTCCGCAGCATTAATGACCATATAAAATGAGAGCCTAAGCTCTCTATTTATAGGAGAGGAATAGGTCACAAATGACCTAGGGTTTCAACTAATGTAGCCATCCAAAATGAGCATAAAACCGACCAGCAAAATCACAAAAATCGAACCTAATCCAACTTGAACTGGATCCAGGGGACAATGTCGTAGTACGCGGCGCAAGCTAGAAACGAAGTCGTATGGTCTCAACCTCCTTCCGCGTTGCAACTAAACTCTAGAGCAAAATGCAACGTTTGAGGAAAAGTCCCCGAAACGTAACGCAAGTCAAGAGCGGTGGCGTTTTCGAAAGTGAGCTCGTGTCTCATTTGGACGCTTAGAGCAAAACACAATGTCTTGGTGATGTTTGCCATGAAACACGACGCCAATCAATGCGACGTCGCGGATGATTTTAGCTCCGTGTCTTGGTTGGACGCTGAAGATGAAACACAGCGTTTTGAGTGTTGCACAGCCTAATGCGCAACGCCGGGCAAGGTTGACTCGGAGTGTTGACCCGGGTTTGGACCGGCCGAACGAAATGGGTTTTGAGATTGGGGCCAAAGCAACAAGGTTTATTTTTGGTGCTAAAGAGTTTTTATGGTTCACCGGCTTCGTCATGCCAATCGGACTTCAGCTGTGTTCCGATTCCGCAAACGAATTGAGATTTCATCACCGAGCCCAACAAAATAAAATACAAAAATAAAAGAGATAAGGATGACACATTTTAGGTGTCTACGAGGAATAAATAATCATTATTTTACCAATGCGAAATAAATGAAAATTATAATTTATTATAAAATAATAATATAACAGTTGTTATATAATTATATTTAATAATTTAAAATTTTATGCTATTAGTGAGAATTTTTTTGAACTAAAATATTATTTTTAAAAATAATTATATCTTATTAAAAAAATTTATAAAAAATTAAGCTCACTCATTTTACATGTAACTTAAAATTAAATTATATTACTTTTTGATGATAAGATACATATAACTAATTATCAAAATATTTTAATTTTTTATGATCAAATTAATAGAATTTTTTTAAAAAAATATTAGAGAAAAAAATATAATATAAAGAAAAATTCTGTTTACACCAACAATTGTGACACAGAAAATGGCACAACGTCACCTCAGCCTCTTCTTTTGATTTTACTCTTTTTTATTAGGGGGTTCTCTTAGTTTTTTATTTATTAACGTAAAAAAATAGGAAAGTACACCAAGGCAAACAGATCATTCTATAATTGCAAATTTTCATACGTCTCCCCCACCTCTCGCTCTCTTGTCCTCAATTTGCCATGACAGCGTGTTTCACATCTATATATTTCCACCCAATTTATTTCCTTTCCACACTCTCTCAGTCTCCCAAAAATGAATTCAGTTTCCTGTATTTGCCATGGTAGAACCCATGGATAACGTTCTGGGCGTGGTCAACAATGGAAAAGCGACTGGTGAAAGCAATTAGTGAAAAGAGGAGTTGCCCTCCTCCACATGCATTCTCCGTCCCTTCAACTTGCAAATCAAAGATTTCTTTCAATATCACAATTTTCATTCCCTCAAATTCAAAGAATAGAAGCTACTTGTGCTTCTTAAGGGTGCTGCCATGGCAAATATAGAAAACTGAATTCATTTTTGGGATGTGAGAGAGACTGCGAGAGGAAATAGATGGAAAGAAAATTTGTAGATATATATGAAACATGCTGTCGTGGCAAATTGAGGAAAGGAGAAAGAGACAGAGGGGAGCGGGCGTATGAAAATTTGCAATTCTAGAATGATACTAAAATTTTATTAATATAAACCTTATAATTTTTAGACAAATATTATAAACATATTCTGTGGATTAGCACTGGTTAAAAACGAGTAGATACTAAATTTTTCGGTTTCACATTGAAACCAACTTTTTGGATGTCTAGTTGAGATTGATCTTTTTAATTTCATGTTGAGACTAACATACTCGATACGTAATTGCAACCCATCACGATTAATTTCTAACAGACATTACCTTGTTTGATCTCCAATTGAAACAACCTGGATCCTGTCGTAGTGAATTATCTCAAAGGGAGAGGCATGATTCAGTCTCAAATCTAAATTTGTCAGTCATTAATATTATAAAATGCTTATATCAGTCTCTACTTTGAAATGGGACAATAGAAATTCAGTTTCTAACCACAAACAATAAATTTTAGAAAGAATCCCAAATTGGGCTCACACTTGTGAGTTGTGATGATACATTGCAAAGAGTGTCAAATGTCGGCTTTATGGATTGATTAAGTAAAAGCACAACTTGCAAATCCAACGAACCACGAGATTTGGAAATTTTCAAAAGTATTGATAAATAAAGAGCAATACTCCAAGATTTGGGCTCTCTGCAAGTTCAAATTTATATTGACGTACTATACTATTGATCAAAGGGAAAATGCCCTGAAGAATCATGAAGAATTATACAAGTGGTTTGTTGATATAAAGAGGTGGGATAAATTTGACTTATATGAAACAAGAAAAGCAGATCTTCGTAGTGCCCACGTGGCTGGAAAAAATTGGAAAACTTCACAAAAATTGTTGAACTATGGGGCAAGGTAGTATGATTGGAGATTCCAATTGAATATACTATTTCCTTTGAATCAATGAAGATCCTTGTTGATTTTAACACGATTAAAACCATAGAAGATGCAGGGTATAGAGTCATGATCAAAGAAGCAAATTTTGTCCTTCAGAGAGCCTCAAATTTTCACATACTAGCTAGTCCCTCACCCTTGGAAGAAAAGGACTCCAGCAGATAAGAGCCAAGGTCTAGGGATCAGGAGCATGACAAGACACCAATCGAAGATGTGGCTTGCAGTAATTTGCCAATTGAAGATAGGCTGGCAAATAACAGAGATGAAGTGGTTAAAGAGACATAATTATCTACCACTAAAGTCTTGACTTAGTGGTTAAGACTGGGTTTTTAGGTACATTAGGTCACATGTTTGATTCTCTCTTCCTCTATTATATTGTATTATTCTTTGTGACTCGTATAAAGAAAAAATACACAGTTATTTAAATCTATTGGGGAGAATGTCCAAGGGCAAGAGAGCATGGGAAAATGCTAGCCTTAGTTCCAGCACTAAGACCAAGACAACAAGCTTTAGCCAAAAAGGAGACTCACAAGGGATTTTTAAAATCTCAACTTAGCCTCTTGAGAAGCTCAGCAGCTTGCAATGGATGTCGTTAAAGAAGGGGTCTTAAATGGCCAACTATAGGAAAAAGACCAAAATCAAACATTGGAGGACAATGAGGAATGTTTAAAACCCCAAAATTTTGATATACAACTAGTAAAAGATAGTGAGGAGTATTAAGATCCACCTCCAGGTTTTGAATCTTTGGATGCATCAACTCTATTAAGGAAGGTTCCCAAAAGAAACCCTTAATTGATAGGAGGTTGACAAGGAAGTCAGAAAAAATTGATCAATAACTCATCAAAACATTTGAAAGGGGACAACAATAATCACTTTAGCACAAGTTCGGACATTACATAAGTTGTACTAAGTCAGAAAAGGACTATGTAAAACTAGGAAATCTTCTTGGATTGAGAGTCATTGACAAGGAAGAGGTTGCAGTAGAGAGAATTACAATAAGTTGAAAAAAGAGTAAAAATCACTTTCAAAAAGAAGACCAAGAGTGATTTAACCTAGGAATCAAAACTTCTTATGTATGGTTGTGCTATTGAAGTGGTTGAGGTAGAATGCAAGGGCAACTTGATCAACAACGATATCATGGTATCTCAAGGGTATAATCAGGGACTTTCAAAATCATGGGACTACATGGAAAAATTCCGAGTGCTTCATCCAGGGAAAAACTCTAAGTAAGAAAACAACAGATCCTCGTGAATGCATGGTCCGTTGCAAGAGATCCCAAGTATAGCATTGAAGCTGAGTTGTTCAAGCCTAAAAGATTTAAGGGGTCCTCCATCGATTACAAGGGAACTTGAAATCTTACATACGGACATACACTAAACATAATGTCCGGCCTACTTGGATGTGAGATATAACAGAGAACCTATCATACCTCGATAGAGTTTCGATCTACTCGCTTTACCTTTCTCTTCGAATCCGAGCTTCATGCTTGCTACTCATGGGTGTTGTAGCATGTTTCACATCTTCAAGCTTGTACTTCTTCAGTAATTCCTTGGTACATTTAGATTGATGTACATAGATGCCATCTTTATCTTGTCTCGATTTGTAGACTAAGAAAGAAATTGAGCTCTCCCATCATCCTTACTTGGAATTCCTGTCTCATCAATTCAGAAAATTCTCGACAAAGATTTTCATTAATAGCTCCAAAAATAATATCATCAACATAAATCTGAGTAATAAGGAAATCTCTCCCTTGGTTTTTATGAAAAGAGTTTTGTCAATCCGACCTCTTTTGAAATTATTTTCAACCAAGAAACCGCTCGATCTTTCATATCAAGCTCTAGGAGCCTATTTAAGACCATATAGAGCCTTTTGCAATTTGAAAACATGATTTGGAAATTTTGAGTTTTCAAATCCAGGGGTTGCTCAACATAGACTTCCTCTTGAATGAAACCATCCGGAAAAGCACATTTGACATCCATTTGATACAATTTAATATTCATGCAAATGCAAATGCCAAAAGGATTTTAATTGCTTCAATCCTAGCAACTCGGTGCAAAGGTTTCCCTACAATCAATCCCTTCTTCTTGATTGTAACCTTGAGCCACAAGTCTAGCCTTATTTATGACTACCAACCTATCCTCATCCAGTTTGTTCTTGAAAACCCATTTGATTCCTATAATTGGGTGGTCGGAAGGTCGTTTGGTTAAAGTCTAGACTTGGTTTCTCTCAAATTGATTAAATTCCTCTTGCATGGCCTCTACCCATTCAGGTTCATTTAGGGCCTCTAGTGCATTTCTTGGTTCGAGTTAATGATATGAATGCAGTGAATTCACACAAATTTTACAAAGAAGAACGAGTTCTTACCCCACTCGTTGATGTCGGACAAAATGTTCTCGAGTGGATGGCTCGAAGCATATTTGCATGCTTGACCCGTTCTCCGGTTCACTAGGTTTGTTGGTTGAACTGGTTGATCTTCGATGGTCCGAGCTTGCGAGTTTGCTCATCTATTTGTCCTTCAAGCATTCTAAGCTAGATCTTGAGCTGGTTCAATCTGAGTCATGATATTCCGAGTTGCCTCACTATGTGTTGCTTTCTTCGACTTTGTCCGAGCTTAGCTTCAAGCAAGATCATCTTCATCTCCACCGAGTTTTAGATCCGAGAAGGTTGACTCACTTGTTTTTCCTCGATCAATCTCATCGAACACAACGTGGATACTTTCTTCCACTTTGCTAGTTCTTTTATTAAAAACACGATATGCTTTATTGTGAGATGAGTAACCTAGAAAGATACCTTCATCCGACCGAGCAAAAACTTGGTCGAGTGATCCTTACCGTTATTGTGAACAAAGCACTTACATCCTTTGAAGTATGAGATGTTGGGCTTCTTTCCCTTGTAAAGCTCGTATGGAGTTTTTTTCAAGATGGGTCTAATGAGGCATCTGTTTAGTGTGTAGTTGTCGTGTTGATCGCCTCAGCCTCGTAAATAGTAAGGTAGATCATGTTCAATCATCATTGTCATTCCTATTTCTTCAAGAGTTCGGTTCTTTCTCTCCACTACCCCATTCCGTTGAGGGGTTTTGGGTGCTGAGAAGTTGTGAGAGATACCATTCTTGTCGTAGAACTCGCAAATTCCGAGCGATCGAACTCCCTTCCATGGTCGGTTCGAATTCTTCCGATCCGAGTCCGAGACTCTACTTGAATTTTCCTGTAGAGCTTACTCGAACTCTTTGAAAGCTTCATTTTTGTTCTTAAGAAAACAAACCCAGGTAAATCGTGAATAATCGTTAACAATTACAAGTACATATGATTTACTCGGAGACTCTTCACAGAGATTTCACCACATAAATCCATATGTAGCAACTCAAGCACTTTGGATGTGGAAACAGTTTTGAGAGGTTTGAAAGATGATCCGACCTGTTTTTCTTTTGTGTATGCTTCACAAATTTTATCTCTCTTAAATGCACAGTTAGGTAGACCCCTAACTAAACCATGAGATGCAAGCTTTTTGATAGTGTGCATGCTAACATGATCTAGTCTATGATGCCATGTCCAAGAATCATCATGCAATGATGCTTTTAAACAAGATAAGTTCGACTTGGATAAGAAAGGGGAATAGTATAGGTATTACCCGATCTCTTACCCGAAAGCTTAGTCTCTTTGGTGGTTGCATCAGAAATATATCAATTGGTATGAGTGAATCTTACCTCTTGACCTTTGTCACACAATTGAGAGATGCTCGAGCATGTTATACTTTAGTCCCTTGACAAGATAGACTGTGCTCGACCAGGTTGTCTCCTTTCCCAATCTTGCCAATTCCAACTATCTTGCCCTTACTATCATTTCCAAAAGTGACTTTGTCTCCTTTGAAGTCCTTTAACTCATAAAACAGTCTTGAATCTCCTGACATGTGACGTGAGCATCCACTGTCTAAGTACCAATGACCTTTCGTCCTTTTCCGAGTTACCTACAAGTAAGAAACACACTAACCTTTCTCACTTCCTCTAATGAACCCAGTAACTTCCTTTATTGTGGTCATTTTCTGAGGAAGAAGACTCTTGGGAACCCAGATTTGAATGACTTTGGGTTTGGTCTAATCTCGAGTCTTTTTTAGAAAACCGAGTCCGTGTCTCTTTCTTTTGAAAATCTTTTCTTTTATAAACAGGTGGAGAAAGTTTTCTCCTGTAAACTGGTCTGGGCTCAGTTCTTCTTTTATTCTTATGAATAGGACCATGCTCAACCTTCCCGAACTTCACAGTTCTGGAATCCTTTTAAAAAGATTTGAGTAGGAATTACATTTCTCCTCTTTGTTAAAATCAAGTCCTTCTTTCCTGAAGGAGACACATTGAGAGCCTAACAACATGTCAAGGTTTTTCGACCTAAGTAAATTTCAAAACAAGCTCTTGAGAGTTATTGAGCTTTCTTTTCGAATGCTCATTTTCTCTTTTGATTGACTCGGACTCAGTCTCATTAGTTTGAGTACTAGTCTTGAGTTCTTTCCGAGTTAGTCTCAGCTTTTCTAATTCATTTTTCAAACAATTGCTCTCGAAGTAAGAGACTCAAGTTGTTCTTTGAACTGAAAAGAATTAGAATTGGACTTTTCTTCCAAAGTATAAATATATTTAGCCAAATAAACTTTGGAAAACTTGAGAAAGTATTCAATTACCTCTTGAGGACTTGTCTCCTCGATGTCCGAGTTGTCAAAGTCCGACTCGGATTCAACTTTTGAGTCCGTTAGTCCCATCGGACACTTTGAGTCATCAGAATCTTCATCTTCTTCAGATGAGTCTTCATCACTTCATGTGGCCATCATAGCCTTCTTCTTCTTTCTGTCCTTCTTTCTTTTTGGACAATCCTTGACTATGTGATCTTTGCTGCCACATTCAAAACAGACTAGAGTTCTTAGTTAAAGATAACTTTGAAGGGGAAGAATATTTACCTTTTCTCGTCCTTCTTATCCTTCTTGTAGAACTCTTCCTTTGGCCTCTTTTCCCATTTCTTGTGCTTCATCATCCTTTTGAAGCCTTGGGCAATGAGTGCCATTGGATCTTCTTCTAAGTCCGAGGAACTCGGACTTTCCCCTCTACTTTCTAGCTTTCAACGTAATGTTCCTTTTGGTGCCGACCTCGACATCCTCTTCTTCCAGGGGAATTTCATGGGTAAGCGGCTTTCCAATCAGTTCATATGGCTTTAGTTGTGAGAGGTTCTGAGCTTCCTCGATGGCTGTCACCTTGGGACCCCATCTTTTCTTTGGTAGACTTCTTAGAATTTTTCTGCATATTTCTACCCGGAGATTTGAGATTGTTTGTAATCTCAGTGAAGCGTATAAACATTTGAGTGATGTTTGCATCCGGCTCCATCTTAAACAGCTCATATTTGTGAAGATATTGGATTATCTTTTGCCTGTTTCACTTGACTTGTACCTTCGTATGTGTTGACAAGAGTGTCCCACACATCTTTGGCTATGTCATAGGCTAACACTCTATTGTACTCTTCCGAGTTGATAGCACACATTAGAATGTTCATCGCTTTAAAGTTCTTTCTCGAACTTCTCCGATTCTTCATTGGTGAACTCGAATTTTTCTTTGGGCACAGATCTTATACCTTCCATCTTCATTGTAATATAGTCGCCTTCGTTGATGATGTTCTAAATATCTTCATCGTTGTCCAGCAGAAAGCATTCCATTAGCTTCTTCTAGTGCACGAAGTTTGATCCTTTAAACTTTGGTGGTCCGGTGGAAGATCTTCCTTCATCGAACTCTCCAATATTCTCGAGCCATTTGATCTTTAGACCTTTGGATTGTTAGATCCTTCTTGAAAGGCTAGGCTCGATACCAATTGAAGGTTTGCTCTTGGAGAGTCTAAGTCACCCTAGAGGGGGTGAATAAGGTGATGAGGAAATTTTAACAAATTTAAAAACTTTAAGCTTGAAAAGGATAAACAACTCGAATCCGAGTTTAGATTGGAATTAGAAAAGTATACACTCGTAAATACGTGGAAACCCTCCCAGGGCAGAAAACCACTGGACAGTGCTAATCCAAGCACCAAGTCAAATCCACTATTTTGAATTCTCAAAATGCAACGGATTGACTCAACCATAATTGCTCCCTTAGACAATTCCTTACAATGTTTTCCTAGACTCGGAAGTTCCCTTATCCGATTTAGTACTTCCTAACCGAGATACCCTTTACAAATAGGGACAACTGAGCTGAGTTAACCCTTTAAAGCTCAGTTAAGGGACCTTACTCAAAAAGTAAGAGAAGTGTTTGATTAATTACAAGACTTTACAACTCGGAGAAGTATTAAGTATAGACTTGGAGTTATAAGAGGAAGATTGAATGAGTAATGTACTAAGAGATATAGTTTCAGCAATGAGTTCAATGATCTTCAAGTGTTGTGAAGTGGCTTCTATTTATAGATGACCAAGCACGGTGACCGTTGTGTCTTGGTTACGAACGAAGTCTTTATCGACCGTTGTAACGGCTCTTCCGAGTCACTCGAAAAGATCCGTTGGGATGTGAACGTTGTGCAACGGTTCTTAGCTCCTAAAGGTGCTCCAGTCAACCGATGATGTCCGAAAAGTAAGGTGGAAACCACGAGTTGAGTTTAGCGTTGGAGTTTTCTAGTTTTGGAAACAGACAACCCTTACACGGTGTCCGAGCCTTGTTCGAAGTAGATAAACCTTGTCTGCTGGTGATTGATAGCTTGAAGCCGGCTACTTTTGTAATTCAAAAATGAGATAACCTCATTTGGATAACCTACAAAAGTATACCACTTTGGTTCTCAAAGTATAAAATACTTTGGTCCAAGATTAGGCACGAGATAATAATTTAATTAAGACAATTAAGTGGATAATTATCTTAGGCCTAGAAGAGTGGTTTTTTCGAGTCTATATTCAATATACTCAAATTCCATCAGAGTCAGTCCTAAGAAAGATCAAGTTAAGAAGAGTAAAATCATCAAAGTATAAAGACTTGATCCGGACAAATAATTCTCAAACAAACAAACTGAATTAGAAAGAGGAATTAACACTGTATTTTACTTTGCGTTGAAATATGCAGATCGAACTCAGAATAAAAGTGTCGGAGAAATTATTTGAACATGCGATAAATCTGAGTGCGGTCCGAGTGAGTCGAAACACCAATGCTGAAGATATACAATAACGTGTTTTCCGAGTCGATCGAGAACGAATGAAAACTTATCCAGGAGTTTCTATAACACTTAGAATGAGTTGTAATCAAAACTTAGGAGGGATTAGATTTATACCGAGTCTTCACGTAGTACTCAGAATGGTTTAGATTTGGAGTCCGATTCTTCACTAAGCTCAAGTATGACAGACCTAAGGGAGTTGATACAAGACTTGGAACTCATTGACATAGACATCAACAAGAACTATACCTACTTGAGAAGGAATGCATTAAGCAAAACTCATAGAGTCCTTATAGATAAAGAGATCCTAGAGAAGTTTCAAAAAATTAGAGCCAAATATGGAGAAAGGCAATTGTCGGATCAGTTCCCCTCATATTGTCCAACTTTTATACCTATTGGGGACCAATGCCTTTTAGGTCCATGGATTGTTGGCTAGAAGATCCAAACTTCTAACAAGTATTCAAAGCAGAATGGATCTAAATAACATAACTCCCAATTCAAGAAAAGTTAAAAGCAATTAAAATGCCACTGAAGAAGTGGAATAGGGAGATCTGTGGGCATATTGATCACAAAATCAAATCTTTCAAAGAGGAAATTCAAAAACTAGATAAGAAAGCCCATAATATGACTCTACTAGATGGGGACTGGCACAGAAGAGAAGCATTGCAAGCTCAACTTTAGCAAAAATAAACAATAGCAAACATGAGGCGGTTTTGAAGGCACCAGTTAGAAGTAGACTTTAGCTTGGAAGAGGTAGCCAGACGTAGAGGAGCAGGTGCAAATATCCAGGCTCGATAGTCAACTCTCAATATGGCAACCTCAAAGACAAGAGAAAGATAAGGTTCTTTGGCATGACAAGGAGAATTTTTCAGTCAAAGAGCTCATGAAACAGGTAGAGAAAGTTTCTATGCAAGGGATATATACTACAACCTAGTCTTCTCAGTTTGGATGAATCTGGCACCGCCTAAGGTGAAGCTCATGGTGTGGCTAGCATTGCTAGGCAGGTTGAACACTAGAGACTTGCTATGTAGGAAATGCATCTTATCAACTCAAGATAATTTGAGCACTTTCTGTCAGGAACACCCTGAAAACATTGATCACCTGCTTGTGACATGTCCTTTTTCTTGGAATATTTGGGCCAAGGTTGCAGCTGAGCTGGGAAACCCCATCCATAGACAGGAAAATTTGAGGCAGTTGTATTGGGTCAATGTTAGATTTCCTGAAAGAATCAGAAAGAAATTGTGGTTAATTAGTTTTTTCACTGTCACTTGGAGCTTGTGGATGCATAGGAATTCAAATGAGGTTGTCTTTGAGAATCAAGAATGTAGTGAAGTTGGCCTCAGTCACACAATCAAGTGGATAATGGCCCTATGGTAAAAAAGCCTGGAAGGAGTCCTCTTATTAATTGAATACCTGATAAGATGAGATGTAGCGCTGTGTTGGGTAATCTTTTTCTTTTGTTGTCCTCTTACTGGTGTCGGAGGGTTGTTTTGTCTCCCTTGTGTTTTCTTGATCTTTGTCTAAGCTTGCCATCAGGCACTATCTATAAAAAAGAATTCATGAAACAATTTATGTTAAAAAATTAAGTTCCTCAAGATTATTAGAAATGAAGAAAATCAATGAAAAAAGGAGAGAAAAAAGTAATAATAAGATAAAATTGATAAACTAATTATTATTATGTCAAATTGTAAAGTAATTATTATAAAAATAAAAAAATAAATTAAAATAACATGTATTATAAAAAAATTAGTTAAAGTGACATATTATTATTTTATAGTGACTTTGGAGTCCTCTGCTCTTTCATCGTCGTAAACTCTGCATTCCCTTCATCTACATAGCTTATGGAAAGCAAACTAAAGTCTAAATTAGTTTTTCGAAGCCTTAAATGTGAGAGGAGGTTTCCTTAAAAAAAATTGTGTAAGGAGGTTGAATGATTATAAAATAAGGTCGAGTGGGGAGTTGAATAGTAGTACTTCTTTCTGATTTTAAATTTTCCATTCGTCCATTTTTTGCCATTTTCATCAAATCATTCGTCTTCGTTTTTATTGAAATTAAGGAGATGAAAGTCGAAAAATGAATAAAAAAACATTAAAGTATCCTCTTAGAATTGTTGAGACCTTCCCAAGGATTTATAAGGAAATGCAAATAATACATGTCATTTTAATTAATTTTTTTAAAAAAGTATATATTAATTATAATTTTAATGAAATATTAATGATTATTTTATTAATTTTATCTTTATTAATTATTTTGTTTCTCCCCTTTTTACTAATTTCCTTCATTTTCAATAAAATCTTGAAACAATTTAGTTTTTTAACACAAATTTTGTCATAAATTATATATGTCATTGATAACCTTAAAACATTTATTTTAAAAGGGATGGAATAGTATATATCACTTAGATGATAGTGGGAACTTGCAATCATGATCTTGACTTGATCGTCATCATGATCATTATTGCCACGATGCCAGATTTCTTAATCGTCTTAGCGTTGGTGTTTACCTTGGTTAGCATCTAGGGGTGTGCAAAACCGGTTAACCGCGTTTCGGTTAACCGAAAATCGGTTAACCGGAATTTCGGATAGTGAAAAACCCGAACCGTAGCCGATCCGAATTTTCCGGTTAACCGACATTTCGGTTAACCGAATTTTCGGATCGCAAATTTCCCGATCCGTAACCGAACCGAAAAGTCCGGTTAACCGGAAAAATCGGATCGGTTTACGGTTAACCGTTATTTGAAAAAAATTCTCGGTTTTGCAAAATTAAATCTAAAAATCTGTTTCCAACAAAATTAAATCTAAAAATCATAGATTCATAGTAGCAAAACAAATTGTTCTTGAGCTATAATACACAAAGTGAAGTCCACGACAATTTCCCGTCTACACCAAAAACACGAATTCCGCAAAAAAAAAAAAAAAAAAAAAAAGAGAGAGGGGGAACCCGAGTCGAGCGTCGCCGGCGGTAATAGTCGGTAGGTCGCCGGTAGGTAGCCGATTGCCGTAGAACGAGGACAGAGGAGGAGGCGAGAGGGAGAGAGAGAGGAGGGGAGCGACAGACAATTGGGCGAGAGAACCACAAGCAAGAGAGTGAGAGGAGCGACGCCGGGCCGGTTATCGTCGACGGATCGCCGGTAGTTCGCCGGTTGCCTGCCGCAGAACGAGGACAGAGGGGGAGGCAGAGGGAGAGAGAGAGGAGGGGAGCGACAGACAACTCAAGAGAACCGCAGCAAGAGAGTGAGACGAGCGACGCCGGGCCGGTTATTGTCGGCGGATCGCCGGTTGCTCGCCGCGAACGAGGACAGAGGGGGAGGCAGAGGGAGAGAGAGAGAGGAGCAACAAGAGAGTGAGAGGAGAAGGCAGAACGAG
Organism: Talinum fruticosum; assembly: GCA_021018815.1. Classification (NCBI taxonomy): domain Eukaryota; kingdom Viridiplantae; phylum Streptophyta; class Magnoliopsida; order Caryophyllales; family Talinaceae; genus Talinum; species Talinum fruticosum. The sequence continues at coordinate 7,835,762 of JAITYX010000015.1, read as the reverse complement.
AATGACGACGAGAGGAGGAGGCGAGGCACGAGTAGGGGTTTGCACACCCCTCCGCACGAGGGTTTCCTTTCCAATTTCAATTTCAAGCGTTTTTTTTTTTTTAAAAATTCGGATCGGTTAACCGGCGGTTAACCGAAAATTTTCAAAACGCGAACCGTATCCGAACCGTTAACCGAAAAAAATCGGTTCGGTTAACCGAACCGATTTTTCACAAAAATTAATCGGTTAACCGCTTTTTTTTCGGTTTTTCGGATCGGTTTTTCAGTTTCGGTTTTTTGCACACCCCTATTAGCATCCATTTCTTCTTACTTTGGTGCTCTCTCTTATCATTTTCTATATTTTCTCCTTGACTTTAGTTAATTGATGACCTTTGTTTATTTTCGGTTCAGATAGTATAGACATGTTATACAAGTAACATTGTAACAGAAATTTAGCTATATGTTATTTTAATTAAATTTTCTTAAATGTAGTCTCTTTTTCTCTATTCTCACTTTCATAATATACTAATGTGAATTTTGTGTTTCATACATGTGTGTTCTATTAGTTAAATAGTTGATATATTGTTATAAATATTAAAGATACTAGATCTGCAAGGACTTGAGGTAATTTTTTTAATTTTTGTAGCAAATTTTAAATATAATAATATTTTTTCGAGTTTATATTATTTTAACATCAATTGTTACTACATGAACCTTTTTATGAGCAATTATGGGATAGTTATAACTAAGTATAATTTTCTTCACATTAGGAAAGATTATCACCGATAAGTAAAATATCGGGATTCCTTTTCATTCTTGTCAAATAGTAATATTAATTACAGTCTATTTATACAAAAATTTTAAATTTGTTGGTCTCATTAAAATTAAATTATTGATTTTCCAGAATTTACATACGTCCTTTTTCAGTAATAATTTACTTAATTACTTGTTTATGACATATAAATAATTATTACAATAGTATTCTAGATCTATTACTAGTTGGATAGTCTTTTTCATATAATTTAATAATTTATTATATTAATCTTTTTTATAAACTATATTTATTTTATTGTTTATACAATCATTAATTATCTATTACATGACATCCTACGTAGCAATTTTATGTGTCATTCATACATGAACTCTACTCAACTTTTAATATATATATGATATTTCTTGTAAAATTATAGACATTAACCTTATAATAATTATGAAAAATTTATAATCTAAAGATAATTATTAGGAGGAAGAATGTAAATTTTGAGTTACATAATGAAAAAAAATTCTTAATCATGTGCATCTATAAAATAAATTTTAAATGAGACGTATCGGTCTCACTTTGTTAGTACCAAATTCCTTTAGAGTTATTTTATAGTAACAAATAAATTTTTAGAAAATAGAAAATATAATATATCATGATGTCTTAATTAAAGCTAATACATCATAGCTAATACGTTTATACTTACAAGCATAAATGCATTGATATAACTTAGTTTTTCAGTATGTTTATACTTACGAGCATAAATGCATTGATCTAACTTAGTTGTTCAAGATGCGTTAAGTACGCAAAGTGAGATTTTAGATTTATTTTCTCAATAAAAAATTTATAAAAAATATTCTAAATGAAGTATACATGATTATATATAAATACAAATGAAATATACATGCGTTAAGTACCTTTTACTATTCAACTATACTATTGTTTTTTCAATTTAATACATAATAATAGAACTTCTAAACCAAAATTAGACACTTCAGTCCAGTGTCTTGTAGCATCATTTTGGTCGAATAAATAAGCAAACTCAACAATCATGCCACCAGATTTCCGATAGCCTCGCCCAACATTGAAGTTGAGCTGAGCGAAGTCGAGCTCGAACACAAAGCTGAGCTTGGTCAAACCGAGTCCCGAGCCAAACTTTGACCACATTGGATTTGACCAAGTCGAATCAAGCTTTAAGATACATACTGTTTTCTTGTATAATTTAAATCTTTGCATATTAATTAATTTTTTTATGTAGATTAATGTCAATTTAAAATGATAAGATCAATAATATGATTTAAAGTTAATACTCAAATTGTAATTGTCACTATGAAAATATCGTATAATTTACTTCCAAAAAAGTAAATGGATTCAACCGAATTGGGTCGAGTCAAACGTCCATAGGTTTGGGCTTAACTCGTTAAGAATACAAGCCGAGCCCGAGCCCAAGCCGAGATGAGCTTTGGTCAAATTGCGCTCGTGCTGAGCCTTGACCAAGCCAAATCAAAAGGGTTCGCGAGTCGGCTAGACTAATTTCCAACCTTACATGTAGATATAGAGTAAATGGAGTATTTCCAACAGAAATTTAAGAGATATTCTAGTATTTGGAAAACTTTTGTATTTAATAGTATGTGCAGAATGATGTCTTTGTTTGGGATAGCTTTAACATCTCTAAGCTAAGGAATGCAGGCCATAAATTGAACAATGTAGCACCTCGAAGAGAGAATGATATTGTTTATACCACGATTGACATGAATGACATTGAATCGGAATTACGATTTTGGAAAACTACAATAGCATGTTATGTATTGGGGGCATCCCCTTCATTTGCTATGTTAACTGGTTTTATCAAACGCATATGGAAGGATTATTGCATAAATAAAATTGTGATGATGAACAATATGGGGTTATACTGGTTAGGTTTGATTGTGTGGAAACCAGAGATATGGTGTTATTGCATGGTGTCTATCATTTTGATAGTAAGCCCTTCATAGTAAAGCTTTGGCATAAAGACTTCAGAAAAGAGGATGTTCATTAGGTACCAATTTGGGTACTACTTTAAGATTTGGACTTGAAATACCGGAGTGCCACATCTCTTTTAGCTAGTTTACTAGGGATACCTATTATGGCAGACAAGAATACATAGGAAAAGGCAAAAGTGGGCTATGCCAGGGTTCTTATAGAGATGCAAATACATGATAAAGTGCCTAAATACATCCATTTTGCTAATGAACATGTGGTTCTTGTACAATAGAATGTTGAGTTTGAATGGAAACCTATACAATGTGGCAAATGTAAGAAATTTGGTCGTGTGATTGCATATTGTAAGCAAGGTGAGAATTGAAAATGGAGACTAAAACCAACAATTGTGGAACCAGAGCAAGTCTCCAAAGAGGTACAGCAGCAGGCTGAGTGGATAACAGTGGGAAAACCAATAGCACAACCATCAAACACAGGTCCCTACAAAGGATACTCCTGTGCAGACCTCATTTCAGATTTTGAATGAAGTATTAGCAAAATCAGTTGTTCAGCAATATGATATGGATAAAGAACCTACAGATGTTTTATCCATTCCAAATGGATAACCTACTAATATGGAACATCAGCACCTTTAATAGCATTAATAAGCACAAAGATGTGCAGACATTTTATTGGAAGAACACAGTGGGTTTTTAATGTTTGGTGAAAACTAAAGTGCAAAACAGGAATTTTAAGAAAATCTGCAGTAAATTTCCTGATTGGTCCCATGATGTGAACTATGAGAAACATGATAGAGGCATAATTTGGCTTATTTCACATACAAGAGAGTTTCTAAGTGTAGGTGCAAGATTCTTCATCTCAAACAATCCAATTCCAGTAAGAGTTTTTACCTTACTGCAGTATATGGATTCAATGGGGCCACAGAGAGAGAGGGAGCTATGAAAATTCATATCTGGACAAATCTTTAAATATCAGTGACCCATGGATAGTAATAGGTGACTTCAACCATTTACTCTTTTTGGAGGATAGAATTGGAGGGCAACTAGTGACTTTAGCTAACATACAAGATTTTCACGATTGCATTAACTCAACAGGGCTCAAGGATATGGCTTGGAAAGTGTGCAAATACTCTTTGACAAACAAGCAGGAGTGATTCTAAGGTGTTCTCTAGAATAGACAACATTTTAATAAATGAAGCTTGGACAGATAGCTTTCCAACAGCAGAAACACTCTTCATGGCTGATGATACTTCTGATCACTACCCTGTTGTCATCAAGATTGGTGCAGTAGTGAACTATGGTCCAAAGCTTTTTAAGTTTTTTGATATGTGGAGTACAGGTGTACAATTGAATTAGTTGGTTGATAAAATCTTGAAGACAAATATGACAAGATCTAAAATGAAGCAAATCTCAAAAAGCTTAGGCTTGTGCATACTGCCCTCAAAAACCTGAACAAGAGTCATTTTGGAGATGTACATATTCAGCATGCTACTACCAAGGAGAAACTCAGTTAGATTCAAGTTAAAATTCAACTTGACCCTCTCAACCAACACTTATATGATCAAGAGCATATTGCACATAAGAACCTATGCTTGTGGAGAAATAGATTAGAGAGCTTTTACACAAAAAAACGAAGGAAGATTGCCTCAACTTGAGTGATACCAATGACAAGTTCTTCTATGAGAGTCTCAAACATAAGCATTAGCATATTAGAATTTCATCATTTATGAAACATAATGACACCTGACAATATTCTGAAGTTGTGCAACACTTAATACAATACTATTAGTGTTTTTTGGGGACAACAAACAACATTCAAGAGCCAGTGAGGGGTGACATCATTCATATGGGGGCATGTTTATCTATTGAAAAACAAACTGCACTAGTTAAACATTCCACAGTAAGGGAAATCGAGGCAATAATATTCTCAATTACCAACCATAAAAGTCTAGGACTTGATAGATTCAACAACGGTTTTTTTTTAAAAAGAGATGGGGGATAGTTGGAGAAGACATATGCAAAGCTTCCTGGGAATTCTTTGAAATTGGTAGAGCATGCTTCAAGAGTGGAATTCCACTAGAATAACTCTTATACCTAAGGTAAATGGCCCTGAAACAACTGCAGACTATAGGCTAATAGCCTGTTGCAACACACTATACAAGTGTATCAAAATTACAGTGCATTAGACTAAAAATTGTCCTGCCTCAAATCATCTATGAGAATCAGTCTGCTTTTATTGAAGGTACATTAATTACACATAACATCATGATGTGTCGTGATATGGTTAGGCTGTATCAGAGAAAGAACGTATCAGCAAGATGCTTGTTCAAGATTTAAAGAAAGCCTGTGATTCAATCTCTTGGGATTTCATTGGTTGCCTCCTACATAAGCTCAAGTTCCCACCTATATTCATCAAATGGCTGCTAGCTATAATTTGTACATGCAGGTACACAATTAATATCAATGGTTGTGATCATGGTAAATTTGAAGGGAGAAAAGGATTAAGGCAAGGGGATCCAATTCATCCCCTTATCTTTGTACTTGTGATGGACTACCTCACAAAGAACTATAATGCTTATAGCTCAGCAAAATGCATTCAGATTTCACCCTATGTGTAAGACTATTAAATTAGTCAACCTATGTTTTACTAATGATTTGATGTTGCTTTGTAAGGCACAAGTCCCAACTGTGCAACTTGTCATAGAAGGTTTTACTCATTTCCCCAAAGCTTCAGGACTAGAAGTAAATTCACATAAGTCTCAAGCCTTCATTGCTTGAATTCCGAAAGGAATAAAGCTGAAATCCTCAAAATGACTAGCTATGCAAATGGTACCTTCCTAGCGAGATACTTGGGAGTGCCTTTGACTACCAAGAGATGGGCTGAAGCTAGCTGTTATCAGATACTTGAGAAAGTTATAGCTAGAATCAATGCTGGAAGACCAAGCATTTCTCATATGTAGAGAGATTGCAACTTATCAACATCTTATTCTCTATGCATACTAAGTGGAGATCACTTTTTATCTTACCTAAAGGGGTTATTAAGGAGATTGAGAATGTTTGCAGGAACTTTTTATGGGGATAGAAAGATACAAAGGCTCCCCCAATAGCATGGGATTTTTGTCTACAAACCCAAAACAATGGGTGAACTGGGGATTATAAATTATATCATCTAGAATCAAGCTTCAGCAGAGCACTTGTGGAACGTAGCTGTGGATGAGTGTTTATGAGTAAAATGGGTTAATAAGATGTGCTTGAAAGTCAATTCTATATATGGTCAACTATACCAACTCAACGTTCAGGCTCTTATTGGAGAAAGTTGAAGCTAAGACCAAAATTCCAAGAGAGGTATTTGGGAAGTAAATGGTTGCAGCATACTTCAGGTATGCATAAAGTCTCAAGTGGATAGAAATGGTTGAGTAGTCTTCCAAATATAAGGATTCCTACTCCTTTTATATGGAACAAATTCAGTATACCAAAGCATTGTTTCTGTCTATGGTTGATGATGCAAGGCCGATTAGCAACAAGGGATATGCTATATTAGCTATGAACATATTAGTTCCTGGCTTATGCCTATTATGTTTTAATGCTTACTGAAAATCATGATCATATCTTCTTTGAATATGCAATAAGTCAAAATGTTGTACAAAAAGTCATTACAGTCATGAAATATAGCGCACAATTAATATCAGCTCAGAAAATCCCTGAAGTGATTAAACAGCAGTCAAAAGCAAAAATTGGAGGCAAGGTGCTTATACTATGCATATTCAGGAAGCAATAGAGGGATGCAAGGAAAACTACAAACTCATGCATGTTGTTAATCAATAATAGAATTATATACCTTGCAAAAATATAAGCAGAAGGAAACTATATTTAAGTTCAGTTTTACCTTAAAGGCTTGGGTTATTCCCTCCCTTAGGGTGTTTGTATTGAGATCATTTTCCTAGTATGGTAATGAAGATATACTCTTGACTAAAAAAAATAGCATGTGTAGAGACCGATGCCTATTACTGTTCTATGATGAGTGAAATAGTAGTGGGTAAAAGTCTTAGAAGTGTTTACAACTATAAATATAATGTTATCGTCCTAAGGTCACACGTGCGAGTTATTTCTCTCTCACCTCGCGTTATCAGTGAGAGAGAGACCAAAATAATTATTGAGGATTCTCCGAAAAGTATGTGTAAATCTGAAAGATCTATTCACGTTGCTATAGGGGAACCAATGACAATTATGAATTGAGGTATGTTCTATTAATGTGTTGTATTAATTCAATATATATATATAGTGATAGGTTTCATTATAATTTTCATAATAGAGTCTCCTTACAATAATGAGTCTATGAAGAAAGTCTTCCAACATTTTCTTAAAAAATAAAGGAGATAGAATCCAGGTGATTCAACGTAGCATGCAGTTATTTTGAGAAAAAGGAAGTATTAACGATCTGTTCGAACTTACATAAAAATAGAAATAGAAATAGAAATGAACAGAAAAAAACATAAACGAACATAAATGAACAGAAAACAGCAGAAACAAACAGAAACGAATAGAAAAGATATAGAAACGAACAGAAATGAACGTACATGAGTTGTTAAAAGATATTATATTTCACAATATCGAATATTTGTTGAATAATGAATATTTGAAAAATTATTATTTATTATTTTAAAATGTTATATTTTATTTTTGTAAGAAAAATAATTTTTATTATAATGTTTCTTAAATATAAGGAAAAACATTTTTATCTAGTTTGAAAAACAGAAAAAAATTATAGAATTAAAATATTATAAAAATCCAAATAAAAAAATTAAAAGACCCCAATAATAATAATAATAATAATAATAATAATAATAATAATAATAATAATAATAATAATAATAATAATAATAATAATGACCTAAAGACATAAACGAGTAAAAATGAATAGAAAAGAATAGAAAATAGAAATAGATGATGGTTTTGATGTAACTTCGAAAACCTAGTCAGTAGTTCTCCTTTCATTTGGATTAGGTGGTGGAAAAGCTTAGACTTCCCGCAAAAGTTACCCTTTGTGCGAAGCCGAATTGTGGAAGCATATTTCTGGGCGGCAGGAACCTTCTATGAACCACAATACGCATTAGTGCGAGTCATTAATGCCAAAGTTTGCAAGGTTTTGACTATCATAGACGACATATATGATGCATATGGACTCTTTGAGGAGCTTGAGCCGTACACTGAAGCAATACAGAGGTTGCCAACTCAATACATATGTTTTTTTTATCTTTCTCTAATACCTAATTGTGTATATTTGTTATTTAATGAGAAGCAGCCCGACCCCATTAGGTCACTATCTCAGGACAACACAATAGACTACACAGGTCAGGAATAGGCGAAAACTCAGAGAATCCCACCTGCCCAACACCCCCTCCCCCAACACACACACACACACACACAATCCCTTCACACATGAATAGAAATTGTGCCCTTTCCAAGTTTGAGCCTAGGGGGGAGGGGTGGAAAGTGGTGTGCTGGCGACACCATTTCGACACCCAATCGTGTATATATGTGATTTCGTTAACAACTTAGCATGAACTACGATGTGTTATGAACAATCAGGTGGGACAAGATTTGTCTAAACAAACTCCCTAACTACATGAAGTGGACGTACGAGATGCTCCTCAATACTTTTGATGAATTTGAGCAAGATTTAGCTAAAGAAGGAAGATTGCATCTCGTATCTTATGCTCGAGAACAACTAAGGAAAACATGCCAAAATCCTAATTATGTATTTTTTTTTCTTTTATACATGTTTATGTTCCTTCTCCTCATGAGATGTTTACATATGTCCCCTTAATTTATGATGAAATAATTTTTTAACCACTTAGGCATGTTTTAAATAATTTTTACCCTTAACACCAAATCAAAATAACATGTGGACCCTTTTCCGACCTTAATATACATATCAGTTACTTAACTTCAATCAACCATCTTCAAGAAGATGCTTGTTGTTTCATCACATTTTACCTCAAGTGGTAAAAATAATTCAAAAAAATTACGTTTCAAAACATTGAATGTAAATGTATTAGTTATAAGGAGGTATGTTGTTTATGTCTGAAATATTAACATTTTACTTCCATGTGGTATTGGAAAATGATAAAAAGGTCTCTTAGATTAGATAATGAATAAATTAATATCTTAGCATGTCATCTTATATCAGTTTAGGACCCGACTTTTTAAATTTTTAGGGTAGTAAACTGTTAAATAAAATCATATATCGGGGTATTGATTTATTATTTAATAAACTTGATGAATTTTTTTTATCATTTATCAATGCCTTAAAATAGTGAATTATAATTATTTCTTGGTATCTCTTGTAAATCATATCCCGTCTTATAAAGTAACAAATAATAATATAATTCTCTAGATGAAAGCTCTATGTAAAAGCTACTTTCAAGAGGCAAAGTGGTTGCATGAAAAATACGTTCCAACGTATGAAGAGTATTTGGAGCATGCCGGAATTACAACTGGTGGCTCCCCTTGTTGACCACAACGGCTTTCTTAGGCATGGCCAAATTTGCTACTGAAGAAGCCTTTGAGCGGGTTGGCCAGATCCCAAAACCTGTCAAAGCTTCATCCGTGATTGGGAGGCTCCTCAATGACATAGCCAGCCGTAAGGTACCAGTTCTGTATATTTGTTATTTCAAATAATTAATATTAGATATATTTTAATGATAAAAGTATGTTTTTCTGTATTTCCTTTAATTTCATTAATGAAACGAAATCTAAACAGACACACACTTGCAATAAAAATCATGAATAATTAATTTTAAGCTTAAAACAAATACAAGAAATTCAATTTTAAAATAATTAATATAAATCTTATTGTAACTGACTCGAAACTGTAACAATCTTATAATGAATAATTTTTAATGATCTATATTTTAGCTGCAGAATTGACATTTAAAATTTGCCAAATTTATCATATATACTGCATATGGGCTAAGTTTAGGTAAGCTCAAAATTGTCATGGTAACCAGATGCTGCAGGTCAAATAATAAAAAATAAATTTTAACCGGTTAAAACATACCAACTTGCTGATTGAGAGCTCAAATTTGAAGGAGATGGAGGAAAGAGAGTTCAAAACGTGCATATTGGGATTTTCATGGGGCGATAGAGGAGAGAGAAACTTGCAAAATGGCGATCTCAAAGGGAGATGGAGGGGTCAAATTGAGAGGTGAGTAGTTCATTAAATTTGTTATTCTTATTTTGGGAGCTAAACGGAGATAGAGGAAGATAAAGGTTAGGGTTGTGAAGAGTAAAAATAAGGTATTCTCCTGAATATTACTTGTTCTAATTCGGTGAATGAATAAATATCTCTTGTACTATTCCACAAAATGTGTTACAGTTTGAGATGAAAGAAGAGATTCGTATTGGGGTTGACCCAAGTGGTCAGAATTCTGTTTGAGTCCTCATGAACAATGGTGGATTTCCATGATTGGAGAATTATTTAAGCTCAATTCACGCTGGGACTTGATAATATTGGCAACGATTGTGGTGGTTATTGCGGTGGTGGGTTCGGGTTAAGAGTGTTAGCCGTAATTCGCCATCGACCCAAATGCCACTGCCTCCAACGCCGACAATCGTTGCTCTCGCTTAAAATTCTGTCGGAATCTATAGAACATGAAAACTTGGAGCTTTGTCGGAGATCCGGATATTAGGGATAGAAGGCTTTGAGCTTGGTTTCGGCTTCTTCAAGCAAAAAGTTTGAGCTAGGTTTCGATATTAGAGATAGAAGGCTTAGAGATAGATTAAGTTTCTCTTGCTATGGCTTCTTCAAACAAGACCTGGTTTTACAAATTTGGAATCATAGTTTGGCAATGTGAGTTCCAGCTGCGACCTTGAAGTTGGATTTCTAGAACAAGAGTATGAGGGAGAGAGACAGATGGGGGAGGTGGTTTTACTATTTCCAACGGAAAACAAAAATTCAAAAACAGAAAAAATTGTTTTGAGGTGTTTAAAACGTGTAAAAGAAAAAATATTTTAAAATTTAGGATTTGTTAAGAATTAGGTTTTATAACTGCTAATAGCTCATAACAACTAATAACCGCTCTTAACCGCCCATAACAGACTCTCAATAGTTATATAAGCTCCTAACAACTATAAGCTGCTATAATAATTACCCACTATAATCACTAATCATAACATCATATTATTATTATTATTATTATTATTATTATTATTATTATTATTATTATTATTATTATTATTATTATTATTATTATTATTATTACTGACTCATAACCACTATAATAGTCCATAACGATTATAACAACTAATTATAAATAAATGTTCATAACAATTCATAATAGTTCATAACCGCTCATAACGGATCATAACAACTATTAACACTAACAACTGGTTTTAACAACTGAAATAAATAGACCCTTAATCTGTCAATGCCGATTACAATGGTACTTTAATACTTACAATGCTTAGTGGCACATAATCCCATTTTTGAATAATTAACAAACTTCAGTAGCATTTTTGGTCAAGAAAATAGAAGAACTTCACAATTATAGACCCCAATTTGTTTATATACGTCATTTTTTTTCCATTGTTAAATCTTGATGTTGATATCAAGTGTTAGTTTTTGTAGATAGAGCGAGACAGAAATCACGTGGCTTCTTCGGTTGAATGTTTTATGGCCCAACATGGTGTCTCTGAAGAAAAAGGACAAAGGAACTTTACAATAAGGTGGAGGAAGCCTGGAAGGACCTAAATGAGGAAATGTTTAGACCCACAAAATTCCAAAGACCTTTGCTTACCCTAATCCTCAACTTGTCGAGGGTCGTAGAAGTTCTATGTCGGCTTGGTGATGATGAATATACAATTGTGAATCAAAATATGCGCAGGAAAATTGAAGCACTTTTTATTTATCTTGTGACCGTGTAATTACATTAATTGTTGGATATATAAATGTTTGGGGGAATTAATTCTATGATTTTTTTTTCTTCTGAAGAAATCTTTCATACCCTGAACTTGTTTTAGTGCGCTAAAATTTTGAATTGTAAGTATCATTAAATTTGCTATTTAAGTTCATAACCAGTGGATGCTGAAATGGATGATGATTCAGAGAGAGAGGATTAACCGCCTTGGTCATGGTGGTTGGACTCGAGTGGACGAGCTCCTCGTGACGGCTGCTCGTTCTTGCACAAAGGCATGCCTCTAGGGTGGATCTCGGGAACGCCCTCCGACACTAAAGTTAGTGAGTAGAAAAGTCGGCAAGTTAAGAAAAATCTTCTCAAAGTGTGTGAAGGGGATTTGAGTAACTTTACCAAAAAGGTAAGGCCTTTATCTCTAAGTAGAGAGAATACGTGGATTTAGCCAAGGATGGACGTTTCTTGGGAATTTCATATTATGCCATTATACAAAGTTTGGTGAGTATTTATAGGAGAAATAAATAAGTTGTAAAATAGTTTTTTACCGTAATAAGGTAGGAAACCCTAACCCTAATGGATTTGGGCTTTACCTAACCTCATGTGAATGAAGGCTTGAACCGATATTGTGTTGGTCTCACTCGATTAGGAGAATTGGTATGGGACGTGGCCAATGAGCTAGCGATTCCTAGAAAATTGCCATATCATTTAGCCCCTCACATTTCACGTACACGTGTGTTAAGGCGGGTAGGTGGGATGTGGAATAATGTCACATGTATCTCTCAAGGCTCGGAGCAATCACGAATGGATGTGAGAGGTAAAGTGAAATGCTTGCTTCTAGTTGTAACTTTGTGTATGAGTGGTTTTCGTTGTATGTTTTCTTGAAAGAAATAGGAGTCGATCTTTGTGTATTGACTTTCTCACTTTCTTGCTACAAGATTTGTCCGATGAAACAAGAGTACAACCTTTTCGGCTTTCGTATGCCAAGGAGTATGAGATGCATGACCCTTTAGCCCCTTGGGGCTAAATGTGTGTTAGAGGGTGTGTTCACCAAGAGAACTTCCCTTTGATGAGATTGAAAGTATGACACTTAGTACTTGGCAGGACAAAAGTATGTAAGGATGGAGACTTCCTAGCCCCTTGGGGCTAAAAGTGTAGTGTTCGACTTGTTGGAAAACACCTGCAAAAAGCTTGTGGCCTTTTAGCGCCCATAGGCTAAAGGTACGAGTTTTCTCACGACAATGCCGTTGTGGGTTTTTACACAACCTTTCAGCTCTTGTAGGTTTGAAAGTGCATAACTCTAGCTACGGAACATCCCTTGGAGAGCATCACTTCCTAACCTCTAGTTAGGAGTTCCCATGACGGTGCCATTGTGGGAGTTTACATGACCTTTCAGCTCTTGTAGGCTTGAAAGTGCATGATTCTCACTAAGGAATATCCCACGAAGAGTGCGACCCCTAACTTATGGCTGGGAGTGCAAGTTGCCCGTGGCTAGGCCATTGCGGGTTTTGAAGTGACCTTTCAACTCTCGTAACTTGAAAGTGCATGATTCTCGCAAGGGAGAGTGCGACCCCTAACCTCTAGTTAGGAGTGCAAGTGCCCATCTCTGGGCCATTTTGGGTTTTTGCACGCAGCTCCCGTAGACTTGAAAGTGCAAATTTGGCTAATAAATGATAACCTCCAAGGGGTATTCCTTTACGAAGGTGAAAATGCGACTTTTTATCTCCCGGTAGGCTAATTTGTCGTTAGACGTCCACAAACGTTGAACTACAAATGATGTCCCTTACGGAGGTGGAAACGCAACTTTTTAGCTCCTATAGGCTAAGTCCTCGATAGACGTCGAACTCCGAAGGATGTTCCTTTACGGAGGTGGAAATGTGACTTTTTAGCTACCGTTGGCTAATTTATCGATAGACGTTGAACTCCAAAGAATGTCTCTTTGTGAAGGTGAAAACGCAACTTTTTAGCTCCTGTAGGCTATTCCGTTGTTAGACGTCGGTAGACGCTAAACACCGAAGGATGTGTCTTTACAGAGGTGGAACACGTCTTTTTGACTCCCATAGGCTAAGTCGTTGACGGACGTTGAACTCCAAAGGATGTCCATTCGCGGAGGTAGAAACGTGACTTTTTAGCTACCATAGGCCAAATCATCATTAGACGAGGATAGACATTGAACTCCGAAGGATTTCCTTTTATGAAGGTGGAAACACGACTTTTTAACTCCAGTAGATTAAGTCGCCGTTACACATTGGCATACGTTGAACTCCAAAATCATACGTTTCGTCCTTTGCAGTTTTTACGAAATTATACAATTTTTAAATTTTTACGACAGAGTAAGACGATTACTACACCCGACTCCCGACTCCCGACTCCACCTCCCGACTCCCGCGTCCACTACTACAAGAACCACTTTAACAACGGGTCATTAACGATGGTTATAATTAAAAACCGTTGTAAAAAATGATGCAGTGACATTTTTATAAAAAAAAAAAAGCGATTAGTAATGTACATATGACGACAGTTCAATGAAAGAACCGTCGTCAAAAGTTCAGTAGGTTTCAATGAAAGAACCGCCGCCAAAAGTTTACTGAACTTTTGGCGTAAACTTTGGCGACGGTTTTTCATTGAACCATCATCATAGGTTGTTCGGAAGGTGTAAAAACCCTCGCGGCCGCTTCACTTTCTCACTCTCTCACTACCGTTGAGGTTTCTGGTTGCTCTTCTCTCACTTCTCTCTACGGTTTCTGGTGGTTTCCGACGTGCCTCCCACTTACTCTCTCCACAATTTCCGATTGTGGCTGCACCTCCCTCACTCACTCTCTCTACGGTTTCCGGTCCTCCCACTCACTCTCGCCGCCCTTTCTCTCACTCTCGCTCACCGGTATGTAACTTATATCTCCCTCTCTTATTTTGTAAATGAAATGTGTAAATGGGGCATGCTTTATGGTCCTCATTGTGGGCTGGAAACTTGGGGCTTGAATGTTGTTATGTAACTCATAGCATTTAGAGTATGCACGCTCTCGTTAGCATAATTAAACTTGACAAATACATTGTTGTACATGTTGAATGCTATACATTGTTGAATGTTATTGTTTTTTTATTAAAGATGGGTGAAGCAGACTCGATCCTTTTTTAAGCACAAGGACGCGAGAACCAATCCGAGTTTTCAACCACTTTTTAGAAAATCTTCCTCCAGCAAGATATCGCTCGTGAGCGTAATGGTATAAGCTCGCTCTGACTGTGAGATCGACCGGTCGAATAGAGACGAAAGTCGGCCATAGTGATCTAGGAGTCCCGTGTGGAAGGGCTCTCGCTCAACGGATCTAAGTGACATTGAAAGGAGAAAAACATAACACACAAAGAAACCAAAGAAAACGGCGAAAATCGAGGAACCAGGGTGCTTGGCAACCAGCACGAGTCGTGCTAGACAACACGGTCAGCCCGTGTTGATTGCTGCCTGAGCCAACTTCTATATTTATGTCTGGAAATTGTTGTACATGTTTATTTATCAAGAGCTACATAATTGCTTGCAGTATAAAATGGATTCTTCCAAAAGTACAAAAAATCGAGGGGGCGAACTATGATGAACAAGGACAAGTTGGTCCAGAGTAGAGACGATCCACCCCTCCTTACACGAGTCAATTTTAATAAGCACGAAAATGTTGTAGGTGATCATAAAGCTCGCTTTATGATCCGTGTTGGTGCGACAACCCGCACATAAGGAACATCAATTACGAGAAAATGGAACGAATTCCCCGAATCCATTAAGGAAAACCTTTGGAATGATATTCGAGTAAATGCACTACATCTCAACTTAGTATTGTAACTTATTGTAAATGGTTAATATATATGTAGTAATGCATATCGTTTTTGTGTTTCGAAAACATTCATCTTGAACGTTAATGAATCTGATATCCCCTCGGTGAAGCACAAGACCCTCATATCGGTGGTAGAAAAGTTTAAAGATTTCAAATCTCGCATTCCCAAGATATAGGTTTACAAAACAAAATGTATAAAGGCGAAGGCGGACCACGAGAGGTCTTCATTGTATCACCAAGGAGGAGATCATTTGAATCATATGTCTCCTCTCCGGAATATAAGGTAATTTAACATCATCATTTGTTATCTTTTTTCGATTTAAGTCTTATGACTTATATTTTTGTTGTCTTATACTTACGTAGGCACTAGGTGAAGCCAATCGGAAAAGTATTAAGAGGAATGCGTATCCTCATGTAATGTCCCATGGGAGATACGAGAAGTTGGAGGAGAGGTTGTACAAGCAAAAGCTTGAACAACTTCCAACCATATACGGTGAAAGTTCCATCATAGATACTTCGCAGCTCGCTATTGAGAGGGACGACCTATGGGTCGAAGGAAGAAAAAAGAAAAAGAAAGATGGAACCTTCACTACAACCGATGTAGAATCTATTGCACAACGACTTGTGAGTTTTTTTACTATTTGCTTTATTTATTTTGAGAACTTATCGGTTTTAATATTTATGAATTGTCAAATGATAATTTTTTTCTTCTTACAGGAGTCTTTGTCACGGATATTGACTTCAAAAGTCGCTAACACCACTGGGAAGAGGGACAAGCTAGCCTTGGCCCTACAAAGATATGAACATCCCTGTCGTATTCAAGCCGTCGTTGGGAGGGTGAGGATAATCGAGCACTTTGGGGTTAGGAAGAAGTGCTCCGTCTCTACCAGCCAAGCATATATGGAGGCCCAAATGGCCGAAATAAAGGCCGCAGATGAAGGCTAAAGTGAAGGACGAAATTAAGGCCGAAGTGAAGGTCGAAATGTCCTAAATGTTGGTTGCACATATGGAAGAGATGAGGCTACGGATGTGGGTAGAGATGCTGGTGCAGATGCGGGACCATATGAGGGCGTACTTCACCAACGTGGGTATGCCGGTACCTAGCAATTTACGTCCATTTTCACCCCACACACCGGCGAGTGTGAACGCAAGCTCACCCATCGACCAATTTGAAGTTTTGGTGGAGGTAATTTAGTTTTTGCAACCTAATTATATTTACATGCATGTTTATATTTTGATTAATTGGTGTATAATCTTATTGAATAATTTCTTATAGTATGTTCTGTTGCTTCGGATGAGTACTCGTTATTTACATGCATGTTTATATTTTGACTAATTGGTGTATAATCTTGTTAAATGAATGGTGTATATTGTGTGGTTGTTTTGGAACTCCGACTTGTGGTTGTTTTACTTATATAGTATGTTTTTGTTGTTTCGGATGAGGACTATTATCCCGGAAAAATGTTTAGGGAAACTCTGTCCGTTTATTTTCAGGATTTTTAGGTTGTTTAACTTTTATGTCAAAGGTTATCCAATGATTATAATTGTTATGCTTATTCTTATACAGCCGGCGGATTGCAAGCTAGCTTTTCATCACCTTCCCCTACAGCATGTTTTGGCATTGGGTGTTGTTTTCCTATGGAGTCGAGATCTGTCGTTCACGGGACACCCCTTCTAGGCGATGAGATGAGGGTGAGTGTTAAAGAGGTCATGCACGGGAAAGGCGAGTGTAAGTTGCCAATCCAGTCACCGGGCCTCCCACACTCGTTGACGACGCAGTCAACACTTTTCTTTGTTGTCCCAAGAGTTTGGTCATCCTCTCTACGGTAATTCATTTTTTAAAATATTAGATTTAGATATTGTAAATATCACGTATATGTAGTTCTAATTTTTATATTGATTATTCACTAGGATATCGGGGACAAATCCGAGAGTGGGATTAAGGGCACTCCATCTCCCTCGGTTGGCATAAGCAAACGTTCAGCGGTGCCCGTTCGTCATCCGAAGCAGTCTCCTCTCGTATCCATTGTGGAGTCCTGCACGAATTGGCGTGCTACTCTACACAATTATGTGAAGACTTTGTCAACAGATACACCATTGATATGCAGCACACCATGTCACTTCTTTGTCTTCCCGGATGACATACTGCAATTTTGGAGGTGGAGGATATTGCCACATCCGCTGTTATGCTTGGCATTATGGGAGTTACTATATTCATAATAAGTTCTTCTTTTTACTATTAATTTCAATTTCTAACTACATATTAATATGTAAGGTAGCTGCACGAGATTGGAAAGAACTTCGTTCAGTTTCTCAACCCTAATTCCATTCAAGGAGTTGGGCAGAAACATGAAGAATGAGTAAATTATATCTTCAAAGTCATGAAATGTAATGCACATGATGAAACATGGTATTTGGCGTTATTCAATGAGAAGTAAGTGTACAAATAAAATAATTAACTGAAGTTTTTATGGTGTTATACATACTTACATAAAATGTGTTATTTGTGATTGTGTAGCTACTTGTTGAATGCTTGTTGCCATATTTCCAATGGTCAATATCGCGTATCGGCTTGATCCTCCGGGTCATACCTTAAGGGAAGATATCAAGAACGTACTCGAGACGTGAGTTCATACTTTAATCATTTTATGTTGTTTTGTTAATTAGTATTTGTTTTAATTGTATGTCTAATTTGAATTTTATTGTTCCGATTGAAAAATAGTGGTCTATCATATTATTATTATGGCGGAGGCTTGAGAGATCGACAAACGAGACCAAAGCCAATAATTGTCCCTGTAAAGGTGATGTTCTTTTGGTTAGAGTCTACTTTAATTGTTTTTTATTTCATATTACTTGCTAGCTACATAAAGTACTAATTAATTCTTTATGTTTTTGGAATGTATTTTATTATTATAGTGCCATAGACAACCAGGGCACATGGAGATTGGGTTCTACATTCTGCAGTACATGAAAGAGATTGTGACCGAACTCGATTTAAATAATTTTAGTCCCAAAGAGGTATACTTACACTTGCACTTACACTTGTAATTGATTATGAAAAAATTAATTTTTTTAATGTTTCTTTTCACGTTGATTAACACTTGCACTTGACCTAATTAATATGTCTTGGACAGCATTGGTCACAATATTTCCGGGAAATAACCCACCCACTCCCTATACGAGATGAAGTACTCAACAAGTTAAAACAAGGTTGGTTAGAATTTGTGTATAATTGTATAAAGTCATAGGTATATATTTACACTTATTATTCATTATTTGATTGGTCAAGTTTGTGATTTTAATAGTCATATAATTATAGGTATTTATGTACATAGGTCTATATATTTATGTAGGTGTATATTTTTTTACACTTGTCTTTCATATGTACCGGATACAATTGTGATGAATATGTTGTTTTATATATATTCTAGGCGAGACTGTATTGGATTGTGGTTTGTATATTCTGAAAGAGTTTTTGTAAGGTTGTATATGATTTGTACTGTACGGAGGGCAAGCAAACACAAGAAAAAATTATTTTTAAAAATCAGACCTACTATTATGGCTAGAACTGTGGTAAAAAGTGTGGTTGAAGGCCTATGACGATTGTTCGGATGAAGAACCATAGTCATAGGTCACTCTATGACGACGGTTCTTTTGAAAACTCGTCGTCATATAGTGACCCATGAATATGGTTCTTTATCTAAACCGTTGTCATAGGTGCTCTTTTACTATGGTTCATTTATTACGGTTTTGAACCATAGTAAAAGATGCTAGATACAACGATCGCCACGTAGACGACACTCGATAACCGTATTTAAAGATCGTTTTCAACCGTAGTTAAAAGTGGTTCCTGTTGTAGTGGTCCCTCTCATCTCTCACTGTCACGCTCATCTCTCGCTCTCGCATGTTCACTCTCTCCCATCTCCCGACTCCCCTCCCGTTTTCCGACTCCCCTTTCCCCACCCTTCGTCCTCTCATTACTACCGCCCCTAAAATACCCGACTCCCCAAGGACCCCTCCACCGAGTCCCAGACCCCCCAATTTCTCTCTCTTCCCTCAAAACCCCCATCCCCTCCCCCAACGTGACCCCCTATACCCAATTCCCTAATCGGAAATTGACCTTTAGATGTTGGATTAATTTCTTTTGGACTCGTAAAGTTCAATTGCCAATTAAGTATCAGTTTGTTTCTAATTCTCTCTCTTTTCCCCACTCTTTCTCTCACTCTCTCTCTCTCTCTCACTCTCACTCTCACTCTCACTCTCTTTCACTCGCCTCTCTCCTCTTTGATTCGCTCTCTCTCTCCTCTCTCTTCTCTCCCCTTATCTCCCTCTTTATGTCGAGTCCTCTTCTTTACCTCTCTCTCTCTCTCTCTCTCTCTCTCTCTCTCCGCTTTATGTCGAGTCCTCTTCTTTATCCTCTCCCCCTTCTCTATCTCTCTCTCTCTCTCTTTTCTCTCCCCTATCTCCCTCTTTATGTCAGTCCTCTTCTTTATCCTTTCCCCCTTCTCTCTCTCTCTCTCTATTTTTTTAAATAAACTTTTTAAAATAACATAAAAATTTATTCATTTCAAAAGTATATTATTTTTATATTTTTTGAATAAAAATTAATTATTTATATTATAGATAATTTTTGAAAAATTTTTAATGGTAAAATTATTTAACATTTGAAAATTTAATTTTATTATTTATTTATTTATTTAAGGTACCATTATACATTTATCTAACTAGTTAGAGTGTTTGTTAGAATTAATTACAACATATAAATTCATATGTGTTAACCCAAAAAAATATATACAATTTAATATTCATTAGTTTTTAGAAATGATATTTTGAATAAGATTTTGTAATCCTGTGATTTCATAAGTGTTATCTCGGGTTTACATAGTTAAAATATCAGAATAACAGGTTTTTACACATTTAATTTTTTATATTTTTCTGACACATCTCCACGTATGACTTAAGGATTTGGTAAGTTGAATAGCATTGTAGGAATCAGCAGCCCCATCCCCGTAAGGGCTGAAGGGACTGAGTTTTCCCACGAATGTCGACTCTCTTAATTTTATTTTTGAGATGATTTTTTAAAATTTCCATTTTTAAAAGTTTATTTGGAGAGTAGGGTGGGCCTCTTATTAAGATTATTTATTTATTGAATCTGATTTTTAAAACAGTTTGAGTGAAAGGGTGATTGGCGATTTTTATTAATTATTTTCATTTTAGAAGTCGATTTTAGAAAGCTCTTGGAATATTATTTCAAGGTTACAAAAATAGAAAAATTAAGATCTCATTTTTCCGCAAAACTCTTAGGCCAAACATAAAAATCTGGCTGGGCCGAAAGCTAAGCTCAGCCCTGGCCGACGCCGATTATAAGGCTAAGACCGAGAAATAAGTCTCGACCCTATAGTCTGGGCTATCAAAAATAAAAACCAAATTTAGCTATTTTCAACCAGAAATGACGAGAAGCAAACAGAGAGAAATAAAACAGAAAATAGGGAGTCGTCGGTTAGTTTTAAAAAGTAAAAACTAACAAAAATAAAGAAAATTCTCTTCCAATCCTAGTATAGAAAAACTAAGTTTGAAAGAGGTTTGTAAAAGTGAGTTCATCGGTCTAAAACCGAGAATTCAGTGTTCGGGGGTGAACGTACGAAATGAAGAGATAAGCTCTCCATTCCACCCATCAATAGATGACCTTTACTAGTTTAAGTTGTGAGTTACAAAATTGTGTTTATCAGTCAAGCACACAACCTGTGAAGTGCGGAAATTAAATCAACCAAAGCATGCTAGGAAAGTAGTAAATAAATAGGTAGGAAAATAGTAAAGGAAAGCGAAAAAATAAAAGTTACATCGAGCGGGGAAGAATTTAAGAGCGATTACATCTTTGATCCACAATACGGAAAGCTTTAAAAAGCATAAATAAATAAAACCGTAAGAATGATTGGAAAATGGATCTGGTGGCCTTATGTTGCCTGCCGTCCGAGCTTTGATCATGAATAGAATCCGACAACTAAATGGTAGGGTAATGAGCTTAAAAGGAGGACGAAGAAGGCTAGTTTGTGGAGTTTGAGAGCTGGGGAAATGTGTGACGGTATGACAAAATGGAGAGAGTAGAGATTGGTATAGATCGGTGAGAGTATTTTCAGCTTAGAGGGTTCACGAACTGAAAATGTAGCCGCCAAAAATGAGGGATTAGCCCCCTATTTATAGAATTTTTTAGATCACAAGATCAACCCAAAAGCTGCTTCAGCTACCGGAAATGAGCTAATTGGGGTCCAGATTTATCAGCGTGGATAATGGGATTCAGCCAGATAAAATACTCCTAGATCGGTGGACCCCGAGCAACGCAGTGCCAGTCTCAGAATTCCGTTCCTTGGGTGACTCTTGAGGACAAAACATAATGTTTTGGTAATTTGAGCATTAAAACGTGGCGCAGACGCCGCTGAGTGTAGAATAAAACACTGCGTTTTTGTGTAATGTGGAGTAAACCGACGCCGGTTTAGGACTTTCCATTTTAGAAACTTTCTATTTTGGAAAGTTTTTATTTTTGGAAGGTTTCTATTTTTGAAAATTTTTATTTTTGGTGCGGGTTTGGGTTACTTGGTTGGGAGCTCGAACCGGGCCTGGTTCAGCCTAAAGAAAATGGATTTATAGGCCGTCCCAAGCGCAAAACTGATTTTATGGTGCTAATGGGGGTTTTTTTGTTATTTACTAGCTTCCACCACGCCTATCGGACTTCGATCACAATTCGAGTTTGTAAACAGGACTTGGGATTTCATCACTAGGTTAACAGAAATAAATAATGAAAATAAAGATGACACGTTTTAGGTGTCTACGAGTTAACCGCCACTTTGATCGAGTCTTAAAGACGAAGGTCAAAGTAGACACTAAAGGGTACTTACATGTTACTTCAGATGCTGATTTGAATCAATGCATCTAGAATTAGTTGTTTCTTAACCTGGACTCTATCAAATGAGCCTAGACTTCACTAACGATGTATGAACTTTGGGTGGTTGATTCCTGAACTAGGCTAATTAAACTCCTGTAGCTCGGATTGGTGTGCCCAAACTTGACCATGTACTTAGTCCGAAGCTTAGCGAGGAGCTTGAGCTTGACTCTGGTAGTAAAGTCTAAAGTCTAGCGGGGTGCCTGAACTTGGCCACTTCTTGGATCTAAAGTTCAGCGGAGTATCTTGAGATTGGCTTGATTATTGTCCTAAAGCTCGGATGAGGGGCCTAAACGTAACCGTTTGTTGGTCTAAAGCTTGGCTAAATCTTTTTGCACTAACAGATTTGTTAGCTAACAATCGAATGTAGATGGATTCAAGTGATACCTGAAGATGATTTGTAACCAGATCACATTTCAAACGTGTTTCCTTGACATGGCCATAGGGGGTCCTGAAGTCTTGGCTTGGTGTCTAAACATTGACTAGTATTGAGCCTAAAGCTCAACTACGACGTCTGAATATTGACCGTTGTTGGGCTTGAAGCTCGACGGGGATGTCTAAACCTTGACTGTTGTTGGGTCCGAGGCTCGACGGGGATGTACTAACCTTGACCGTTGTTGGGCCTGTGACTCAAGTAGGCTGTCTCGAACCTAGACCGCTGTTGGGCCCGAGTCTCAACTGGGGTGTTTGAACCTTCACCGCTGTTGGGCCTGAAGCTCGACGATGGATGTCTGAACCTTGACCGTTGTTGGGCCTGAAGCTGAATGAGGGTGTTTGGACTTTGAACGCTCTTGGGCTTGAAGCTCGACGATGGATGTCTGAACCTTGACCGTTGTTGAACTTGAAGCTCGATCGGGGTGTCTGAACCTTGAACGCTCTTGGGCCTGAAACTCGATTGGTTGTATGAAACTTGCCACTGTTGGGTTTGAAGCTCAACGACGATATATGAACCTTGGCCGCTCCTGGCCTGAGACTCGACGTTTATCGACTTTTGTCGAAATAGAGATGGATACTTATCTTCATATAGAAATTTTCCCTAGACTTGGTTGTTGGATAGCCTGAAATCGAAGGAATGGCTTGCTTGAAATATGATGTTTAGGGCTTATGTGCCCCATTCTAATTTTGAGCTTTTTAGTCGAGTGTACTAATAGCTCCTTCGTTTGTATGTTAGACAATTTATATCTCTTCTTGAGGAGTTCTTTAGGTTGTGTGACCCTTTTGATCATGAGCCCCCACATTTTTCTTGGGCGCTTGTGTCTAGCTCCTCTTGAATGACAGAGAATTGAATAGTTTTGACTGGTTGATGCGCTTTGAAGGTAGCGATGCTGGTGACCTTTTTAATGCTAACTTTGATAGATAAAGCTTGATTGAATAATCTTTTGTAGGGTGCTTTGTTATTAATTTTTGTATTTTAGAATTTTGGCTCATGTAAAGGGGATGAATGTAAGGCTCTATTCTAAAAACAAATGCATTATTTTATTAAGATGATGCAAAAAAATTTAAAAAGATAAAGACAAAATCACACTTTAGCCCCCATTCCCTAAAGTAGAGCATAATGAAAAATGGGCCACTTAAATTACAATGTATGCTGCTAGCAGTGAATCATGAACTTCACGGTTTAGTGCTAGATGAAAATGGCATGCTTCCCAATTGATTTCCACTCCTTTAGGTATGGCAAAGTGGATTTGAATTCGGGAATGAGAATTAGGAAAAAGATTAGGATTGGGGTGGGCTTCCTACGTATCCGCTATAGCGGAAATCAGAACTTCGTAATTCAAAAGGGAATACTGATTTGGGGTTTTTGTTTTTGTTTTTTTTTTTTGAAAACAGGAAAGGAAATAGACCTAGGATGGATCTGAAAAGGGAAATGTGCACTTTATTAGCATCCTTGATGAGTAATGGACTCATTGGATAATCTTCTAGCTAGTCAAAGCTTTTGTGGATGACTGCTCCTCGTTTATAAGCATGCCAGCATCTCGGGGTGTTTTGAAGTCCACGAAAGGCAAC
The DNA here is from genome assembly GCA_021018815.1 of Talinum fruticosum. Classification (NCBI taxonomy): domain Eukaryota; kingdom Viridiplantae; phylum Streptophyta; class Magnoliopsida; order Caryophyllales; family Talinaceae; genus Talinum; species Talinum fruticosum. The sequence goes on along the minus strand of JAITYX010000015.1, from coordinate 7,811,374 downwards.
TTCAAGTGTTACTGATAGGCAGGATTCATGTTTTTGATGATTAGTGTAATCTGATCCTTTTTAGAGGGTCGATCGGTCATGTGGGCCGCCTTTGCGCTCCAGTGAATGACACTCTCCTTGTCTCCCTGCTTGATTAGCTCTAGGCCTTCAAGAGTGACTGGTAAATCAGTATTATAGGAGTATAGATGTAAGAACTCCTAGCAAAGATCTTGCCAGTTTGTGACCTTGTGTGGGTCAACAGCATTATACCACTTTGTGGCGTCTTTGTCAAATGTCCATGGGAAGATGATATAGTATATGTCCTTTAATACATTCCTTAAGGTCATTGCCTCTATAAAGTTCCTCACGTGGTTTTGAGGGTTTTCAGTCCTAGGAACTTAATGTCAGGCATAGTGAATTTTGGGGGCAATTCGCATTTATGGATAGAAGTGAATCCCTGGGCAGGTAGTAAGCATTAAACATTGAAGATTCACATAATAACTTTTCTATCTGATCTATTCGTGGATCAAAATGAGGCTTGAGCTGAGGCTGAGGTTGAGGTACTTCTTCTTTTATTTCCCCTTGGACTTTGATTTCTTTTCCAGCTCTTTGAGTATGAGGTTAAGGGTTTCTTCCATTGACTCAATCTTCTTATCCTGGCACTCCATCTTAGCTTCTACTATGGCGACGGATTCTTTGAACAAAGTCATGATGGGGGTATGCTCTGATTTTTGGTTTTACACTTGTGTTTTGGTCTTTGAGATGAGTTTTGTAGATTTTGATCACTAATATCGAGTATTCTCGATATTAGCTAATGATTTCAACCTTGTGAAGATCAATACGGCCTACCCCCACTTTAAGCACGATTGTTCTCCTTTTGTTTCTCTAGTATTTGGCGTTCTAGTTGCAGACATAAGCACCCCATGTCCTCTAAAACGGCCTATGCTGGTTGTCTTCTTGCCCAATCTTTGTGCCACCATAACGGTTAGGATGTTTTTAATAAAAATGAACCAACAACCAACATGAGCAACTTGTGTCCATGACTTGTGCTGGATGCATTTTATTCCGCAACGGTTAAATTCTGAATATTACGTCTCTTGAATGCCCATTATTCGCGTATTAAAGTCCGAGAATGCAGCTGTTTTGTGCATCCATCATCCACCATCCACCATTCTCATGACATACTAATCCTTAATTAGAGAATTGAGAGTTTGAAGAAGACCCCTTGCAAGGTTGAAGGAAGGCTTTGAAGATCAAGAAATGGAGTAAGCCATACTGAGAGGTTCAAGTAATAGCCAAGAGCTCGTAAGACTGATTCAGAAATACAAATCATTAGTAACAAACTTGGTGAAGTTGCTGTAATGCCCCGACCCTAAACCAATATATTAACGAAAATTAATAAATATTAATGAGCGCATGCATTTCAATTCACACTTTCGTTTCTCATTATCATATATATATATATATATTATGTACTTGTACAAGTAACCATTTTATGTGTTGCAGGACTCGGATGATTATAACGACGCTTGGCCAAAAATAAGTAAATAAATAAATAAGCAAATAAAGTATACTTTGTGATGATTCAAGAAATAATAATAATAATAATAATAATAATAATAATAATAATAATAATAATAATTCATACACCTAAAGTTTATAATAATTATTCAAGTCGGAATTCCTAAAACCGACATTCTTTTAACTTGAGCTAGTTATTAGGGTAATTGGGCCATGTAGAGAGTGGAGGGCCCAATAACCAAACAAATAAAAATAAAAATAAAATAAAATAAAAGAGGACTGGATTCAAATTGAGGAGAGAGATTTTCAGATTCATAATAGTCCCTATTTAAACCCCAAAATCCCAAAAAAAATCACCTTCTTCATTGTTTCCCTTCCCAACAAAATTCACCTCCCTCACTCAACCCCCTCCACTGTCCAGCCAGACTGACCACCACCACCACCACCAGCTCCTCCGGTCGCCATCACCGGAGCCACCAGCCGCCGGCCAACGTGAAGCCAGCCACCACTGCAGTTTGCTCTGCTGCACCTTCCGCAAGGCCAGCCGCCAGTTGTCGCCGGTTGCTGCCTTCTTCCGCCGCCAGTTGTCGCCGCCAACCACCGCAGCCACCTGAGCTCAGATCAGCCACCCTATTCCACCATAAAACCCTCATTTTCTTGTGAATTTGGGTAAAAACCTCAACCTTCAACTAATTAATTCCTTGATTTTTAGAAATAATTAGTTAGATGTTGCATGCAAGGGATTATTGTGTAAATCAGATTACATAGTTAGTATTATACTTTTGGGGATCGTTGATTGGAAACGTTAACTCGGGTTGCCCAAATCTTTGTATGAGAAGTAATTATCTTGCATGTGCTTTTAATGGATTTTAGTGGGCTAATATGATACTTAAAATGATGGAAAATGTGCAAAGTAAACCTTTCACAGAGATATTACAAGACAAAAAAATTCGTAGAGCATAAGAAAGTAGAGTTGGAAGATTCTGCCACCCACCACGGGTGCCCCCACAGCCTGTGGGACAGGCCGTGGTGGACAGCAGCGAGTTAATTGACCCAAAACACCCACCACGGGTGCTCCCACATGCCGTCGGATAACCCGTGGTGGCCACCAGAAGTCCCCACTGACCTTGGGAAGGCCCTTGATGACCTCTAGAACCGACCATTGACCCCCACTGGCCTTGGGGAGGTCCATGATGACTTCCAAAGCAAAGGAAATTTGGTTTTCGTGATGACTCGAGTTTATTAGAAACTTTTGGAGGAAGAGATTAACTAAAGTGGGCATGCATGCTGTGCTATGAAGATATAGATTAAAATTGTGAATTAAGGAAAATAGGTAAGTTGAATGATTGTAAGAAGTTGAAGACAATGAGTGATTTTGGGAAGATTAAAGAAATAAGTCATTTTGAGGGTTGAAGGAAACAAGTGATTTTTGCCTTCATAAATTCATCTAATCATGGGAAGTTACAAAAAAAAGGGAAATAATGTAAATGATAACAATAGTAATAACGATAGCAATGACAATAATAACGATAATAAATTTGATTACTAAGAGTATTGAACCTATTAATGAAACACCTTATTTTGTTAAGGCATCCACGTCGTTCATCCGAGTCAGCAACTTCAAAGGGATCAGAAGGAATATTTCCACGATTTAAGGTACGTTTATTGCTTGTACTTTACGAAAACCCATATATTTATACATAACAATATCAAATGGTTTGCTTAATGAAATGAACCATTTCAAATATTATTTGTCACCTAATTATGTGACCCGCCTCATATCAATCATGTTATCATGATCATATCATATCAAATATATTTGGCCATTATCAACCAGACTTTGCCGATCGGTCTGGGTATGCGCATATTTAGGGAAACCGATGATCGTAAGGAGCCACTCAGATAATAAATGAATAATCATTTTACTATCTTCTTCCTGTCTGATTTATAAATGAATTGAAATGCATGCGCTCAAATCAATACATCTTCACATAAATTATTTACAGTACATGGATAGACGTGCTGAGCTCCGACTCATATTTCGAAATGTTTTTCTCTATTTTGTTTTAGGTAAGGCTAATGCAGAGGAAAATAGAGGAGTTTATTTTAGTCATGAAGACTTAGAGGCTCACAGTGATACTCAAGAACGTGAGGTGTGTGAGTCGTGTATGCTTTGGTTAATAAGTTATAGTCATGATGGTGCTCGAGAACTCATTGCCCGTATGTTGTTATAGGTTGGGTGTACGTATTATGAACCTCAACCTATTAAGTTATGTTTGTATGTTAATTAGGTAGTTGCCTTGCTCTTGTTAAAGAGCGGCGGTAACGCTTCTAATTCTCTTTTCCGTTGTGCTAATTACTAGTTAGTCAATCATTATGACTAAACTGGTGATTATGGGTTTTGGGGGCGTTATAATTGCTATGGCTCTCCAACAAATCTCCAAATCCAAGCTTAATGTTGAGTTACTCTATCAAGAAGTCATGAATATTGAAGGTTACGAAGATAGTTTTTGGCTTCTGCATTTTATTATCTGAATGAAAATGAAGGCAAAGGATTGCTAATGAACAATGAGAAGCTTCGTAGGATTTGGCTTGACAAATTCATGAAGAAGAATAAAACTTAAATTTATGGTATTAGGCATTTGATATAGGCATGACAAACTTTGAATTAGGTTTCTGTTTTCATTTTTTTTTAGATAATATTGTTCAAACTCTGTATTTTTTTGTATTTTGGCCTGAAATTGTGCTTCTTTGATTTTATGCATTTTCATGTTTTTTTTGGATAACTTTGGTTTTTTTGTTTGATTTTTAGGAAACATTATTGGTTTCCTTTGTTTTGGATTTAGGGTTTAGGGTTTAGGGTTTAGGGTATGGAGTCTAGGGTTTAGGGTTTAGAGTTTAGAGTTTAGGGTTTAGAGTTTAGGGTTTAAGGTTTAGGGTTTAAGAAAAAGGTTATTAATTTTCTTCCTATCAAACAATGGAAAATGAATTTTTGGAAAATTATTTTTCATTCTAGCAAACAAAGGAAAATATATATGGCAAATGATTTTTAAGAAAAATCATTTTTCCATGAAAAATTATCTTCCGAGAAAATGATTTTTCCTCCAACCAAACACACCCTAAATACAAATCCTAATACATTAAATACAAATCCTAAATAAGAAGATTGAAACGCAAATTGTTTCGGTGAAATTCAACTAATATAAATCTAATGTACATTTACTACGATCACTAAGTAGATATACAACAATTACAAATCTAATGGACATCAAAATCACTATATCTTATACACAAAGACCATTTCATTTTTAGTTAATTCTTAAAAACAACTGTAATTTGTTGGTAATAGTCCAAAACTTCAAAAAATTTAATAAACAAATAAATGACTGAATATTTTTAGGGTTAAATAGTAGAATGTTAGGCACGTAAACTACGTATTTATACGCTCTCTTACACTTGTTTTTCGCTAGTAAAATAATATAATTTTAAGATTTTTATTTGTTTTATTTACTTTTGTAGGAAATAAGCTAATTGCGACGAGTTGCAAAAGATGGAGTAAAAACGATGGAACAACAACAAAGTGGATCCCGATTATGCAAGTGAAGTCATTTCTGTTACCTTCAATGACCTTCTACTAAGGCTACGTCTACTCGAGATCAAGTTTTGGAGCCACAATGTCTGAGCATTCATATGTACAACTGACACATATACACGCTACCAAAGAAGCCCCGATGTTGCCTAACAAACACCAAAGTGAGAAGAGACCGGAAAAAGGGCCCATGGTCGTGGCTAAACCCATGGTCAAGCCCACAGCCCATGGGGCAGACCGTGGTGACCCATTTCCTTGGTCTATTTCCTTTTTCGTCTAGAAATAGACATGGGCTTGATAGTGTGCGGGGCTCCAGGTTGCATTCTTTGCAGTTTTGTTACTTATTTAATGTAACGCCCCAATATAATCACTATATAAAACACACTTATTGAATAAATATAATATACCAAGGCAGCAGAAAACACTGTCGTATTAGGGCGTTACTGTCGTCCCTTCTCAAGAGACTAGGCTAACATTACAACAAGGCATACGATAATGTTTTCAATTTACCCAAACACTTACAATTAAAGTCTCGTAACATCAAACCCAATATGTACATAATTTAAACCACCAAACATGAGTTCGTTCTTCTCGAAATACATTATGACATTTAACAATTTTACCATCAGCAGGAATAACTCCGCAAAACAAATTAAATCCACAGGAATTTCTTAACCAAAAAAAAAACACAACCATCAAAAGCCAACCATAAAACACTTCAAAAATAAACCGAAGCCTGATCACCGGTCCGAGTCAACACCTCCTGATTCCTTTGCTCTTGTCACTTCTTGCCCAACATTAACAATATTTTCTTCCCTAAAAACATTTAAGAAAACATAAAAACAAGAATGAGCCATAGGCCCAGTATGCTACCCTTATACTGTAAAAATATATATTATAAATGTCGGTGAGCGCGGACAGATAATTAAAATCATTTTCAGAAGCTATTTATGTGTAAGACTAAAGTAATTTCACTATGCGTTAATCATTGAAATAGTTTAGGACCCATTTCTATACATATGAATGCCATGGCGATTCTGTGAGATCATCATGTATGTAATCTGTGATCTGTATAAACAATTCATTCATTTATCTTGATCGATCGAGGAGGGGCCCTGTGAACTATGACTCGTGTATGTAAACTGGAATTATGAACTGTAACTCGTGATAAATCTATTGTACTGTAAAATGTGAATAGTGACTATGAAGTGGGTCCAAATTATTTGTATTATTAAAACTGTAAACTCAATAATAAAGATGAACATTTCGGAAAAGGTACAAGCAATAACGTACCTCATAACGCATTTTTACTCCCTATACAAGCTTCCTGGTTACCACATTTCTGACTTGATTATGTTTAGAGTAACACTTTTATGAGTCATACGCGTTTAAAAAGTCATCAAGATTATTACCTACATATTTTGTATTCTTTGAACTCTTGTTACCTAAGTTACCCATTTTCCTTATCACTCTTAAAGGTTTCATGTTTGTTTACTTAATTAGTTATTAAAGAATTCCTTTGACAACTTGATACTTTTTGGTAAGTTTTATGACTTACATCTAACATTTTTGACACATATGGCCTATATAATATTCTGTGAGCCAAGTGATTAACATTTGAACTATAAAATCTATTACACTTATCATAATTGTGTCCTTTTGATCGGTTGGTGAGCACATACCCATAGATCCATTAAATTCATCTTATTACTATAATAACAATCATCGTAATATATTATATAGCATTGATAAAGTATTATAGTCCTACTCATCACTTAACACTCCAATAATCCCTCGTCACCGTATCTACGCAAATTGGTTTCATTAGACAATACTTATAACAAAACTAAAGCTCTTCACTAATGAATTCATACTATATATTTATTTCTCTCCTTGTCATAATCCACGACCATAATAATCAAGCAAACTCCCTATTTTCTTTTAATTGTGTTTGACTCTGGAGTATTACATCCCAAACTTTACAATTCCATTAATTAACTTATAATACCAACACTCCACAACACGACCTGCAGCAACATTATAATTCAAACAAGATATTTAATGGGTCAGCTTTGAATTAGCTACCTAAGATCCCAATATGTTATTCAGTTGCTCCACTTCTTAAACCAGCAAACACATTTCTAAATGGCATGAAAGTAATCTTGATCTATTTTCCCTTTTATCAACCTTATTATGATGTCACTCAATTGACTTCGTATTTACTTCTGATTTTGGCTAGCAAGCATATATTTGAAAAATAAAAAGGGCTTCACAAGCAAACATAATAACGTGGTATAGCCTGCACAGGGTAGATATTTCTATTTTCTTGATACAGATTTATTTTATTTTATTTATTTATGATACTAACAGATATGGATACAAAGGGAGCAACCTAAAAAGATCTATTTACACCCAAATTAGGGCTGCCTACAACATCAACAATATCAAGAGGAGCATAAAACCCTCTCATTATCCCAAGATAAGAATTCAATCCAATAATCTTTAATAACTGCAAACGACATCTCCACATCCTCTAAGATCCTTTTATTTCTCTACCTCAGAATACACCACAGAAAAGCATGAGGGATAACCATGGCAGCTTATGGCCAGGATAGATATTAATTTTTGAAAGCTAACCACATAATTACCTAATTAGATTATACAAATTAAACAATTTTTCAGCATAGTTACTCACTAATTTGTTTGAAAACAGAATTATATAGTGCAGATTTAATTGAAAGGGGAATAAAAGAGGGTTACCTATGAAGAAGAAAACAGATAAAAGTGAGGAGGGAAGGTGGTGCAGCTTGAGGATGTCGAGGTGGCGTTAGACGGCGGCCAGGGAAGGCGGCTCCGGTCCCGGTCAGGCGACGATAGCAGCAGGGGCAGAACAGCCCCTGCCTGGCGCAGAACAGAGCGGAAAAGAGGGAGGAAAGAAGCTGCGGCAACAGGGATGGCGGCCAGGAGGGCTCCGATGGTGGCTTGCTAGCGGCGGTAGGTCCGGCGGGCGAAGACTGGCCGGCTGTAGCAGAGGGGAAAGGTAGGGAGAGGGATTGAATGAAGGGAGGAGAGAGTGGTTTGAAGAGTGGATTTTTTTCTGATTTGTTTTGAAACAATACCCCTCTATTTATCATGCTGCACGCCAAGAATTCAGTAGCTTTTACTCATTTCATTCATCATTTATTTATTTATTATATTTTTTAGTCCAAAATTTGTGTCGTTCCCATATATGCCTATTTTTATGAGCTTAAAAATATTTAAATAATTATCTATGCCTAAAAATATTTATTCATTCGTAATGACATAAATTATATAATTTTAAGTACGTACGCCCGTCCATCATTTTATGCGACTTCATTGTTCTTAAACAATATTAAGATGATAAAATACAAATTTAGAGTAATTGAATACGATTAACATCCGGGGTGTTACATTTAAGGACATTTTTGGCTGAGATTTTAGAGAGAGGCCTCTTAAGAGATAGCGTTTCTTAGGGTTTAGGATTTAGGGTGTGATTATAATATCCAAAATAAAGCTCCCAGGGAGTAATTAGCTTAGATTAGGGTTTATTTTTGTACAAGATTGATGATTTTCTCCTTCCAAGCCATTAACTACTAAGTTTTCTCCTTCTCTCTCTTTTTATTTCTTGTTTTATGCTTATTTAGTTTGTTAACTAATGCATGTTTAGTTTATATTTAGCTTAAATTTCTCATTTTTGTTGTTGATGCATGTTTATTTCTTTGTTTTATGCTAGTTTCATCTATTTTGTTTCTTTGTTCATGTTTGTTGTTGTATTGGAGTCTAGGTTTTCATTGTGTTCCCATGTGGATTAGTAGCTAATTTTTATGGTTTTGATTGTGATTAGCTTTTTGATGACTAATTAATCATATATTAGGCTTTTCGAAACCTAATTTATGCTTGTAAATTTAACTTTTCACTGATGTACACCGAGTGTTCGATGAAATGCTTGGAAGAGCTTTCATACATATTTTTGGACGATTAACTTCTACTAAAAGGTGACATTGATTTGCTAAATTAGGAGAGTGAAATAGTCAGGATTTTGGCATAAAAATACCCAAACTTGAGGTAGGTCTAAGGGTTGTTAACGTTGTGGTCTATTTGGGCTAACCCCGTGAACATAGGTGGTTCAGCCACTTAGATTACCTCATTGTCTTTGTTAATTAGTTAGGTAATTGACAAAATCGCAACCGGACCACTGTTTTAACTTTTCTTTTACTTTGGTTCTCATTGTTTAAAACTCTATATTAGATTTGACTTAGATTGAGTCACTTCAATTAGGTCCTGGTACTTGAAACCCTTCTTAGTTCGACACCACCATTACTCACTAGAATTTCATTTATTTGTGAGCGGTAAAAATTATGACGAACATAGAACATACCTTTTAGGAGGAGAACTTCTATCTTTATTATTTGCAACTCTATTTGTTGTCACAATAATCATCTCCGGCTCCATTCAAGGAACCTAAAACTTCAAGAAGTACACATTTGAATGAAAAGCTCTAAAACACACAAAAAGTAACACAAAATGTAAAAAATTAAACGATTTTGAAATTCTAATGGCTACCAAATTTTGAATCGCACAAATTTTGAAACGATCATGCAAAAAATGTTAAACAAAACAAAAATTGAAGAGATTGGAGAGAGAGAGAGAGAGAGTATAGAGAAGGAAATGAACGTAAAGAAAAATGATGGGAAAGTTAGGGTTTTGATTTTTTAACAAAAACTCTATTATGAGGAACAAAAATATATTAAAAGAATTAGTCGATTTTAATTTTTTTAATTAAAATCCTCAACTTTTATGGTGATATTTTTGTGTAATTGCGCCACATCATATTAATAAAAATTATACATCTATTTAGTTTTTTTTTTTTGAGAAAAATTGATGCATTATCATTAATTGAAAACCATCATATGGCATCTACAATAAAAATCAAACTCAAACAAATTCATAACTAAAATTACAAAATAAATTTTTCGATTGAAAGAACTAATTGAAACTCTTTTGAACACTCCTCTTCTATTCGATCGTTATTTTATCATATATCCTCTAACATGGAGAACCACAAATCTTATATAGCCTTCATGTCGAATAGATTTATTTATTTCATTAGTCCAAATTTGAAAAATTGATGCTCGTTATAAACTGATATAACAATCAATCAACAACATACAACCATAAATGTATGAAAATAAATTGATAAAATCATTTCAAAAGTGAGAGACAATACCACTCATTCAAAGAGAGTATGGAGAAACTCTCACAAATAGTGTGAGAACAATTATTTGTACAGAAAATAGTAGATAAAAAATAAAAGAAACAGATATAGGAGCTTAACATTGATAAAAAGTCAATGACAACCCATAAGAAAAGAATAAGGTAGGATTTTCTACACAAAAGGAGAGAGGAGGAGGAGGAGCCTTGGGTTTTTCTGGAAAGCTCTGAGTATATATCTATAGTTAGTATATCTAAAGTGATAATGTTTTTTAATAAAAATAATGACTTGTTATTGTGGGGACCATAGAATTTTTATATTTATACACAGCCAAAAAGAAGTGTCCACATTTATAGGTTTGCAGATAAAGAAACTTGGCAAAAATGTAGGTTCAATCATATTCAATTAACAACCATTTTCCAACGATGATTGAAGTTTATAAACATGAAAATCTTAACAAATCTTCAACAGTTAGGGCCTCCCTAGAGGGAGACATATCCCAAAGATGATTGAAGTTTACAAACAAATTATTTATTTTGTCCCCATTTGCATTTATTTAAGTTTCACTTTTTTAATAATCAGTATTATTCTAAGTTATTTGATAGATTTGGAGACAATCTAATCCAATAATGCAAATTAATAAAATGTCCTTAGTGCCTTCAATCAAGTGTAAAAGCATGCGATTCTAAGTCAATATAAGCCACCACTAGATTGGAGTTTATTTGTTGCCCAGGGATACTCCTATCACGATATATATGTACGTGCTTTGGTATAGATCTGTAGTATATACCCACTGAACAATCAACCATGGAGGCATTGATTCCTTGGTTGATCTTGGTTTTGGTGTCTGTATTTTTCCTTCGAAGGTATTTACAGAAATCTGCAAACAAATTTCGATTACCTCCAGGACCGTGGCAGCTACCAATAATCGGAAACCTCCACCAACTAGCCGCAAAAACATGCCTCCCCACCGCCGGCTGCAAGAGCTAGCGAAGGTGTATGGGCCTATTATGTACCTTCGCCTAGGGAAATCCCGACTGTGGTGGTTTCCTCAGCCGAGGTAGCAAGGGAGGTGTTTAAAAATCACGACGTCAACTTGGGAAACCGGTCAAAGTTGCTAGTAGGAAAGACCCTTTTCTACGACTCCTCCAATATGTCGCTCTCCCCTTATGGAGAGTACTGGAGACAGCTCCGAAAGATCGCCACCCTTGAGCTGTTCACCAATAAGCGAACCCGATCGTTTAGGCACATTAGGGAAGAGGAGGTCTCCAATCTCATCAAATCCCTAGCCTCAGACGCTGCTTCTGGGTCTGTTGTTAATCTCAGTGACAAACTTTTCAGTCTTGTATTTAACATCACTTCAAGGTATGTTATTGCCAGAAATCAAGTTATATGAAATTGCAAAAGAGATGTAAGAATTCGTAGGGATTGAGGTGAAAAGAACTTAGCCTTAGTTGCAGAAAGTCATTGTGTTCAACAAATAATACGGATAGGATTTAAAGATCGTAATATGTTCAAGAACATGATGTTGTGCAGGTTTCTAACGCTATTTTGTTACCGTTCCTGTTATTTTTTGGTTCATAATTAAAAAATAGGAAGTATCTTTCTGTAAGCGTTGTTGTGTTTGTAACCAGAGTTGTTTACCAAAAAGAAGGCAAAGATCAAGTAAACTTCAGAAAGTTCTTAACAGATCTACTAGATACTATATCTGGCTTTTATATAGCCGATCTTTATCCGTCAATGAAATGGTTCGACTTAATAACTGGCTTGAGGAAGAAGCTTCAGGACATGATTCAAGAATCTGATAAGATGCTTGATCCTATAATTGAGGAGCATATATCTAAAAAGAGACAAGGAAAAGAAGAGGAAGACCTGGTGGACGTTCTTTTGAAATTTCACAAGGACAATCTTGATGATGTCAGCGATCACTCTTTCTCCTTGACTACCAATAACATCAAAGCAGTTATATTGGTAAGAAGTTATAATTTGGATGCGAGATTGTATGAATGATACATAAGATGACATGTGAATTAGCAATGTAGGAATAGTCTCAAACATGTCCCCAGCTACTACTTGTTCCCTCTTCCCTCCCCCATGCATCTCCCTGCATAGGGTATTCACATGACATGTCGGCCCTTACCGTGTAGACAAAAAATAAGGAATTGTTTTTGCTACTAGATACCCCTAGTGACTGTCCAGATTAGAAGGGGGTTCCCTACCCCAAAAAAATGATAGTTTCATTTACGTGCTTCATATTGTGAATATGGATTTAATATGGTGCATTAACAATTACATGCAGGAGATTTTTAGTGCTGGAAGTGAGACCTCTTTCTCTGTAACTGAATGGGCAATGGCTGAGCTGCTGAAGAATCCAAAATTGATGGAGAGGACACAAGCTGAGATCAGGGAAGTATATCAAAGTAAAAAGATGGTTAATGAATCTAGCCTGAATAAGCTGCAATTCTTAAAATTGGTAATCAAAGAAACCCTACGACTGCACTTTGTCGCACCTCTCTTGGGTTCTAGAGAATCCATCGAGCATTGCCAAATTCACGGTTATGATATACCTCCCAAAACTCGAGTCCTTGTGAATGCATGGTCCATTGCAAGAGATCCCAAGTATTGGATTGACCCTGAGTTGTTCAAGCCTGAAAGATTTGAGGGGTCCCCCATCGATTACAAAGGAACCAACTTTGAGTTTATCCCATTCGGTGCAGGGAGAAAGATGTGCCCCGGTATGACTCTAGGTGTTATTAATGTTGAGCTTCCACTAGCTATGTTGTTGTACCACTTTGATTGGAAATTGCCTGGTGGAGTTAAGCCTGAAGATTTAGACATGGACGAAATATGCGGTATAACAGTGAGGAGGAAAAATCAACTGCGTGTTATTCCTATTCCTTACGCTTCATCCAGTATTATGTAAGGTCCCATGACTCAATAGATGCTTTGTAAAATAAGAAGTGATAAAGTTATGTAATTGTGGCAATTTGTTAAATTGGATATCCCCTGTCAGGATTATAATTCATAAGAATATTTTTGTGGAAAAGAGGCTCTATGAAATCTTATTGTGTTGATATTTCTCGTTTACCCCCACAAAAATATAGCGTGCAGACAATCAATGACTTCAGCGTGTTAGAACATGGTTTTGTCAAGCAGGAGATCATTAGTGACCACGCAGGATGACAACATAAACACTCCTTCCTTTTCACAATACTTGTCATTTTTTTTTATTGTGAGGAATATTAAAAAACATAAAATTCATGACAAAAGTTATGTTAAAAGACTAAGGCCCTGTTCTATTTATCCGTAAGGAGTTGTAAGGTTGTACAAAGCTGTAAGCACCTGCAAGGAGCTATAAGTAGAGATGGAAAAAGCTGACTCGACATGATTATCGACACGAACCGGACACGAAAATAAGCGGGGTTTGGGTAGGGATTTTCAACCCGTTTAATTAATTTGGTTGACATGATTAAACCGTTTAATTTTACGGGTTAGGTTCATGTCGAGATTTTTGACATAACCTATTTAACCCGTTTAATTAAACGAGGTTTACGGGTTGACCCGTTACCTAAAACCCATTTAACTTGTATATAACAAGGTTTGGATTCTATTAAAATTTTGTGAAAAAAGTGGTAGGTTTCCCCTTTTTTGTTTTTTTTGGCATTGTATTGTAGCTGCTTAATTGGCCCATTATATAAATTGTAACTTCTCTAAAAATAAAAAAACCCTAGATTGCATCCCCTCCCCTCTCGCTGCTGGTGGACTCTCTCTCTCTCTCTATCTCTCTCTCTCGCTCTCTCGCTCTCGCTTTGTGTGTGTGCGTGTGCTGCATCTATCTCTCATCTCGCTCTCTCTCACTACTTCATCTCTTTCTCTAACGACTACTCTCCTCTCACTCTCTCTCCTCCAGGTTCCACGGCTCTCGCTCATCTTAGTGGAACCGCATCTCGTGCTCCACCTCCTCGGCCCATCTCACTCTCTCTCATGGTTGCTGCGTCTTGTGCTCCATCTCCTCTACGTCCATTTCGATCCATCTAAGCATGTTAAATGGGTAAATAGGTTAAATCAGGTCAACCCCTTTATTAAATAGGCTAGATTCAGGTTGGGGATTCTCAACCCGCTTATTAAACAGAGTTAGGTCCAAGTCGCGGGAGGGGGTTTCAACCCATTTATGTTCGACAAGAACACAAACCCGACGCAACCTCGACCTATTTGCCAGCTTTAATCGTAGCGGATGTAAGGAGTTGTAAGAAATTATAAGAAGTCTGTAAGAAATATAAAATATTTTACATCACTTGATGAAAACGTTTTAATATATTTTTATATTTATGTACAACATATTTGTATTTTTATTTATAAATTTAATGTAAATTATAAAATTTATATATTTGTAATGCCAAATACATCCGTATCGGTTTCATGATTTGTTTTCTTCTTTTTTATTTTTAGAAAAATAAAATTATATTTGATACTTATGAAAAGAGTTTTTATAAATGCATAAATGACTTTCTATATAATAGATAGTTAAAAATGACTTTAAATTTACAAGTTTGAAATAAATTTTCTCCACTATTAAATGTTCTCAACTACTAAAATTAGTATTTGAGGACATTTATTTAAAACATGTAAAATTAAGGTCATTTTCAACTTACTATTACATGCAAATTATTTATGCATTTATAAAAAAAACTCTTTTCATAAATATCAAATATAATTTCTTTTTTCTTGAAAAATAAATTATTAAATATGACAAATATGCATTTGGCATCAGAAATATATAAATTTTATTATTCTATTATGTAAAATTCATAAATAAAAATACAAATATGTTGCACACAACTATAAAAATACCCATATAAATACATTAAAAAATTTTATTGAATAATATACAACATTTTATATTCCTTCTATCTTTTTTCAACTTCTTACGGCTCCTTCTATCTTTTTATATCTCGTTACAACTTATGCTAAATGGAACATGAATGAAATAGTCCAAATGATTTCGTCACGTTCAACTTGACTATGCACCAAACTTTAACTTTAATAAAATGTTGTAATATTATTTATGATAACTAGCTTAAATGAACTTTACACTTTTGAAATTAAGTATTTGTTGGAATTTATTTGTGAATTTCTAAGGACATAAAATTAAATTAATATATCCAATAAATATTAATTATCAAAATCCTTACACATATATACAAATAAATCTGATATACTCGAAATATCCGATGTGAGTATGGTGTGAGTATAGCTATATCCGCTACGTACATATCCCATGGCCCACGGTCATCCCTAGTAGACACCTTTACATACATAAATATTCACTAATAAAAAAATTCATTAACGGTAGAAAAATAAATTCACAAACAAATTTCGATATGAAAAATAATATGTAGTTGTAAGAAGTTGTAAGAAGTCATCATGAGTTGTAAGAAACTGTAAGAAGTTGTAAGAAATGGTAAGGAGTTGTAAGAAGATAAAAAGTTGTAAGGAGTCGTAAGGAACCGTAAGTTGTAAGGAAAGTTGTAAAGAGTTGTAAGGTTATAAGCTAAAGTTAAATAGAAAATGAGCTAAATTGTCCCAAAATTTTATTAGAAATAAAAAAAGTCAATAAGAAAAAAGAGGAAAAAAATAATTAATAAGGATAAAATTGATAAATTAGTAGTTAATAGTTATTAATATGTCATGTGAATCATAAAATGAAAGATATTTTCATTTTGATATGCTCATATTTAGTATGTAATTTTTTATGATTATATTGTAGTGCAAGATTATCATCGTGGATTATCGTTGGTTGATGTGCTTATATATAATATATTTTTATTAATCTCTTATAACATAATATAAACTTATTGCATGCTCTAATATGATCCTTCATGCTATATGTCACGTCATTTTGGATATTCCTTCGCAACAATGTGGATATGTGAATATATTGCTATGCATAACTTATGACATGTATAAAGGGGAGTCCTCTCTTAGATCTAACAAAGTTGTTTAAGTCAGTGAAGTAAAATTAGACACTGAAAGATTTCATATTGGTCGATTTAGACAAAAATACAAGCAGCACTAAAGTTCGAAAATAATTTCAAGGGGCAGTTTAAGACCAATGCTGAAATTGCTAAGTTCCAAGAAATTTGAAACGATCCAAAAACTTTAGGTCTCTGATGAATTGCTCTTTGAACCTAAATGTGCTAACAATGAGTTCAATATCTATTATGAATGACTTTAGTATAATTTCTCCTTATATTTGCATAACTTGCTTCTACTTGATGAGGAGCATGATCATATATCAATCTTATCTTTCATGCTTATATATAATCATCTCATTCTTTGTCTATATGGAAGTTATTATATGAAATTATTGCATACTTTCATTAAACTACTTGGTATTGAATTCCCTGCTCATGTTTATATCAAAAGTGAGCGAAGTATGTTATTTATCTTTTGCAATTGATTTATTCATGTTCTAGTTTTTTCCCTTATCCATTATTCATGAAAACAAAGCAGGAGAAAAATGCATGATTGGTAAGTGGAATATGATCTGCTTATATATCGCTTATGTTTGAGATTATATGTTATGCTTATATTTTGCTAATGTTTATTCAAATGAGCATGCTCACTCGAACAGACTTCGAAGATCAACCAATTCAACCTACAAATCTGGTGAATCAACGAATAGGTAGAGCATTCAAATATGCTTCGAGCCACCCACTCGAAAACATCTTGTCCGATATCAACAAGTGGGGTAAGAACTCGTTCCTCTCTACAAAATCTATGTGCATTCACTGCATTCATATCATTAACTGAACTCGAAATGCACTAGAAGCCCTTAATGAACCAGAATGGGTAAAGGCCATGCAAGAGGAACTCAATCAATTTGAAAGAAACCAAGTCTCGGACTCTAATCAAACGACCATCCGACCACCCAGTCATAGGAACCAAATGGGTTTTCAAAAACAAACTGGATAAAGGTGGGTTAGTAGTCGAAATAAGGCTAGACTTATGGCTCAATGTTACAATCAAGAAGAAGGAATTGATTGTGGGGAAACCTTTGCACCTGTTGCTAGAATTGAAGCTATTAGAATCTTATTGGCATTTGCATCAAGCATGAATATCAAATTGTATCAAATGGATGTTAAATGTGCTTTCCTTAATGGTTTCATTGAAGAGGAAGTCTATGTTGAGCAACCCCTGGATTTGAAAACTCAGAATTTCCAAATCATGTTTTCAAGTTGCAAAAAGCTTTTATGGTCTTAAACAAGCTCCCGGAGCTTGGTATGAAAGATCGAGCAATTTCTTGGTTGAAAATGATTTTAGAAGAGGTCAGATTGACAAGACTCTTTTTATAAAAACCAAGGGGAAAGACTTTCTTATTGCTCGGATCTATATTGATGATATAATATTTGGAGCTACTAATGAAGTTCTCTGTCGAGATTTTTCCGAGTTAATCGAGACAGGAATTTCAAATGAGCATGACGGGAGAACTCAATTTCTTCCTTGGTCTACAAATCAAACAAGACAAAGATGACATCTATGTCTATCAATTAAAGTATACCAAGGAGCTGCTGAAGAAGTACAAACTTCAAGATGCAAAACATGCAGCAACACCTATGAGCAACGAAGCATAAAATTGGACTCAAACGAAAAAGGTAAAGCGATAGATCATAAACTCTATCGAGGTATGATTGGATCTTTGCTATATCTTACTTCCAGTAGACCATACATAATGTTTAGTGTATGTCTCGTGTGTAAGATTTCAAGCTAATCCAAAAGAATCACATCTCACTATGGTGAAGAGAATTTTCAAATATCTTGCAGGGACTCGGAATCTAGATCTATGGTACTCAAGAAACTCAAAACTGGCTCTCACCTGGATACTCGGATGCTGACTATGTTGGGTACAAAGTTGAAAGAAAGAGCACCTCGGGAGCCCGCCGGCTTCGGGTCAATCCCTTATATCTTAGCACTCAAAGAAACGGAACTCGGTAACTCTATCAACTACTGAAATTGAGTACATTGCAGCTGGAGCATGCTGTGCTCAGATTTTATGGATCAAGCAACACTTGAGAGATCTTGGACTCATATCAAATCAATTCCAATCAAGTGTGACAATCAAAGTGCAATCAGCATCACTAAGAATCCAGTTCAGCACTCAAAGACAAAGCATATTGAGGTCGGGTATCATTTTCTAAGAGACCATTCCGAGAAAGGTGATATTGAACTTGATATCATTCCTACCAAACTTCAATTAGTTGATATCTTTACTAAGCCACTTAGTAAGGATCAGTTTTGCTTTATTAGGAATGAGCTTGGCATAATTAATGCATAATTATGTGCTTTTACGAGTAGAATTACCTTGCATGATTATGTGTTAAATATTCAGTTTTATGTTTTAAATAACAATTAGTTCAGTTGAGCCAGTGATACTAAGCTATGAGTTACTGCTTGTTTACGAGTTTCTAAGTCACTCGAAACTTTACTTGAGTCGGACTTAGATTTTGAGAAAAATGGACATCAATCTTCGAAATCATCGCTAGATTGGTGGAGAATTTTACAAATTTCTTTTAAAATCTCTCTTTTTCTCTCTCCCTCTCGCACGCATCTATCAAAGAACTAGCCGTTGGCGGACAATCACTGGAATTCTAACCGTTGGAGAACAGATCAGTCACACCGGTCCGAGCCGACCGTTGGAGAGTTGGGTCGGAACAATTATCGAAGGATAATTGTTTCTTTATAAATAGCATCCTTTTTCCTTCATTTCGCTACTTTACTCTCTATACACACACTCTCTCTCTCACTTACTATATCTCGAGCAAGTTCACTATTTTCGAAGAACGAACCGTCTCTCTCAAGCTAAGTGAAAGACATCTCAAGTAAGCACCGATCACTCTCGGCTCTCTTTCTACTCTTTCATTTTCTTTTCACTCTTTACTCGCTCTCTCTCCCCTCTTCGAGCTATCTCTCTCTCTCTCTCAAAGTTTATCTTCTCTCCTTTCTCATTCAAACATGCCGAAAAGAGGTTCTCACCTGGACTTTCTTGGTTCTGCAACCAAGAAGCCTCGTACAAAAAGCCAAGAGGGTCCTTCCAACCCCTCTAAAATCATTGTCACCCAACACCTAACGTTGGATGACAAATTCTTTCCAACCACCAAGTTTGCGTGATTGAACAACATCAAAGCCACTGGGGTTTATAATTTTCTTTGCTTCAGCGAGTTCATCTACCCAGATTTTGTTTCGAGTTTTACTCAAACCTCTCTAGCTCGAGGGTATACTCACCTCCGGAGTTCAAGATGTTGTTGTCCGTATCAACGTCTCTCTCCTCCACCGCTTTTTCAAAGTATCTTCTCTTTTCCTCAACAGCAACCCTATACCTTTCAATGAGGTTGTTGATGAACTTTTGAGAAGTACGCAAAAGAATTTTCTAAGTCACGCAAAACTTCTTAGTGACTCAACTAAAGTCGAAGCCCGTCTTCCGTGTTTTCTGCTGATGAGAACCTTCTTCTCTCAGCATTCGAGCAAAGAGAACCCTAAATCCAAGCATCTCAAAGCTCTTTTTGATATCCTGGAGGCTATGAAGTAGACCTCTTTCCAGCCATAATCGAGCGGATGGCCGCTATGGCAGCTCAAACTCGGCCTAAGAAATCCACCCCACTTCCTTTCGAGGCTCTTCTTACCTTTATTTTTAAGCAATTCAAAGTTCCTCTCCCCTCGGATCCTAACGCAATTTCTAAGGCTGCCATTGTTGTTGGCGAAAAGAACTCCTTGGGTATGGATACTAGGAAACCCAACCGAGTGTCCGGGTCAATAGCTCGGAACCGAGGCCACTTTCTTCGCCTCGGACTCGGACAAAAACTCCTCTCTCTTTACCTCCTTCACCTGGTGGTGCCTCCACTTCGGTGTCTCTCGAGTCCTTTCTTCTATCTTGTCCACTGCCATAATGGACAAGATCTCCTCGATGTCCACTCGAATTCAAGGACACCCTCCGGTCATTCGAGACTCGTACTCCAGTCTATGACCATCAATCAAAAAACTACTCAATCCCAAATGAGAGAGCAGCAAGATGTGCTTCTTGAGATAAAGGCAATTGTCAAGGAGCAGAAGGAGATGATTGAGCTCCTCCAAGAACGGCGCTCAAAGGCGGTTCAGGACCTCGTTGACTCGGACACATCCGAGAAATCCTCGAGCTCGGCTAAATCCCCTCCGGAGGGGAGGAAGAAGAAGAAAAGGAAGAGGAGACTGCGGTTGAGGTAGCTCCCTCTCAAGAGAAGGAGGAAGGGGAGAAGGAAGAGGAAGAGAAGGAAGCGACGAGAGGGACAAGGTGCTCCAGCCCTTCAACCGGAACCGATCGGCTCGGACGGCAGTCCGAGTGGGTCGACGTCCTCGTCGACAAAGGTCGGTCGGCAGCTTGTCCAATCCGAGCAAGCACCTCCCTCGGTCGAATTCCAAGAGGATGAGCCTCTAGACGACCTGGTTCCGGGTCATCCACTCGGAGTTGAGCCCATCCCGGAGATTCCGATGCTGCCCCCGCCTCGATCTTCAACATCATCACGCTCTTACCAGCGAAGGCGCACTTGCTCATTCCTCCGCCTCGACTCGGATCGCTCCCTTTCCACCATCTTAAAATTTGTTTTAACTTTCCTCTTTTTTTTTTGTGTTTTTGTCCAAACATACAAATTTGTATCTTCTTGATACATTCTTCCTCTCGTTTGTTTTTTCTGAAAGGCAAGGGGGAGAATAGTTCGAAAATTTGTGTTGTCTTGTTTAGGGGAGTTTTCTCTCACATCTTTTGTGTATATATCCTTTCTATGTGAATATTAATGAAGTTTCCATTTAGTGCTTATTTATCTCAACTACTTGTTTTCTGGGTTTCAATTTATTTTTTGAGTTCGTCTTGCCCCAATGTATCAACTCGGTCACATTTTTTTTTTTGCTCCGATCTATCAACTCGGTTACATTTTGTTTGTGTGCTCTAATATAAGCAATACTCTAAGTTCGATTCACTTCATCTCTATGCGATACTTCAGTTGTTTTTTTTTTTTTTTTTTGCTCCGATGCAATCAAAGTTTAAATTGCTCCGATAAAATCTAAGTTTGAATCACTCGGGATATTTTATACGATTTTATCTCTATACTCGACATTTTCTTTGAGAAAGAATGAAAGCTCGGGGCTATACCACTAACAAAGTTTCTATCTCGAGTAAAGAATGCCCTTCATCAAAAAAGGGAGATTGAAGACTCGGACTTTGCATGTATAACATTCCGAGGAATCGAGTACAATCTTAATCTCTTGTAAGTTTTGATTACAAGTCATTCTAAGTGCTATAAAAACTTTTCCGAGCAAGTATAGAACCTTTTCTAAGTGTTACAAAACCTATTGCCTATGTTTTCATTTGATTCCGAGTAACTTAGAAAACATACTCTAGCTTATAGTTTTGCACTTATAGTTCTGAGTCACTCGGACTTATTGCATGTTCAAACACTCGCTCTAACACATTTAAACTCAGGTCCGACTTCATACCCTAAGTTCAAGTGAATTACGACGTTAATTCATCTTTCTAAGTGAGCTTGTTTTGTTTGAACCATATTTGTTTAGATAGGTATTCTTACTCGATATTCTTTATCTAACTTAATCTTTCTCAGATCGACTCGGATAGAATTTGAGTATAATGAATATTAGACTCGGAAAATTCTATTCTCTTCGACTACGAGATAATTATGCACTTAATTATCTTAATTAAATTATTATATGTGTCTAATCTTGAACCAAAGTATTTTATACTTTGAGAACCAAAATTGATTTACTTTTGTAGGTTATCTAAACGAGGTTATCCTACTTTTGAATTACAAAAGTAACCGAGCTTCAAAATGTCAAATCGCCACAAGGCTTTTTCTTCTTCGAACAAGGCCTAGACACTATGTCGGGGTTGTCTGTTTCCAAAACTGGAAATCGTCAATGCTAAGCTAAACGGTGGTTTCCACCTTACTTTTCGAGACACCACCAATGGATTGGGACATCCAAAGGAGTTATGAGTCGTTGCATAACGTTCACATCCGAACGAATCTTTTACGAGCGACTCGGAAAAGCCATTACAATGGTCACAGAGGACTTCTATTCGAAGTTAGTCACAACGACCGATCCGCTTGGTCATCTATATATAGAAGCCAACTCTCAAGACTTGAAAATTGCTGGAACGATTGTCAATACACATACTTGAGCAAAAGTCTTTGTATTCATATTCAATTTTCTACTTACAACTCCAACTTTGTACTTAACATCTTTCTTAGTTGTAAGGCCTTGTAATCGGTTACAAATCTTCTTTCTTACTTTCGAGTAAGGTCCCTTGACTCGACCTGTAAGGGTTAACTCAACTCGGTTGCCCCTAGTCTGTAAAGGTTATCTCGGTTAGGAAGTACTAGATCGAGATAAGGGAACTTCGAGTCTAGGAAAATCTTGTAAGGAATTGTCTAAGGGAGCAATTCGGTTGAGTCTTTCTACTGTATTTTGTGGATTCAAAATTGTGGATTTGACTTGGTGCTTGGATTAGCACTGGCCGTGGTTTTCTGCCCCGGGAGGGTTTCCACGTAATTTCGATTTAGCACTTTTTGAGTCCAATCTAGACTTAGACAGGTCTCAAAGTCTGTTTTAGATTTTAATCTTCCATTTCTTATTCAAATTTCCTCATCACCCTATTCACCCCCTCCCTCTAGGGTGACTAAGCCTCTCCAAGAGCAAACCTTCATGTACTCTTCCTATCAACCTTATATCCAACATAGTCGGCATCCGAGTAGCCACCGAGGGTCGGACTTGAGTATTTGGAATACCAGAGACCTAGTACTAATATCTAAATATTCTCTTCACCGCAATGAGATGAGATTCCTTTGGGTTAGCTAGAAATCTTGCATAGAGGCATATACTAAGCATGATATCCGGCCTACTAAAAGTTAGGTAAAGTAGACATCCAATCATACTTCGTAGATTTTCCGATCTACGAGACTTACCCATCTCGTCTCGAGTCTAGTTTTGTATTGCTTGTTATAAGTGTAGCTGCTAGCTTAACGTCTTCAAGCTTATACTTCTTCAATAACTACTTCACATACTTGGTTTAACAAACACAAATTCCATCCTTTTCTTGTTTGATTTGAAGACTAAGGAAAATATTTAGTTCTCCCATCATGCTCATTTGAAATTCCTGCCTCATTAACTTAGAAAACTCTTGGCAAAAAGTTTTATTAGTAACACCGAAGATAATATCATCGACATATATTTTAATGATAATGAAATCTTTCCCCTTGGTTTTCGTAAATAGAGTTTTCATCAATCAAACCTCTTTTAAAACCATTTTCAACCAAGAAACTACTCAATCTTTCATACCAAGCTCTACGACCTTGTTTCAAACCATAAAGTGTCTCTTGTAATTTAGAAACATGGTTTGAAAAATGAGGATTTTCAAATCCAGGAGTTTGTTAACGTAAACTTCTTCTTGATATAACCATTCAGAAAGGAAGATTTGACATCTATTTGCTAAAGTTTGATGTTCATGGTAGATGAAAATGCAAGTAGGATTCTTATGGCTTCAATCCTAGCA
This sequence comes from Talinum fruticosum, assembly GCA_021018815.1. Classification (NCBI taxonomy): domain Eukaryota; kingdom Viridiplantae; phylum Streptophyta; class Magnoliopsida; order Caryophyllales; family Talinaceae; genus Talinum; species Talinum fruticosum. The sequence goes on along the minus strand of JAITYX010000015.1, from coordinate 7,787,461 downwards.
ATCGGTGCAAAGGTTTCCCTATAATCAATACCCTTTTCTTGATTGTACCTTTAGGAAACTAATCTGACCTTATTTCTAACTACCAAACCATCCTCATCCAAGTTGTTCTTGAAAACTCATTTGGTTTCTATAACTAGGTGGTGAATTGGTCCATTAGTCAAAGTACAAATGTGGTTTCTCTCAAACTTAGAAAGGTCTTCTTGTATGGCCTCTCCACACTTAGGTTCAAGTAAGGCTTCTACCACATTCTTAGGTTCAATCATGGAAATGAATGTAGCAAATGCACAAAATTTGTGTAAAGAAGAACGAGTTTGCACACTCGAGTTGATATCCGAGATAATGTTTTCAAGAGGAGGGCTACAAATATAGTCGATCTGCTCTACCTTTGATTTACCAAATTGGAGTCTTGAATGTTCACTTCCTCAATAGGTCGATCCTCAATTCCTTCTTGAGCTTGTGAATTCTGAGTCTTAAACTAAGTCAGTTGGTTCCTAAGTTTTTTGTTTTCAGTCATTTTGAGCTTAGATTTAATCAAATCATCATCATCCCTACTCGGTTTGAGATCTAATAAGGTTGATTCACTTATCTTATCATTATCAATCTCATCAAAAATAACATGGATACTTTCTTCCACTTTATTAGTTCTCTTGTTGAAAACACAATAAGCTTTGCTATGAGTTGAATAAACCAAAAAAATACCTTCATCTCGATCTAGCATCGAATTTAGTTAAGTGATTCTTACCATTGTTGTGTACAAAACACTTACACCCGAAAGGTTTTAAGTATGAAACGTTGGGTTTCTTCCCTTTGTAGAGCTCATAGGGTGTTTTCTTGAGGATTGAGCATACGAGACACCGGTTCAATGTATAGTTGGCGGTGTTGACTGCCTCGACCTAGAAGTAGGGTATATCCATTTCAATCGCATTATCCTATCAATTTCTTTAAGAGTTTTGTTCTTTATTTCCACAACTCCATTCTATTGAGGTATTCTTGATGCTGAAAAGTTGTGAAAGCTCTTAGATTTGTCAAAAAATCTGCAAACTTTGAGTAGTCGAATTCTTTTCCATGGTCGAGTTCGACCCTTATGATCCGAGATCCAAATTCTACTTGAATTGTCTGCATACTCTAATGAACTCCTGGAATGCTTCCTTCTTATTATTAAGAAAACATACTCAGGTAAATCTTGAATAATCATCAATAATCACATTACCTCTAAGGCTTTTTACTTGGAATTTCCCCACACAAATCCATGTGAATAAGTTCAAGCACTTTTGAGGAGGAAATAATTTTAAGTGGTTTAAATGAACACCTAACTTGTTTCCCTTTAATACATGCATCGCAAATTTTATCTTTATTAAATGCACATTTAAGGAGTCCTCGAGACTAACCTTTGTAAAACTAATTTCTTAATTGTATGCATACTAATATGACCTAATCTACAATGTCATGTCCAAAAATCATCATTAACTATTGCCTTTAAACATGATAAATTTTGGGCTAAATCATTTAAAGGGATAGTGTAGGTATTACCTAACCTCAAACTAGAGAGTTTTGTTTCATTTATTGTTGCGTCCGAGATGAAACAATTTATATAAGTAAAACCTTACCTTTTAGCCTTTGTCAAAGAGTTAAGATATACTTGAAAGATTGTACCGAGTCCTTCAACAAGATACACAGGATTAACCGAGTTATCTCCATAGCCAACTCTTCCAACCCATACAATCTTCCCTTTGTTGTTGTCTCCAAATGTAACTCTGTCACCATCCATCTTCTCTAACTCATAGAAGAGTCTTGAGTTCCCTGTCATGTGTCTTAAGAACCCACTATCCAGATACAAGTGGTCTTTCTTCTTGGTGTGTCACTTCGCAAAATAAAACACACTAACCTTTCTCACTTCCTCTAACAAATCTAGTAACTATCCTTACTAAGGTTAGTTTTGGAGGGAGGGCACTCTTCGGAACCCAAGTTAGAATAATTTTTTGTTTGGTCCGATTCTTACTCTTATTCTTTGGAAACTAAGTCTCGGGTTTGTTAAAAACTTTTCTTTTGTCTTGAGTGCAGGGAGAATTTTTCTTGTAAACTTTCATGTGCTTAGTTCCTTTTCTCATTGGATAAATGAGACCATGGTCATCTTTTCAAAAATGATTTTTTCGTAAATCTTTATTAAAAAAACTCTTACAGGAGTTGTCCTCCTATTTGGAATTGAAATACATACCCTCTTTTTTAAAAGACACGATCGGAGAACCAAGAAGTAAATCAAGGTTTTTCGCCTTTGAGGAAGTTTTAAAATAAGATTCTAAGACTCTTCAAGCTTTTTCTTAAAGAGTTTATTCTAAGTTTTTAGGCCCTCGGACTCACTCTCATTATCATGTGAGTTGATCTCAAGTACCTTTAAAATGAGTCTCAATTTTTCTAAATCGGTTTTAAAACTTTGTTCTCGGTTTCAAGAGACTCAAATTTTTCTTTAAATAAAGAAAAATCATAATTAGACTTTTCCTCTAAAGTATAAATATACTTAGCTAAATCTTTCTTTGAAAATTTTAGAAAATAGTCAATTACCTCTTGAGGATCTGTTTCCTTATAATTAAACAATTCTTATTCGACTCGGTTTCTTCCTCTCGAATCGGTCATGGCCATTAGACACTTTGATTCATCCTCGGTGTCATCATCATCGTCCGATTTCTCCTCACTCCCTGTGCCCACCATGGCTTTCTTATTTTTGTAGTCCTTTTTCCTCTTTGGGCAATATTGGACAATACATTCTTTGCTTGCCATACTCAAAGCAACCATAGTTTTTAGTTAAAGGGGAATTTGAAGGGGAAGAGGATTTGCCCTTCTTTTCTTTCCTGAAAACCTCATTTCCGAGCTACTTCTGCCACTTTTTGTGTTTCATCATTTTCTTAAAACCCCTGGTAAGAAGCACCATTGGATCTTCTTATAAGTCCGAGCTACTCAAACCTGGTCCAACTTCCTCTCGAGGCTTTCAAAGTAATGTTCTTTCTCGTGCTAGCCTCGGATTCTTCTTCTTAAAGATGTAAGTCATGGATCAGTAGCTTCCCAATGAGCTTATCTAGTTTGAGCTTGTTGAGGTCCTGGGCTTCTTTGATAGCCGTCACTTTTGGACCCCATTTCTTCTTTGGAAGACACCTTAGAAGTTTTCCGACAACTTCTTCATTGGACATCTTCTTACCAAAGGATTTAGATCATTTACAATCTCAGTGAACCTTATATATATCTCAAGGATGTTCTCATCAGCCTTTATATTGAATAATTCATATATATATGTGCAGGTATTAGCTGATCTTGGTCTATCTCACTTAGCTTTTTCCTTCATAAGTGGTTACCAAGGTGTCCCAACCTTCTTTTATCGTATCACAAGTTGAGACTCTATTGCACTCAAATGAGTTTAAGGTGCACATAAAAATGTTCATAGCACTATAACTCTTCTTGTGTTTTTCCTTGTGATAGGTTCTAAATTATGTCTTTAACTTTGGCATAGTTTCAATGCCTACTTGCTTCATGGGAATATAGTTTCCCTCTGTGGTGATCTCCCATACTTTCTCCTCTTGATCTTAAATGAAACATTGTATCGGCTTCTTCCAATGGGCAAAGTTGGAGCCCTTGAACTTAAGTGGTATAGTGAATGACATTCCTTCATCGAACTCTCCATTTTGATGAGCTATGATCTTTAGACCTTTGGAATATTAGTTCCTTTTTAGAAAGGTTAGGCTTGATACCGATTGAAAGTTTACTTGGAGAGGATAATCACCCTAGAGGGGGTCAATAGGGTGATGAAAGAGACTTGGGGAAATTTGAAGTTCTAAAGCTGAGATAGTAGCTTAGACAAAGAAACTGAGTCTAGATTGACTCAATAATCAAAAATAATGAAGATCGTTGTTTTACGAGGAAACCCTCTTGGAGAAGACAACCTCGAACTGTTCTAATCCAAGTATAAAGTTAAACTCTACTATTTGAATCCACAAATACAAAGTTAATGACTACCTAGATTTTCTCCCTTAGACAAATCTCTTATAAATTTTTCCAAGCCTAGAAGGTCCTTTATCTATCCCTGTACTTCCAAGTTGAGATACCCTTTACAACTTGGGGCAATTAAGTTAAAGTAACATTCTCAACTCAGTCAAGGGATAACTTAAAGAAGTGTATGGAATGAAAAGAGATTACAAGACTTCTCTAACAAGAGTTAAAACTTAAGAAGATTAAGAAAAATACAAGTAAGAGTTGTAAGCTAGAAAAGTGAATAAGTTAAGCTCTTGGTTCCAACAATCTTGTAACTCTTGAATCAAAGCTTCTATCTGTAGACAACTTGGAAGAAAGTCGTTAAGTCTATGAGCTGGAAGCACTGGGCTAACTAGCCATTGGAACGGATAGTCCGAAGACTCGGTTTTGTGACCGTTATTGAATTAGTTGTTGTGCTTAGGCCCTAGCTTCCAAGGTTGTTCTACCAACTCCAAACATCTGAAAGATAGGGTAGAAAAGAAAGTTAGACTCAAAAATAAGAAATTACCCAAAACAGACAACAAACAAGTCTATCGGCTTAGTCCGAGTCTACCAGTAATTTTTGACTTTTCTATCTGCGAGTCTATCAACGGTAAAGAAGCCATTGTTTTTTCCTTTCTTTACGATTAATCTTCTTTTAGAAACCCTACAAAAACAAATTAGAGAATGGTACTCCAAGTATATATACCTTGATCCAAGATTAGATTAGGATTAGTCTAAATAAAGCATTTAAAGACTTATTCTCGGTAATATATTAATTTGAAAATTTTCAAGTCTAATATTCAATATGTTCAAATTCCAGATATGTTTTAACTAAAAGAAGACACATAGTAAAGATGAGTTTAGGATTTATTTAGACATATTTCGAGTGTTTGCCAAGTTAACTTAATTCTACATTATAAATCTGGTTAAGATAAAATTAAGACAAGTAATTTTCGTTCAATTCACGAAACATTGTTGAAAAGAGAAGTTATAAGTGTCATATTATTTAGGTAAACTTGATGTCCGAGACATACTTGAGTTGGTCAATTTATAGTAACTGAGTGGCCTAGTCAAGCTTAGTTAAAGTGACGAGGTCAATTTTTACTTTCTAAAGTAGAACTGAGTCCTTAGACTTTTAAGAGGAAAACTTCTACGTACAAAGTCTTAGGTTTCTCAACTTTAAGTTGACTTCATCTTATGAATTTCTTTTAGGATGCATCTTGATTAGTCCTAAGTTTAGATGAATGACTTTAACTCAAAATTTATTAAGGGGTCGATTAATCATACCCGAGTTTTCAAGGAGACCAAAGAGAGAGCCTAGGCTTTAATACCATGTGAATGATTATGGTGATGTGGTGGCTCATCTAATCTAGGAGCCTCCAGTATTGTCTGTTTAATTAAATAAATACAACAAGATAAAATTACATTATATCCCTAATACTACCCTATTACGAGAGGATGTTAGATTGCCGATAAGGCTCCTCCGATATCATCGATGCCTCTTCATTAATGGATTCAGCAAGATTTGATTGTTTAGGATTTGAAAGAGAATTAGGGGAGAGAAAATAGATTTTATTGTTTACGATTTGGAAGAGAATTAGAGGAGAGAAAATAACACTGGCATCCTTGATGCCTCTTCATTAATGGATTCAACAAGATTTGATTCGTTAGGCTTTGACAGAGAAAATAAGAATTGCGTGATGATGCTAAAAAAGCTAGATGTCTTAATGAATGTTTAATTATGAGCATTTTTATTCCCTTTATCCATTTTATTCCTTTCAAACAAAGAAAAAAGCTCCTCGAGAACTCTTTTTTTTTTCTTGTATATTTTTCATAGTCCAAACAAGAGAATAAAAATAAATTCTTTCTAACTTATTTTCTTATAATCAAATAAACTAAAAAAGTTTATTTGAAACAATTCTATCTGTTAGTTTTCATAGTATTATGGATGTATGTGGTTAAATTATTGATTGATTGTTAGATCGGTTTGCAACGAGAATCAATTTTTCAAGTTCAAACTATTGCAACAAATAAATTTATTCGATCTGGAATGTTATACAAGATTTATGGATACCCTCGTTAGAAGCTGTATGATGAAACTATGATCAAGTGTAAGAAGAGCGTTTACAAGAGTTTAATTAGTTTTTCAATTAAAATATTTATTTTGTTATTTTAGTTATGAATTTGTTTGATTTTAATTTTTATTATAGATGTCATATGGCTTTCAATTAATAAAATTTATGTATTATTCTCAAAAAAAAAACTAAAATAAGTTATTGTTCGATCTGTGCATTGCCTTCTCAACATTCTATGAAGCACAAGATACCGATGCTTTTCTATTTAGTCCAAAGGAAACATGAATACGTGATTGGACTTAATATTGTGCGATTTGCCCTTATTAAGTTATTCCCGGATATACAAATGCTCCAGTAAATTCTCTTACGTGGGCCAACCGTTGATCGGGCGGAAGTGATCAAAACAATGTTGGGGACTTATGAGAGAGCTTCAAGGCAAGCCGTTAACTTTCACAAGTCGAGTGTGGTGCTTGAAAAGGGTATCCCTACAGCTCGGAAGGCGGCAATTTTAAGCGTGCTTGATATTTGAGAAGTACTTTCCTATGAAAAATACCAAGGACTTCCTTTGATTGTGGGATGATCTAAAAAGAAAACTTTTTGTTTTTAAAAAATGGAATTAGGAAGAGTTTATCGGGGTCGATGGATAGATAGTTTTTGGGTAGGTTGGGAAGTACTAATAAAGGTTGTTACCCAAGCAACTCCGATATATGCGATGAGCGTCTTCAAGCTTCCTAAGGAACTAACCGATTCCATTCAATCTATTATCAATTGCTTTTGGTGGAGCAACGATCCTAGAAAAGAAAGGTTCGGTGGGTTAATAGCTCTCGTTTGTGTGATAGCAAAGAAGATGGAGGATTGGGTTTCCAAGATTTGACGGCTTTTAATAATGTCATGCTTGCTAAACAAGTGTGGCAACTTGTTCAAAATGATCAATCTTTGGTGTCTCGTCCGCTTAAGGCACACTACTTTCCCAATTATGACATTCTTGCGACGACTTTGGAGAACAAACCTAGTTTCACATGGAGGAGTCTATGGGGATCTAAACACCTTATCCGTCAAGGCTCAACATGGATAATAGGTAATGGAGAAGTTGTTTATGTGTGGTCCTCTCGGTGGATCTCTAGACCCTATTTATTCAAGCCTATTTGTGCCCCAAATGGAGCTAATCCAAACCTGGTTGTGGCTGACCTAATTGATGAGAATTTAGGCATGTGGAGAGAAGGATTTATCCAGGACATTGTCCTAGCTGGTGATGACGAGCTTATACTACAATTACCCTTATGTTTGTCGGGGCCAAATGACAAGCTCATATGGCATTTACTTCAAATGGGGAACTCTCGGTTAAATCCGCCTATTACCTCACAAGAACTGGGATGACGAGTAGGCATCTTCGAGTAGTGTGGGTAATCGGCCAAGTTGAAAATTTATATGGAAACTAGATGTGCCACCTCGTATAAAGCATTTCGGTAGGAAGGTGGATATCAAAGCTTTAGCGACCCGGGCAAGCATGGCCAAGCATATCCCAGGCATTAGTATGCATTGTGAAATTTGTGGAGCGGTGGAGGACTCTAATATTCACTCCCTATTTTCGTGTCCCCTTGCATTGGAAATTTGGATGGGAAGTGACTTTGATGAGGAGTTGTGGAGTGGACATTATCTGTCCACTATGGAGGTACTTGCTACGAGCTTCGACAATATTGTCTAGAAATCGACTCGGGGTCTTCTTAGGGGTTATGTGGGAGTGTTGTAACTCACGCAATCGTTTCATTTTTGGGAAGAGGGAGGGGAACCACTCTAATGTGCCCGGATGAGCTGAGTTGTTTATGCTTAATTTTAGAGTTATGTAGGAAGTAATGGGGACAATGGTGAGAGTCTGCTAAAGTGGGTTGCTATTGTTCAAAGTGAATTTTGATGCCGGTAGGGTTGGTGAGGGGTAGGGGTAGGGGTGTGGCTTTGTGATTTGGAAGGACATGTGAAGTGGCATTGGCGGGTGTTGAGCAATGTCCCGACTTCCAAGTTATGTTAAGAGAACCGGACCAGTCGGTCAAACTGGTCTCTTTAACGGTCGAGTTAATGATTTGGCTCGTTCGGACAATTGACCCGAAAAAATTGGTGCAGAGCCGGCTGACTCGTTCAACTCGCTTGAGCATGCCTTGACCGCAGTTTGACCATGTTTTGTTGTAGGCCTCTCTCTCTCTCCTCTCTTGAGCCCTCCGCCTCATGCCCTCTGTTCGGTGGTCGACCGATGGTGCTTGTCTACCTGCTCTCTCCTTTCTCCCAAGCTGCGCTTTGGTCACTAAGCTTTAGAGGAGAGTGAAATAATGACCGTTAGAGGAGAGAGAGAGAGGTTTGGAGCTAAATTGGAAGAAGCACGGGCATGTATCTTCGCTCTCAAACATGCAACAGCTAGGGAGTCCATCGCGTTGTCGTTGAGGGAGATTCTCAAACACTAATCCTAAAGCTTAAGCGGAAAGATTGTCCCAACACTATGCTTTGGTTTTTTATTTATGAAATTCTCTTTAAATTCTTTTTTGAGTTTATTTCTTGGAATTTTGGTCGAAGGGATTATAATTCAACGGCTCATACTATAGCTCACTTCCAAACTTTTAGTTTCGTTAAAATAATATGGGAGGAAGGAGTGTCGAAACTTATCCGTGATTTGACAACAATAGATATGTGTAACTTTGTACTCCCTACGTTTTGTAAAAATTGTCAAATATAGATAGTATACAAAAATAAGAAAGTCTTGTCTCCAATTACTACACACGATGAAAATCATCAATAAGTCCTATTATCATTGCTCTCAATTACTCCACTAATTTTTTTAAATACTGCAGTTTTATTTCAGTAATTGTTGATATTACACCTAAAAAAATACAAGTAATGTATTAATATTGGGAATACGAAAATTACAATTTCAAGAAAGCAATAAATTATTATGCAATTCCCATGTTGACTTTGACAAGTATTTTGGAACATCAAAAAATGTATATTTTGACAAGTTTTACAAAACGGAGGGAGCATATTTTTTTATTATCAAAAGTAAAATGGGTGTTACATTAACTAATTGTCAACATATCTATTATTGTCAAATCACGGACAAGATTTGACACTCGAGAACAGAAATATACACCACTCTGTCAGCCACTGCTTCTAACAAATATTTGGGATTAATCCTTGCAAGAAAGAAAATAATGAGTGCATCCACCAATACCAATTAGTGTGGTTGTGATTAAACTGATCCACCAATTTTTTACTGTATCAAGCAACACAATCCTTGCCGCCTTCTGCTCTTGATTGCTAAATTATCAAAGCTTGATTTCTCCGAAGGCCAAAATAAGTAAGAATGGTGGTTAAACCCGTGGAGCTAAATAAATACGAGTATCAAGCTACACACAAAGCTAAGGAACACACAAATCAAACTATATTCAACTAATCACATTACAAGCCATTTGTTTTACCAGGAGGCCATGACAATCTCCTGCGGTCGGTTGCTTCATCATAGTCCTCTTTATGCAGATCCACTCCTTGCCGCCTTGTGCTCTGGATAGCTAAATCATCAAAGCTTGGTTCATTGCTCCAAGGAGGGGGAGTCACACACTCGGATTCCCCTGTTCCAGTCTCAGATGGATCCTTGGCAGGGGCGGAGGGCAGTGAAGTAGTGGAATCTCCCACCCTAAGCTTTTGGAGGGTGGCAAATGATTCCCTCATGGCTGACATGGCTTCAAAAAAGCGAGTGCAGGATGCTAAAGCTACAGGAATTGGACGTAGCATCTCCTACATCAACAAAGGAGAAACAGAGAAACCGGTCAGGAGCCAAAAAGTTTTTTTTTAAAAAGAAAAAACAAGGCCACCACTCATCTCATTAGTCTGCATTGCAGATACAAACTCACTCCAAAACAAATGCTTTAAAAATAGTAGTCAGTACTGAACATTCGACTTTAATTTTGCACAAACAAAACAAGATCAAACCAAATCAAACCAAGCCAAACCAAAACAGACAAACCATTTGCTAGGGTTATATGGCACGTGGAGATCAGATGAACGCAACCTTAACCCTACAATCAAATTGCAAACAGGCTACTTTTGCTCAGACCATTGATTCAAAAGATGCTGAGTCTGCTAATGTAACGACTTTAGTTGCAAACAGACTTTAATGCAGCGTTTGGTTGGATGTAATGCAATAGGAGTGTAATGTAATTAACTATTGTAATTTAATGGGACAATAATTATATTTCAATGTTTCGTTATATAAAAAGTATAATGTAACCACAAAGGTGATGGATTATTTCAATTACAAAAAATGGTAATTTAATTGTAGTGGAGATAAATATTATCTAAATAAAAATTTAAGCTACATTTAGATTTGAGCTTTTAAAAATATTTTCTATCAAATAATCAAGTTTTATTTCTTTTATGGAAAATATCAAGTATATTATTCTAATGGCAATAGAAATATCGTAATAGAGACATTTTAAATTCGGAATCATATTTGAGATTTTTTTATTTTTCTATCATATTTCCTAATTTTAAATTTTTTGTGGCAAAAAATATCAAATGAATTATTCTAGTGCCAATAAGTGTTTGTCGTAGTGAAGATAAATATTATCCAAATAACAAAATTTTAAACTCTAAATTTATATTTGAAATTTTTTAATCTCTTCTATCATATAATTAAGTTTTGAATTTTTTTCATTAATAAAAAATACCAACTGAAATTATTTTACTCATAATCAATATTTATTGAATTGCTAACGAGTAAAAAAAATATTTGATCTAAAAATTTTAATTTAGGCTTCTTTTATCTTTTTAATTGAATAATTAAATTTTGAATCCAAAATGTTGAAGTTGAATTTTTCGTTAATGACCAACCAATCATATTATATATTAAGATAATAGAAGAAAGAAAATCAAATTTTTTTCAAATTGATGAATTTTTTATTTGCAGAGGAAGAGGGAGAAAAAGGATATGAAATAGAGAAAAAGGGAGAAAGAGAAATCATTATTGCAAGTGTATTAAAATTTCATCACAAAAATGGATGTAATCATAATTGTTTAGTAAATGTTTAAGTAAATGTAATTATATATGTAGAGGTTAATGTGATTACATTGCAAAATTATAACAAAAAATGGTAATGTAATGACCATTACCAATTTAATTATATTACTTTGAAACATATCCTAAGTGCACAAGAAGTACAAACAACATGATGAGGCATTTTCTTTTAGACTATAGTTATCTAAAATCCAAAAACAAAAAAAAGGCCCAATACGGAATCTTTTAGCTACCCCGGAACACAAAACACTTTTATTCCTCACAAAGGCATTAGCCAAACCCTATAAACCCTGATAGAGAGTAGGAGAATTTCCATTAAGAAAGTAAATAAATATTCCAATTTCATATATTATAAAAGAAGCAAAGCATAAGGTCCTTTTTCAACACCTTTTTCAGCACCTGGAGCATAACTTGGAAAGCAAAGTTCCTCAAACTTTAATCGTAAAACAATACGGAAACTACAGAAATTAAAATACTAAGATATCTCATATTATGTATATATATATTTTGCACCTAAAAGAAGAATAAGATTGTGAAACATGGCAATAATTGAACTCCTACATAAGGCAAGACATAAATGCTATTATGACATTCCCAGTGTGGGTCATGTTTTCACAGGATCTAGGTAGATCGCGTTGTAAGGAGCTTTACCCATGCTTGCATTTTTGTATGCAAAGAGACCAATTTCAAAAGACCCACACAAATAAAGAAAAACAAAACAAGAAAAAAAGAAAAAGTAACAAGCATGAACATGATTAAGAGACCCCCTCTCTTGCCGCCCAAGGAAACACAATTTCACATGGCAAAAGAATGAGATGTCTCTTGAAGGCTGAATTGTTCTCTGCCTTCTCTCAAAATCCAACTTGTGTCACTCGACTACTAGAAGTATTCATTATCAAACTTGACAAAACTAACCTGAGACCTCCACATCCATACCCAACCATACCCAACCAGAGAGTTGAATATGCTAGCTCTTAGTTTAAAAAGCTCAAGGGGCATAGGCCACTTTAATTAAAAAAATGATTAAGAAAATATTAATATATTTTTGTAGGAATATGTTTTTTTTTTCTGTAGAACTATGTGGCAGGATATCAATACATTACTATTATTTAGTTATCTTGCCAATTTAAAACCCAAATCCTGCAAATTATAGGCAATTATACCCAAAGCCTGCAAATTATAGGCAATTATTTAGAGAAATTTATGAGGATAATGGAAAATAGGCACAACAAATCTTCCTAAATAAGAAAAGGCATAAAGCTAGTTGATTCTTTCCTTTTAAAAAAACCATAAAAAGAAAAGGAAAGAATTGAATTAAGACGACTCTATCCATATTAAAAAAATAGTAAAAGAGAGATTTTAGGCATAAAAGTTGCATTTCCGTAATAAGTCATGATAGTTCACAGCAGGGGGTAAAAATAAAAGGAATCGACTCAGAAAGAGAGTAAAAACACTAAAACAGAGAAGGCGGCCCAGCAGCAGGAGAGGACAAACGACATAAAAAGGAGATAGAGAAAAGGAAGAGAATCAAAGAACATAGAAGGAGGATTTGGACCAAATGCCCTGTTTGCCAAGTCTATTTATTAGTCAAGACTTCCTAGATGTCTCTATGACTGTTGAATATCAGGTCAGATACATGAGACTGACATAGCACATGTGGTGCAGCAAAACTTTGCCAAATGTACTATCTTATTCTACAATAGTTTTGGCAGAATATTATCCACCTTTGAAACTCATTTCCAATCAACATTCTCTATTAATCATACTCTTTGGGATACAGTGGTCAGTAAGGTGTGCAATGAATTGTCGGGTGTTCCACAAAGGTTTGACAGTTTCAACATGATGCCCAATAAATGAAGTTCTTACAGTGTGCAATCACATTCATATACCTATGTTTTTGATCCATCAAATACGCAGGCAAATCTACAAGGTTACAAGTACTTACAACCAATGTCGAGAGAACCGACCCTAGTGAATGAACCCACTAGGGAAGTGGGTATGGGTCACCCAGTCGAACCATTTGGACCGGCGTTGGACCATTGACCCTGCTGACCATCAAATCAGGTTGGACCGGCATAACCATGTCAAAACTTGGTTAAATTTTCTCTATATTTATAAAATAAATTAATATTATCATTAATATATTGTTATCTTCTTTATTTACCTTGCTTTAAAAAAGGGTGTAAAATAATTAAATAAATCAACTGAGTCAGATTATGGAGCCCAAATTGTAAAAGCCCGTAAATCACAACCAAAAACAAAAAAGGAAAAAGGTTGAGCTACAAAATCAACCCTAAAAGCACACTGCACATTGACAAAAGCCTCCACTTCCCTATTACCTCTCCATCTCACTCCCATTTCTAAGCTTGTGACTGATGTCTTTCTTTGTCCATTTACTCACTTCTTCTGCTTACCTCCTCTCTCTCTCTCTCTCTCTCTCCCATTTCTAAGCTTGTGACTGATGTCTTTCTTTGTCCATTTACTCACTTCTTCAGCCCCTATTTCTTCATGTACGTATCAGATACTGGCGAGAATCCCTGTCAAATATCAAAATGCACCCTGAAATACTTCAAATCCTTCAACTGAACTGTGAATCATAAACTGCATGATTGAAGATCTAATGTTTATGCCTTTTTTAAAGTTAAGTAGCAAAATCCCGGTTCACCTAGGACACAGCTGGGTCAAGCGGGTTTGGCCAGTTTCATCTGCTCAAATGTTCAACGGATTGACATGCTTGTCCGGATCGGTTCTCGTAACATTGCTCACTGCGAATATTTCCTCCTACCCCAGGAAAAAGGAAAATGAGGGGGAATGGTGTGCCCATGTGGCTACATCTCCGTCCCAACTAAATCTCACGTTCCCAACCACCACCAATTAAAGAAAACAAAAAACTTCAGATAGACTGGAAAAGAGCAAGAGTGAAATTATAGTTTTGGAAGAGTCCTCAATGGAAAGCACAAGTTTTATGCTGGGCCTCTGGCACATAAAAGGCAGTCGCACTTGAGGTAATACTGAAGTAGCTTGTGACTATAGATGATGTACATTCATGTAATAAGAAAAAATTAAAGAAAAAAGTTTGCAAGGACTTACAGCCCAAACTGAAGGTGGTTCCTTGAAATTCTGGCTCCATTGAAAATCTGAAACTGATGCAGTCAATGAACCATAATCACTCGCAGCCTTCATTAGTAATTCTGAGAATTGTTTCTGTAATCATCAACGGAAAAATAAAGGCACAATTAGCAGCCACTATCACATGCTAACCAAAATGTATAAGGAGCAGATAAGTTGATCCAGAGGGACATTCCAAAACATAGCTATATCTGGGTGCATTACAAGACAAAAAGTTCAATGTCTTCACTTCTGGAAGATCCAATTTTCAAGTGGCTTTCGCTATAATGCATAATTTTAAGAGTAAACTAAATAACTAGAAGATAGAATTCTCCCTAAATAAAAATTCCTAAATTTCTAAATTTCCTATTTTACCTAGAATAGATATTCCCATAATATCTTCTGGGAGATAATGCATCATTCTCCCCTACCGAAAAAGAACTCGACTCCGACGAATTGTCCTGAAGGTACCATTCCAGGAGATTGTAACTGCGAAACTGTTCTTCGGTGATCGAAGCGGCATCGCATTATGGGCCTGACCATTACACCAAGTATCGACGAAAACCACCACGAGAAGACGACACGATCTCATCATCCAACGCAGCCTTGTCATGGGAAAGTAGGGAGTCTAGGGACCTAGGTACCTCCAGAAGCACTAAAAGGAAGACAAGGAGGCTCAAAGGTACCTCGATGAAAAGTGAGATCCTCCACATTGAAAATAGGACTAATACCAAAATTATCAAGAAGATCAAGTACATATGCATTAGATCCCAATTTTTTATAATCCTGTAAGGTCCCATGGCTCGAGCATGGAGCTTTTTGTTGGAGTGTTTGGGAAACATTCAGATATGAGCCATAACAAAATCACCTACTTCAAAATTCAAAGCCCTCCTACAATGTGCATTTGAAGCTTATATAATTGTCATTACTCAAAGCAATCTTACGTTGACTCTAAGCATGTAGTCATGAATATGCTGTGCACATGTGCAGCAAAATCACCTACTTCAAAATTCAAAGCCCTCCTACAATGTGCATCAGCGAAAAGCTTAAAGCTTATATAACTGTCATTACTCAAAGCAATCTTACGTTGAATCTCAGCATGCAAGTCATGAATATCCTGTGCAAATGTGGCTGCAGACTAGGAAACACGAACATCCGGGGAAGAGGAATATGGTCGGCCGAGGTGCGTGGAGAATAACATTGCATTGTTATATGCAAACTCAGCAACGAGTAAGGTCAAATCCCAAGCCGCTTGTTTCTCCTCAACAACACATCTAAGAAGCTCACCAAGGCTATGATTAACAACCTCGGTTTGGCCATCCATTTGAGGATGGAAGGCTGGGATAAACTTTAAAATAGCTCATAAACTTGACATCCCTATCCGACACAATTGACACGCGAGGAGACCATGGAGCCTAATAATTTCACGAAAGGCTAACTTAGCAACACGTGTCACATCATCAATCTTGCTACACGGAATGAAATGGGCCATGAAAATCTATCGACCACAACTAGAATGGAGCCATGATCCCGAGAAGTCCTAGGCGGACATAGGACGAAATCCATACTAATATCTTTCCAAGGAGCACGGGGGATAGGGAAAGGGTGTATTAGCCCGAGTGTTGTGCCTTTTGGCTTTGGCTAACCGACATATGCGACAATGAGACACGATACGAGAAACATCCCTCTTTAGTGAGGGCCAATAGAAGCGATCCTCTACAAGTGCGACAAATCTATCCTTACTCAAATGACCGGCTAAACACCCCGGCATGCATCTCCCAAACCAAGAAATCTCGAAAAGACGTCCTAGGGATGTAACACTTGGAACCCCTAAATAGGTATCCATCCTGGAGGAAAAAATCAACATAGTCTCTACGGTTTCCTCCCAAGAGTTACGTGCGAGATAAGAGAAAAATCAGAACAAGACAAATAAGATCCAATACGACTTAGGGCATTAGCAACCTTGTTCTCCACACCTGATTTATGCTTAAGAACAAAAGATATTCACTAACGTACTCAACCCACCTCGCATGCTTAGAATTAACATGATCTTGAGACTTCCAATACTTAAGAGCTTCATGGTCACGAGTATAAGACAAATTCATGAGGCAACAAATAATACCTCCGAGTGATGCGAGGATTGAAGTAAGGCATACAACTCTTTTTCAAAGGTGGTATACTTGACTCTGCGGTAATCATTGAGTTTTTCATCGAAAAAGGACCCCAATCCCAAATCCGAAGCATCATAAGCAACTTCGAAGACTTTGCAAAAATCGGGGAGGACCGGGCTGAGGTCATTCTCTCTTTGATCTCCCTAAACGCTGAGCTTGCTTTTGAAATCCATTGAAATGGTCCTTTCTTCAAAGGTTACGTAATGGGGGCCATGATAGAGCTAAAATCTTTGATGAATCTCCTATTAAAGGAGACAAGACCATGAAAGCTCCTTGCTTCGATAAGAGATATGTGGGTTCAAGCCATTCTTTAATGGATCTAACTTTGTTAGGATCAACATTAGGAAGATACAATGTATCCTAGGAAAAAACATGGGATTGTAAGAAGACACACTTTTTGAGGTTAGCAAACAGTTTAGCATCCCAAAGAATGGTGCTGCTTAAGATGTGCTTAAGATGCTCAATGTGTTACTCTGTACACTTGTTATACACTAGGATGTCATCAAAATAAACAAACAAAAACTTTCCTAGGATTGGCCACAAGAGATGGGTCATAAGTCTCATAAAAATGGTGGGAGCATTAGATAACCCAAAAGGCATGACTAACCACTCAAATAGGCTATCTCTATGGGAGGGACCTCGAAGGTGAGAAGGTGAGAAGGTGAGAAGGTGGGTCCCTACTGGCAAGGAAGGCAATATGATCAAAAGACAAGTTCCTTGCCAAAACTCTACCTATTAGTGTTGCGCAATCTCTCAAAGGGTTTAGGATGTAGAAGGAAATTGTTCCCATGACCGGAATACCGGAAGACAAGGTCGGAGATGGTTTTAGTCCTAGAGAAGGAAGTAACTCTTTAGGACAACAGGGGTTCGAGTGATGTGCTTGTGCTCAAACCTAAAGATATAGGTGTTCTTTCTACCTTGATGAGTGACATTCAAATCATATAGTCAAGGTCGGCCAAGCAAGATGTGAGCTACATTCATGGGAAGGACATCACATAAAATCTCATCCGTATAGCCTCCAATTTGGATAGGGACCTTACACCTATGGGTAACTTTGAGGCCACCCTAAAAGATTAGGGTGTGGATCATCTTTTAGATGACAACACTTAATAACGCTTAATACTTGGACCGGCTACAACATTCATGGTGCTCCCTCCATCTATGATTAACTTCATCAAAGTGTCTCCACATTTAACTAGCGTGTAAAAGATAGTAGTTCCTTTCCACTCATCACTCATAGTTGGATTACACAAGAGACACCTAACAACACCGAGATGGGAATCTACCTCAAGAAGGTTGTTTTCAACATCAAGAAGGTCCTCATAGCTGCCCTCAAGTTCAACAGTCTCTTCCTCAAAGGTAATAGGCTCATTAGACTCATGTTCTAAAGAAGAGTACGATGGGGATATCGGAGCCATAATGGCCTCTCCCTTGACAATTAAAGCATTGCAGAATTTTAGGACTTGGGATCAGGTGGCCAATAGTACTATTGGCCGACATGTTTGGCCACGAAGGAACATGAAGATTAGATGTCTTAGGATTAAAAGCACTTATAGAGTACGTGGCCCCGAGGATAGACCGCACGTGATCCTAGACAAAGGGGTAGAGCGACGCTTAGGGGTAAGCTTTTCAACCTCTAAGGCCTTCGATAAGCCTCATCTAAGGTACATGGTGAAGACAAGGTTACCTCCCTCTTAAGGTCACTACGTAAACCTCGAATAAATCGGACAATAATAATGGAAAGGTCTTCAACCAAGTCACAACGTTGAATCAACTCCTCAAAGTGATTGATGTAATCAATCACATTAGAGAGTGGATTGTTTAAGGTTAAGCATTTGGTCAACAAGGTGGGCCTTATGAAAAGGAAGGTGCTTTTCTTTCAGCCTATCTCGCATGATTGCCCATTGGGCAATAGGAGGTTGCCGCATACGCTCAAGTTGAGTAGTGCTAGTCTCCCAAAACTTCCTAGGTGGTCAACTAGTTTCTTAGCAAACCTGACGCGCTAGGCATCCCATACCAGTCAAAGTAATCCTCCATGGCCCTCCATGGCAACTATCCAATCAAAAAGGTGGTAGCATCTATCTTACCATCATAAGTGGTGGGTACATCAACCTTAAACTTACGAGTAATGTTAGAAACTTAAGGAAAATTCCTACTTTATCATGGAACTCGCAATCCCTATACCTCTCCCGGTTGGGCATACGGTCAAACTCGAGGTCCACAAATCTATGATCCCGGTAGTTGTCAACCTATCTATCGGCTCTAGGACTGTCAAGCCTATGGTCCCTAAAGTCATCTTCCCAACGACCATCATGGCGAGCATGAAGCCGTCGATCGTCACAACGACGATCATCTCTATGCTCGTCTTGCCTACGTCTAGACCCCAAACTATTCCCTTGACAAACCCTAGAGTCATTCCCGCGCTCCTCCACGTGAGGGTTGGAGCGAGACAAATGTTCACTCTCCACTCCTTCATACACGTCTCCTCGTCTCCTTGTCTTGTCTTATAAATGAGCCACTTACGACGGTCACTACCTCCTACCACATAAACTTTAGGGGAGTTGTGGGTCGATCATACCTAATGGACTTCTCAAAGGCTCGGGTGAGATGGTCAATTTTAAATTCGAGGTTGTCAAACCTATCATCGTGACGATCAAGTCTAGCGGAGAAGGTGTCCAAGTTGTGACGTAAGGCTGCGAAGGTGAGGATGACATGCTCAATGAATGCAAATGTAGCACCGAGGTTAACCAAATTGCAAGAGTAATGACAACAATAAACAGCCACGATGCACACACAGTGAAGCACAACAAATGGAGATGGATTATTGTTGACTCAAATGGAGATGGATTATTGTTGACTCAAATGTAACAGGGGACGGACAATATATAACACTCGAGGATCTAAGCACGGACTTAAAAAACCCAATTAATCAAATATCAATCCAATTTCCCAACACAAAATCAAACCAACACCAAAGTAAATCAAGATCCTCGTACCTTGTAGTGGCCTATGTTGACTAGTCTAAGATTCGTACCTTCCCACCGAGCGAGGCGAAGGAAGATGAACCGACAACCTCCAAGTGGTATATTGTGAACCGGAAAAGGCCGTACCGAGCACTTCACGGTAGTATGGTAACTAGAGCAGCACACCGATCACTAATAGTCACGCATACCGATCACTAATAGTCACGCACAAATAGTGACGGCACCAAGTGGCTCCGGCGAGATATTCCAACAAGCGGTAGAGGTCGGGGATAATAAGGAGCGATGAGTCGACCCCTCGGTTGGGGACCGAAAGTTCAAATCCTAAAGAGTAATTGATGATAAAAGGAATCGCGAGTTAGGGTTTCTCCCGGGAGGTAACCGAACAATTGGCAGCAAGTTGAAGTGATTTTCTTCAATTGATGGAGGGGTTTGATGCGAAATTGGGTGGGGAGTGGAGACAAGAAGGCAATTGGGCTGAATTGGATGGAGCAAAGGTGATTTGAGGTTGTTGAATTTTGCAATTGGGGAATTTCGCAGATTAAGGTTTCGGGGATGGAGGTTAGGTTTCCGGTGGGTGGCTGGTGGCAGCGGTTGGGTTGTGGTCGACTTGTAGTGGTGGAAGGGTGGGAGGTGGTTAGAGGGGGGACAGACAGTTGCCCCCTAGGGAAGGCTTGGCTGTGAGTGAAGGAAACTCACAATAGTTTTGCTATCTTTTTTTCGGCAGAATTCGAAAAAGGAAAAATAGAGGAGAAACTACGGATCACGGCAGGATTTCCAAATTTGATGTAGGACGCTCTCGGAGCAATTCCTACATCGAAGAAAACTCACAATAAACTCAGAAAATTCAATTCAATATTATTCAAGTCTGCCTTTCTAAAGCATAAGGCCGAGTTTAAATAGCGAAGAGCCCTAAAACAATAAGGAAACTAAAAGATAATAAAATCCACGAGATAATGTTTGTAAACTAAAATAATAAGTAGATAACTAGAAGATAGAATTTTCCCTAAATAAAAATTCCTAAATTTCTAGATTTCCTATTTTTCTTGGAATAGATATTCCCATAATATCTTTTGGGTGATAATGGATCACTTCCTCTCAACGTTAAGAGATTGGTAAGTCAGTTTTCACCTACTTTTTGTTTTTCTTATGAATAAAAAAATTATTTTGTCCATAATTGATGTCAGGGCAACATGTCATCACCACTTTGGTCTGGAACCTTGTTATTTTTTTGTTTTAATTACACTTTCTTGCATTTAGTGTGAGGCCGCACTTCTGAAGTATCAAACACTAGCTTCTTCTGTTTACAAATTCCCTCTCTAAGTGCCTTAGATTGTCCAATTCATTTGAAAATGAACATCTTACATAGCTCGATATTTCACACTCCTTACAAAACACTATGCTTTCTGACCGCTAAAAATATTCTTGTTTGCTTTAAACTTGCAACTATTTATACTTCCTTACAGTTGGTCCCATTCTTTTCAGCTTTGACCATATAGCTCCTCAGGCTACTTACAGCTATTTATAAAAATTTAATCGTTTCCTCCAACAACTTCCAGCACAACTCAGCTCCTTCCAGCACCTTGGAGCACTTTACATTTCCTTGCTACTCCTTATAACTCCTTCCAGTTTCTTACAATCAACTTCTTCATTAAAGCCCTTAGTTTTAAGGGCCATAAATGCAATAAATGAACTGCATCATAAAAGTCTTCTACTGCTGAAGTCCGTGGATTCAAAATACGGTCCTTCCGTAGCAAAATGGCTGCATTGGAATGGAAAGATTTTGAAGTTTAGCAAACCCAATTTCTACTCCCAACTGCGATGTGCAACAAGATTACGCACTAGAACGATTCTGTGGTAGCGTGACTGAAACTGCATTTTGAATCCTTGAGCTGAATTACGTAGTGGCACATTTTGCCACTTTGAAATAAAAGCTACAATTAATAATTACTTCCTAATACTTCCCATCCCGAAGAAATGGTCAACCCTTTGGGATCCTGCTCCACTAATATCTCTCACTAATGGTTATGTTTCTAATCTTCTTCAAAGCTCAACTAGGTCGATCTTTAATATAGAGGGAGTATCTGAGATTGCTCCCGCAATGAACAGGACCAAAAATCAATAATTTATTTCTCGTAAAATGGCAAGGATATCATGCATGTAGTTAAACTATTTTCTATTCCCTAACTAACACTAAAAGAGCCACTGAAATTACACACAAAAGCTTTGTGACTTCCTTTCATTCCTTTAAAATTGTTGCAAGGAAGACCAGCACTACAAAGGTTTGAGTCACTTTAACTTCAAAACGTACTATCTACAATCAAAAAAGGAACAGTAGAAGCTCAGCTCAGAAATTTAAGAAGGCCACAAAAGTTCTAAGTCCATTGATTAAGCCAGTTGACCAATATTTCCACGGATTCTAGTTTAATCGTAGGACAGAGTGAATTGAATCAAAGAGACACCAGAAATTTAAAGCATAAGTCACTAAACCAAGTGTGGAGTAGGATTTGAAGAAGGGAGCTTAGTTTAAATAAGATGAATGCAAATTATTTTTCCTGAATCAAACACATAAAAACATGATACACTGAATGTCTTACATCAACAGAAGTAATTTGCATTATTTATCTAAAAAACTTCCTGAAATATATTATATAGTAGAAACACAATCATAGGTACCAACCTGGTATTCTGCTTCCACTGGAATGCAGTCCAATGAATATGGTTGTTGAAGGCGCGCAATGATGCGATCCTGAGAACGGTCAAGATGAATACTTATGAAAAAAACTAAAAGAACACCTCCTCTAAGGCACATTTCTAGCTGATAGAAACAGTTAAATTTTAACAAGATAAATAGCTGCACTTCATTCACGAAAAGAATAATTGAGAAGGGTGACATGGTCTACAAATGCAATGCCGAAGATGAATATTTATGAAAAAATGAAAAGAACACCCCCTCTGAGGCACATTACTAGCTGATAGAAACAATTATGTTTTAACAAGATAAATAGCTGCACTTCATTCACGAAAAGAATAATTGAGAAGGGCGACATGCTCTAAAATGAAATGCATGCTCTGCTCAAAAGATATAGACTTTCAAAAGATATTTTGCAGGTTCATAAAGAAATGAGCTTAAGCAAGCATTGCCGACAAAAGTCCTGTAATCCAAAACAAAATCCATAGCCCAAAAGTCCCATGGACAAGACAGGGGGTCTGATAGGAGCTTACCTCTTTATTGCAAAACTTCAGAGAGATTGTGATGGAGATTCACTCCAAAGCTAAAAAACTCAATATTATTCCATACTCAGCTTCAAAATAAAACAGCATTAAAGGGGAATTTATAACCTAAAACTACTAACAAGATAATGAAACTAACCTAATATCATAATATAATTAAAATACTACTTTCCTAGATAATAATAAAGATAATAACTTGAAACCTAATATCCTAAGAATACCCCTAAAATCAAATCCGAAAATACAATTCAATATATCAAAATACAATAATTTCCTAATCCTAATATGTTTGTACCAAAATTGATAAAATTATGATTTCCTTCATTGAGATTTGCATCAGATTGGGTTCCATTAGACCCTAGATCTAAAAACCATGACTACCTACTACTTCATAGAAAGGAAGTAAAGTATGTTTTAGGGAGGCTTTTTGTTTTAATCCACTATAATTCAAGCAGAAAAAGTAGTCCAAACTTGGTTTCTTCAGCTACCCACATCACGGAAAAGTCTACAAGGAAAGAATAGAATGTAACCAATCTACCGAAAGGGCAGTAATTATGGACATTAGGACTCATAGTGAATTCTAAACATATGCTGCAAGGTCCAAGGGGAAAACAAGGTTTGAGTATAGATATATCTGTCACGTACATATTCCTCAAGTATCCTAGTAGACACCTTCACATACATAAATATTCACCAACAAAAAAATTTCATTCACGGTAGAAAAATAAATTAACAATAAATTTCGATGTGAAAAATAATACACAGCTGCAACAAGGAGTTATAAGATTGTAAGCTAAAGCTAAATGGAACAAGGCCTAAACCATGATTTGCTCTAATATACCTAAGAGATTAGATCCTACCACCATCAACTTTTTGATGGAAGGATCGAGAAGAAAACAAGCTGGCCTCAAGAGTTTGTCTCAGCAATTTAGAATAATATTTACTCTAATATATCCAATATAATTTTACCAAAAGGCATGGCTCTTAAGAAAAAAGCCTCCAGAAAATACAATAGAGAAGCATGAATTATTTAACGAAAAAAAAAAAGACAATTATATTTTGATGAGTAACCACAAAATATGTATTAAAAGACACCAAGGGGTGTCACCCATGTACAAAAGGGAGCAAACACAAAATAATCAAGCCCTTAAGCTCTCACAGTAATTATATCAACAAATCCCAAAATGTAAACTTTGTACCATGATCGAAAACTTGACTCCAACTATACAAAGTTCTCAAAAAGTAAGGCTTGAATCATCAAAGGACCTCGCCTTACCCTAAAAAATCTGGCAATTCCTCTCCTTCCAAGTACTACACCAAATAGCTAATGGCATCAACTTTCAAATTCCTGCAACCGAGCTCTTCTTCAACCTTCTTCTCTACACCACCAAAACATCTTTTACTCGTTAAAGATTGCACCCAACTAACCCCCATCAAAGAGACAAATGCCACAAAGTGGCGACCTACTAACAAGATAAGGGGTAAGATAAAGGCGGTCAACAGGCACATCGGACACTTACTAGCCAACTCAAAAGTTTCTCTTTCTAAGCATGTCCTCAAAGTGGCCGCACAAGCAAGATAGCATGCTTTGATGGGAGCTTTAGACTTCCAAATTGCCTCATCCGGAGAGCAAGGATGATTCGACCCTTCAAAAACCTCTTTACGTGAAACTCTTACCAGCCCACTCGAATCATGTGGCCAAATAATCTCATCATCACCCTCAAAATAAACCTCTATATTTGCAGCCAGCATGCTCAGCACACTCTCTTCTACCCAATCATTCTTCTACCCAATCATTCGGGCTTCTCAAAAAAGTTAAATTCCAATGGCTATGGTGTCTTTTCTTAACCTGTACCCTCTTTTAATCGAGCCATCCTAAAAAGATCCAGGAACCGAATCCTAAGAGATTGATCTCCACACCACACATCATGCCAAAACAAAACCTTTGACCCGTTTTTCACCTTAAAATGCACAGGAGAATGAAATAGATTTTTGGAGACTTTTTTTGCTCCACCAACTTAGAATTATCGACCCCATATTTTGTGACAATCACATCTTTCCTTAAAGTGTTCTTTCCCTTAGCAAACATCCAACGCCACTTGGCCTTGAGAGCTTCGTTCATTGAGCGGAGAGGTCTAACACCAAGGCACCCTTGTGTTTAGGACGACAAACATCAACACTAATCCAATGAAAACTCCTATTTTCAACATCGGTAGACCAAAGCAAGTCCCATGATTTTCTCTAATTGAGTGGCAATACCGCCACAAATGGTAAACAAAGACATGAAATAAACAGGGAGACTCCATAAGGTGCCCCTTTACACACCAACTTAGATTTCCACCTAGCCAATCTCTTCGAAACCTTTCTACTATTGGTTCCCACACTCCTTTGCATTTATAAGAAGCTCCAAGAGGAAGACCAAGATAGGAAGATGGAAGGAACTCAACCCCACAACCAAAGAGTCTGTGCAAGGTGATGAAGGTTCGGCACATCTCCAATAGGAATGAGAACACTTTTCGATAAGATGACTCTCAAACTACACAAAGCCTAAACTAGTACTATTCCCAAATTGGTCTCCTAAGGTTTGCAAATTATCATCAAATTATTATCGTCAGCAAAAAGCAAGTGGGAAACCAATATACTTTCGACCGAGAATTCGTTATGTGAAACCCTTCAAAGATGCCAACCTTCGCTCTTGTATTGTATTCACTCCATCTGTGCTATCTGTATTCATTCCAATGTGCTGAGAGTCTCCATCACCAAAATGAATAAAAGAGGAGATAATGGGTCACCTTGACGTAGCCCCCTCGAGCTAGAGCAAAAACACAATCGCTTCACCATTAATTAAGATCGAAAAGTGATGGTGGATATACAAATGTACATCCAACTCCTCCATGGCTATACAAAAGAACATCCAACTCTTCCATTTGCTAGAGAAGCCCATTTTTTTTTAAAAGTAACCATAAGGAAGTCCCAAGAAACATGGTCGTAAGCCTTTTCAATGGCAGCTGGCAAAGGACTCCTAATTGGTTGGATTTGAGATAAGAGTCAATGCACTCGTTAGGAAAGTCAAAACTACATCCAAATTTGATGACCATGAATGAAAGCATGTTAATTTGGGCTAAAAAATTTCCGACAACCTTCCTTAGCCTTGAAGCAAGGACTTTAGCTCATATTTTATAAACACTCCCTACCTGGCTAATAGGCTTAAACTTCTTAATGTCGTATGCCAGCCATTTTAGGGACCAAGCTAATGAACGTTGCATTAAGGCTTTTTCAAAAACACCCCTTGCATAAAAATCAGCAAAGAAACCCATAATGTCCCCCGACAATACTCCAACAATGCTAAAAAAAAAAAAAAAGCAATATTGAAATCATCGGGGTCGAAGAGCTTTCTCTTTCCCTTAGTCCATGATTGCATTCCACACTTCCTCTTCATGTGAAGTTCAATTCAGGATCCAAAGCATCACAATCATGACAAGATCGTAAGAAATCCCAAGTAAAGGCCTTAAAGGATGTTGTTCATGATAAAGGCTCTTGTAGAAACGAACAATAGCCTTTTTCCCGACAAACTCTTCCTCATAAACCTTCCCATCCACTTTAATGTTGTTAATGGCATTGAACAATAGCTCTTTCTTCACCTCGAATCTTTCAATTTTATCTCCATGATTACAAGCGAGAGTAAGAGTAAGAGTAAGAGTAAGAGTAAGGGCAAGGGCAAGAAAGTTGTTGCTTTTTCTCATTCATTGAAATTCCTTCTCATAAATCTTCTCCTCCACAAGTGCCATCTTATGTTCCAAGTGGCCGAAAACATCTCTATTCCAGGTCTTTCAACTTCATTTTCAAAAGATTCAACTTTTTGCTAAAATAAAGCTCGAGGAGCCACAAACCTTAAACTCATTCCATCGAGATTTCACAAGGTCGGAAAACCCTTCCAACTCAAGCCACACATTTTCAAATTTAAACAGACCTTTTAGCTACAAGAACATTACCAACAAAGAGAACCATTGGAACATGATCTTCTCGAGCGAGCACAAAAAAGGAATTTGTCAATACAATCTCTTCATGGCTAGACCATGTGAAACGAGCGCCTTCCAATGGTGGATCTTAATAAAATTAAAAAATTCACTCATAGTTGTAGTTAGTCTACCTCTAGAGGATCTCTCATTTGGAAATCTAAGCAAAGTGAAGTTCCCTCCTAAACACCAAGGGATATCCCATAGAGACATGAACGGGATCAATCGCTCCCCTAAACCAACATGCAAACTATCATCAAAAGGACCGTATATCCCACACAAACCCCAAACAAAATTATCATAAATAGACCTCAATTTGAGACACGAGAAAAACGCACAATCTTAGAGTCAATAGAGTCCCATATGACTAAAATTCCCCCTGAACGACCAACAAAAGGACGGCAACGCCAATCCAAACAACGCCGACCCTAAAGGTAAGAGCAATTGGCTGATCGACCTTTTCCAACTTGAACTCAAGAAGAATGGCAACATCACAAGAAAACCTATGAAGCACCGATTTCACACTTCCTCTCTTAACGGGACAATTTAGTCCCCTCACATTCCAAGAGATAATGTTCCCAAACATCCTCATTAGACAACTTTCTCCACCATACTTCCTCCCTTAGTTTATAAAAGCGCGCTCGGGCACGCCTAGGCACAAAAAGTTAGGGTCAAGCACGGCCCCTCTAGAAAAGTATCCAGGAGCGGGCTTCCTACGTACAAGTTACCGTTTGCTTGATTTAAAAAACAAAAACCTGAATACTTACCTCAAAAAGCCTGCCTAAGTGAATTGTGTGAGACCTAAGACACTCTCGTGAGAAGAAGAAAGAAACCCCAGGAGCTTCGTCCTTCACTCTCATCCTTGGCTCCACCCTTCCGGCTACTCTTCTGGTGTTTTATGACGCCGCAAACCCGTAAGCCCGTGTATGCTCCTCCTTCCTTTTCCTTTTTCCTCTCGGCTTCTTTTTTCCTCTTCCTTCTTTTTCCCTATTTCTTCTTCTCGAGTTTCCTTCTTCTTTTTCCTCCTGTTGTTTTCGGGTTCTTTCTTTTCTTCTTCGGCTTCTTCCTCCTCTTCCGGCTTCTTCGTCTTTCAGGTCCCTTTTTCTCTTTTTTTTCTTCTTATTCTGTTTATAACTTTGCCAGTGTGTCTCTTTTCCTTTTTTGTCTTTTTTTTTTTTTTGGTCTCCATGTCGGTGACTCTAAATATATATTGATTCTTTGTTTCTAATTTAACTAAGATATTAGTAGATAAGTACAAAGTTGATTATGTGTTAATTGTTTTTATTGTGATAATTGTAGTGAATTAGGTTGATTATTGGCCATTTGGATTTGAATGGAGGGTGCAACCTGTACTCCTACGGGTTTGGGTTCAATCTCCTCCTCTAAAGCTTTAAACCGTAGAAGAAAGTATGGCACGCAAGATGAAAGCAATAAAAATAATTTCTTTGAGATATATTAATGTTAGATTCCAGTTCTTAAGACTATATGTGGTGCTTTTCGTATTTAAAATGATGTCTAAATACTTATTGATGTGTTATGTACTTCTTTATCAAAATATGGGTTGGGAATGATTCTCAAGCATTTTTATATAAAAAGTGTCTACCAAAATAACTCTTACCAATCTATGCTAGGTTTGCCCAAATGACTCATACAAATTCTTCACCTACTTTAACCATGGAAAATCTAACTGCCATTTTTCTAGATGTATCAAACAATAGGCCCTTTCTTCATACGATGAAAAGCAGGATAAGTACAGAATAGATAGAATGAGTCCCATGAACCCAACGCAAAACATAGTTCAGTCAGAAATATGAGAAACTATCACTAATTTGAAATATCAAAATCCTAGGACGTCTCAATACTAATGGTCATTGATCTAGTATGCAATTGTGTCTTCCTACTTGCAGAACCTACAAACCCTGATTTGGAGCTTAATAGCACTGATATGTCATGATAAATCACTTAATTTGTGCTCAGATTTCACAATAAAGGATAATAATATTCACCTTGAACTAATGCTGCACTATGATAGGTCATACGTGATCAGACCGTTTCAAGAAAAAGTACAGCTAGGAAATGAGGACAAATCAGAGATGTAAAGTACCTTATTCTGGATTACATCCTTCAATATAGTAGTAATTCTAGCTAATGTCTCAATCTTCTTCTGCATTTCACTCACATGTGTCAAATAAGCTACATTTTTATCATCCTGCCCATGAAACAAACACTACTTGTTCAATTGAAGACCAAATTCAGCTTTCTAAAAGCATATGAATATTCACACACATGCATGTACAGATAGGAAACTTGCAAATGGAATGAAATAATCATGGAAGCAAGAAATAACCATCAAATAAAGACAAAGAAATAACTTCCATATCGTTTTCTGAGTTTACATTAAAGGCGGAAAACAATATCAGAATTTAAATCTTCCTCAAGCAAGACCATGAACTACATTTTCAGCCTATATTAAGCTAAAGATGGCCTCTGAAAACTAACATCAGACTCATGATCACATCTGCAAAAGTAACACCCAGCAATTGTCTAAACTTTCGGTCAATATATTTCAATTGCATAAGGAGTACATGTACAGACAATTACCTTTCTGCCTCGCAGTTCGACTTCTAAGTCTGCAATTTTCCTCTGAACTGCTGTAAGTTCTCTTAAAACCCTTACCAAATCATCACTTTTTTCCCCAATAATGGATGGATTTTGGAGCTCCTCCTAAACAAGGGGATGGTAACCATACAAGAAAAAAGTTTATGCATAACAGTAAGTGTTTTGCTTCACCACAGTTGATAAAAGCAGAGCCAAAGTGCCAGAGCAATAATCAGAATGAAGTGAAGGTGAACCAGGCTAACCATCTCAAAAACATCAGAAAGAAAGAACCCTCTAAAAAGTCCATAACTAGGTTGGGTTCTTGTACAACTAGCAACACAGACAAAAAACAAATTCATGGCCCAACTGCCAAGAGGAATTAACAGTACATTACAGTCAAGTAAGGTCAGATAACTTCTTGACCCAAAAACTTTTGAACTTTTACATGAGAACAGCACTGATTGCCCACCAGACAACACGGACAGATGGTAAGCTTTAGCTCCATTCATGTGAAATTGCGATGGGAAAAATACTCCCACAGTTGAACTGTTGCAGTCAACACACTTGCCGGAGGTGGGCAATGTTTACACATGTAAAACAGTCATTGTTTACCTATAAGAACCATAGCGTCCCAAATTCTATGTAGATGAAGGCCAAGAATATAGCTAAAATAATTGAAAATCACCCAGGCAAATTCCATTCTGTGATTGAATATCCCACGATATGTATCACTAGCATTTGGGCCACAATTTTGTTCAAAAATCATAAATTAAAAAAGAAATACCCTAGTAAAAAAACAGAAAGTTAAGGGGACAGAGAATTTACAAATGCTTAATGTACAATAAACATCAAACTGGAAAACCCCACATAAGAAGTTGATCCAATTATCTATTAACCATTAATGCCAACGTAATTAATTTCACGCAATAGTGAACAATTGATAGTAAATATACAAAAAACATGACCCAGAATCGACGCTAATCAAAACACCAAAAACATAAGAAAAAAAACGAAATTCAACAGGAAGCGAAGCTCATATTTAAATAGAAATTCCTGAAATGCAATGAGAAATAGTCAAAAGGGGCAGTTTAAAAGAGGGAAGGAAATCTCTAGGAAAAGGAACCTGAGGAGGAGCAGCGACATGGAAGCCAAGATCAGAAGCAATGGTAAGGGCATCAGACATGCCACCAACGCGTCTCAACGGCTTCTTCCCGACCCATGACGATGAATTATCGCTGCCCGTCGACATATTCTCTCTCTTCTACACGTGTTGAACCAGTAATCGGCAAAGCCAGAACCCTAAGAAGTCAGAACTTTCCCCCAGATCTTTCAATTCTTCAAACTGAACCCAATGCAAAGAAATGAAAATCGGTTTTCACCGAAACTTCGACTCAGTCACCATCATCCCACCATGATTGTCGCGCTCAAACGAACGAGAGAGAGAGAGAGAGAGAGATAGAATTCAGAAGGGGCGTCACCTCCGTTGGTTGTGTTCTGCTACTATATGTCAGATTCTTGGAAGCCCTGATATTCCAAATCCAAGTAATTAGACTGGGGATTTGATCTGTCCACAAACGACGTAATTTCAACTTCAAAATTCAAATAATTTTCCTGCAGATTAGTTTTCATGTTTTCCTTGCAGTATAGTTCACGCAGTTCTTATATTGTAAATCCATGGTACACACCGTACACTATTTCTATACGTCCCACGCGTTGCAACCCAACAGGTAAAGCATTAGCTTAGTTTATGGTTTCAATTAGGGGTGTGCAAAACCGGTTAACCGCGTTTCGGTTAACCGAAAATCGGTTAACCGGAATTTCGGATAGTGAAAATCCCGGACCGTAACCAATCCGATTTTTCCGGTTAACCGATATTTTGGCTAACCTAGTTTATGGATCGGCAAAATTCCGATTCGTAACCGAACCGAAAAGTCTCAGTTAACTGGAAAAATCGGATCGATTTACAGTTATTTGAAAAAATAAATTCAAAGTTCTGCAAAATTAAATCTAAAAATCTGTTTCTGCCAGCAAGTTGCAGCAAAATTAAATCTAAAAACCTTAGTAGCAAAACAAATTGTTCTTGAACTATAACACACAAAGTGAAGTCCATGAATTCCGGGCAGATTTAGGCAGATTCAGGCACGAGTGGTGGAGCCAGGAATTTCGAACAAGGGTGTCCACCTATTAAAAATTTTTTCCCTCTTCAAGTATCGTAAAATAGAATTTTTCGACCCATATTAAACTGGACAAAGGAAAAAAAACTGAAAAAATTCAACACAAACCCCGAAACACAATCGCACCAATCACAACTCGCACAACTTGCATGACTTTCATTATTCAAATCAAGCTTTGAGCACTCGAGCATAAATGTGGACTTATTGAATCATGAATAAATGTGGAGGACAAATCACAATATTACGGCACTGGAGTATAAATCAACTAATTGACAAAATAACAAAACAACTAATTGAATTATGAATAAAACATAATAAAATTGAAAATAACAAATCAACTAATTGAATCATGAATTTTAATTCATATCATATTACAATTCACATCTATTTACTATTTCTTTCCTGCAGTGAACAAATTTCACATAATTCACATCATAATGCACTGAATTTCAAAAACTTAAGAGTTTATGAAGCAAATTACAATTCATATAATATTACAATTCACATAATTCACACCATAATGCACTGCAGTGAATCAAAAACTTAGGGTTTATGAATCATATCATATTACAATTCACATAATTCACATCATTTTTTTCCGTTCATAGCAAACACAAATTACAATTCACATCTATTTATACTGAATCATGAATTTTAAAGTCTAATTGAGGCTGAATTTTAAAGGCTAAAATTGAGAGTATACCTGAATTTCAAAAACTTAGGGTTTATGAATCAAATTGAGGGCTGGCTGAGGGGTTGGACCGTGGACTGCTTGCTGGCCGGAGATGAAGGAGCACCGAGCGAGCGTCGCAGCGAGGCAGAGAGGACACCGAGGAAGAGCGGTGGAGGCTGAGCCGTCGCCGTGAGTTTGAAAGCAGAGACGGCGAAAGCAGCAAGTGGCGGAGCAACGACAGCAGAGCGAGACCGACGAGACAGAGCACCGAGCGAAATCGACGAGATTAGAGAGAGCGAGAGAAGAACCACCGGTCACCGGAGCCGTCGAGCCGAGAGAGGAGCCAGCCACCGCAGCAGAGAAAGATACAGAGAGC